>JAECWN010000219.1:7647500-8307500 GCA_018150725.1 Drosophila quadrilineata | reverse complement strand
CTGATTGCCACGCCCACATATAGTACAGAAGGTGTGGCAACGTTTGGCTGCAAACTGAATGGCTGCCGTCTCCTGACTGGTGCTGCTCAAGGATATTTGTGCGACCGTTAGACAAATTCAAATAAAGTAACAGCAGCTGCAAATAACAAAGAGTCCAACAAAAAAAAAAACAGAGACTTGGCATGTCCTTGGCACAGGACACGCTCAATGGCAAAAAACGAAACGGATATCGTATTTTTTTTACTTGTTTCGGTTACGATAAGTTGTGCAACGAGGCAATAAAGTTTATTGCATTGCCAATTTTTTATTCGTGTGGCATTTTTTTTGTATTGTTTTTAAATGCACTTCATTGATTGCAGGCGTTGTGGGCGTGGCAGGGCATAATGTGTGATTATCAATAAAATAAATTTATTCAGTGGAACAGGCATTTTCGGGAAGCTTATGAAAACTATAGAGATAAATATTTTTTATTTTATATATAGTTTTAATAAGTCTAGAATTACATTTAATTTACATTACATTATGTATATATATTAAATTAAAACAGTATTAATATGCAATTTATAAAAATACTAAATTCAAAATACTCCTAAAAGTAAAATGTGTGTATAAATCAAAGAAATTAGTTTTGAATCTCTTGAAATAATTTTATTATGAATATTATACAATTTACTAAGAAAAAATATTAAATAATATATTTCAAAACTATTTATTTCTTTAAGAGGCTTATAATTTAATTATAAATACCAAAATTTAAATAGTTAAATATCTAAAGGTTTAACTTAAAAAAAGACTTACATTTAAAATCTAGTAATAATTTTTTTAGTTTATTTTTTTTAGCTCTTCTCTGTCCCTCTCTCTACTACTCCATTTTTACAAATTTCTACAAATATGTTGCTTTCGGGTAGTAGAATATCAGGCTCCTCCCACATGAAATGATTTTGTAATTCGTTTTAGGCAGTTTCTTGTTCGCAACTGAAATGGATTGGTCTGATTGCCAGTGGCATTTCCGCTATTCCAGCACTGCTATTTTCAGTTACGACCTGGCCCAAAGAGGAGCCTTCACCTTGCAAACAGCTCCCCCCCCTCCACCCATCGCTTCAGTTTGGCAATTGCATACGAAAAGAAAGTTTCTTTTTTATTGCTTTTGAATACTATCTAATTTGGCGCGCACATGCGAAAATTTCACTGGCAACGCCTAAAAGCAGTGCAAGAAACTGAAGAGGAACAACAACATGAAGAAGCAGAACACAAATGATAGAAGAAGAACTTGTAGAGCAACAACAACAACAAGAACAACAACAACAACTGGCAACTATCTGACGAAACTTGCAACTAACGAAATCGATTCGTTGTGTTTTGCCTCCAGCATTTAGTTAGCATTCTCACTGTCCCTACCTCCCTCCCATTTCCATTTCCCCTCCACCCACCCATTCGTCTCTTGGCTCTGAGCTGCGCCTATTATGCTTTTTGTTAGCTTGTCTTGGTGGGCGTAACGATTTGTTGGGGGGGGTGTGGGCGTAAAAAAGTTTTTCAAACTGATTTCAATGCACGCGTGTTTCAGCTTAGCAGCTGCTCTTACAAAATCACCGAAAAACAACAAGAGCAAGAGAGAAGTATAGTGTGTGTGTGTTGTGGTTGTGTGGGTGTGTCTATTGGCAATTTTGCCAATTTAATCAGCTTAGCGAGCGCCGCAAAGTATGCTACGAATTACCCAAAAACCAAAAAAAAAAACAAGAAATTTTTTGAAAATTGTTCTCTTAAAGTTTAATAAACATTTGTACGCTTTAGCTGTGTGTATGTGTTTGTGTGTGTGTGTGTATGTTTGTGTTTGTGGTTGGGGGCGTGGCAAGCGACACAGCTGACAAAACTTTTATTTGGTATGCCATAAAGGTTTTCAATTATTGCTTTTTAAATTGTTGCCTTGTTTACACAAGTTTCGCAGCGCCCAAGGAAGCTGCCAACACTTCGCAGACAAACCCAAATACATAAGAAAACCAAAGAAATTCTCAAAAAAAAAAAATGAAAAAAAAAGAAAAGCAAGCAAAGCAAAATTTCTGCCAAATGACAGCAAGAAAAAAAAGTAAACTTGAACAAAGCATTTAATCTCTTCTCTTTGCTCACGTCTTCCACTTGGCCAAGAAAATATACTTAAAAAATAGTAGACGACTCTGCGGACTTGGCCGAAACGAACTCCCACAGAGACTGTTGATGGCCAACAAAAGTGGCAAAAAAGCCAAAGCAACAAAACTGAACATATGCTGAATAAACTGATTGATGTTGATGAACTTGTGAATGAGGCAACAATTTGATTGAAGCTGCTCAAAAGGCAACAGCAACTCGCTCTTCCCTCACATATCAAAATATACATAGAGCAAAAAAAAATGTGAATTTAAAATTTTCTAGCTTTTCTTTGTTGTGTTTTTACTTTTTGAATTCATGCAACTGATAAATGTTGAAAGTTTCCTTTTTGTCGCAATTCAATAGCTGAAAGAGGCTCCCATTCGGTTGCAAATCAAAAGAGGAAATCTGTCAATGGCACTCAAAATGGCTGCCCTAGCCATTATGTAGCTATCTCGCTCATCCTCCATTTATTGCTCTTGACATTGAAGCTGCCATTCAGTGTATTGGTATGGGTGTGTGTGTGGGTGAGTGTGAGAGTGTGTGTGAGCTGAGCAATGCGTGTCAACGCCAAACACTTCTTGTTAGCAAGTGTTATATGAATTCTCGTTGCTTTTCAATTTTTACACCACACTCTCTACCATCCTCTGTCTCTCTCTTGCTCTCTTTTCCTTTCTCTCTCTCCCTGTGGCCGAACTTTTATGTTTTGTTTTCTGCTGTGCTGGCATTTTCATGTATTTTCGTTGCTCTTGATTTTCTTTATTTATTTATTTTATTTTATTTTTGTTTTTTTTTTTGCAATTTTCCAACGCAATTTTCTCTGCTGGAGCTACAGTCTCCTCTGTCTGCTGTTTATGTTTGAGTTTTAGCGCCTGCAAGTATGCTTCAAAAACTTCAAGTTGCGGCCCCTGTCTGTGTAGTTCTCGCCTTCCCAACTGTCAATAATCGAGGCTCTTGCACGTGTCTCGCGACTGCCTGTGTCCTGCGACCTGCGTCCTTTATGGTTATTGTTGCTGGCAATGGGCAAAAGGCAACAAACAGGGAGAGAAAGAGAGAGAGGGACTCCATTTTCATGCCTATCTCTTTCGCACTTGCCAACACACTCATAGACAGACGCATTGCTTTTGTCTAATAGTCGCAATTGTTGTCAAGTGCTGGGGCGTTACAGTGAGTCCTTTGGCTTTTATAGTTCTCTCATGGGCAGGCAGCGATTTGGACCCCGACTCAGAGACTGGAGTGACTCTGGCCGAGATTGAGATTGCCGCCTGAACCGCTTAGCGGTCAATTGTTTTAACCTCTCGCACATTCAAAGTGCTTTCAGTGCAACAAAGCAACAAAAAAATGGACACAAAGTAGAAGAAGTTGCAGGACAATTGCAAAAATAGAAAACTGCGAGCAGTGCAAGTCTGAGAAAGGTGTAGAGCAGCTTCTTGAACGGAATTTATATATCAATTCAACTTGAATTGAATTTAACAGAATTTTTTTCTATAAATTGAATATATTTTAAATACTACACGCCTTCCCAAAAATATTAGACACCTCAAGAATGTTAGCTTCAAATCTTGTAGAAGAATGGGAAATATATTTTACACATATTCCACAATTTAATGCATTTTTATTTATATCAAAACAAAAATAATTATTTCAAAATAAAATTAATAGTATATTCTTCAATTTACTTTATTTTTATTTATATCGAATATAAAATAAATATCTAAAAGTATTTAAAATACTATATTCTTCAGTTTATTGTATTTATCTTTATATTTAATGAAAAATAATTTTTTAAAAATATTTAAAATTCTATTTTCTGCAATTTAATGTACTTTTATTTAAATCAAATCGAAAGTAACTATTTAAAAATATTTTAATAACTACATTCAATAAATAGTTTTTGAAAAATTTTTTGAAAATGTTAATTAACTTCGTTTCATTTTATACTATTTTAAAAATTGCTAGAAATATTAAAAAAAAATATTTAGAATTGCAGTCTGCCATTTAAAAAATGTACAATATTGATCTTTAAAATTTTGTAATAATTTATAATTTATTTTAGCTCATTTAACATTTCAATGCTCTGCAACTTTAGCGTTTTTGTTAATTTAACTCATCTTCATCAGGCAGACCGCAGAAACTTTCAACAAACTTTCACAGCATTGCACAAATTGCACCTATGGGAGCTATTAAACCCACAAATTTTCATTCACAATTGAATATTAATAGACCATAAAGGCTGCCACACACGCACACACTCTTTCACACACTCACATAGACACACCCACATCCAGAGAGAGTTACCCTCAAAAGTGGCAGCCGCATCATTTATGGCAGACTCTAAACTATTTCATTTAGGCGACACTAAAAACTAACAAAGTCACTCCCTCTCTCTCTCGTTTTGTCTCCATCTCTCACTCTACTTGCGGCTGCTGTTCAAATCATTAACACACACGCACACACAGAGGCACACATTACGCATACGCCACGTGTGACGAGCAGAGCAACAATGTGATTTCTGTCGAATGAAAAGTCGTCGCAGTTTTCATCGTCTCGTCTGCCTTTTTGCCACACAACCGCTTAACCAAACCCACACACACACTTATACACACACACACACACACACACATACATATAGAGACGGTGATAGACACTTCAATAAACATCAAATGCTGTGTAAATGTCGCATGCAATAAAAATCTGTAGCCGATGACAGGCAACAAACTCCGACTGCCTGAAACGGGAATTGAAACTGAAACTGAATCAGTGACTTGTCGAGCAGCGTTAAGAGAGTGCTAAAGAGTGCAAGAGAGAACAATACTGAGCAAGCGAGACAAAGTGAGAGACAGAGAGAGTGGGCAGAGAGTGGTGTGGGGGACTTTTTGGTTGTTGGCGACAAACCGTTAACCAACACATTGCCACGGCTTTCACATTTCCGCTGCCACTTCCTCTACTTACGCCCTCGCTCTCTCACCCTTTCTTTCCTACTATTTCTCTCTCTCTCTCTCTGTTTCTGTTTCTTTCTCTTCTGCGCCGCCATTTGCAATTGTCGTAGTTCGCATCTAATTGCGAAAATTTTTGGAAAACTGTCAAATTTTGCAGCAATTGCTAAACCGCAGCCTCTGGTCTCGGTGGGTTCGAGTCCGGGTCGTTGTGTCTGCCTTTCATCTCTCTCTCTCTTTCTCTCCCATTCGCTCTGCTTGTGTGTTTGCCACGCCCACACGTGCATGCGCCTCGTTTTGAGCGTTAACTTTATTACGCGTGCGGTTGGCATACATAGCGCGACTTTTACTTTTTAGGTAGCGTGAACACACTTTCAACCCCCACTCTACTTATTACTTTCTCCTCTTCAATTTCTCACTCTTCCTCTTCTGCAACTGGCTCCTCTTCTTGCTTTGGTTTACCAAATGCGCCTGCTGTCAGGCAGCTCGTCAGTGGCTGAGTTGAGTTTAGTTGCTGCTTTTAGGCGCTCTGTGTGCCATTTTGTAAAGCTTTTACTGCCGCCTTTTAATGGCCGTGTTTTAATGGCCTTTAACCCTCAGTACCTCCCTTACCCCCAATAACATTCCCGTTCGATTTGGCTGCCAGCAAATGAGAATAGTTTTGGCTTTGATTTATGCGCTGCCCGCCACACTTCAGTTGGTTTTATGACCCCGTCTTCTCTTTATCGTCAGTTGCAGTGGCTTTAAAACTGCTAAGAACAGTTAAGAAATTGGAAAATTTTATACTCAACAATATTGGTAGCGAACTGCATAAAACAGCTAAGAAATTTATAACATTTATATTTAACAATATTGGTAGCAAATTGCTTTTGAGGAGGGGTCTTCAATAGATATTCTAGTATTTAAAAATATTTAAGAAAATGGAAATTTGTTATCTAGTAGTAAGGATCTTCAAGGTATTATATTTAAATAAGACAATAAATATTGAAAATTCTGTCTGAATATATTTAGTTTTGCAGTGACTTTAAAACTATCTAGCTCTAAAAATGTATATTGTTTTTCTTCGTTTTTAAGCTGAATCAATTAAAAATTATTATTTGACTTTATCACTTTAAAAATATTTGACTTTATAATAATAACAGCAAATGGACATTGCGATAGTGATTTCAAAACTGCATAGGTGATCTAAGGATTTTTGAAAATATTTTTCGAAATTAAAGAGAGTAGCATCAAAACTACTTCTTATAATTTAAAATTGTTATCCTTTAAAAAATTGGTCGTAAGTTGTTTTCAAGACAATTATAAGAAATTTCAAAAATGTAATAAAATTAGCTTAAAAATTATATATTTTTTAATGATATTGGCAACAAATTGGGTTTAAAATGTTGCCCATGAAACTTTATTTATTGATTACGAAATTTTAGATTTTTCTGAATTTTTTTTAGTCATATTGGCAGCAAATCAGCTTTAAAATAAATCTTTTCAAAGTTGAGTGATCTGCTTTAATTTTTAAAATTTTTTGCTTAAATTATTTAGTTAACAATATTTTCAGATAATTGGCTTTAAGTTAAGTTGTAAGGTTGCAACTGCAGTCACAGTTGTTGCTTAAAAATTTAATGCAAATGTCTCACTTTGGCAGTGGAGTTGGCCAAAAGGATTTGCATTTACCTAAGCTCTCTGGAGATGCGCGTGGCGTGCTCGCAGCGGAAACTGTGGGAGTGGCAAAGAGTGCTAAGGATGCTAACTTGCCACTTGCCACTTTGCATTGGCTTTGGCTTCAGCCATGGCGTGTCGTCTTGTCGTCTTGTCGTATCGTCTGCAACGGAAATGGCAGCCATTACGCAGCAAGGACGAAACTTTGACGTCAGTTGTTGGAGCTGCTCCTGGCTTACATTTCATCAGCGCTAATGATAAGAAAACAATTCGACGATGAGTGTGAGTAAGAGAATAGGAAAAGGAAAAAGGATAAAAAAGGGAGAGCGAAAGTGCAATGGAAGTCAAATGGCAACAGGACAAGAGACAAGTCGAGATGAGTCGAGTTAAGGGATGTCCCTGGTTGTCCTGCCCTGGCTGCTTAGCGAGCATAAATATTGTAATAAGCATGAAAATTACAATTTCAGCTAGAGCTTGAAGTCGTGTTGCAATGACAAAGCTACTTGCCGCTTGCTGCTTGCCACTTGCTACTTGCCACTTGCCACTTGGCATTGAAGCATTTTGTAATTTACATTTAATTAGGGGATTTTGTGCAACACGAAATTGCCATGCATAGAGAGAGAGAGAGAGAGAGAGAGCATAGAAATAAGCCTGGGGTGGGAAAAGTGGGAGAGATAAAAAGAGAGAGAGATATAGAGAAAGAGAGAGAGGGAGAGGTATGTAGGTGGTTAGAAAGAGTAGGAGACATGCTGATGTCTGCGTTCCTTCTTTTGTTTAAGGTGTTGCTCATAGCTAAGAATATTTACAGAGCGAGCGAGTGGGAGAGAAATAGAGGGAGAGAAACAGAGAGAGAGAGTTGAGGTGCAGAGAATGTGCTCTGTCTTAGTGCCTTCTGTTATGTTAAAGTCATTCAAAGGATTTGCCAACGTAACGCAACTTTGCTTGCAACCTTGCCTCTGCTCTTTCTCTCTCTCCTTGACTGTATGCCCGCTTGGACCACGTGTCGTATGAGCAACATTTAATTAAGTGACTTTGTACACTTTTGTGTTGAGTTCTTTTTTTGCCATCCCTCGTCTTTCCATGTACCCCTCGTCAGTATCTGGCATCTCCTGCTGAGCTGCATTGCGTGTGGATCTAAGCCTGAAAGGCATAACTACATACAGCCTGGTTATGACTGGAAACAGGAAATTAAGTTCTAAGCCGCTTGCCGTTGGCCAACCTCTTCATACATGCAGCAGTTGGAGTGGAGAAAGTGGTGGAGAGGAGGAAGGAGTGGGGGGGGGCATGATTGTTTTCATGGGTTACAGTTACATGACCTGGCATGTTTTAGTTGCATACGCTTGGCGGCATGTTGAAAGCATAATTGAAGGCATTTGGCCGCAGCTTAAATGAATTTATTATGGCAAATGGAATTCACATTTGAGTGCCAACATGGCTTTAACTTGGCTTAAAGACATCGCTTTAAATGAACTGGAAAATTCATAATTAATTCATGAGAATTCCATGACTACAAATATAGCAAATAAGAGAAGAGAACTTCTATTAAAGAGAAAAATAACCAGAAATTTTGTAAATCATTCCAGAAAAGATATTCTCTCTAAGATGGATGTCGAGATAGTTTTTAAAAATCATAACCGAATATAAAATTTATTTAGCACAAGTAAAACAAAGTTCAAAGTAAGTCTACATCAAAATGTTTGTTTCTTCAGAGAGATAGTTTCAAAATTCAGAAAATCATTTTAGTCACTCTTTGTAAGCATATACCCTGGAAAAGAAAAGTAAAAAAAAAATATTTTATTTTCAAATATTAATTTTTTGTTGCCAATCAATTTCGAGCATAAAATAACTAAATAAATTTTGTTCAGAACGTTAATTTGGAAATTATATTATTTCCATATAAAATTCATTCCTCTATAATATCATTCAACTTTAAATTGAGTGCATTGAACTTTAATTAGTAGAATTATTCGATAGCTACATTCTGGCATAACTGAGAGTTAACAGTGCGTATACGCAATGTGAACAATGTCAATCTTGGCTTGGGGGCTCCGTGCTATGTAAACTATCTTGATAAGTTGGCCAAAATACGCAGCTAACATTGCCTAACATTATTAGCCAAAGGCATCTAGCCAGCAAAATAACCGAAATACCCAAAGTGACACACAAATATGCCAGAGATGAACACACATATATATATTATATAGTATATACAGATATTTAGATTGAAGGGGAATATTGAAACAGGTGGTTGGTGGCTAAGAAATTGAGCAGAATTTGTTAGCTGGTAACTGCCATTATTAAAGTGGCCAAGATGAGGCAGAAAGTATCTGAAAGATGCGCGCATTTCAAACACTTTAAACATTTTATTGAATGTCTGTGAAAATTGAAGTTTAAGGACGAAGGAGCTTTTGGTATATGGGGGCAGGTTGTTGACAGGACTGCTTAAAATATGCGTAACTGTTGCTAAGCAATGTCTTTGAGCTGTATTTGCATGCGAGTATATATATACATATATATACATATATATATATATATGAGTATGTGTGTGTGTTTTGAGAATTTGTGTAGCTTCCAAAAAAAGAGACGAGGAACATTGTTTCCAACATTTTCTCATGTTTTACTCGAGACTATGTGTGTGGATGTCGTGTAATGCAAAGTGGGCAGACGGTGGCAATGTGGGCGTGGTCTGGTGCGTGCCTTCGCCTCTGTTTAAGTAACCGCATTTGGGCAGTGGGCGTGGCTGTGGCACATTTTTGCTGGGCGACAGCGCACAGCTTAAAATTCACTTTAAACTCTGCTCAGTTTTTCCGGCAGGCGTAGCTTAAAGTTGCGTAATTTGTGCTCAACATTTTTCCGATAAACACACACACCACACACACTCAACACACATACAGTCACTTGGTTGTTGTGCCACATGAAAGCAAACATTTGTATAAGAAATTTGAGGCTCGATTGTAAGTCTTAAGCATTATTTACACTCAATTCACCTGCTTCTTTTGATTCGCCTACCAGGAATTGTAAATTCAACTTGAATTCTCATTCTCTTTGCAGCTCGTAAACTTGGCCATCTTTGTATATATTGGCCAACATTTTGGCATTGGCAACGCGTATGCTTGATTAAGCTGCCAAATACATGGCAATCAATTTCCGTTCAACGACAATATATTTTCAACTCAAATGATGCAAAAGGTAGGTAATTTTGTTTAAAACTAATATTTAAAAAAAAAAAAATTTTAGAAATTTGTTTAATATATATTTTAACTAATTCACATATTTTTAAAATTCAACGAAATTTCTGTGATAATTTGTAGGTTAAATTAAAAACTATAAATAATGGTTAAAGTATATAAAAAATGATAATTTAAGAAAATTTTCAAACATTATATTAGTAATTAATATATTTTTAAAATGTATAGAAATTTCTCTGATAATTTGTAGGTTAAATTAAAAATTTAAAAAAGTAATGCTGGCAAAAATGCATATAAAAAAAAAATAATTTAAGAAATTGTTTATAATATATTTTTACTATTAATATATTTTTAAAATTTAACGAAATTTCTTTAATAAATTTTAGGTTAAAATATACATTTAAGTAACTAATACTGTTAAAAATATATATGTTAAAAAAGATTAAATTAGGAAATAATTTTTGTAATATATTTGTATTTTTTATGTATTGTTCAAATTTCACGAAATTTCTCTAATAAATTGTTGGTTAAATTAAAAATTTAAAAATCTAATACTGATAACAATATTGAGAA
Source organism: Drosophila quadrilineata (assembly GCA_018150725.1). Classification (NCBI taxonomy): domain Eukaryota; kingdom Metazoa; phylum Arthropoda; class Insecta; order Diptera; family Drosophilidae; genus Drosophila; species Drosophila quadrilineata. Next base: position 8,297,029 of record JAECWN010000219.1, on the reverse strand, counting down.
CATAACATTATTTTATTAATTTTTTTAATATATTTCTACTTATCAATATATTTTTAAAATTTAATTAAACTTCTGTGATATGTTTTAGGTAATTAAATTTTATAATAAATTTGTATATTCTTATTAAACACAATAGACTCAAGCTACTGTATATTAAAAAAGTTGTTGCCATATTTTAACACACAAAATGTCATTATTCTTAACTATTTGAAAGGCATTTTTTTCTTAAAAAATATCTTGATACTTCGCCATATACTTTTCAATCAAATATCTTACATTTTGTTTTAAAACTGAAATCTCTTTCCCAACTCAAAAACTGAGCTCAAACTAGATTTAGAGTTTTGTGCTGGAAACTTGTAACAAAAAGAAATCTTTGTCAACTTTCCATGCAAATGACCCATAGACACATTTTCCGCACACACACACACACACCCACACACACACCTCCTCAAGTAAGAAGAAGAGTCAAGGAGGAGTAGCAGTAGCAGAAATGGATCTTTGAGCTGGTTACGAAAATCGTTTATCTCTGGTCCAACTAATTCCTGCAAATTACTAAAGATTCTATCTGCCGTTTCTAATAACTACATGCCTGGTTATTATGAAACTTTTTCCATTTTATAAAAGTTTCTCGCATGGAAATTGGCACACTCCACTTTTGCAGCACGCAGGATGAAAAGGACGAAGCTGGGAGAGTTGAAGTTAAAAAGCCAAGGACACACGCACATGGAAAACGAAACGATCAAAATGTGGAAAAAGTGCTGCAATTTACTAGAACACGTCCAGCTATTAGAACTGTCAGTGGAGTAAGCGAGAGAGCTATTGTAGAAAGAGACAGAGAGAGAGAGAAATAGAGAAGAAGGACTTGTGTGAAGAGTTTTTGAAAAGGATTTCATGTGCTCCCTTTCTCTTCTTATTTTGAAGCTAAAGTCTGGCTAAAGTGCATGTGTCTTGGCTACAAAATGTTACAGAGTTCTCTATATTCTATGTATATATATATATTGTATGTTGTATAGTGTATCCTGTATCCTGAATGCTGTATTCAGTGCTGTATATCCTGTAGTGAGGCGCAAACTTGCCAGCACAGCATTTGAATTTGAAATTGAAAACAAGTTTATAACGTGAATTGGCAAATATAGCGTACAATGGTGTTGGGGCATGCAACGGGGGGTGGCAGCAGAACGTTATTGCTAAGAGTAGGAGGGGGGGACAGGGTGGTTGTCGAGGGACAGTTGATGGCAAAACGGGATTTTCCTAGCTGCCACGCACGAATGACATTGTCAAACATTCACACACACATTCAGATACATATACATATAAACTTGGTAAGCTGTTCCATATTGACGCACTTGCTACTCAAGTAGCAACTCTCTCTCTCTCTCTCTCTCGCAAGGACTTTGTTATCCTCACTTTACACTGAGAGAGAGAGGCATTCACTATTCTCACTCTCTCTCTCTCTCTCTCTCTCTCCGTGAAGGAGACTCTTTCGGCTTGGACTTGAACGACTTTCGGACGCTGCAGGCAAGTTCTGCCTTTTGTTGTAACTGTGTCGCTCCACACACACACATATACCCACACACAGACACACACCCACACACAGATTCACACACACATTCACACACTTTGCTTTGGCAACTTTCATTTGCGTAAGTTGCTTGCAACGTCAACGCCGTGGGGCAAATTGTTTGCTCGCCTCGTTTTCCATTCAAATTGCTTTCTTTTCCCCAGCATAAATATAAATATGAATGCTGTATATACATACATATGTATATGTATGTACATATGTGTGTTATATACTGCATATATGCTGATTTATGTACATTACATTCTTACAGTCATTGTTGCATGTATTGTGCTCCATTTACCTAGAGAAATGCAAATGTTGTCGATGCTGTTGCAGTTGCAGCTGTTGCAGCTGCTTTTAACTTTGTGGCAAATACAGGTCAAGTTTCTTCTACTTTACTTGATATTGCTGCCAAGAGGGGGAGGGGATGTATTTGCTGAGGGGTGTTTTGAGCAAAAAGCCATAAAAGTTGCAAGTGCATTTGTTGTGACAATTCAAAGTCAGCATTTATATATTTCTATAAAAGTTTTGTGGCAGTTTACTTATTAGTTCGGAAATGATAGAAAATAATATTTAAATATCGAAAAGAAGAAAGTAAATATACATATTTAATTTGTATTATATTTGCCGGTTGAAGCGTATTACTTTCTCTCACAAATATTAATATTTTTATATGTAATTTATATCAAAGAGAAAGTAAATCTCTGATCAAACTGTAAGAAGCTGAAAAGGTACAATGGACTTTTTGAATATTGTTTGGAAAATTTCTAGTCCTGATCAAATAGTGTTATAAGCAGTTAGTTTTTGCAATTTTTTTTTAAATAAATTTTTACAAGTGAAGGTAACTCTTAACATCACATGATTAGATTTTTTAATGTTTTTCCAATTAAAAAAAAAACTGTGTTCGCTTCTAGCTGTTATACAGAAATATATTCATTTTGTTTCTAAAATTACCTAGTAAAGTGGGATTTTGATATTTTTGTCTATATTTTAAAGGCTACATTTTTCAAATATATCTTATATTTTTTTTGCAGTGTAAAATAGATATTTTGTATCATATTTTCTTAGTATCGCAGAACATTGGAAAAATATTAAATAAATATTAATCTTGATTGCAGCTGTCTTGCTGTTTTATTTCTTATTTATAAACATATAGTTCGTAAGTTAAACCAAATTATAGAAATCACTTTCAAGCTAAATAAATAAGCTATAACTGCTTGAAGCAAAAACAGCTGTCAGTGCAATTAAAAAAAGAATTTTCTCCCGATATAAGACCCCCTGTTTCTATAAAAAACAAATCAGTTTATTACAAGCCATAGTTATATTAGTAACTGACATCAAATATTCAACGAAATCAAACTTTAAAATCACAATTTTTCAAGAATGAAATCTGTTGCTTTAACTTCAGTGGTTGTCTTAAGTTTTGTGGCTCTTGTAGCATCACATACCCATCAAAAGACAACCACCAGTGGCCCCACGAAGGCAGCTGGAGATCATGTGTATTGGACTACGGTAAATGCGAAGGGCGTGGCTGCCCCCAAAAGCCCAACCCACGAAAATCAAGAGATGGCCAAGAATGAAACTTCCTCAACAACAAAAGCGGCAGCAACTGAGGCAACAACAACTGCAGCTGCAACATCAGCAGAAACAACAAAAGCAGCAACTGCCACCGCAACTGAAGGAACTGCAACAACAACTGTGGCGACTGCTAAACAAACTTTAGCTGAAGAAACCACCACAGAAGCCGCAAAGAGCACCACAGCAACAGCCACTGTAGCTGCCACCGCAGCCAAGGATATCAAGACTACTGAGAAGGTGAAGAGCAGGAAATGAATGTAAAAATATGCAAATCAAATCAATGATTATGAGCTGAACTAAATATTTGAAAAATATTTTAAAACATTTCTTCTATATATATAAACAATAATAAATTACTAAAGGCAGCAAAAAATTATATAAACTTTGGTTTCCCTAGGCTTATCTTAACTGCAACTAAACTATTGGTGTGTCAAGTCAAGCTAGTTAACAGTCAGGTATCCACAAGATACATGTGCTAAACGAAGTAAGGTCCTGGGGCAATCTATCAGAGCGCATTTGGCGATTACATCGGCCGCAAGGACACGTATCACGTATCCTTTTCACTGCAATAAACACCAATAGCCTGGTTAACGATAAGTCCAGCTCAAAACTAAGCTAAAAACTATGTTGCTGCTGTGAGATGTCCTGCCTGTTGTCCTGTCGCGTTTACCTGCTCGGCATCCGTTCTTCTGTTGGCAGGACAACTAAAAAATTTAACAAAACCAATTATTTGATTTTAAAATTCCATTAAAAGATAAAAAAAAGAAGATGGTGTTGCCAGGATGCGCTGTTGTGGCCGCCTGTTGACATGCCAGGCCGCCCTCAAGTCAAGGAGCAGCAACCGCTTTGTCTTGACTGAGATAAACCCCTTGCCAAAGAAAAGGAGCAGGAAAAAAATTCTCCAAAGGGTTTAGCACGTGCGAAAGCAGCCATAAATAAAACTCACACTGGCTGGACGAGCTGTGCTAACAGGCAACAGACAGCTCTAGGAGTAGCTGCAAAAAGGACTTGCAAGGAGCAAAAGGTGCAGGATAAAGGCGAGTCTAAGGGCGATGACAGCGGCCAGCATTAAGACAGCCAAGTACAGACAGTTGAAGACGACACTCTGATTATCCTGACAACCAATTGGAAAGTCAAGGTTCCCTTCACAAAACAGCTCTTCTTGAGTGTGAAACTAATACGAACAAAACCATTTTGAATTAAAATGTTAATTGACAGAAAGATTTTTCTTGATTTTTAATGATTTTTTTGATTAATATACAAATTTGATTAAAATTGGTTCAATTTTGGATAAGTTATGGTTGTGAAAAGTTGCTCTTGTTCTCATTTAAGCAAAGTGGAGTTCTTTGAAACTTCCTAATCAATTTCGATAAATATCTGGAGCAATACTTCCCGGAAACACCTCAAATAAAGTGCATTACATAAAATAAAGTCATCACCGTTAACATGCCCAATTTGATAAAAATTGGTTAAGATTTGGCAATGTTGTGGTTCTTTAAAGTTAAAATACTGCTTAAATAGTATTTTTTTTGGTATTTATTGGTCCTTTTTGCACTCTTTTGGGCATATCTAGAAAGATAATCATCAGAAATTCCTCAAATAAAAAGCAGAATGCTAGTTTTGAGTACCAAAAGCGATTGCAGTCAAAAAAATTCGATTCTAAAAGTTTTGATGATTTTGATAAGGGGTTAGTACGCAAAACTGTCCAAAAAAAGTCGAAAAATTCAAAACTGTGAAAATGCAAAATCTTTGAATGTTGAGTTGAAGTGGTATCAAAACCATAAACAAAAACATAAATTTCATGAAAATCGGATGATTTTTGGAAAAGTTATGGCTGTTCAAAATTATAATAGGGCTCATTTTGAGCAAAATAACGTTTTTGGAAATTTTTTAATACATTTTTAGCCAGATTTCGAGAAGTACTTATTAAAAGCACCTCAAATAAAGTGCAGTTTCTATAATAAAGTCATCATCGTCATAGTTTCAAATTTCATAAAAATTGATTGAGATTTGGTAGTGTTGTGGTCCTTTAAAGTTAAGATACTGCTTAAATAGTATTTTTTGGTATTTATTGGCCATTTTTACACTATTTTGGGCATATCTCCAAAAATAATCATCAGAAATACCTCAAATAAAAAGCAGAATGCTAGTGTTGAGTACCAAAATCGATTGCAGTCAAAAAATTTCGATTCTAAAATTTTTGATTTTTATTGATTTTGATAAGGGGTTAGTACGCAAAACTGGCAAAAAAAAGTCGTAAAATTGAAAAATTGGAAAATGAAAAATCTTTGAATGTTTAATTGAAGTGGTATCAAAACCATAAACAAAAACATAAATTTCATGAAAATCGGATGATTTTTGGAAAAGTTACGGCTGTTCAAAATTATAATAGGGCTCTTTTTGCGCCAATTAACGTATGTGGCCAATTTTTATAAAGTCCTTGATGCATTTTGAGAAATATTTATCAAGTGCATCTTAAATTAAGATTATTTTTCTAAAATCATGAATTTCATGAAAATCTTTTTAGATTTGCCAATGTTGGGGCTCTCCAGATTAAAAATTGTGCTTTAGTTGATTTTTTTTTTTGGGTATTTTGATGCGATATTTGGAGTGCAGATTCATCTGTATTAGAAATTTCAAATTTATGTTTTTCTCCTCTTTTCTTATATTTTCGACATTTTAACAAGTGTTTTCTACCTGTGAGAAGTACTTTTTTGATTTTCATCTGCACTCGAGATGAACATTGTAGCATTGTAGCAGCTATTATGATTATGTTTTGCTGTGATCATGAAAAAAGCAAGTTTTGCACACTTGACATATGACAGATGCTGCAACTATCTCGCTCTCACTCTCACTCTCACTTTGTGGATCTCTCGCTCGCACTCAGCCGGGAGTTTTCCGGTCTGTCAGATGCAGGAGCTGTGCAAACTGCTGCTAAGATGTCAACAATTTATGTGCTGGATTCTTGTTTATTAGCAAACTGACAAAAGGGGGATAAACGTTTGCCAGCTGCGTACAACGGGGCGTATGAGTGTCGCTCGCATACAATGCTGGACTCCAATTAGAAGACATCAGAAGCTGCACAGCCATGACACTTTACAATGTGTGTAATGTTGGTAATGGACACACCCACAACACACACACACACACCCATTCGCTTGAGATTGCTGTTGTTGTTGTCTGTTTTTTTTGCTACTTTTTTTATTATTACTTTGTTGGCACTTTTGGTTGCTTGCCACGCAACGCGTTTGCGCCAAAGTGTAATTGAAATGCACATTGAAACTTTGAGTATAATGCTCTTATAAGTTTTTTCTTCTTCTTTGGCACAACTATAAAATACATTTTATATGCAATGTGTGGAGGAGATGGGGAGGTGGCTAAAGTACATAAGTAGAAATTATGTGCGCATGAGGATGTAGCTGACGGCAGACGGCATAAAAGTCAAAACTCTTGCCTCTCTGTAGTCGGCATATTATGAAGGCAGCAAGAACAACAGAGGAATATGAAATATGATTTAATAGTTAAAAGTAATGCCTCTTCATCTACTTCTTCTACATCAACTTGTTCTGCTTCTGCTCCTACTTTCTCTTTAGCATAGTTTGCAGCCGTAACTTTTGCCAAGCTGCTTGCTCTGCGTAATTCTGTTAGCGAGTCAACTCAACTCAAGACAAGACAAGTCAAGTAAAGTCAAGTCGATGCCAACTCAACTCCAGCTACTGCAGATATATTTTAGAATATATATATGTATATCTATATATATGTTAGGTTTTTTTTGTGGTGGGCAGCATAGTGGCTGACAGGCAGCTGTCAAGTTCTGGCTGTGGCTTCGCCTGTGGCTGGCAAAGAAAATTTAAATAAATTGATGAACGGCTGCAAGAGATCGCAGCCCTCAGGCAGTACATAGTTCTTTTTACTTTTTAAGATGCTTTTTTTTGGTAGCAAACTATGCTGAAAACTTGCTGCAAATTGTATTAGAGAGTTGATGGCATCAGGCAACTGCAACTGCAACTGCAACTCAAAATTGCAACTGCAACTGCTGATAAATTGTGTTATGCATAAGGCAGATTCACATGTTCCTTTGAAATGTGGTAACAGCTGTCAGTTGCCTTAGACTCCAACTATGGAGTTAGTTGTGGCTCTGATTCTGACTAAACTTAGAAATAGACTATCTCCTGTTCCAATATGAATTTTAGTTACAAATACATCGGATATTTTCACAGCTGCGTCAGTCTCAGTTGAAATGCTTGAATTATTAATAAGATTGCGCATACGCCTCGTTGTGCAGGTGTTTTTACCTCAAGGCGATCATCGCTTCGCTTTCGATGGCATCAAATGGCTTTTAATCGAATGCGTCATTAAACTTGCCATTCAATTTGTGACGCACATGAGATAACGTTAAAATGCCGTTGACAATTTTTTGTGCTTCGACGGGAAAGTTTCCCTTCATGTGGACGGACACGTTTATAAACAATTTAAGTTGTACATGTGTTGTTTTTTCAGCACAAGACAAACAGAGTAGAGTTTTCTTTTACTTTTTTATCATTTTTTCTCAGTTTTTTCTTCTTGTTCTTCGCCCACGCTCAACAGTTTTGTGCAGCCAAAACGTGTTTATGTCTGTTCATTGTCACATTTACTTGTAAAGTTCTCCTCTCTCTCTCTCTATGTTCTTATCTATATTTTTTTGTCTTTGCCTTCCCTTTAACCCCTTGTGTGACCCACAAATTGCCGTCGAGGCATCGAAACTGTTAGCTGCTGTTACTTGCCACAGCTGGAACTGGAGCGGAGGCTGCTGCCATTGCTAGTGCCACTTTGGAGCAGGCCAAGAATGTGCTCCTTAGACATGTCAGCGACACTGCAGGCACTTGCAGTGAGCGAGCAAAAAAAAATTGCATGCCACAAGGAGGCGAGCAGCAAAACGGAAGCAAATAAGCACGACACATACTCTCACAGAGTGAAGAAGCGAGAAGTGAGTGGGGGTGTCTGAGTGAGTGAGATGGGGACGATTAAAAGTGCAGACATCGCTGCGACATAAACAAGGCAGGAAGTTGTAAAAAACACATAAACAAAGTTGGCAAGCAAAAACTAAAACAAAAGCTGACTACATTGACTTCCTCTTCCACTTCCACCCACAAAAGCTCAAACTACAAAACTTCATCTCAAGCTCAAGCTCTGCCAATTCTCAGCTGCAACTCAAACTCATGAGTTTCTCTGTCTCTGCCTTCATCTCCTTCTCACTTCGTGTAGTTATCAGTGTCTCAGTATTGGCCATGAGCATGCTTTTTTCTTCTTTCCTCGTCGTCGTTAACTTGGCTGCCAGACAGCAATAGAAATCGAAATGCTTATGCTGAGCTGCTGTCGATTTGCAGTTCAAAAGAAATTAACTCAAACATAACTTTCCTAGACATTTTCTTATATAAGATAGATAAGAACAAAATGTTAAATAGTGATAATTTTTTTTTTTATATTTGTAAACAGAGTATTTCAAGAATGACATAGATTTTAGCCTGAAAGGAATAACCCACAATTATTTAATTTAAATATTTAGTTGATGAACTTTATTAATTGTTTTTGCTTTCAACCATCATCAATAACTATTTTGCAAGCTATGTTCAATCTGAATCATGAAAACATGATCAAATTAATAAATATTATTAATATATGTTTCCATTAAAGAATTCGCACGTTTAGGAATATTTTATATATATTAAAAACAATTATATTAATATTTTTAATTATCTGGTGTACCTATTATCATGATCACGTGTGTAAGTCTGAACATGAAGTTGAAATAACAGTATACATTTATTACGTAAGTACTTTTGACCGTGTCACGAAAAAATCGGTTTCTTGTTATTTTATATTGCTCTACTTCGAGCAACACTTTCAGTCCAAGTTCGAGCAACGCATTCAACTTAAGACGAAAACGTATCGCGAATGTTTTCACCTTCTTCTTTACTACTCTTGTGCGAGCAACGATCATGTTCGAAGCAACAACAAAAGAGTGGGCGAAGAAAAGATGTGAAACTTACTTTCATACCTTCCTCGCTCACCCCTCTATATGAAGCTATGACTTTTTGCGTCTGTGTCTTTATACTACCCACACTCTGACGAATGCGATCTACAGTGCGTGTGTGTGTGTGTGCTGCGAATAACAAAAACAGAAAAAAAACAGCAAAACTCACTCATTCCACTTCACTCACTGAAAATAGACTCAAATAGAAATAGACTAAATCATTTTGCTATACACATCATTCCGAGGATCTTAAGATTTCGGCCGGCCTTAGTTTGAGCAACGCATTCAACTTAAGATTGGGTTGGGAGGGTTTAAGCAATGATTTCGACTTATACAGGTTCGGCAATATTTTAATTAAATTTCTTTATGATTCTAAAACTCTTTTTTGGAAATCTATAAAAGTAATTTGCTAATATAGCTCATCTGACAAAGGAGATAAAAATCGCTAATGACTTAAAGATCATAATAATGCTTCTTTGTTATTCACAATTGTTGTTTTTCCTACTCTAAGTTGTTGTTGTTGGCTTAAGACTTGTTGTTTTTGTTATTGCCGCTGTTACTTTTGTTGGCAGCCAGGAAGTGCCTGCTTAGCGGTTGCATTTCCGCGTGGGTATCCTGTCGCTTAGAAGCAGCTCTTCGCTCAATACACTCGCAATTTCAGTTACACACATACGCACAGACACACACACATGCATAAATATGCATACGTGCAGCGCACGTATTCCTTTCTCTCTCTTTCGCTTTAACCTCCATCCCCCGCACCCACTCTTTCTGAGAGGCAGCTGGCTCTCGTTCAAGCACTTCACCCACTTGAGAAATAAGGATTACAATTTCATTTCAATTTCCTGCTTCTGCTGCTGTTGCTGCTGCTTGTTATGCACACAAACAAAATGCAGCCAAGAATGGCAGCCACGCCCTACTAAAGTGGGCGACACATATCTATATAGAATTTCACATTTATGTCTGCCTCTGTGTGTGTGTGTGTGTGTGGGGTGTGCGTGTTGTTTACTGAAGGCTTAAGGTTAGAATGGATTTGTTTGACTGGCAGCAAGCCGACTTAAGCACGACTACCTCCCCCCTATATCTCTCTCAGTCTCTCCCTCTCTCTTCATCCCTTTGTCTCTCTGTCTCCCTATTTCTGTGTCTCTCTGTCTATCTCTTGGCTCTCGTTGCCAATGCTGAACACATGTCGTACACGCTCAACGCCATTTAAGCTATTTAACAGCTTCCTTGAGCTGCAGTTTTCCTCTTTACTTGCCTAGTTTTCAATTTACTTTATATTTCTCTTTCTTTTTTCTCTGTCGCTGTCGCCGTCTCTGTCTATGTCTGTGTCTGTGTCTCCGTCTATGTCCTTGTCGTTGGTCTGTGCCATGGCTTAATTAGCTTTTGTTGGCTTGGCAAAAAAGTTTTTTGTATTTGCCTTGTTTTCCTTTCGTCTTTAAGTTTCTCAGTTTTTCTGTTTCTCTTTCTATTTTTTTTTTGATTTTTTTTCTCTTGTTATCGTTTTGTCTGCTTTTGGCCTTTATTATTATTTTCAAGCGTTTTTTAATTTGTAATTTTTATGCCGCTTCTTTTTGCTTCTCATAGTCTCCTGCCTTGTACCACAACCAACAACAACAACAACAACAACATCATCATCATCATAATGTTGGAACATTATCCTGTTGGCAGGAGTTGCTCTTTGGCCCGTTGCACATTAAGCGGCTTCTACTTTAGCTGCAATTGAGTTTGGAGTGTATAATGGCCAAAGTTTAATGAGAATTGGGCTAGTTACTTGCCAGTTAAGTTGGCTAAGTGAAATCGTTTTGAGCCACAGATCGTAACTCTCTTGCCACCAAATTACCTATGAGGAGTGAAATATCATTTTAAAAAGTGCAAATCATTTTGAAATTATTTTTAATTATCTTTTAGCTGATAGTATTTTCATCCATTGCGCAGCTGTTTTGTTCAGCTTTTAATTTAATTATTTTACATTACTTGAAAACATATGTTGTTTTATTTCTCTGCCTTAATCCATCTGCCAATGATTTATAATTTCTATATAAAAACTCACTTTTTCGAGGAATTCTCAACAGTTTAGCTCTCAATATGAGGGAAGTCACTTTGCTTACACTAGCTACACTCTTAGTTTTAGTAGAGTTCTCTGCAAAGAGTCTCTCCCAGGAGTGGCAAATTGATCTAACGGAAAATAACGTTACATTTCCGAATGAATATCCAAAATATCTGGAATTTGCAAAAATGGCAATCTCAAATCCCGCTGTTGAAGGGACTCCTGTTCAAGATACAACTTCTGTAGATACAACTACTGCAACCACAAAGAAAAGACGCAGAAGAAGAAGAACTACAACTACTGTGGCAACAACATCATCAACAACAACAACAAAAATGACAAGTGAATTACTAGAAACAAGCCACAAGCCAAAGAGAAAGCGAAGAAAGCGCACAACAACCGAAAAATCAACAACAACAACAACAGAAACTGCCGTAGAAAATAAAACAGATTTTGAAATAAGCAAAACTGAAGATAAAACATTAAAATTAAATACAACAAAGGCAACACAGTTGCAATATCGGAATCATCAAAAGAGAAAGTATGATATAAATAATTGTGATTGCAATAAAAATTAAAGTGAAATTAAGTGAAATCACAATTATAATGAAATAGATATTATTATAACATTTATTAAGTTAAATATCTTTAATTAACTTCAATCCATATATTATTTAAGTCATTAAAAAATTCCTATAATCTCACTAATTCATTAAGAAATTTAAAGAATATAATATAGATTTTTTTTTTTTAAATATGCAATATAATAATAAACGAAATTATTGACACACAAAAATCAAATATATTAACTTATGGAATATTCCAAAAATATATTTATTTATCTATCAGAGAATAATTTTCTTTAAAGCACTAACAAAAATTGATATGATTTTCATATGCTGTGTATGATTAAAAAATACACTGTCAGAAAAATATAACACTTTTCTCAACCAGACTTTAAGTGCCAAATAAATAAAATATATATTGGGTGTTAATACTAAATTTGGTTTGCCTTTATTACACCTTGAGGTCTAATCCAATAAATCTCCGATTCAAACAAAATATAAATTCAATTATATTTTTCGAAAAATCAAATTTCAGTTTGAAAATATTTGTTATTGCCAAATGCAAGTTAATTGAAAAATTCAAAATATCGCATGCAATCATTCGCATGATATTTATGATATGTGGTAGGGAATGTTGGGAGGGAATGTTATGAGCATGAAATTGACATGAAGTTCCATTGGCTTCTCCGATCCCAGAGCAATCTACGTCATAACGTCAATGCACCTATATTTTATTATTTTCTGGAAATACACACACACACACACATACACACACTATTCCATAAATATTCATTGATAAAAGCCGAAAGGCAACACAAACACAAAAAGCGACAGCAACAAATGAATGCAGAGAAACAGAAAAAAGAAGTGAAAAAAAAGAATAGAAATTCGAGTAGAAAATGTAGAAATTTCCATGGTGGGAAATAAAAGACAAACGACAGAGAAAATTGTTACATTGCAATGGGTTGAAATGCTGTTGGAACTGTGGCAATGTATGCTATGATGGACGATGCTTTTGCTTTAGATGTTGGGTGGGTGTGTGGAAGTGTGGGTGGGAGTATGTGGCATGCAGCATGTATTGAAATGGAACACATTTTTATGCAACAAATATGAATTGCGCTGGAAACTTCGTCAACTGTAAGAGTGGGTGTCGAAAGGGGAGTGGACGTGGCAGTGGGAGTGCGTATTGATGCTGTTGCCGGAACTGGAACTGGAATTGGAACTGGAACGGGAACTGGAGTTGGTTTTTGTGGCGCTGAAAATCGGGCATTAGCGTTTGTTTGATTTAGGTCACTGCGACTTTGTTTGACACCCTATACCCTATACTCTATACCCTATCTCTTTCTCTCTCTCTCTCTCTCTCTCTCTCTCTCACTCTCACACACACTCTTTCATTTTCTCTTTTTGGAATCCCCATTGGCAGTTGCCTGAGAATCAACGCTCAGTTTGCAGTCGCCGCATAGCAAAAGTTCCCCAGTTGCCAAGTTGCAACAGGGCTACGACTAAGGGGGATGCAGTGTTGCAGGGGTAGTACCCCAGAAGAATGTGTCAGTGTATGTGTGTGTGTGTGTGAGTGTGTTTGGTGGTTTATCCTAACGACTGTGGCTGCATTTCATTTAAATTTAAATGAACAACGTTGTATTGTGTTTTGAGGCATTGCAATTTCGTATTCGGGATGTTGAATGTTTAGAACTCGTTCTGCTTCTTGCTACACATGTTGTTGTTGTTGTTGTGACCATTGTTGATTATTGTTGTTGTTGCTGTTGCTGTGCTTTTAATCTGTGTCAAAATATTTTCCATGTGTGTGCGCCTCTCGTGTTTCCTATGTTGCATTTTAACGCTAGGGGAAATGTTTTTCGACATCCATAAAATATACCGTGTACAATAAATTTGTTTTTCCACATATCCTGCACCTCTCCACACCTCCTCAGCACATCTCACAAATCCTTTTCTCTCTCTCTCTCTCTCTCTCTCTCTCTCTTTCTGTGCTCTGCTTTCTCTACTTTTAAACTGGCAAATTTATTTATGTTGGAGTTTTACGTGCAGAATATTTTCTGGTTTTTCTGTTTTTGTTTTCAATATTTGAGCAATTGTTGGTGTTGTTCTGATTTCTTGTTGTGCGTGTTTGCGTCTGTGTATCTGTGTGTGTGTCTGTGTGTGCGTGTGTATATCTGTTGTAGTTGTGTGTTGCATTTCTAGGGATTAGTTTGCTGTGAGTGTCAAAATATGAAGTTGCGAAAACGTTTTGGGAGCGATTCGAAGGCTTCCCTGCAGATTTATTGACAGCTCGAAATTCAATGTATCTCTAATATTATGAATGATCTTCTTTGCCGAGTTTTGAAAGTGGTATTAGCCATAGAAAAATTTAGAGAATAAGCTGAGCTAAGTTTAATAAAAATATTCACAATGCGAAGGATTTAATCCAAATTCATTAACAAATATTTCTGTATTCAGTATATATATATTTGAAATGTAAAATATAGTTACTTAAAATGTTAATTTTTAAATTTATAAGTTATTTTACTGAAAAACAAAAAAAAATTAAAAGAAATACTTGGTAATCAAATTGTAACATAGAATTTTCTCTATATATTTTATTTATTATATTAATAAGAATAATGCATCTCTATATATTTAATTTATTATATTATCAAGTGTTAATTGTATTCGAAAATGTACGACTTTTAAAAATCAAGTAAAATATATATATTTTTTTTTATTATTTTGCTATTATTAATTGAAAATATAAATTAATACTTTTTTTTTAATAATTGTTAATAATTTCAATTTATTGAATTGAAACATATTCACAACTGATTTTTCTAATATAAACTAAAGGCAGCGTTTTCCATTAAAGTACTTTTTGAATATCTTCAAACAATTCTCAACAACACTTAACATTTTTATGATAGACATTTATGTTTATTTTTTCATATGTATTTACATATAGTATTTTATATTCATTTTGCAAATTGTGCTTACTTGAGTTTTAATATCAAATAATTCACAATTCTCGTTATCATATTTTTCAAAGTTCCACAGTTTCAAACATTTAAATACACAAATAGTCAACTATAGGCAATATACATATATCATCTAGATATATGTATGTATATTTGGTGCTTTTATCTATAGTTTCGATGCACTTCATGCTCTGCATTCATTGATGTTTGTTTGTTTTGTTATGTGGATTTGTAGCTGCTACTGCTGCTGTTGTTGCACAATAATTTATGGCTAAAATAGTTAATGAATTGAAAAAATGGCATGTGTCAGCAGAGCGAATGAAATGTTTTTTTATCCGACAAATGTCGAGTCTGTGGTGAATGGTGTCGATATGTGGCCTACAACCCCCCTCCTTCGGATGAGTTCTGACTGCCACTGTGATTGGCAGTGGCATTGATAAATGCCACAGAGGCCAAAACATAAAAAATGCAATAAAAAACATTAAAAATAAAAGAAAATTAAAAAAATACTGTGACAAGAAGTTGTTGTCATGTCTAAAAGGCAGCAACTGCTTTAATGGGCTCGGAACTACGGAAAGGTGTGACTAACTGAGGCCTGCTTTCCATTGATTGATTAAGATGCAGTGCCTGTGTGAATCACTTAATTGGAATTTCATTATTTCACCTACATATAAATTGGACAAACACATCTCGAAACCTCATTTATCTGCAAAAAGTGCTGCCTGCAACATGCACAACCCGAAGCTGCCACTGCCACTGCTGCTACTTCAACTTCTTCTTTTTGGACTACAAAATAAAGAAGTTTTCTGTGAAAATTTCTATAAAAATACCAAACTGATCAACAACGATAATAACACGATTTTGGATACTACAACCGTTGAAACTATGGGCATTACATCGACCACGAATATCTTTGAGCGATTTCTGTCAAAAACACATGTCACTACAGAGCATGTCCTGCAGTCCTCTCGAGATTCGGACAACACAGTTAGCTCAAAAACAGGATCTTTCTGGTTTACTAGGACAACAAATCGGGCAACTGAAGCATCTACAAAGGAAACAACAAGAGAAACTTCAACAACTCTGGCAACTTCAACTGAAAATTCACCAATAACAATAAATTTAACTTCAGGAACTTCGTTTCCTATGAGTGTCTTTATAGCGAATTCTTTTGCCTTTGCAAACAGTCCGAAAGATACTGATAATATACTTACAACAACGACAACAAAAAGAGTGGATCTGGAAAAACCAAAAACAACTTATCATAGCAGGCAAAACGTGGCTAACAGTAGTGATCATTTAAAGCTAGATTTGGCTATAGCTTTTATTTTGGTCATCATTCTGGGCACCTATAGAATTTTGAACTCTATTGGAACTTAAATTTAAACAATTAAATATCATAGTAGAATATTTTAGGCAAATATTTAAAATATCTAGTTTTCATATTAAAATCACGCATACGACACGTCAGCTCTTAATTTATATGCTCATTTCACTCGATTTAAATATACATTTCATAAGCAAATTTGTCATGATTCCCTTTGAAAATATATGTTATTTATACTATTAAGTTTACTTAATTTTTTAATTGTTTAATTTCTTTAATAACTTTTTGTGAACTTTAACGGAATTGTAATTCTTTTGCAGTCATCAAATAAGTTAATCCTAATAAATGTTTCAACTGATTTATGGCAGTTAAAATCTGTGTAATTCCCCAGCTGACATTGATTAAATAATATTGTTTGTGTTTTTGAGTGTAATTTTTTAAATACATATTTTTGTTTTATTAATATTATATAAATTATGCACGCATAATTTTCATGGCATTTTCATTTGACGGCATGCAGTTTTCTCATTTTCATTTCAATTTTCATTTACATTGTTATTGTTATTTTGTTTCATTTACATTATTGTTATGATGTTGAATGTTGAAAATAAAAATGCATGAGAATTGCATGCAGTAAATTGGATTAAAGTCGAGTTCACAAAAAAATTAGCCGAAAAACAGCTAAATCGATTATATAAATAATTCGCCAGAGTTTTCAGTTTCTCAATTTTATTTTTGGGTCAGCAGCTGTGTGCATAGTTTATTTTGCTCTTTCTATGCGAATTTAAAATAAAATATGTCACAAACTGTTCATAAATTCATTTAGCGCATAAAATTGGCGCCGGTTGCTGTCGCTGTGGTCTATCTCTCTCGCTCTCTCCCTCTCTCCCTCTCTCCCTCTCTCCCTCTCTTTCTCTCTCTATCTCTCTCTCTGTTTGGAATTTCGAGTGAATTATTTAACATTTAAAAGTGCATTTCATATTTGTGTTTCGGGGCGACAGACCAAAAACATCGACACCCGACAAACTTAGCAATGCATACCCTGCATAAAAAACGAGCACAAATCGAATTTTATTTATATACTCTATATAGGCAACAGACTTTTCTATACAAATATAGTATATATTATATTTTATTTGCATTCCGTACTATAAGTATTTTGTTCACGTTTGCCATTAGTTTGGCGCGTGATATCATCGCTAGGGGAACAAAAGTTTTCCGTTATTTGTTTTTTCTTTGGCATGTTGAGTGTCAAGTTCACAAACATGGCATAAACTGTGGCAAGTTGCGGGTTTCAGCTGCTTAAGCGGCCATCAAACCGCCATTTCAGTCACATACATACAGCTACGTTACGTATACGCCACGTGAGCCAACGAAAAATTCAGTTAAATTGTCACTTACAACATAATACTCTTACTTCAGTTATGCAACTATTATTTGGATTACTTTTTTCTTAAATTTTTTATAATATTTTAGAATTAATTCTCTTTTTTCGGTATTTGGTTTGATAGATTTGCATTGCAATTTAGGTGAGGGCATCATAAATTTTGTGTTCGCATCTGTTGCGATTTTCACCTTGTGAAAGTTTCGAATTTTCTCTAGCCATTTCTGTCAAGTTCACACGCTCTGCTCTTGGCCATGTTGGCTGACGGGCCAAAACAGCAAAAAAGAAGAGAGATAGCTAGACTTCTTGGACAAAGAAAGAGAAAGCGCTTGCAACAGCTGCAGCATTTGCAACACGAATTTATCCCCTCCAAAATAAGAAAAACAAAATAAAAAAAAAAATAAGAAAGTTGATGCGAAACTTTGCATAACACACGGCGCCAGCCAAAAACGAAACTTTTGCTAGACGTTTTTAAATGTTTCTCAGATTTCAGACTGTTGAACTTTGAGCTGACAGAGTTTACGTAGATATTTCAAGGTTTAAAAGCCAGAAAACAATTTTTACCTGCAAAGATCTTCACTGAATGCTGAAATGCTAAATATTGTATAAAATAATTGTGCTACTAATAAATCAATATTTATATGAAATTTCTGAGTTAAATTAAATAAATTGTTTAATAATTAAATATTTATTTATTCATATTTTTAAATTGTGGTTAAATATTTTTAATACATTTGATAAACAATAGCCTTAATTTCACTCAAAAATAGGAAAAAAAAATAATTTTTTATATTTCAGTAAGTTAAATATTTACTAATTTTGTGGTTCTCAAAAAATTAAATAAAAATCGTTATTGTTTATTTTTTTTAATTTTAATTGATGGTTTTATAATTTTAATATTTTTGGTTCTCATTAGCAGTCCTTTAAGTCCTCACAATATACACGATCTATATCTTCTGCTTGAGACCTTGTTTTTCTGCTGAGTCTTGACTTTTGCGGTGGTGTTCGTGGTGATTGCTGTAGTAGTTTTAGTGGTGGTTTTTTCAGTGGTTGTTGTAGCTTTTGTGGTGAGTAAATCACGTTTCTGTCCCTCAACATTCTCAACATAATTTAAGGTGACTTGAGGCACCTCCGTATTTACAGAACGCTGTTCCCTCAAAGTGTTATTCAGATACACCGCCATAAATTTTTCGTTTCCAGCCGATTGAGTTCCAATAATACTCAGAGCCATGAGCAAGAGAACTATGATAGTCTTCATTATTAAACTAAGTATCTTTTCGTTACAGTTGTCGTGTTGAACTGTCTTATTATCTATAGAATTCTCGTTTTTATAGCGCAGTTTGAAAATGTGTTTTCTATAAACTGAAGAAGCGTTAAAGTTGCTTTAGAAATGATTCTCGAAAACAGTTGGGCATTATAATGTTGATTCATTTGTTGAATGCTTGGCTATAAAAGCAGACAGTCTTTCAAACAGAATTCAGTTTAAACCGAACAATTCTCGGAAGTTCAAGTAAAATGCATTTGCTGTCTATTCTATCAGTTCTTATTGTGCTCACAGCAGCCAAGGAGTCCTCCTTGGCCACCAATACTGTGGACACGGAGACTCTGACTGATCAATCAATGCAGGAGATTGCCGAAATGAGAAATATGAATTCAAAGGGAGTGACAAAAGTGCCTACAACCAATGCCACAAAATCACCCAGGGATCTTTTTCTCATGTATGCGAAAATATTGAATGACAAGAAAAACATGCACAAATCAACAATAATAACAACAACAAGAATAACAACTGAATTAAGTAAAACTCCAACAACAAGAACAACAAAAGCAACTGTCACAACAAAAACTTCAACTGCAGCCTCAACAAAAAGCAATACCAAGGGCAAAGGCAGAGGAAAATCACAATCCAAGACCAAGTCTAAGACTAAGACTACCCCTAATCCCAGATCCAAGTCCACTGCCAAGGAGAACAAGAACAAGAAACGTCACACTGAGGCTCACAATCACAAGAAGATGGACAGTAGAGTTTCACGACGAACAGATTCAATGCCACCAACAACTTTGGGTATATCCATTGGAATATCCAAATTGACGGAATTACCCAAGTCCGATATAACGGAAGAACTCTCCATGGCCATGGAGGCCTCTCAGCCAATTCCAGCTATAGAGAAGTTGGCCAATATCAATGCTACTGCCACAAATTTAGCAGCCAGAAATACGCTGAAGACTTTGTAAAGTTGTATTTTTTTTAAATATGGAAAAATTACGAATATACTTATTATTTAAATAATTTATAAAAATATTTTTTTTTGTTTTGCAGATTTAAATTAATTCCTTTTACATTTTGTATACAAATTAATAATATTTAAAAAGGTGTGGGGTTCAAAAAAAAAATATATTGAAATAATATACAATATATAATAATATTTATATTAAAAAAATATATATATATTATTAAAATTTTTTTTTTTTTAATAAAATGAAATTCAGTTATAAAAATTTAAATAAATGGTAAAATGGTAAAATTTAATAATCAATAAAATCAATATCTTTAAAGCATTTACTTATCATCATTTATTTATTAATTAAATTTCTATTTTTTTTTAATTTTCTAATTTTTACTTTGATTTATTTATTTATTTTTTTTTTTTTAAATTCTAATTTTAATTTTTATATAAAATATTTAAGTAATTAACTGTATTTTAATTTTATATTTGATTTAATTTTGCTTTTGTCGACTAAAAATAGTTGACAAAAAATAAATAAATAAAAATGCACTTTTCTGATTTTGAAGGCAAACACTTTTAGAAATGTGCAATATTCATATGAAATTCAACATTCATTTGTTAAATTGTGCACTTGTGTGGCAGCTCATTAGCATTTAAATGCAATTAGGGTCAATTAAAACACTTGAAATTTTCAAATAACAACTGTGCAAAATCTATTGATAATAAACATGCAATGTCCTCGACATGCTTGGGAGCGATCTGAAATGCGCAATGTGGAAATGTTTAATTTGAATATGAAAATGTTCCAAATGCAATGCAGAGGCTCAGAGTTCAGCTCACAATGCTGATAACACAACTACACACACACACACACACATACATATGCACACACAGATTGAGAGAGAGAGAGAGTGAAAAAAAGTGAATAAATGCTGAAACGTGGCCATAATTTCCAGTTACTTTTCTAATCTGCTGATAATATTAGAGGCCATAAATTTTCGCATGCTTTCATAAATTGTTCGTGCATAAATTCTTGCGCTGAAATCTGTGCTATGCCGCTATACCCCGCTCCTCACCACGCCCCCATTGCACCCTTAACTCTTAACTGCACTGTCCTGCACATTTTTTGGTGTCCTGCAAATA
Organism: Drosophila quadrilineata; assembly: GCA_018150725.1. Lineage (NCBI taxonomy): Eukaryota > Metazoa > Arthropoda > Insecta > Diptera > Drosophilidae > Drosophila > Drosophila quadrilineata. The sequence goes on along the minus strand of JAECWN010000219.1, from coordinate 8,276,216 downwards.
TTGTTGGGTCCTGCAGCAACAGCAGCGGCAGCAGCAGCAGCAGCAGCTTTTCAAATATTCATTCATGCAAATTCATTAACGTATTTTTTTCCACGCCCTCTTCCTCGTTGTGCTCGTCCTCATCCTCGTCGTCATCGTGTTATGAATGCAAAGACTGCACATTGAGCAGACAGCAAAAAGAATATTACGTATACGTATTGTATATTACGTATACGCCACAAAGGACTACAAAAAAAAAAATAGCGTAGAGATTCAGAGCGAGAGAGAGAGAGAGATGTTTATACTTGTATGGGGAGAGAAAGTGAGAGGATGTAGAGGTAGAGATATAGTGAAAGAGCATGCGGCTATGTAAAGTGGTTTGTTTTTTATAGCCGCTGCGGACGATTGAGTTTTCTTCATTTTGTTTGCTCACACTTATACATATCTATATCGAGGTATGTATATATTACTTCTATATACATATATATATATATAAATATACATATAGTGAGAATTTACCACATAGCAAGCATAAATTTGCAGCTGCCGCAACTTCTTTCTGCAAACTTCTTGTGCAGCTTCTCTACTTCTATATCTGTGGCTGTTTTTTTTTTTTTATTAAAAATACAACGAAGTAAATTAAAAAACATTGAAATATGAAAGTGCCACAGAAAAACTCCAGTTTGCTGCTAAAAGAAAAACTTACACCCCTCATATTTTCCTTAGACATAACTGCGGTTTTCCCCTTTTCTCTCTTCATTTTCTCCTATTTTTTTTTTTTTTTTTTTGCTGAGCTTCACTTTTATTTGCATTTGCAGTTTACGTTCATATTTTTTTCTTTTGCTTTTGTTTTGAATTTCGCTGGTTAACTTTGTTTTGTGTTTCGCGCATTTGCCGCTTTTTTAATTTCTCAACAAGCTTTTTGACGTCAAAATAAGCGTAATATTTTGTTGTACTTGTGTTTTTCATAGAGGAAAGTAAGCAAAACCAAAAGAAGCAAAATTATGTTTAGCAATGCGGAAGTAAGCATATTATTTCGCTATTTTTGCTAGACACACTTACTCATTTTCCTCTCTCTCTCTGAATTCGGTTTTCACCATTTTCCTGTCTCTGCTTCTAGTTTTAATTATGCAAGTGTAAATGTAAATTTCCGTGAAGTGTAATAAGCATAGTTGAAATGCGAGGTCTTTTGTTTATGGAACTGCTTTTGATTCTTATTCGAAATAAAAAAAACCAGAGACACAATTGAAATGAAAATGAACTGCAGAATGCATTTGCATAAATAACTCTTTTAAATTAACTAAATAAATTTATTTACTGCTCTTCTCTTTGCAGGTGAGTTGCTCACAAAATAAAGGACCATGTCTCTGCCAAGTAAATACTGTGGAAATTCTTATAATAAAATCTAGATAAATTTCAGTTGAAGAAAATCTTTAGTTGAAATAATTCTTTTATTGTCTTTTGGTTGTGATTTCAATAGTTAACTCAAGTAGTTTCTTTATGATTCCCGGAATGGCAGCTAAAATGGGATTTATAGTTTTGGAAATGCTTGTAAATTTGCTAGAAAATTTAGTATGGTTTTTATCGCATAATATTTTCCAAAAACCTTTTCGAAGCCGGAGAATTATGCCACAAAAATATGATAGCAAACGAAAAGCAGCGATTGAGATAAATATCGTGCATAAATATCATAAAAGAAAGTGCCATAAAAATGCGCAGATTATCTCCCTTTCTCTCATTCTCTCTACCTCGCTCTCTCTCTCTGTTTCTCTACTTCAAATTTGGTGGTGGAAGACTAAACTTTGAATGGTTGGGGATTTCAGTTTGAGTTTGAGTTTAGATATCAGCGACAGTTTATCTCTAAGCATTCTTGTGGTAAGTCACAGGAAAAAGGAAGCGACATACAGTGCCCACCGAAGGATACAGGATAGTATGTTGATGGAGGGCAGGATGGCGGGCAGCGAAGGGGACATGTCAAAGCATTATGAAAAATGTAGCACGCCTAAAAATATGTTCGAAGCGCAAATGCAAAGCAATTTAGCGTAAAAAGGCAGCACTGAGAGAGAACAGAATAGAAAGAGAGAGAGAGAGAGATAGAGATACAGAGAGAATTGGTGGCAGGGCAAAAGGCAAATTTCGAGGCAGTCTGTTGGAAATGTTGCCTCGACTGCTTTGCTGGAATGCATGAAGGCTTTCAAATCAAATGAGTGGGCATATTATGGGCACCATATGAACAGTCGGTCGAAGGCATTTGCCACGCATCTAAAAATGTAAAGAGACTGCGAATGACAGCGAGAGAGAGAGAGTGGGAGAGTGGGAGAGAGAGAGAGGAAGTGGGGCATGCGGTGAGATTGTCATGTTGAGGCACGACGCACGCCCAAACTAATTTATTACTTTAATTCGCGTTCAAAGTGGCTGCCGTTTGTCTGCTGCTGTTTTACAATTTCTGTTGAGTGCCAAGTTATAAATGATGCGTCATTCAGGACTTAGACGACTCCCCCTGCCCCCTGCCCACATCCCACTTCCTTTCTTCCTTTCCACGCGCTCTACTTTTCAATAGTCCTGGTGCTACTCCACCTCCATATATCATATTATGCGCAAGCATGATGTCTCGTAAATCGCTTTTTGAATGCTGCATCTATTGGCATTTTGTGTGCTGGGGCATTTTGATTTTGATTTTGATCAGCTTCCCTTTTATTTTGTGGCATCATCATGGTGGCATCATGCTCCTAACCCACTTTCCATGCTGCTGAACTAACCTTGTAAGCGAGAACACAAATTTATGTGTATGCAGGCTATAAAGAGGATTCAACTTTAGTCTCTCTCGCTTCCGCTCTTCACTCTTAACTCTCCATTCCATTCCATTCCAGTCCGTTCCGTTCCACACTGTTGTTGTCTGTATGGCGTCTTTGTCTGCTGCGTTTCGCTGTGATTTATTGCATACTTCTTGGCGGATTTTACTGTTTTGTACAACAATTTTTTTGCTTTCCGTTTAGCTCGTCTTATTTTTTTTTGGCATTTTTTTATATTTTTATTTTATTTTTTTTGGGGCACACACTGACTTTGGCAAGCTGCAAAGGCTTAAAGAGATTGTTAGTTTTGCGCAGTTGATTTACTGTTTTGGTTGTGATTTCAAATGTTTTTTATGTGCGTGCGTGGGAGTCAAGAAATAAAGTTGTGCTTTCATGGCCATTGCAAAGTATCAAATGAAATCTCATTCTGGCCTCGTTTCATTTACTTTATAATATAAAATGAATACATTTTTTTGTTTTCTACTTTAAACATGTGGCTTAAAGTTGAAGTGCTCTTCGCTTTGCAATGCGAGTCAAGTCGTCCCACATGCCGTATGTGTAATATCAGTATAAACAAAATCTAATGCAAATATCACTTGAACTCCAGCACCTTAAGCCCCGTCACACACACACACACACACACACACATATCCTTACGCTTGGCAGGCCATCCGCAAAGCAGCTCTAGACCAATAACCACTTAACACGTACACGACATCATTGTCGACCTCGTTGTCGTCGTTGTCCTTTGCCGTCAAAAGCACAAACGTCGACGCTCCAATAACAATCATACGCCCCATTGTGCAGCCCCACAGCAGCACCCAATGAAACCAAGAACAACAAGAAAAAAGTAAAACAGAAAACAGCAGAAGAAAATAAAGTGATGGAGAAAAGTGAAATGAAATTTTCAACCTTCATTAAACGCTTTGTTGACACGGGGCCAGGCCAACAACTTTAAGCAGGTTGCCTTCTTGTAACTTGCCACGACCACAAGATTGCTGCCACGGCTACTGCTACTGCTACTGCTACAGATGTTGCCGCTGCTGCTTAACACTTTTTATCATTTAATCCTGCGGCCGCAGCAGGACAATGCAGCTTGCAGCAGTCAACGACGTTGGCTTCGTAATAAATTTTAAGGACATTAAATTTGTTAACAGCAATTTAACTATTAACGACAGGCAAAGGCGAACGACATAAAACGGGATTGTCTTCGACCTGACTAACGGCACTGGCAGCATTACACTGCAAGAAATATTGAATGAAATTTTTGCTTCTTATTGTAAATAATAAAAATGCTCAATGAAGTGGAGGTGAATTTTTTAATTTTCACAAAATAAAGAAAATTATTTTAATTATATACTTAAGTTAGCGCTTCAATTTTGCAATATTTTATTTATAAATTTTTTATGAACAATAAATTAAATTAAAATAATTTATAAAAAAATTTTAAATAGATTTTTATTTTTTCTGCCATTTAAATTTGAGTTTTCTTTTGCTTTCAGTTTTAATTTCAAATACTTTTTATATCTTAAGTTCCCTAAAATACTCGCAAATTATTCATGTATTTGCTGACTCAAAATTTCTGTCAGTGCATTCTCTCATCTATTATATTAATATTCTTTTTTTAGTTTCAATTTTCATCTGTTTTTTAATGTCTTAAGTTCTCTAAAACATTCGCAATTAATTTATGTAATTTCTGACTCGAAATTTCTGTCAGTGTATTTTTCTATCCATTAACATTAAATAATTCTTTTCTATAGCCTTATATATATTAAATTTTTTTTTTCAGTTTCAAATTTCATCTGTTTTTTAATGTCTTAAGTTCTCTAAAACATTCGCAATTAATTCATGCAATTTCTGACTCGAAATTTCTGTCAGTGCATTGTCTCATCCATTAACAAGGATTACCCACATTCCACACAGCATCTCCCTTCGTGTTTCTCACATCTCTCCGTCAACTTTTATTTTTTGTGCTGTCTTCTTCTTTTTTTGGTTTCTGGCCAAGAAACGCGCATGTGGCGTATGTGGAATTTTAATTCGATGCAAAAGGGCGGAAGCAGTCAGTCTGGACGGAAGTGGGTTAAAAGCAGTGCACACACACACACCCACACACACAGACATATACAGGTACACAGTCACGCACAGACTTATAATGCATATGCAGATGTTTGTCTACTGTCTGCTTCCCTCTCTCGCTCTCTCTCTCTCTCTGTCTTGAGTCTATCTTTCAGTAGATATTTATCTACCTTTTGCTCGCTAGCTCTGTCTCTGTCAGTCTTCGGTTCTCTCTCTCTTTCTCTCTCTGTCTCTGTTTGGCTGTGCTTTGTGGCTGTTGCTGCCATCTTGTAAGCCATAATATCGATTAAGGATTATGATAATGATTGTGTGCTTAAGTTGTAATTGCAAAACTCAAACAGCTACCGATGCAAACACACAGCTCTCCTTTCTCTCTCACCCACATACACACAAACACACACACACCAGAGGTTACCAACACACAAGTTGGTTAGTCTATGTATGTGTGTGTGTGTGGCGGTGTGTGTGTTGTGCTGTGGTGTATGAGGTTTGTTGTCGCGCAGGTTTATATGCATGAATAAGTCCTGAAGATTGATTAGGAATTTGTGTCATGGTATTAATGCGCTTGTTGTTGTTCGCATTGTTGTTGCCATTGTCGCTTATAATTGCTCAATGTCGCGTTGTCACACACACACACACACACACACAACACGTACATGAGCCAGGACTCTGTCATATGTTAGCCGGAAAATCCGCTTTTTGGTTAATTTGACAGCAGCTCAAATTCGGCTGCTTCCACATGTTTTTGTGCAGCTACTTCTGTCTCTCTTTCATCGTCTCTCTCTCTATCTCTCTCTCTCTCTTTTTGGCTCTGTTATTGCCTGTTTGGCTTTTTAATAATTTATAGTTAATTGACTGTTGACTAAGTATCGCTTAGTGATAAGCTGCAGTTTATGTTATTATATAGAGACAATTTCAACCGCTAACAATTTTGGACTGGAAAATGAGCAGAAAATTGGAGAAAGTATTGATACTATAAGTAGAAATATGGTTAAGTATGTTACAACCAGTTGATAACTATTTAGATTAATTTTTGTATATCATCAACATTCATTATTACATTTAAATTATATTAACAAATTTGTTTAAAAAACATAGATCATTATAGAAATTTTTTTTTGTTTTTTAATAATTTGAATTGGTGAAGAATCTGTACAGCTTAAAGTACCTTAATACCACATGAATGGAATATTTAAAATTTAGTATCATAATTTTTGTAGAATTTTTTCTTTAAAACAAAACTTTAAAGATAATTTTGTGTAATATATTTAAAATATACTAGCATGATTAACAAAAATATATAGATTGTTACTTAGGAAATTTTTGACAATAGAACCGCTTTGTTTATATACATTTTTTTAGTGTAAAATTCATATATAGCTTATAGAGGACATTTGATATTATGCTGATAAAATTTTAACAAATTTTGTATTTAGGTTTTCTATAATTTTTAAAGCTACTTATGTAAATTGATAATTACATATTATGTCAAGACTAACATATATTTTTTAATATATAAAAAATCATTATATTTAAAATTATACCTTCAATTTATTAAATTATTCAGATCATTAACAAGTAATAGAAAAATTTCGCTAATTTTCTTTCCAAATGTTTTATATTTTTTTTTTATTAAAAATTTAGAAAAAATACATAGTACGACAACAGATTCAAGATTCTAGGGCAATTTTCTCTGTTCTGCAGTTATTTCATAATTATCTTTTATTCCATCAATTAACTTATGTTGCAGTTACTTAACCTCCATCAAGCTGTCTGAACCTTATGCGTTACCAATTAGTCTCATTTCTCTGTAATGCCACTGAGATTCTTGTAGTTTCTCTCAGAGAATTTTCTTCACACAATTCTCAACATGTTTTCCGCATTTATGCGAGTTGTTTTTTCCTTTAGCTAGTAAAAAGCGCTTTTAACTCTAGCTAGTTTGTTTGATTTGCTTGGCTTATAGTTATAAACAAAAAAAAGAAAACAAGAAAAAATAATAATAATAGACAACGATGGTTTGTGGGGGAAAAAGCGCCAACTGACAACTTCTTTTGTCGCTTTTTGCCACCGCAGGGAAAATGCCACAAATAACAAAGACAAAACAGAAAATTTATACAAAAAAAAAAAAAAAAAAAAAAACCAAAGGAATATAAAAAGTAAGCGGAAAGAGCGGAAACTTTGTTGCTAAACAGCCAAACAAATAGATGTGAATATACGTGGGTTTTCAGACTGAGACTAAGTCTCATTCTCCCACTCGATGTCTCTTTCTCTTTCTCTGGCTTTTTCTCTGTTACTGTGTGCAGTTTTTTGTGCCACTTTTCCCCTAGTTGTAGATATATATATTTTGTATATTTTGTTTTTTAGATTCCATTTCGCCGTTGCATTGTTTTTCATTAGGCATTAAAAATTGTTTTCCCTGCGTTGTGTCGACTTAACGCGAATACTTTGTTAGCGAAAGCTGCATTTTTGCAGCATTTTCATTTTGCCAATGAGCAAAAGATGTTCCCTCACATACAGTGAAAGAGACAGACACACAACAATAGAAAGAGATGGAGATAGAGAGAATAGAGAAGAGCTTGATTCTCTAGGTACATGTCAGGCTAATGCATGCCGTGCAAGTTTTCCTCTTCAATGTGTTTTTTTTTTCATTGTGCCCTGAATTTTGTTTTTGTTTCGCCCGCTGTTTGCCCAGCTTATGATGAGGATAAGGACGATGATGATGATGATGATGATGATGCTGCAAGCCTGGCAGAGGCTCTTAGCGGTAATTAGATGCAGGATAAGGCATGTACATTTTGTTAACAGCGCGTTGCGCTAATTTGTGGCAGCTAAGAGCATAAGAGTATCTCTGCCACATGCGATGACAAATCTGCGCAACTCGCAGAAGTTGTCCAAGAAAGTTGAAAAATAAATCAGCAAAATATTTACTAATTATGTTCAGCTACTTTACACTTGCACTCATAAGTTAACCACATAAATAAAGTAAATGTGGACAGCCAGCAATGTCCTTGAGTTATTCAAAAAAAGCTTAAAGGAAACAGGGAGTGTGTTTGGGTTGCAAGTGGAAGTGGAGTCCTTTCTAAATGCCAGCACGTGCTCAACATAAGCAAAATTGTATCGATAAAAGTGGAGAAAAAGAGAGAGACAGAGAGAGAGAGAGAGAGTGAGAGGGAGAGAGAGAGACTGAGAGATATAGCTATTGTCCTTGACGCACCTTGAGTTCCTTTCTCTCCTCTTCTATCGCTGTCTCAGTTTGTCGCTTAAATAAATAAAATTGCGGAATTTATTTTTTCAGCCGCAAAAAGAAAATCCCCCGAAATCCATGCGAGGCATATTCTGCTCGTTGAATGCGCCTTGAATTCTAAGAGCACCATCATCAGCCAACATGATAAAATATCGCATAAAAAATATTTGCTTTTCCTCAACTCTCTCTCTCTCTCTCTCTCTCCTTCACCCGCCATTCTCTCACATTTTCCGCTTCATTTTCATTTGGTGCTACATTTTCGTCGCGAAAAGGTAAATTATGGGCGGGGGTAGTACTTGCCACCAAAATGGGGGCGTGGCTGTGTGAGGTGTGTGAGTGTGTCTGTGAGTGTGCAAATATTATGCTATTTCCGGCCAAAGTGGTTTCTGATAGTCATCCAAGCGTTCTCTCTCTCTCTTCTCTCTCTTTCTCTCTCTTCACTTCCCCCTCCCCCCCACTCTTTCAGACTTTTCGCAGTTTTTCTTTGAGTTTTGTCGTCTGTCTGCGCACTTCAAAATATCGATTTATATCTTGAGTTGAGCCGAAAAAAAAAGATATTGGAAAAAAAGAAAAGTTTTTGTCTTTTGTTTGTTTGCAGAAATAGCTGGATTAAGCCAGTTTTCAAGTCATGGCCAAGTGCCAAAGAGACGCATTGGCCAAAATCTATTGATGGAGAGTGAAATATTTCAAGTTTTTTTTTTCAATTTTTTTCTCTTTAAGATGTCACGTAATTTTGGTAGCATTTGCTAATTTGCTCAATATGCTGATGGCTTTTTAGCCATTTAGTAACTGCCGAGTGCATCCTTTCTGCAATTCCCGCACAGAAACTACATTTTAATATGGCATTCAGAATGCGAGGCACGTGTCGACTTTTAAAACCTTTTGCCAACTAAATGGTTGGCAAAATGGCCAAAAAAAAAAACACAGCTAAAACTTAACTAAGCTAAGCACAATGAACTGCGAATGGTATTGGGTTATGAGGGAACAAATTGTTTCCCTTAATATAAAAATTATTATTATTAGCTTATTTATTAAGGAATTTTTTGGTAAACTATATTATTTTTATTCTTGAATAATTAATTTTTAACCTAAATTAATTTACTGTTTATATAGAAATTTAATTTAAATTGAAATTAAACAATTGCAATAAAAATTTAAAAAAAAATTATAAATTAAATAAAGTATGTATATATATTTTTTGTATATAATTAATAGGTGTAGAATTCGTATAACAGCAAAATGAAGCTAAGAAAATCATGAATATAAAATAAATTAAATTATATTAAAATCATATGAAATTACTTTGAATCTCACTCATTATATAAATATATATTCTGAAAATTTTGTTGTTAGATTCAAATATTTATTTTTTTATGTTTTAATTGATATTTTAATTAAACTATTAAGTAAGTATTAAGTAAAATTTAGTAAATTAAAATAATATAAATCTTAACAACCAAGTGAAAAGTTAAAAAAAATAAATTTCAAATAATAACTAAAAATAAAAAAATTATTTATTTGAGTTTAATTTATTGTAATATAAAATAATAAATAAAATAAAAACCAAGAAAAATATATATTAATAAAATTAATTTAAAATAATAACTAAAATTAAAAAAAATTGTTTAATTTTTTAAATTAAATTTAAATTAAATTTAATTTAATTAATTTTTTTAATATAAAATAAAAAATATATTAAGAACCAAGTAAAACATAAAAAAAATTAAAATAAAATAAGAACTAAGATTTAAAAAAAATATTTATTTGAGTTTCATTTTTTGTAATATAAAATAATAAATAAAATAATAACTAAGCAAAATATTAAAGAAATAATTGAAAATAATGACTAAAATTAAAAAAAAAATATATATTTATTTAAATTTATTTTTTTTAATATAAAAAATTTCGTCATTCCTTTTTTGCTTTGAAATACATTGGAGCATGTTTCCCAGTCTGCAGCAGAGGCAAATGTGGCATCAACTCACACACACACACACACACACACATACACACATATACATACATACATATACCCACTCACACATACATAGCCGGAAAACAAGGACAACAACCGATGACTAGAATAATGTTGAACTGCAGCTTGGCGACTTTATTCTCTCCACATTTTTATCACGTATTTCTAATTAGCACATGAAATGCGGCACTGAGCCCGGAAGCAAGTAGCAGCTGTGGCAAGCAAGCTTGCAACACGAGGGAAGGCACTGGCTGCATGTTAAAGTTGATGCTGCAACTTGCAGCTGGCAGCTTGCAACTGCGGCATACGCCAAATAATATCAACGTTATTTTTGCAATTTTTGACATTAAACGGGTGGCATGAAAGTTGCAGTTGCAGTTGCAGTTGCAGTTGCAAGCCAGCATGTTATTTGGGGTGGCTGTTGTGATGAATGATGATGATGATGGGGAAGCGGAGTGAATGAACCGTTGGCGATGATGGCATTCTGGCCAGGACGTGCTTTAACGCCTGTCTTCCAGCTTTCAAGTTTGTTTAACCCATGCAAGCGGCGACTGTTTGCCGACAGAGGATCAAGTTTGAGTTGCCGAAGCCCTGGCACGTGTCTGCGCCCCACTCGAGGCATGCCACACGCACACACACACACAGAGACACCAATACTACTGCTCAAGACCAGTTCACCAACTCCATTGAATCGAATTTAAAGTGTCCTCAATCTGCTTAATTGCCTGCAAAATGCCAAATGTCTTCCCATATTTGTTCATCACTTGATGAACTCCCCTTTACCGCTCCATCACTGGCCCATCAATTTGTATTGATTTTATTTAACCAATAAGTAAATACAATAAAATATGCAATACTTTCATAGTGTAAATAAAATAACAAGCGTTTAACTTTTATATTATTTACACAGTAAATAAATAAATCGAAAAAATAAAAGCAAAAATTCTGCTCCTCTTTCTTTCCCTTTTTGTCGCGTTGCATAAAAAAACAATTGGCTTTTCGCATAAATAAATTATTTGAGCAACAAATTGTGACTGCCGCATGTCACATGTTTGTTGTTGTAACTGTAAGTGTGACTGTAACTGTGACTGTGACTGTGACTGCCACCGCAGTTGATGGCAACTTTTGCTCATGTCAACACTTCACGACAGTTTTCGAGTTGCGTCCATAAATCTTTAAAAAGTCAACATTTTATTACTAGTTAATTTAATAATAGTTAAACAGAAATTAATTCTTTACAATTTAATATCTATCTTATTGAGACTAATAATATAAGAACAGACATGAAATGGGTATATTTAGAACTTATAAATTTTGGGTATTTAAATCAAGATAAATCGTTAAAAGATCTTTAACAAAGAAATTTTTGTGTTAAAACAGTTTGATGAATTGGAAGTAATTATTAAATAGCATGAAAGGAACATTATTTTAAAAAATATAAAAGAAAAAATATAAAAATACAAAATTTATACCTTTTTAGCTTTGCACAGTCGTAATTTTTTCACATCAAACTCGATCTAAAAAATTTTTAAAATTCTACAAATTGATGCAATGCGACAAAATATTTTTACAAAAATTCATTGCCTTAGATCCAATTTTTTTTCACCTGATAAATTTTCATATTTGGTTTCATGACATTGGTATTAAATGCGTTCTAAATGCATGTTTATCAAGTATTAAAATATTCATATATTTGCTAATATCAAATAGAATTGCCAATTATCCCTATTATAGCTTAATAAGCTAATTCGCTTATAAAATTCATTGCAAATGTAAATTTCACAACCATTATTAATGAAATTTTGATCAATTTTAAACAGTTTACGCCAATATTTATTTGGCAATTGTCTAAAGCTAAGCAACAAATTCAAATGAAATTTGATTTAAAAAGCCAAACGAAAAATTAGCAAATATAAATGCCGAATTCCGAGATAGATAAACAGAATAATTAAGATACCCTAGACAATGTTTTATTGAAAGTATGATGATATTAGAATATATTTAGAATATATATTTATATATTTATTTATATATTTATATTTATATTTTTTTTATTAAATAAAAATTATGTGGTTGGCAAAAATATGAAGGGTATTTAACTGTTGATCACTGTTTAAACTTATTGGCAATTTAATAATTTAATTAGCAGCAGTATTAAAATTCTGCATATATTTAGCATAATTTTGTTTGCAATCCCTCTTTTAAACAATATGCAGGTTGACTGCCAAATAAATTGTGTAGCATACTTTGCAGCATCGAAGAATTTCCTATTGGCTGAACTAGCTAAGAAGAAACTGCCTTAGCTGCTGCTGCTGCTGCAGTTTTCCACACCATCAATTCCAAATCAATCAATGTCATTTCCCTATAAATCATGCACATAAATAAAGGTGTACACAAACTTTTGCTAAGCGCCACACACACATACACCTATAGCAACAGCTGCAGCTATATCTATTATTAATAATAATGTCTTCCAAGTGTGTGTGTGTGTGTGTGAAAAGTATTTTTAAGAGCAGGAAAAACTTTGTCTGCCAAGATTTTCGACGACTTTTTCTGCACTTGAGACTCGCATGTGTGTGTGCGTGTGTATGTGTGTGTGTGTGCAACACATTTTCAATTAGTTTGAATGGCACTCAACACGTGGCGCCACACGTTGCACGTTGCCTTCAACCAAATGTATCAACGTCAGTCGTCAGCTGAGGAAGTCGGCAAATAGATTGGCAATAAATGTGCCATTAAATGGGCTCCATTCTGGCCATATAGCGTATGTTAAGCAACTAACGTGCAACGTGCAACTTGCGGCAAGTTAGTATTGGGGCAGCTCCATGTCATTTGGTGTAAACTTTTGCATGAATAATGAGTCTGTCTGGAAAATGATGTGGGTGAAAGTGAGCGTAACTCAGAGAAAGACTTTGCATTTTGCATAATTTCTCCTCTAAGTTCTTCGATTTTGGTTGAGATGGGAATACAAATAAGTTTTTTTATAAACTTTAAATCTATTCATAAACAATAAAATTTAATCTTATAATATTTAAAGGTCTCTTTCGTTAATTTCATTTGTTATACCCACATGTGTGAATAGCACTCTTTTTTACACATTTTTATATGTGGAAATTTACTTTTAATTAAATGTCGCTGAAAAAATGATTATAAAAGTAAATGTTGATCAACTGAGATGAGGGCACCTCATATGATACATTTATATACCTCTATTAAATACTTTATAATTGCTTCACAATTTTTTGGCTAATATTTGCAGTTTTCATTATTTCTCGTTTATTTTACGTGCTTTAATAATTCTAATTTTCAGTTATTCAAAATAATTTTTTGCTCCATAAAATAGGCTGAATTTTTTTCCATGAGGCAAGTGTCGCCATGACTTTTACTTCCTGTTCTCCATATCACTTAAAAAATGCACATAATATCAACACATTGACGGTAACGTGACTCGATCCATTCATGAATCCGTTTACTCGCTGCCAACCCAGTTGGCCATGGCCCAAACAATATGCATTTAAATGGCCAGCCACGCATGCATTTAATGGCCGTGCCGAGAGTTATTTAAAGTGAAAAATCGCAAGCGACAAAAAATCAAATTATTTTGATTTTCAATGCAAATATTTTGCAACTTTTGGGGGAACAGAAAAGGGTTGCTTTGCAATGAAACCTTTTCGATTTTATTAATGATATTTAAGAAATTTTGAACTAAATTTATTCCTATTTTTTAAATTTTGTAATATTGATTTTCCTTATGTATTATTAAACTTATTATTTTCTAATAAAAACTTTTTGATTCTATTTATTATTAGTAAATTATGAGCACAATTATGAATCTTATATTTGCAGACACATAGTCTATTGAAAATTTGGAATACGGTTTACACTATTTATCAAATTTTATTTTTTTTTTCTAAATTTAATAATTTTCTTAAATCTAATAAAAACTTGTTTATTTTATTTATAATTAATTAATTATACACACAATTATAAATCTCATATTTGCCTATAGAACGTTTGGAAGATGGTTTACATTATTTTTCAATATATATTTTTATTTCGTTTTAAAATTAATAATATTTTTAAATATAATATAACCATGTATATTTTTTTTGTAGTTAATTAATATGCAGACAGATTGTCTATAGAAAATTTGGAAGATGATTTACATTATTTATAATGAGTAAAGAACCTGTACAGCTTAAGGTATCTTAACATCATAACATGATTAGATTGTGTAAATCAATTAACATATGTAGTTTATCAATATCCACATTCGATGATTATTAATATTTTTTGCTATTCACTGAATTCCAAGAATTTCCAATCGACTTCATATCTGCAGTAGTTACAGCCACACATTCTTTAAACTGAACAGCTGAAATTCCTATTGCAGGAAATTTCATTTAGAGCCACAATTTCCCAGTGCAGTTCGCAATCCAACTCTCAAAATGGAGAATCGAGTTAGGATACTCTCTGTTGGTTAATAAAATATGAGATGTTTCCTGCTGGTTGCGCTTCCGGGAAGCACCAAAAATACGCATCGTGTGGGAAAATGAACTCGGAAAACACAGCAAGTGTTGAGCAAAAGCAGTTGAAAAGATTGAGGAACAAAAAGAAGTTGAAGAGAAAGAAGGAAAAAAATGGGAGACAAAACGCCAAGGCAAACCCAAAAAAGTATGCAATAAAATAATGAAAATCTAAGCAAAACTTTTTGCAATTAAGCGACATTTTTATTGCTTCCTCAATGAGCCACACACACACTCCCCCATACACACACACACCCACACAGAGAGTAAAAGAAAGAGCAAAGGAGAATGTTCGTTGATGGCGTTACAAATTTTTATTACATTTTCTTGCCATTTCGCGCAGCTTTTCATTGACAAGCGGCAAAAAGGGAACACATAAAAAAAGAAAAAAAAAAACATGAAGAAGACCAGAGAAAAAATATAAAAACCGAAAACTTTCGTCCATTTCTTTTTTATGCATTGTGTCCCTTTTTTGTTGTTGTTGTTGCAGCTTGACACTTGTATTATGTTGTTATTATTGCCAACTAGTTGAGCCTTTTGACGGCGTGTGAATCCGTCCAGCTCAACATCCTTTTTGCGCACATCCTGCCACAAGGACTCATTATCACTGAGCGCACAAAAGCAGGCCCATTTCAATGCTTCACAGCAGCACAGGCTTTATTAATTAAATTAGTTTATAAATACCTCTTTTTTAACAAAAAATAAGTAGAAAGAGAAATGAACAGACGAAGATAGAGATAAAGAGAGATAGAGAGAGAGAGACAGAGAGCAAAAATGGTTGTGAATTGATGGCCGCTGTCACTGGCGATTAATTTGCATTTGATTTCTGTGAACTTGGGGTTCATTGAGTATTGGGTTCAAGGTACAAATTGCCCAACATTTCATCAAATTTAATAAAAAACTTTCTATTTGAACTTGAACAAGAATTTCAATATTGTCAAAGTGCATTAATCAGGACGGCAAAGTGGCCCCAAAATGATTGCCAAAAATCAAAAATGTCTATAAAAAATACCCAAAATATTTAACAGAGTTTACTTGAGTCTGATTCGTAATTGAATTCCTTGCAATTTCTTGAGCTGATTGAGAACTGCAGGTCAGTCAACTTTTCTAAGATTGTTGAAGCTGCCCTCAAGCTATAATTTACTCAGCTCGACCTTCAAGTGCGTCTTAAAGTTGACTTGAAATTTCCGACAACAAAATCAATACCGAAAGAAAGAGAAAGAGAAAAGAATAGAAAACAGAGACAAGCAGAGAGATGGGGAGAGCGAATGTGTATTCGATGTGAATGTACATAAATATAATTTGGTCGTTGTCGTCCGGGTCGTTACTTCAATGAAACAACACACAAAAACTGCGCTTTCACTTCCGTTTCCGGTGTTTAGCCACACTTTTGGCGTAGTTTGAACTGAACTGAACTGAACTTCTCGTGTACTTCCAACACTGCTGCTCTGCTTGGGGAATGTGTCTGCAATGGTCTAAACGATTATCAGCTGAATAAAATGAACGGCACATGAAATCCCTTTAGTTAGTACTCACGCACCAACAACAACAAGAACAACAGCAACAACAACTCTTGGCCAAGAGACCAAAAAAGGGTTACAAAACAAAGCCCGAAACCCCATTTCCCATAACAAAAACAAAAGGCATAAAAACGTCTGAAATAACTTCCGTTGAACTAAGCACGCACACTAACTAAACTAAGCCAGAGTGAGTGTGTGTGCGTGTGTGTGTGTGTTGTAGGTGTAGCGGGTATGTTGCAACGTGGCACAAACACAACACCAACGACCATTAGGCGGCACCTTATCAGATGGACAAAGTGCAACAGCCTAAAACTATGCAACACACACGCAGACTGCACAACATGGCCACAATGTTGCATACAGCACGTTGAACAGTCGCTCTGTGGCAGTTGCATACCTTAAATTGTTGCAAGCAACGCTCTACCTTAAATTTTGAAAACATACAGTTTTCCTAAATTTTATTTTATTTAATTTTAATTCTTATTACTATTTTTTTTTTTTGTAATCCAATTATAGCGAGTTGCCTGGAATTTTTGCAAATATTTGTTTAAGCTGAGAAGTATGCTACACTTTTATTGGCACAAATTTACACAAAGGTTGTGGCAAATTAGGAAAATAAATGTTGTAGTAAAATGTTTTGTCAAATTGTCAAACATTAAAAAGAAATTTGTACGTTAGACCTTTGTGGAATAATTAGAAGGTTTTTTTTTTGAATTTTTTTAATTTTTAGAAAGTAATAGGGCTGCCACATTAAACATATACAAACTGTCCCCCAAAATTTTCGGCATTACGCATACGCCCCATGAGCCCCTTCAGGCACTCGCTCTCTCTCTCTCTTTTGATTGCCTTGCCCGCCCCGTTAGTCGGCTCTAATTATACAAATTGTCACTCATTTTTTTGGTGGACACTCTCTCATTCTCTTTCTCTCTTCCTTTGCAATGTCTCTTTTTAATTTTCATAAATGCTTTGGACTAAAAACGTAATTGAATGTCGAGCGTTACGGGGCAACAATGCCAACAATGGACACTGAGAGTGGGAGAATTAATAAACACATCACGCACACACGCAAACGACAAACCTCAATGAGAAAGAAGAAGCAGCGACTAATGTAGCCAAAAAAAAATGTGAAGAGAAAGAAAATGATGGGAGAAAATTACAAGGGTAAAAAAAAATATGTTACAGACCCGTCAAAGGTCAAAGCTAAACGACGTAATTCATGACGTTCCACATGAAAAAAAATAAATAGGAGTACATTCCGCTCCTTTGGGCGTCATTTCAGCATGGGGGGCGTTAGGGAACGCCCACCTTGGAACAGGCTTCGATTATTATTTATTGATGTCATATTTAATGGGGTTAGTAGTATCTTGAACATAAATTCAACAAAAGATTAGTTAACTACAGGCATGATAAAGTTATTTTAAAAGGAAATAAAAGCGCAACTTAAAGTTATAAATATAATATGTGAATAATTTGTAATGTAAAAATAAATTCATTTTAATTAAGAATAATTAAATAATTTAAAATTGAAAAGAAAACACAATCAAGTTGTAGTTGTAAATATAATTTATAATAAATTTTCCAAACTAAAAATTACTTTATTTTAAAATAATTAAATCATTTAAGAGTGAAATTGAAACTCTAGCGCAACTTAAAGTTATAAATATAGTTTTTAATAAGTTTTAAAATATAAATAAATTCATTTTAATATAAAATAATTAAGTATTATAATTTATATATATTTTGAATGGCGTTCCTCTCAGAATAACTTGTATTGTATAAATAATTTTTTTTCTATAAAATATAATTAAATATTTTTGATATTTTCACGAAAATTATACTAAATTTTATTTGTTATATTTTTTTAAATATAAAATTCATGCCGATAAATAATATTTAAAAGATTTCTGTACAACTAAAATGTATTTTTTTTTTGCTTGATGCTTTCGCTTTTATTGGCCTGCTCATTAAATATTATCAATTTCCGCTTTTGTTATTAATTAATTGCTAATTTTCCAGCTGAGCGCCAACTTTAGTTGGAAATTGTTTTTGTAGTATTTGCGTTGAATTTTTCATTGAATTGAAAATGCAACTAGTTTAGATATTTAATCAATGTGCTCCCAGCTCCAAATTGAGTTCTCTTTCTCCCATTTCTCTGGCCATTCTCTTCTCAGTCTTCCATTGATGTGCATTGAAGTATGAGCATGGAAATTAATTGCCTAGCTGTAAATAATGTGCAAATAGCAACATTGCGACAGCTTCACATTCATTTTTAATTAATTATGCATAATGAAAATTTCAAAAGGTAACTACAATACTCTAAACAGAGTATGTCAATGTTAATGATAAATTAAAGAAAATCCCTTTTTAAATTTTGAAGAGCTGGAAAACGTATGTCTATCTTTAGATTACAACTTAAAGTCGAGATCTCTGAGTTTATGGAAGTGTCAGGCCTGACTAGGCCAAGTCTAAGTGCTATCTGTTTGTAATTTGGTTTGTTTTTCTCACTGCTGGTGGAAAATTTGTTAAATAAACTGGGAGAAAACGGAAAATGCTATGCGCCGTTGGCACGTGTCTCACGTAGCCAGCCGAAAAGTAGGCAACACAAATCAAAGAAATGTCAGACACACTGTTTTCATAGATACAAAATGAGAGCTAGCTAGAGACAGAGAGAGAGAGAGAAAGAGAGAGAGTGACAAGAGGGGGAGTGGGAGTGGCAGGAAGAGAGAGAGAGAGTATGTAAGAGTGAGAAAGTGATATGCTGCTCTCGCTTTCACTCATAAACGTAACGGAATTCATGAGCTGCATACGAAATTATGTTGATGCCAGAAAGTATGCCATGAAATTAAAATGCCACAACATGAAATGCTGGTCAGGAGTCACAGACAAAGCCGCATACATACACCCATACACACACACACTTATACACACACATATACAGATATAGAGTGCTTTCTTTGTGCAGTCACTTGAAATAAATTACGTTACGTTACAGTTTTCTATTTTTCGTTTTTTTTCCAATTTTTTTTTACGCTAACGCACAGTTTGTGCCGCGATGCGTCAAAAGCCAAGTTAAGTTGATACTAGGCCATGTTACATAGAGTACAGTGGGCGCTGTAAGTATCTCAACGTTGCCAACCTCCACATATGCACATGCATAATTTACTTAATTATAGAGAAGAGAGCACGAAAAGAGACAGAGTGCTGGTTAGAAAGAGAAAACCTGCCAGTCCTTAACGATTTTAAATGCTGCGGTTTCGGGCATAAATAACATACACTGCATGCAATCCCTCCCCTCGTTATCCCACAGCTGCTGCAACTGAATTTCAAATTAAATTCAAGAGCAGCTGGCTACAAAAATCTAATTTTAATTTCAAAGCGCCGCTCATTTAGAAATACTTAATGATGTTAAACTAAAAACCAAGCGCCATGAAGTGCGTGCAATGCGCCTGGACGGCTACTACACTTTTTCACAACTCCCCCCGCTTTGTGGCAGCTGTGAGTTTGAGGTGAATTTTGCACGGCTCTTGCATTCTTTGGTATGAAAAGCACGTACACGAAATACCGCAAAGCGACGCAGCTTCAAAACCAAGAAAACTCGCCATGAGCCAAAGATTTCTACTCGAATCGCAGGCACTGCACTTAACATTAGGTGAGCTTTTTTTTTTGGGTAGTCAGCAGGTTAAGGTAGGGATAGGGATGGGGAGGGGTTAGGTTGTAGGTTCTAGGTACTTGCTGTTAGGTCGGGTCATTGCTTTTAGCGCGGTGATTATTTTTACACCCGAAAAGCGAGTGGAAGTAGAAAACTTCGATGCGGACTGTCGTTAGCTGTCAGACTTGTGACCAGCCAAAAAAAAAAAAAACAGAAAAGAAAAGAAAAACGAAGGAAAAGAAAAGAGCAAAAAATAGAAAATGTGGAAAAAGAAACTGTTTCGTTTTTTCTCTTTAGTTGATGTTGCCCTTTGAAGTTTCCCATTACTTTGCTGCGTTTTTTCATTCACTCATTCATTCGGTTGGCGCTAATGGATTTGAGCCAGGAAAACTTAATTTGTGGTCAAAATCTGTGGCTCACTCGACTGGCAAATATTAAGTGAGCTCTAGTTCTACTTCTATAGATCAGGCTCAACCCTGAACTATAACCTGGCCGCAACAATTTTCACTTATCATGCTCTCCATGATGATATTTCACAGTGAAAACTCAATTAGTTTCAAATATAAGTGAAAAAATGAAATTCGATTAAATTTCATATGCCACCCTTATTTTAATGTCTTCATAATGCACCCCTTTCTTTAGCAAACTCTTATTCAAATTAAGCTGAGCTATTTAACTACGTGCCAACTTTGAATTTTCAGGGATTAAAAATTTCTCCTCTTTGCATTATTAATCGCACAACAAAAATTATAAATTATTTCAAAAAGTCTAAAGAGAAACATTCCAATTATAGGCAAATTTTTTGTGAAGCTTTTCTATTTTTTTTTTTTTTTGTGCATGCGGCAATAAAGGCAAAAACTTTAGGCAAACAATTTTTGTAATAAACCAAAACAGCATGCAAACAAAATTTTGCAGTCTAGACAGGCAACAATTTTGATGATGCACTCAAGTACCGCGAATATTTTCGAGTATACTCTATAGAACAGAGAGCATAACGGCGACCAAGAGAAGAATGCAACTTTTTAGAAATTTAACTTAACTATGTCAGAAATCAACCGCAAATAACTGGAATTTTTTTTTAAATACCTTTTATAAATATTTAGCAAACTACTGTTTCTTTCAAAGCATATTTTGAGATGTGTGTAAAATATAAATAATCTAATTTTAGTTTCTAACAAACTCTATTTACATTATATCTCTAACTGTGTTGTTATGATACACATATGATTGTATGGGTCCAGCACGGAATTAATAAGAATAAATAAAAAAAATAGTTTCTAACAAATGTAAACCATTGAAATTTATAGAACACACTTAATAAAAAATTAAAAAAAAATATATATAAATTTAAAATTAAATTAAACTAAGTGTATTGAATAAAGCGCAATGCAAATACTGTGTTTTTTATACATTCACTTTATATCACATACCCCTTGAATTTTTATTGGCAAACTTTGAAGAGCACAACTCCCTAAATATATTTCCACTTGAATGAAAAACTTTAATGTGGAAATCATGAGAAATATCTATAACATGTAATATAACAGGTAATAGCTTTAAGGTATTTCAGCCCATAAATATATGGGGGCGTATTTTCTTTATTGATTTTCGCTCATAACAATATCGCGCCTCTTTTGATTTATGCGCAGCCCAAAAGTATGCCGCGTTTTTGTTGAACTCGAAATTTCAGCTAATATTGACCGCAAAATTTACAATATATATCAAAAATAAAAATAAAACTGTGAAATAAACTGTTGGTATCCACTACAAAAGTTTCAAGTGTTTGACCTGAACTATTTTCATAAAATTTTTACAATTTTGTGTTTCGTTTATTATTTGGCTCTTGTCTTTGTTGAAAATACAAAACAAAAAGGAAGTTTGCTTTCGACTGCGATGGACGTTTAAAAAGTTTTCTGCAAAATTTTGCAGTTGTGCAGAGCGGGCTGGATGGGGATTTGGGGTGGAGTTGTGCAGTTTGTTTGTATTAATTACATGGCAGCCATTGAGGTTAATGGTGGGAATGGAAATGCCAGGAAAATTCTATACGGCGAATATGTGCCGACACCGGGCTGGGCGTGAAAGATTAATTACGTAGGTATTTAGTAAAGTTAGCCGACACTTTAGATAATTAAACAACACACCAGTATATATGTATAATATATGGTGGATATAGTCTATCAAATGATCTGTGAATGACTGACAGTTTGGAGTCAAGACACTGAATACAATGGGGCTAATTAAATGCCGTGCAGCAAATCGAATGACAGAATCTCATTGGAATCTCGCTGGAAGATTTGCATTCACTTTGAGTTGCTCGGACTTGGGCATTATTTGATTGGATTGGATATGAGGATTGGGTAAGATTGGGAGGGAGAATCATTAATCAAGTGGGCAGCAAGGTAGTCCAATGATTTATGGTTGCGGCAATGCGACAACGTAAAACAATTAACGAGTTAAATATGCCATTTACACGCTATTCTCATTAACGGGAACTGCACTGCTCGCCGCTAGATGGCGCTGCCAGCAGAAGTGAAACAATGGCAGAGAGTTGCTTTTAATTATGTTATGCGAGTATTTGCAGAGCGTTTGTTAATCGCTCAAAAAGGCACCACAAAGTAGCTCAAGAAGTTGCCGCCCCTCGTCAGTTGTTGCTGCCACATGACGCACAAAGTTGCGTGCTGCGAGACCATAAATTATCAAGAAGCGTCTTCATTAGTTCCTCAAGCGACTACAAGTTGCTCGTCGTCTGTTCGTCTTTCCACTTGACTGTGTGTCTCAGCCGACATCGTCTCAGCATTTAAAAAGTTAAATGCCACAAAATGTAGCTCCTTTGGCTTTGGCCCACGTCAGGTGAGGAGCTCCCTTCAAATCCCTCCCACTTCCACTTCCATTTCCACTCAACAACCCAATTGCGTGTCCTTTGTTGTGGGCATATTCAAAGCCAGAGTCAAGCAACAGTTTCACATTCTTTTCTGCCAAGTTGCTCATCCCCTCTGCCCACCTCCCTCTATTCCCTCTCTTTACAATTTTCTTTTGTTGAAAGGTATTCAGAACTTGGCCCTAATACTCGTCCTCGTCGTCGTCGTCATCGTCATCGTCATCGTCATCATCATCGTCTTAAGTGTGCCGCATAATTTTTGATAATTCAATTAAGATAAGTTTGTGCTCACTTTTGGCATGGACATTCCTCCCACCGCCCCTTCATCGCCCCATCCTGCGAACATCTCTTTCAATTTTGGTCAGCCGTAAGGATACACCTCAAGGAGGCCCAAGTAGACCTCTGGACTAAGTTGACATCCTTCGAGTTGAGACATAAAATTTCATGTTTACTTTGCTTGTTTTGCATATTAACAGTCGCTTTATTATTTTTTAACTGATTTTACACAGAGAAAGAAACTAAGACTGAGAGAGACAGAATGGAGAAGGGGAATATGTCTAGAGGGCAACTGAGAGAAATTTATGTTTTAATTTAATAATTTGTTTATTTGTTGCTCAGAGCAGGCTGCCTGCAAATTGCCCTGAGAGTTGTCATAGAATTTAAGAGCTCTTATTCAATTGGATTTTTATTAGATTTTTTGCATTGATTTATATGCTCAACAGATGAGATATATTGAATCTAAAGAAATAATTTATTTTTAATAAATTTTACTTGCAATTATTACAGTTTTTGATAAAAATGGAATTTAGTTCAATTTATGTCAATTAAGTTTATAAAATTCCAGTAAAAAATTTGCTGCTTTAATTTATATTTTGATTAAAACTTTTAAATGATTTATAAGATAAAAATTGTGTCTATTTTTAAATTGCGTAAAAATTTTAAAATACCTTTAAATTCTGAAAAATTATTTTCTGTTTTCTTTGCAACAGAATATATTTGAATTTGATGTGGGGAATTAAAAAATAGAATATATGCTCTTATAAGATTTCTTTAAGACATATATATGTATTTAAATATTACTTAAATATTACAGAAATATTATAATATATATTTCCTATTAAGTTTTTAATTTTAATATTAACTTTAATTGTTACAGAAATTGTTGTTTAACCATTTAATTTAATAAATTGTCTGCTCTTAGTTTCGAATTTCTGTCAAACACATTAATCAAATTATAATAATCTCTACCCCTATTGCAACTGAATGTTTACTTGACTGCTCAACGAGCCATTTCAAATTTAATTAGCCTAATTAGATTATATGATTTTGATCGTTTGAGCTCCCATTAACCGAAACTGGAAATTCAAGTCAAATGCAAATGTTTGTAACCCGAATACCCCCCATTTCCAATTACGTCCGATAACATATCTGTAAAGGCCGCAATCCTGGCCACGCCCAACTGAATAGTTTTTCCAGCCTTTAAACACATTTTTGTTACAGATTTTTGCGGTTCGTTCGCATATTTACCGCAAAAATTTAACACACACACAATCACACTATATCGTTTGGCATATCAGGTTCCACTTGCAGCTGGTCTAAGCCAGGTTAAGCCTTTGCTTGTTGCCAAAGTTAATAAAGTGTTAATTAAGCGTTCCAAAGTGGCCTCCAGAACGCTTTCAACTAAGGGATGCCCCTGCTTGAGCTCTCCATCCCTATCGCTTACCCCCATCACTGTGCCCTCAAAACACATGTGGAACTTTCTTCTTTGGGGTCGTAGGCATATCTAAATATTTGCTGCATACTTTGCGGCTGACGCATAATACCCCCAACAACAGCAACAACAATGGGGCAGGAGTAGAGAGTCTACTCACCTGTGTGTGCTTAACGACAGGTAAAGTTTTTGGGCTCCGGTTGCCTCTAAAGTTTCAACACACACTCACACACACACGCACACACATACAAAGAGGCTGCCCCTGGCGGTAATTAATGGTAGCAAAACTATTTGATTTCCTTCCCCACATACACCTGTTTAATTTTTCTTTTCTTTTATTTTTTACGAGCTTGACTAATGGCAGCTTGGATTAGGAAATGTGTTAATGCGGATATTTGCATGAGGTAAAAATTACAAAAAAAAAAAAAACGAATCCTGCCCAGAAGCTAAACTAGGCTCAAAGAGCCTTAAAGCCCATTAAGTTACAGTCAAAGCGTTTATTGAAAATATAACAAAAATCTATAGTGTTTGAAGCTTTGAGTTTTGAAAGCTTTGTTGTTGCTTTGAAAATTGTGAAATATTTCCAGAGCCAAGTCAAACTAATTTCCGTTACGATTCGCCCTCAGGGCAGCTGGAGGAGGTAAACGAGTTGAAAGCAAGAATTACTTGAACATTATTTGAGGCCGATTTTCACATATTTTCCGATGTTCTTCAGCAATTTTTTGCAATTTCTGCAATCAGTGTATAGTTCAGTATAGTTCGCTTTGTCTGATGTTCAATAGTGATGGGCATAGAAATTATGATGCCATATTAATGCTGATTATTTTCCAGATTGCTGTGTTTTGTGTGTGTGTGTGTATGTGTGTGTAATGGAGTGTAAGAGTATGTGCCAAAATGACGACGCTTTGGGTATTTAATCAGAAAGGGCTCAGAATTGAAGGAAATTTACTAGTGAATTAATTGCAATGAATTATTAAAGCTCTTTGATTGGGTCAATGATTTTAAGAAATAGTTTTAAATTTGTTATAGTTAATTTAAATATTAATTAAATAAATGTCCGAGAAATACATGAATTTTTTTTTACAAAAAAACCATTGATCAGTGGACTATAGATAAGTTATTTTTATATTTTCTTTTTAATAATTCATTAAGTGAAGAATAAATACAGCTTATAGTACCTTAAACTATAGTTAGTCAATTAAATATATTTTGCAGGTTTAAAATTTTTTTGTTCCTAAGATTAGCTTCTTCTTATTAATTAAATACTTCAAAAAGCTTAGAAAATTTAACTATATTTTAAATTGTATTCTCTGGCATTTTAAGGCTCGTTAAAAGACTTTACTTTCCAAATTTATTAAAAAAAAATTTTAAACCATATTTATTACTAGGAATTTTTTAAAATATTATTTTTAAAAAATTAACAGCAAGCTATGCTCTTAAAAAAAATTATAAGAAATTCTTAACAATTAAAACAACAAACTCTTGTTCTTTAATTAGGTATTCCAATAATTTTATGTTTTGTTTTTTTAATGAATTTGTTATTAATTTTCGCTGACTATGCAGACACCCACTTGCACTTATTGTAGATGCAGCTAATTAGTTGAAAGGCAGCTGTTGCCCCCCTCCCTCTTAGCCCCCTCGTGCCAGCATACTCGTTTTATCCTTCTTTCTTTCTCACTCCCACACACATGCTTCACTTGTACTCTATCCTTTGGCTATTCTTCCTCTTGCTCTGCTAATGTATCCCTACAAATCTCGTCAGTTTCGCCAACCTTTGAAGCTTTTATCACACTAACATTCTCACACTATTATACACTCATGTGGGTGCGTGTGTGTGTGTGTGTGTGGAGCACAAAAGTGCTTTTAAGTGGGGCGCACAACAATTTCGAGTTTAATTAACAGTAATTTGTTTGCCTTGCAGCGCATTATCCTGCCACTGTGAGCGAAGGAGCAGAGAGAGCGAGAGAGATGGCGTATGTTATCTGGCCACAGCGATCATTAGGCCACATATACACTACATTCTTCTCTTCCACATATATAAATATATATATATATATATTTTTTTTATGACAAACTTAACGTTGATATTTATATGTCTATAAAAAGTCAGTGTAATAACGTTTAAGGCAAACAAGGACGAGCCAAAAACCGTTGCCTGCGACGGCCGAAAGCGCTGAAGTGCGCCATTAAAATATATATATATATGTGGGGATAGTCGAGAAAAACCCGCTACATCGAACGGTGTGTAAACAAGCTGACTGTAAACTATATGCTGGTGTATGTGTATATCACACACACACACACACACACACACACACACATATATATGGCTGCAGTTGAAAGTGGCAGTGGCAAGTTTTACCGTCTAGAGTTAGACACTCGAGCACATGCACGCCACTCAACGGGACATTGACTTTTTAGCAGTCCAACACTCACTGTATACGCCACTAACCTCCCTTCGCTCTTCCCCTACCAACTCCAACCACCCTACCCATTCCCCAACTGCCTTTCAAGCCGCTTCACACGTTGTGTTGCCTGAAAAGTTTAGGCCTGCATTTGAGTAATGACAGCAGAGCTGTGTGTTTGCAAGGGGGGCAGCGGTGATGTTAGGGGGTGTGAGGAGGGGCTGTGGCAGCAAAACTTTTTGACGTCGCTGCAATGCCACATAATTTGCACAATTTTGAAATGCAATTCCGCCACGGCGTCGCGTTGCGTCGCGACAAACTGCCACAGAAAGAAGTTCAAGGACATGGCCAGCAAGCAGCACAAAAAGTATAGTATACTTCTCTGGGCTCGCCTAGCATTAAATTATTTAATTTAATGACTTCCACTGGCTGCTACATGGCAACAGAATCTGTTTCAAAAGGCGTTATATCCCAACTCGACCCACTCCCTTATCCTTCTGCGCAAAAGTCAAAGTCAAAGCATGCGGGCAGCCTGAATGCTCCTAAAAGGAGATGGAGATGGGAATGGAGTTGGGAATGAAGATGGGAATGGAGTTGGGAATGGGAATGGGGCTGGTCTCTGTGGAGGTATGTGTCATGCTTCCGAGTTGCTTAATTTCGCTTTGAGCATATAACTCATCATCGTCATCATCATTATGATTATGTCTATCGCTATCATGATGTTGATCATCATGGGCGGTGTCATCATCATCAGCAGTGAGTGCCCCGAGGGGGACTGCGGGAAACACTCCAAAATAATAAGCATGAAATTAAGTTTGTAAACAAAAGGCAAAGTGTTATATGCATCAGCTTTAAGTGCTTCACGTCGTCCAATCTTAACTTAATCGCAAAAGTTGCTTAAAGATATCGAAATAATACTTTGACTAGCGATAATAAACAAGGATGTAGAAATTATAACATAAAGCCAATAAAGGAAAATGTAAATAGGCAGTGGATTTAAGTGAAATTAAATTAATTCAAAAAATTTAAGACTAATAAATATAGATACAAATTTATTGTATATAATCAAATATAAATATAATAATAAATAAAAATACAAAAAAAAAATTAATATAAATTTAACATTTAATTTTAATTGATTTTTTTTCTATATTATTTATTCATTTTATTTCTACCTTCAACCCTTGTAATGTAAGATACTTCCCTGAGTAAATAAAAAAAATATATAAATAAATGTTAATCTAAATATTATTTTGAAAAAATTAAAATGATAAATACTATCTGAGTTGTTAAAAGAAAGATTAATACATTTTTATATAAGAAATTTTAAATAATATATAGAGAGACTTCTGCTAAAATATAGTTAATGATAATTGAAATTTTCGCCATATTCATTCAATATCTTCAAAAAAGGAACATATTTTTTAGACAAATTTTCAGCTACTTGTAGCTTAATAAAAATTCCTACAACATTATATAAGAAAGTTAATGCATTTGTACAATATCTATGCACTTTAAACATTTAAACATTTAATCACTTTTTTTTTAAATTTAATAAAATTAAATTAAATTAAATTATATTTATTTATATTCTTACATATTCATTTATATAAATATTTAACTATACTCACAACTTTATATCTGCTTTTCGTAGACATCTTTAAGGAATCACCCAGTCTCATATCGATAGCAACAATCTATATAGTATCAGAATGTAAACTGATTTCTGGCAAAACATTGACTAATAGATGGAAGCCAGTTTGTTGGCCAGATTGACAGAGCACGCGCTAAAATGACAAAAGCCGCTGACACATGTCACCCAATTAAAAGATAATAATAATTTCGGGGCTTGAGCCGCAATCCTTGGAGCAACATGATGTCCTTTGTGATGGCTGTCTAACTGAACTGACCTCGCCATGTCCCAGAGTCAAGTCCTGGAGTCCATGAGCAGTTCATTGTTGAAAATTGTTGCTTCATTGGCAACAACAGTAGCCTCATAGCTTTTGGCCATGTGGCTGGGGGGTGGAGTTAGCGTATTACTGCCAATGTTTTTGTTGGCCTGGCTGCAAGTACGTGACCCACGGAGATTTCAAACTGATAGTTTGGCGAAGGCAACAGGAGGTAGGAGGTGGAAGGAAACAGTTGCAGCTGTTGATGTTTTTGTGGCTGTGGGTGTAGCTGCTTCGTATTGGCAACATGTTAATTGAGTCAAAGTTTCGTTAGCTGCCCCCTAACCTTCATCCCTTATCTCTCACCCCCTGTATAAGCTTAAAGTTGTTGTTAGTTCAGCGTATACGTGATTCCATGAGACCACGTTAATTGGACATATGAGCAGAGATCCCTTCGCTCAACCAATACTCCCCAGAGCAGAGAATTTCCTTTTTTTTTTTTTATTTCTTTTTTTGCTTGCGTCTTTGGAATTGGAGAGTTGAGGCGTTGAGGGCGTGTCATTAATAAACTCATAAAAAAGTACGACACCTTTTTGCTTATTACAAGCTTAATAAATATTAGCGCAAGACATGTAATTACGCTCGGCTACATAAAAATTATAATAAACATTGTGTAACATTACATAATTGACAGTTTCGAGTGCTGCTTGTGTGCCCACAGGTGCCATCAACAAGACACCGAAAGAGACAGAGACAGACATACTGAGAGTGAGAAGGAGATAGAGCACTGTTGCCTTAAGTTGTGTTTATTTTTATGCATGTCTTCCTTTGGCATTGCCAACTACCTCTCTTTCCCTCCTATTATCACTGTCTCACTCGCACTCCGTCTTGCCTTGCATTATCCCTTTGGCTTTGGCAACTTGCCATATCGTTGGCGTCATCATCCTTAACGCCTCCTGTCCTCCCTCCTCAGCCACCCCCTTCTCATTGCTCTCTGCTCATTCATGTCGTCGTCGCTTTTAATGTCTGTTGATTTCTTTTTACTGATTTTTAATGCCCTTCTCGCTCGACAACCTTGCCACAATGGGACACAGGCGTCCTGTGACAGGACACATGTAACTGACATGACTGTTACACATATTCGATTATAATTCGATTGCTATTGGATAGTGGAAGAAGAGAGAAACTGGAGGAAGACCAACTGAATTTTTCTTAAATTTTGTTTTACGACTGAAAATTATTATATTTATCATTCCAATAAGAGACCAAAATAAAAATACTCTTTTCAAATTCTGGTATATTTTAAATAAAAATACTAAAGTTTTCAAATTCTGCTATATTTGAATTGTGGCAATTTTTACAATTATATTATTTTGGGACATTTACTAAACTTTTAAAATTCCTTATTTTGATTGATAAATAATACAAATTACAATTATTTAATTTTTTCTCATAATTTCATATATATATATTTTTTTTTTTTTTTTAAATTGCCTATAGTTTTAGTATATTCTGACGCTTAATAAACTCTTAATAATTTTTTTGGATGGAAAAAAACATTTAATAAAAACAAATTAATTTTTAAATTTTAATTTAGGTTTTTTTCTGCAATAGTTTGTTTGTAGTTCTTTTTATAAGTTAAATAATTTATTTAAAAGTTTTTTTCTCTTCCTAATTTTTAGTTAATTTTTAGGTTTTTTTGGTGACTCAATAATTTTAATTTTTATTTAATTTTAATAAATTAATTTTACTAAATGTCGGACCCATACATTCATAATTTACTAATAACAACGCATGTAAATGAATTAAATGAATTTATTTGTATTTTTTTTTATCACATTCACATCTATATTTGTTCCACTGTGCGTAGCTGCCACTTGCCACTCCTGAAAATGCCAATGGCAGTCCTTATGCCGCGTGCTTCGTTATTGAAGACTTTGCGCATATGCACACGGCAAATCACACACACACACACAGTCTCACACTCTCACACACATACAAACATATCCATAAGGGGAAGTACACGTATGTATGTTTATCGTTATCTCTGGCAAGTTGTAAGTACGCCATAATTTGCTCAAGTGTTTATGTTGGGTATTGAGCTTTTATTATATGTTTTTATTTCAGTGCAAGTTTAATTAATGTTTACGATACTCTGTACAACTCCAAGGATATACATACTCCAGCAGGATATATATCTATATATGTATAATAAAGGTGAAATCATTCAATTGCATATAAAGTACATTAGAGAACATTTTCAGTTGAGGTTTTATGTGTAGTTTACTTTAAGTTTTGTGGTCAGACTTTTATAGCTTACTGTAAGAACTGAGAATTGTAAAGAGAGAAAATTCAATTCAAATTCAATTTATGAAGTGCAGGGAACACAACATTTGGTTTTTCATTAAAAAATTTCTAGTATATATTTTCAAAATTGAAAATTTTGTAAAAATTCTACATAATTTTGTCTTTAAAGTACATGTTTGTTGGCAGCTAGTGTCAAGTGGGCGTGGCTTTTTAAGGTGCAAAGGACTTCACCATGGCTGCCACAAATTAATTATGGAAAACAACAAGAAATTTTTGGTGCTTGCTTGCATTTTGTCTGTCTGTCTCCTTTCCTATCTCTCTCTCTATCTTTCTCTCTCTCTTGGTTGCAATGTCCCCAAAAACCAAACATTTTGCGTGTAATTAGCAAAGTTTTCCGCTCAAAAGTTTGCAGCTGAAAATTTTTGCGCTGTTGTCGACTTGTTACCCATATTCCCACTTCCATCACTTCACTGCACTTCACTCCCTTTCTGCAAATATTTTGCTGCATAACAATAACACCACAAAAGAGAGCAAAAATTATAGCAAAGGAGAATGGGGTGCGGGCAGAAAAATAAGAAAATCATAAATAAATACAAAAATATATATAAATATGACGGCATTTGAATGAGCTCAGCAGCTCTCTGCTGGTCATTCCAATGTCAAAAAACAAGCCCAGCAGGGACTCCAAAACCAGAATCCGTTGCCACGGCCACCCTCCCAGTTGTTGCTCCGCCTGTTGTTAATTATGTTATACCCTGTAATGGATTGTTGATTTTGCAGAAAAATCATTTTTCAATATATCTATACTGAATATTAATCAGTTAATGTGAGAGGTCTAGGGTATCTGACAATCGTGCAATGCCTATTGCTGTTGGCTTCGCCCACAGCTCAACGTTTTCTGTGGTCCCAAAAGAGTTTCCGCTCTGTGGCGTCGCTTGCATCGCTCCGTGTCTCCTGGTCACGCCACTGACTCCTGTTGCCTGCCATCTGGCTGCTCCTGCTCCTGCTGCTGACTCGTCCTGGTGCGTCCTGTTCATAGTTTCTCAGGCAACAGTGAATCACTTTGTCATTTGCAGCGTTGACTGCGGCCACGTCAAGTTCATTCTTTATACGACGCGAATGTCTCGTCGTTTTCCACAAAATATTTCCTGCTTTAAGTTTTCATTAATTTTTCAATATTTAATTTGCAATTTGAAGTCAGTTTTCAAATATAAAATTTTTAATTTTAGAATATTAAGTTTACAGTTTTACACTTTTCTAGCAGTTAACAAATATTTAATTTTGTAATATATATTAACAATTTTAATAACGTTTTTAACATTTATTTTTAAATATTTTATTTTCAATATAAAAATTAAAAATTATCTTAAAATAATTAATTATAATTTAATTTAATTGAAAAATATATTTCTAATAGAGTTTTATATTGATTTTTAGAATATTTCATATTCATTAGTAGAATATTTCATTTTTAAAATGGAATTTTAATGAATTGATTTGTTTTAAATATTTTATTTCAGTTAATTTTAAATGTCAATTTGAATGTTAAGATACATTATTTTTTTTTTTAAATTATTAATTATTTATTTTTATAAAACTTCAATACAAAATTGATGGTTCCTTTCTTGTAATATGAATCTGACCATATCTGTACAATAATAATTTCAAGCTATCAAAGTCAGCTATAAAAATTTTGTTAACAGATAAATTCAATTATAAACAATTCTATTGTCCTTGTTTTGGATATGCATATATTAATGGATTCTGTTGGTCAGGTGAGGTCGAAATACTGTAAACAGGACTATGCGAAAGCATAATAAATTTGAAGCACAAGAAATGAGCTTAAAACGGAAACGCATATTCTTGTCAACTGCAGGAAAACATGGCCAAGCAGGCAGCTCACTAACAAAAGGATGCAGAGGGGATGATGAGGGGCTGGCACATGGACATGGTAGTTGTGGCATAAGGAATCAGCTGCATTTTGGGGCACATTTCGCATAAAACAAATGAGCGAAATGATGACACACACACACATTGTCAGGCACATACATAGAAAAGCACTCAGAAGCAGACAGAGTATGAAGAGAGATAGTAATGAAAACGGAGAAGTAGAGAGTTGTGGAATACGTGTGGAGATAGACAACAATTTTGGTCTAATTTTGGAAAATATTAAAGCAAGAAATGCATGAAATGCTTAAGAAAACAAGCCACAAAATTTAAAGTGAAAGAAGTATATCTATAGAAAGAAATATATAAAATTTTTCAGAGCTCAATCTTAGAGAGAATCCAGTATTTTATCACAGAAATTATTTTAATAATTGAAGAATATTTCAAGCTTTCAAAATACGTCCTTTTAAAGTACTGTGAGTAATATGTCTTGTAATTTTAATACCTACCTTAGACCGAAATTGGCTTCTGTTTTGTAATTTGATGTAAATGAAGCTGTCAGCGTTAATAAAGTTTAATCCTGATTGCAATTAACAGCAGTACAGCATAAATAAATGTAAATGCGTGGAAAATCCGTATTTAATCTATGCGCGAAATATGCGAATATACGAATTAATTATGCAAAATCATAGAATACGAAAATTCCCGAGAAATTTACAGTTCCCAAAAACATTTGAATTGTGCGCTTTGACGTAATCCTTCAGTAATTTTCGTTTGTGCTGAGCACGTATTAAATTTCTTAATACAAAACACACACAGATACACACACACATACACGTGTGTGGGTGGCACTTAGTGGGTGGTGGGTGGTTGTTGAGGTAAACTTCAAAAGCTCAGCTGCAAAATTATGCTTGTAAGCTTTCGAAATTACCATAAAATGCGTTGACCTTTCGAACTTGCCAAAGCAGCAAACAAGTTTACGTGCATCGACAGAGAGAGAGATAGAGAGAGAGACAGACATAGAGTGAGTGAGAGAGTTAAAGTTAAAGAGAGATAGCACACAGTGCAAAGTTCTGTCTAACTCTTGTCTTTGGCTTTGTTTTGATTTGCTAGACTGATATTGTTGTTATTGCTGCTGTGGTTCTCCTCCATCTCTTCTTCTTCTTCTTCTAGTTGCAATTCCTGCATACACCCTAATCCTGACTTGTTACTCAACTATGCGTGTGTGTGTGTGTGTGTGCATAATATGTTGTTGTTTCTGTTACTGTTTGTACTCAACATCTTTGCTCTGTAATGAAAATAATGTTCCAGCTGCAAGCACTCAGCATGTGAGTATAGAGAGAGAGAGAGGGATAGAATGGGGGGCAAGAGAGAGAAAGAGAGAGAGCGAAAGAGTGTGGGGCAGGATGAAGGAGCTGAGTGCCGAGTAGAAAATGTTTGCTCTTTGTATATGTTATGTTAAGTGCATTGCTTAGAATGCCAAATACAGTATCTATTGGCTATATGCCACTGGCATACTGTACTGAAAACACACACAACTCTAAGCCGCAATATCCAAAACATGTTTATGGCAAAGAAAAACTATGCCAAAAGTTGAAAAGCTAAGGATAGCTGAGAGTGAGGATTTCTTGCTATTGGGATTGGATTCTGATATTTATGGATAACTATTTTACATACCGGAAATTTTGCGAGAATTTCTAATATAAATATAATTCTTAATTTTTAAAGTTAAAATAAAGAAAATAAAATAAAAACAAAAAAAACAATATAAAATTAATAAAGTAAATTAAAACTAAAAATAAATTAAAACAAAATAAAATAAAATAAGGGAAATTAAAGAAATGAAATACAAGAAAAGAAAATAATATACAATGAAATAATATAAAATAAAAAATTAATAATCAAACCATAAATAAATTCAAATGTTGAATCAATTTACAATCTACTCACCACAAAACTATTTATTTATTTATTTATTTATTATTTTATATTTTATTTCTTTTTATTTAATTCTAATTTATTATTTTGAAATATATATATATATATATATATATATATATAAATATTATATTTTATTATTTTTAAACTTAATTCCAATGTTGAATTTTAATTAATTTCTGTCGACTGTTAATACTTGACATAAAATAAATTAATAAATAAATAAAAACATAAAAAATTGATTTTTGTTTTTTTAAGCAGCAAAATATAGCGAATATACAATCCACAATAAACATATGTTAATAAAATGTGATAGTTATACGTTTCTTTCTTCAAATAGCTGTAAACAGCAGGTATCCTTTAACCTATTGTTTGTGATTTTTGCATAGCAGCCTTCAAGGCGCCAACAACAGAAGCTGATGTTGTATCAGCTGTAGTTTTCACTACTCTCCATTTTCTGCTGCTTCTACTTTACTTTTGTTTGCTCATTTAGACCAACTGTTAATTTGCGTATGTGTGTATGAGTGTGTGTGTGTGTGTGCGTGTGTGTGAGTGGGAAAAGTTTTAGAGCTGTGCTCATTATTTTGGACTGTCATAAATTTAAATTTATGCTCATGACGATAATATATACATATAAGTTAAATATGAATTTTCTCTGTGCCCAGTCATAAACCGAAAAATGTTTACAGTTTTCACTCGCATAACTTTGTAGCTTTTCCTCCCCTCCCCCAACTCTCTGCTGCAGTATCTCTGACCCAAATTCTCTCGCATATGGTTATGGTTATTTTGTATATAAACAAATAAAACTAAAAAAAAACAAAACAAAAAATTACGAGAGGGGAAACTGAAACTGGAAAACAGGCATAAAAATATGGTATGGGATATTTTGCTTTTTAAGCCCGAGCTGAGAACTGGGCACACAACAAATATTATAGAATTTATCAAATATGTGTGTGTGAATGTGTGTGTTTTGGTGTGTATGTGTATTTGTTTAGCTGTAAATTGTTAGTTGCAATTTGAAAATTTTTTTTACATGAAATTTATTTTGTTTTTGCTGGTCGAAGACTTTGTGTTTGCAATTTACATTGTAATATTTGTGGTTGCAGCATTTTGTGGCTGAATTTTTGAACACTTCAGAATGTTGCACAAATGCGGTGAAAGAGACGGCAAGAGAGGCACTGTTGCATATACTTTTAGTGGCTTGCAGTTTAATCGGTTTAATCGGCACGAATTCTAGGAGTTAAAGTTTATAATTTACAATTTGCTGTAGGAAATGAATTCTCTTGCAAAATTTAACTAATTATTTTGACGATATTCTTTACTTGATTTTAGTAAGAATTAGTTACAAACTTATCGAATAGTTAGAAAAAAATTTTAAATAGAGGAAAAAGTGTCATAATATTGTATGATCCATAGATAAAAATAGGATTTTAGGCCCGTCCCAACCTTAGATCTGACATAACTTTGTCAAATCTTAACCTATTTTCAAGTTTGATACCTCTTTTTTCTAGTTTTGGCCAACACTAAAAAACTGCATTCAAAGATTGTCCAAATTCAGACCTTCATTTTCTTTCCCCTTCACAAGCCCTGGTCCATAGATCGAATTGGGATTTTGGGCCTTCCCAACCTTAGATGTGCCATAACTTTGCCAAATCTTAACCTATTTTTAAGTTTGATACTTATTTTTTCTAGTTTTGGCGAAAACTAAAAAACTCCATTCAAAGATTGTCCAAATTCAGACCTTCATTTTCGGACCCCTTCACAAGTCCTGATCCATAGATCGAAATGGGATTTTGGGAAGGCCCAACCTTAGATGTGCCATAACTTTGCCAAATCTTAACCTATTTTCAAGTTTGATACCTCTTTTTTCTAGTTTTGGCCAACACTAAAAAACTGCATTCAAAGATTGTCCAAATTCAGACCTTCATTTTCGGACCCCTTCACAAGTCCTGATCCATAGATCAAAATGAGATTTTGGGCCTTTCCAACCTTAGATGTGCCATAACTTTGCCAAATCTTAACCTATTTTCAAGTTTGATACCTCTTTTTCTAGTTTTGGCCAACACTAAAAACTGCATTCAAAGATTGTCCAAATTCAGACCTTCATTTTCGGACCCCTTCACAAGTCCTGATCCATAGATCGAAATGGGATTTTGGGAAGGCCCAACCTTAGATGTGCCATAACTTTGCCAAATCTTAACCTATTTTCAAGTTTGATACCTCATTTTTCTAGTTTTTGCCAACACTAAAAAACTGCATTCAAAGATTGTCCAAATTCAGACCTTCATTTTCGGACCCCTTCACAAGCCCTGATCCATAGATCGAATTTCGATTTTGGGCCTTTCCAACCTTAGATGTGCCATAACTTTGCCAAATCTTAACCTAATTTCAAGTTTGATACCTCATTTTTCTAGTTTTGGCCAACACTAAAAAACTGCATTCAAAGATTGTCCAAATTCAGACCTTCATTTTCTGACCCCTTCACAAGTCCTGATCCATAGATCGAAATGGGATTTTGGGAAGGCTCAACCTTAGATGTGCCATAACTTTGCCAAATCTTAACCTATTTTCAAGTTTGATACCTCTTTTTTCTAGTTTTTGCCAACACTAAAAAACTGCATTCAAAGATTGTCCGAATTCAGACCTTCATTTTCTGACCCCTCCACAAGCCCTGATCCACAGGAAAAATCAGCGTTTATAAGCAATTCCAACCTTTGAGCTGCCATAACTTTGCCAAATCTTAACCTATTTTTAAGTTTGATACTTATTTTTTCTAGTTTTGGCCAACACTAAAAAACTGCATTCAAACATTGTCCAAATTCAGACCTTCATTTTCGGACCCCTTCACAAGCCCTGATCCATAGATCGAATTGGGATTTTGGGCCTTCCCAACCTTAGATGTGCCATAACTTTGACAAATCTTAACCTATTTTCAAGTTTGATACCTCTTTTTTCTAGTTTTGGCCAACACTAAAAAACTGCATTCAAAGATTGTCCGAATTCAGACCTTCATTTTCTGACCCCTTCACAAGTCCTGATCCATAGATCAAAATGAGATTTTGGGCCTTTCCAACCTTAGATGTGCCATAACTTTGCCAAATCTTAACCTATTTTCAAGTTTGATACTTATTTTTTCTAGCTTTGGCCAACACTAAAAAACTGCATTCAAAGATTGTCCAAATTCAGACCTTCATTTTCTGACCCCTCCACAAGCCCTGATCCACAGGAAAAATAAGCGTTTATAAGCAATTCCAACCTTTGAGCTGCCATAACTTTGCCAAATCTTAACCTATTTTCAAGTTTGATACTTATTTTTTCTAGCTTTGGCCAACACTAAAAAACTGCATTCAAAGATTGTCCAAATTCAGACCTTCATTTTCTGACCCCTTTACAAGCCCTGATCCATAGATCGAATTGGGATTTTGGGCCTTCCCAACCTTAGATGTGCCATAACTTTGCCAAATCTTAACCTATTTTCAAGTTTGATACCTCTTTTTTCTAGTTTTTGCCAACACTAAAAAACTGCATTCAAAGATTGTCCAAATTCAGACCTTCATTTTCGGACCCCTTCACAAGTCCTGATCCATAGATCAAAATGAGATTTTGGGCCTTTCCAACCTTAGATGTGCCATAACTTTGCCAAATCTTAACCTATTTTCAAGTTTGATACCTCTTTTTTCTAGTTTTGGCCAACACTAAAAAACTGCATTCAAAGATTGTCCAAATTCAGACCTTCATTTTCGGACCCCTTCACAAGTCCTGATCCATAGATCGAAATGGGATTTTGGGAAGGCCCAACCTTAGATGTGTCATAACTTTGCCAAATCTTAACCTATTTTCAAGTTTGATACCTCTTTTTTCTAGTTTTGGCCAGACCTAAAAAACTGCATTCAAAGATTGTCCAAATTCAGACCTTCATTTTCTGACCCCTCCACAAGCCCTGATCCACAGGAAAAATCAGCGTTTATAAGCAATTCCAACCTTTGAGCTGCCATAACTTTGCCAAATCTTAACCTATTTTCAAGTTTGATACTTATTTTTTCTAGTTTTGGCCAACACTAAAAAACTGCATTCAAAGATTGTCCAAATTCAGACCTTCATTTTCTGACCCCCTCACAAGTCCTGATCCATAGAACAAAATGAGATTTTGGGCCTTTCCAACCTTAGATGTGCCATAACTTTGCCAAATCTTAACCTATTTTCAAGTTTGATACCTCTTTTTTCTAGTTTTGGCCAACACTAAAAAACTGCATTCAAAGATTGTCCAAATTCAGACCTTCATTTTCTGACCCCTTCACAAGCCCTGATCCATAGATCGAATTGGGATTTTGGGCCTTCCCAACCTTAGATGTGCCATAACTTTGCCAAATCTTAACCTATTTTCAAGTTTGATACCTCTTTTTTCTAGTTTTGGCCAACACTAAAAAACTGCATTCAAAGATTGTCCAAATTCAGACCTTCATTTTCGGACCCCTTCACAAGTCCTGATCCATAGATCGAAATGGGATTTTGGGAAGGCCCAACCTTAGATGTGCCATAACTTTGCCAAATCTTAACCTATTTTCAAGTTTGATACCTCTTTTTCTAGTT
Source organism: Drosophila quadrilineata (assembly GCA_018150725.1). Taxonomy (NCBI): domain Eukaryota; kingdom Metazoa; phylum Arthropoda; class Insecta; order Diptera; family Drosophilidae; genus Drosophila; species Drosophila quadrilineata. Next base: position 8,236,850 of record JAECWN010000219.1, on the reverse strand, counting down.
TTGGCCAACACTAAAAAACTGCATTCAAAGATTGTCCAAATTCAGACCTTCATTTTCTGACCCCTCCACAAGCCCTGATCCATAGATCGAATTGGGATTTTGGGCCTTCCCAACCTTAGATGTGCCATAACTTTGCCAAATCTTAACCTATTTTCAAGTTTGATACCTCTTTTTTCTAGTTTTGGCCAACACTAAAAAACTGCATTCAAAGATTGTCCAAATTCAGACCTTCATTTTCTGACCCCTCCACAAGCCCTGATCCACAGGAAAAATCAGCGTTTATAAGCAATTCCAACCTTTGAGCTGCCATAACTTTGCCAAATCTTAACCTATTTTCAAGCTTGATACCTCTTTTTTCTAGTTTTGGCCAACACTAAAAAACTGCATTCAAAGATTGTCCAAATTCAGACCTTCATTTTCTGACCCCTTCACAAGCCCTGATCCATAGATCGAAATGGGATTTTGGGAAGGCCCAACCTTAGATGTGCCATAACTTTGCCAAATCTTAACCTATTTTCAAGTTTGATACCTCTTTTTTCTAGTTTTGGCCAACACTAAAAAACTGCATTCAAAGATTGTCCAAATTCAGACCTTCATTTTCTGACCCCTTCACAAGCCTTTTTTATATGTCAAAATGGGATTTCTGGGCTTCCCAACCTTAAATCTGCCATAACTTTGCCAAATCTTAACCTATTTTCAAGTTTGATATCTCATTTTTATAGTTTTGGCCAACACTTTTATTTCAAATAGTGAATTTTAATTTTTTATTAAATGTTTTTATTTATAAATATATCCAGCCAATATCTTAATTAAGCTATTATTAAAAAAAAAATGTTATTTTATTTTAATTGAACATTAATTTATTTTAATTGATTATATTTTTGTTTTCTGTAGCTTTATGTTGTTTTATTTAGACTGAGTGTGAGATATCGACCCTTGATGACCCTTAGTGCCACATAGATCTAACTTTCACCCTGTGCATTGTGAGTTGGTTCTCTTTCAAGTGGCATGTGGCAAGTGGCACACTATGACAGCGGCCTCAACGTCGACGACGACGGCGTCGACCTACAAAAAATATTTATGGCTCCCACAGCCGCAAATATTTACCGCACACACACACACACACACTCACATATATACATACATATACAAATATAACAGCAAACATGGAGTGCCTATAATAGCATTGTCTCGCTCACACATTCGCACTCTGTAGAGCTGTCTCTGTGTCTGTCTCTGTTTCTGGCTGGCAGTCATTATTTATATGCTGCTAATCTTCCACTATGTGACTACTGTGGCTGGTTGCCTTTTTGGCTGCCTGCAGTCCCTTTTGGTCCTCTTCCTGCTGCTGCTGCTGTTGCTGTTGCACTTTCACACTCGCTGCACGCCCTGCACTATGCTACACTTTATTGTTTATTGCGGTCGGCTAACAATTCGGTCCCTGACTGTCTGCCACTTTCCCTCTCTCTCTCTCTTTCTCCCTCTCTCTCTGTCTCTCTCACTCTCTGGCTGTCTCCGGCAAAACTCTGCGCTTCTGGGTTCCCTGTTGTGGCATTGTTTTTGCTCCGGCTGCATTTTGCTGCATTGCGTCGGGGCTATATGAGAATGACCGCAAAATGCTAAGCGTCTTTTCAGTTACAGTTTAAGTTTGCCGCATTTCAGCTAAAGTGCAGTTCAGTTGCCACCCCTACACTACACTGTGCCTCCCCACATCCTCTCCCATCACCCTTTACCCCTCTACCCCTAAAGTGTCAATTACGGCAATTGCTTTGCACACTTGCCCACAAAATGCTGGCATTTGTGTACCTTCATATAAGATATGTTTACACACAGCAATTTTCAGTTGAGGGAGACTGGAAGACGGAGGATGGATCAGCATTTGCTCGTTATTTGTGCCGAGTGGTAACCCTACGACAAACCAGACAGAGACAGAGAGAGATATGGAGACAGAGATAGAGTTATGCTCCATTGAAATTTATGTTTAGTCAACACTTTGCCTGACAAATTGACGATTATTTGTGGTGTTTGAGAGAGAAACGAGATACGATAATTAGCCAATTTTACTAAGAGTATTTTAACAGCAATTATTGACAAACTATATATAAAGCAAAATTACATAAATAATATACATATACATATAACTATATAAATACTATTCATATGTGTAAACACTGTTTTAGTATTATTCCAGAAAAATCTTTTGTCTAGAAAATTTCCAATTACCACACTTAAACTTATTGAAATATTTAATTTATTTATTTTATTATTATTATTTAATTTATTATTATTTTTATTATTTATTTTTTGATAATTTTGAAACAGACGAGCTTGCTTTACAATTTTAAAAATTATTTTTGAACTTTAACTAAATTTTAATTTTTATTTTTTATACACTTTTTCATAATTTTTTTTAATTCTCTACGAAAGCCAATCAAATAGATTAGTTAAGGTCTGTAAATTTTTTATTCCTTATTTAATTTGAAATGTATGCATTTAACAAACATTTGTTTTAAAAAACAAAAAAAAAGTCACACTTCACATTTGAATACATTTTCAACTCCCAGCTCGATTTACAAATTGCTGCACACTCGAGTCCCACTTTTCAAACATAATTTGCCATCATCTGCCAGCACTCGACATACGTCAAATGTGCCATTTAGAGACCTGACTTCCCCACTGCCACCCCCTCTGCCCCAAACACAAATTGACTTATAAAAAATGGTCTACAAATTTCAACACCTGCTGACTATTAGAGTTGCCCTTTTTCCACAAAAAATATAAAAACGAAATAGAGAAAAAAGTTGTTTGGGATTTTCTGCTTTTGCGATTGTTATTTTTGTCGAGCGGAAATTGAAATATTTATATAATAAATAAACATATGAAATTTTTATGTATTTGCATTAAATTGCTACAAATTGGGCTGGGATCGTTGTGGGAATGTCGAGGCATGTGTGAAAAGTGCGTGCCAGGAATTTGAGAATTTCGAATTTGGAAAGAAAATTTCAAAAAATGAGAAATGCGCTGATTTTGCTGGGAATACACGTAGTAACTGAGATTGTATCGTATGCTCAACTGTGTGAGATATGAATATGAATGCTAAAAGGTCAACAAACAATTACACTAAAGAGGCAAGCAACAACTACAGGACACACAGCACAGGACGCAGGACGCAGGACACAGCAGCACTGACAACCAGAAGTCGGCAAAGTTGAGAGCAAAAGCCAAACAGAAAATGAAACACAGGACAGTAAACAATGAAAGGCTGCGCCTCGTTGGCAACCGATGACAACAGCAGGAGCAGCAACAGGAGCAGGAGTCAAAGTGCTTGCCAAGCGCAGGGATGCAGCAGGATTCAGGCAGAGAAGGAGAGAAACAGAAAGAGAGAGAGAGAAAGAGAGAGAGAGGAAATTTGCAGGGCGAAAGTCTTTTCACTGCCTCTGCACTTGACTGAAATGAATTGCCAGCTCCCCCCTGCTTGCAGCTCTGTAGGTCCTACTCCTCTCCTACTACCCCTCTTACTGTGCTCCTCTAGCTCTCCTTTGCTGTTCCTTGCTACAGCTACGGCCTGTTAACGATTACGTGATGAATTTGCATTGCAATAACAGGGAAGAAGGCCGCGTTCATAGGTCCTACTCCCAGCCACAATGTAATCCTGTACAGCCTTGTAGAAACAATATGCCAGACTTTGAGTTGTGCCAATCGTGGACAGAGCAGCCAGGGAATCCTTCACTCTGCCAACTCCCACTCCCAATCCCACTTCCACTCCAACTCCAACATCAACGTCAGCGTTCTGGCTGCGTGCAAAGTAATTTAACGCCAATTTTACGGCCAGCGTCTAGGACCTCCAAGGACCAAATGCCACGCTGAGCTCCTTGCTCCTTTGTGCATTCTCAAGCTTTTCATTCGCAAGCATTTTACATATTTATGAAATTCGTAGAAGACTTCATTCTACAGAGTGTTGGCAGCGTCGGCATTTTCACAAAAAAAAAAAAAAAAAATTATTTCATAATAGAAATCAAGGGGTTGCAGTGAGGTGAGGTCCTGTGTCAGGACTCTGCCATAGTTAGCAGTCAACGCTATCAACGCGCATGTTGCTGGCAATCAAACTGCCAGCAATTACAACTGGCAAATTGCAATCAAAAAAAAAATAGTGGTAAAAGAAAAACCAAATAAAAATATGCAAAATGCAAGGCGAGAAAAACAAACTGAAAATGAAAATGAAATGTTGTTAGTAAAACTGGCAATGAAATTTGTTGACTGCAACTTGGAGTCGGAGTTGGAATGGGAATTGGAATTGAAGTGCGTGTTGACCTATCTACAGGCAATGCCTTTTTAAAGGAAATGGGGTGTAGGCCATAAAAAATTCTAATTGGATGCCGCAAGGTGTTAAAGTGAGCAAAAGTCTGAGAGAGTCCATTATGGCTAGTAATGAAGTGCAAGGAGTGTAGTTTACAGATTTATATGCGCCATCAAATTGTTAACAAGCAACTGCAATTGCAAATAAACAGAGTTGCCACCCCCCATCGCACGCTGCTTGCCAGTGGCAACTCTATCATAAAAATGGTTAACAAACATGGCCGCAAATTGCATTTCATTCAAGTGGCGTGTGCTCTAAAATTGTAATGAATTTTGATTGCACATTATGGGAAGGAAGTCTTGAATTTTAAAGACAACTTCTGTAAGGAATCATATTTTAAATTTATAACATATTTTATAAATAATTGAAAAGTATTCCGAAAATCAAGAAGAAATTGTAGTTGCGAATATATTTTTTTATTTTATTATTTTTTTCATTAAAGGAATTGTTATTTTATTTTTATGAAAATTACAGAAATAAATAATTTTAAAGAACATTTTTAATTAGTAATAATTACAAACTTTATTGGAAGAAATTTTAGAAAATTTTTAATTAAATTTTTTGAGTAAAATTAGCAAAAATAATTTTCATTAATTTCATGCAGAACAATTTTTTAAAATCTATGCCTCCATGGTATAATATGTAAACTCTTATAAATTTTTTTTTAATTGTTAAAATTTGAACTGCCTAAATTTATGTATTTTTAGGAAAATATCCTAATAGAAATTTTTAAGAATATTTAAGCGATAATATATAAAAATTTTCTTTCTATTTTCAGGTAAGTTTGAAAACGGAACAAATCCATTAAAACTAGTTTTCTATTATCCCCTCGGTAAGTTCTTAATTTTTCTGAATATTTTCGAAATGGTTTGTGATGTCCTTCACTGATTGTGATTGAGTTGAACAACTTTTAGCTTTCCATCCGTCCTTCAATAGAACACTTCTCCTAAGCAATCTGGTGGGAGTTGTCTCAGTTCTGGTCAATTGATTGACTGACTGCTGTCTGGCAAAAATTGTTGAATTGATTCCAGAGTTTTTCCCTAATTAGCCACTAAGCGGAGCTCAGCGGAGACGAATGCAGTTGTTTGCCGGGAGGGGGGAATAGAAAATGTTGGAAGCAAAACACAAAATGTTTTCATTATGCGATCCAAAGAAATCAACGTTCAATTAATGCTAATCATGCCAACGAGACGAATCTAGAGACAGACTGTTAAGTCAAGTGAATAACAAACTGAAAGCGGCCAAAACAATTAGCCCAATGCCCCAAGGGGGAAATGGCCAAGTGGAAAGGAAAAGAAAAAAAAACAGGCAGAGAGACAGAGAAAAGAAATCATCATGGGCAAAACAAAACATTGACAATTGCAAATTTCATTTACAACTTCTAGAAAAAAGGAAAAAGAACGGCAACTAAATGAGCAGAAGCACATCCTGTGGGAGTGGAGACTGAGGAGTGGAGAAATGTGGAGAGTATAGGGCGAGGAATTGACTGATTGCAGCTTGACAATAAAACGTTACAACACTGCTATGTAGCACAGTGTACACTGTGCATTTTCAGCGCTAATTCAATTATCGCTTATTGACAGCCATTTGCAATGTCGGAAATGGATAGAGAGAGAGTGAGAGAGAGAGAGAGAGGGACGGAGAGGGGGGAAAGAGATTGCGCTGAAGTGCAATTGACACTTTTTGTGATTTAGTAGAGAACATTTTAGATTACGAAATGTACAGCATGGGGTCGACTGACAATTGCTAATGCCAATGCAAAAACCCTGGCTAAAAACACCTGACAAACAGGCAAGATACTATGGCAAGGGGAGGGGGTTGAAGGTGGGGTTGGGCAGACGAACCTGGTTTAGACCGACAGCCATTACCGATGCAGCTCCAACCCCAAAAGCTTGGCGTAAATAATTCACAAGTGCTTCAAACAACGAGAACTTGACTAGGGGTAGAAATGTAGAGAAAGAAAGGGAGAGCTTAACGAATGCTAATAGGGGTGCATAGGAAAGGGATGGATGCAGTGGCAGAGAGTGGGTTGATTTCCGTATGATATGTAGGCTAACTACTGTGAGCATGTGTTCTCCTATTTCCAATTCCCCTCCCCACCAGTCGCTGCAACCTCCCTCCACCCTCATCTGCATTGTCAAGTGCTTAGCTCTAATTGCATTAACTCTGATTTATTTGCACTCGCCCCGTAAAGTATTTGTAATTCCCATTCACAAAATTGAGTTGTGCCAGCGCAGATCAAAGGGATATCCAAATATATACGTGAATATACATATATATCTTCAGCAATCTGCATTATGTCAATATTTAATTCTAATTATAATACACTGGCAGTGCTCGAAACGGAACTGCGCCCTCAATCATTTCACTCAACACTTCAGCTTGTCTTTGGCTCGACTTTTCCAGAGACCTACCATCCGCTCCTCAGAATTCAGTTGTTGGAGGTACCTCTCACCTCTCAGACGATTCAATTCCCTGGAGCAAACTGGCAAGCCGCACAACACACATATCACGCTCGGCCGACCCATTCAGCTGCCAAGTTCAAAAGCAACAAGGTCTTCAGGTCGCCGTCAGTTCAACCGTCCATCAGTCCGTGCGTCCATCATTCCGCCGTTTCGTCAGTTAGTTGAGTCCTGGCATTTATGCATGTGAGTCGCTGGGGTGTCTATCCTTCTGTGTGTGTGTCTGTGTGTTTGGCTGTTAGCCGCATTCATCCATCGACTGCCAAGTCACAGGAGTAGCGGTAGCAGCAGCGTCGTAACGAGTCCTTTTGGCATGCCTTCACCTTGCCAGGACCAAACACAAACAAAACTGACGTGCAACAGTGGCAAGCATACACGTTACACTGAGAGAACGAAAGACAGAGACAGCACAACAGCTAAGAGTGCCACTGGGAGTCCATGAAAAAAATAACAGAGAGACGGAGAAGAAGAGATTGAAGAAGGGGCAGCCACAGCAACGAGTCCTGATTGCGATACATGTGCGCGGTTTACAAACTGACAGATTTTTATATGTCTTTCGCCTGGCGTTGCAATTTTTTTCCCCGCTCCCACACCACTTTTTTTTGCAGTGTGCGCTACTCCAACTTGCCTGCAACTGTCGAAATTTGAAATGTACTGCGATATGTATGCATACACTGCAAAAAAAGGTTTTGAGAGTTTCGTTTCATTGGAAAGTTTTAGAAGCACTTCACAATTAGATATGAGATAGACATTATTCACTTAATCACAACCAATTATAAAATTTGATCATTAATCAACATGTTCATTTTCTCTCAGTGCATGTTTCAATGCAGTTTTTCAGCTTGGAATTTCTTGTTCTCTCTCTCTCTATTTTTCTGGTTCTGGTGATTTTGTGGGTTACGCCTCGCTTGGCTACGTTACGGCAATTGCAACGTTTTATTCCACGCCACACCCGCTGCCACCACCCCTTACCTCCCCTCTCGTTGTCACAACACTCCTTCCCACGATAACTGTAGTAAGTGTGTATGTGTGTGTGAAGCTCTGGGTTCATTCTTTAGCTTGTTTGTTTGCTTGTTGCAACAAAATTTGAATGCAAATATGCTTTGTGTGTTGGTGCTTTCACTCTCGAATTGTATATGTGTGTGTGTGAGTGTGTGTGTGTGTGTGTGTGTGTGCGTTGGGCAATGCGTTTATCCATTTGAGCCAGACACAAAAACCATTTCCCTCCCCTCACTCCCATCCCTCACACACATTCTGATTCTCTCAGTGGAATTTGTGTCGATTTTACTTTGTTTATGTCTGGGCAAGAGTATAAATGAAATTCATTTATTTGCCTTTTTTACGGACTTTGTTGCACAAACGAGAAGACCCACAGAGAGAGAGAGAGAGAGGGAGGAAGGGCACTTCCTTAGACGAATTAACGTCATTCGAGCGGCAAATAAGAAAATTTTCAGTGGCATTTGCCAATGGGAGGCAATCCGTAAGCCAAGTTAACCCTCAACCTCCTCGTTGCCAAATGCATCAAAATGTCAACTGCAGCCACTGGAAAAAGCAAAAGCTTTTGAAGCCAAAGTTAGCAAAAGTTTTCCATTTTTCCTTGCTATGTTTGTATTTTTTATTTTTATTTCTGCCTTAATTAAGCAATCCCTAGAACTGAGAGTGATCCGGCAGAGATGCGCACAAGGAACAGGATGTCATTAAATCGCTGATTGGCAAATAAGTCAAAAAGTCAAAAGAGTGGCAGCATCAGTGGGGTGGAGGGCAAAAGAATATGTGAAAAAAATGTAAATCGCTTCAAAAATATATGTCAACAGCGGAAGCAAAAGAAACCACTCCCTAGGGAACTGTATGCCAACCACCTCCGCCAACCCCTCTGCCATCCCTTGGCCTTTTCATATCAGTTCCTGGTTGACGGAGTGACGGACTGACAGACTGTTCATGTCAAGTGCGGTTCAATGGCAATGCTCCGCATGTCACTGACAAATGTCAGTTATGTAAAAGATATGTAGCTGATTTATCAGCTCACACACACACACACACTCACACTTCCACTCACACACACAGTCACACACTCATATGTGTATGAGTGGAAAAATTACGCATACGCCGCGTACTGCAATTGAAATATGAGCCAAGCATTTAAATTGAATTTTAAAAATTATCAGCAACAGCAATTGCTCCACCTCCACAATTCTCCATCTTTCTCCCTTACTCTCTCTCTCTCTCTCTCTCTCTCTCTCTTGGTTTCTCTTGGGAGATATTTACCTTTGCTGAGGTTGGTAAAAAGTTTTCGCTTTTCCATTTGTTTGTTACTTTTTAATCAGATGCAAATGAGCGCCACTTGAAGACTTCTTTTTAATGATTGTTATTTGTTCAGCGAGAAAACTTCTGCGAGAAATTATTGAAAATTCAATTTCATGTAATGCGTTTTGTTTTCCCTTCCACCCTCCCTTTTCACACACCCCCCTGACTTTGACATACGAGCTGAAGTGCCATTGGCATGAGTTGTTGGCAGTAAATCACAGATAACAAGAAAAAGGTGTTTACATTTTTGATTAAAGCATATAAATAATTGCATGCCCCCCCTCTCCATACCACCTATTACTCTATAAGATCAAAGTTATGCACATTAAGTCATAAAAAAGTTGAGAGATGACTCAAAAAAATCAAAAAATATAACGAATGTCATACTATTTGTCTTGATTGAAGAGGAATTCATATTAGTGCATTTTGTTGTCTGTTAAGTGCTAAAAAAGTATTATTAAAAATAAAGTATTAATGAAAATATGAAGAAAATTAATAATTGAATAAATTTATAATAATAAAATTATATTAATAGCTCAATAAGATTATTGACGGAAATTTGATAATATAGAATATATTTCGTATTTTATTTATTTTACTTCAACAATAATCAGTCGACAAAAGTAGTATTAATTAAATAAAAACATAAAATTAAAATTAAATCAATTAACTTAGATATTTATATACTGAACAATAAAAATTAGAATTTGTAAAAAGGAATACAAAATAGAAGATAATAATAACATTACTAATTGAAAAATTTAAATTTAAGTTTAAAAAAATTTAATAAAAATCAGTTTTTTAATTTACAAGTTAAAAAATTTAAAAATTTTGATTTCTGCATTTCAACATATAACATATGTATATATTATAATTTATTAATTAACAACGCATTATTTATTATTAGAAAACTCTTTTTCAATATGAAATATAATACAATTAAAAGATCAATTTTTCAAATATTTTATATTAATGTATAATAGTTTAAAAAAATTCTAAATAAAATTTCTGAATGTTTCTCAATTTAATATAGATTTATTAATTTTAGAAATCGTTTATCTTTTGTCATAAAATTAAATTAATTTTTAATCATCTTCAATAAGCAACAATATTTGATAATTCAAAAATTTATTAACATGTTTGTTCTCAATTCCGAATCCGAACGAAAAATGCGTTTTCACAATAGTTACCAATTCCATTTGGTTGGATTTGGAATTGTGAAGAGACCTGTATATTTTGTATATATGAATTTATATAAATATTTATTTCAACATTCTCGATAACATATTATCGATAAATGGCCGCTTCATGTTCTGTTAACATGGTTGAAGTCACTTAACTGGCAACATTTTGGCATTTGCATAACTTCAGTCTCAATTAACTGACTTTATTTCAACTGATTCGGTTGCCAACTCCAAGTTAGCTTGGGGATTCTAGCCATTGTCAATTAGTTTGACAGTTTAATGCAAATAAACCTTGAGCTGCTGTTGCTGTTGTTGCCACTGGTCTTAAGGGTTGGGGTGGTGGGGTGGTGGTGTGGTCTTTGGGGTGGTAATGGCCAAAATGAACTCTCGGCTTGGCCGGGTTAACGACAATTGCGTTGCGACGTGAGGACACATTAATTGGGCTAATTAAATGTCCTGCCTTTGGTCGACTTCATGGCTTTAAAGTTGAAATCGCCTCCAGCTGCTGCTCAATTACGACTACCGAAAATTTTGCTATCTGCCCAAATGGTGGCGTTGACAAAGTGAAAGTGTGGGTGGCGAGAAAGGGAAGAAGCAGAAACGAACAGTTGAAGAAGAAGAAGATGAAGCTGAAGAAGAAGAGGAATGCCATCAGAGCAGACTGACACTGAAATATTTTTGAGAAATGCGCTCAACTCCAACTCAGCTGACGGCTGCTTAACGATGCCCTGCACAGGTGTAAAATGGGGTATAATGCAAGCTACAAAAATTTGAGAAAATTCACAAAAATTACTGTAAAGTATGTGCTCGTCTATCAGCTTATACTCATTGTTACTTGTTTGCATTGTCTACTTGCCGGAGAAATGAAAAATGTATATAGATATTAATGCCCAGCTCAGGAATGAAAATGTTGCTGTTGCTGTAGCTGCATTTAGGACATGGCCTCCGAGGAGTTGGCAGTGGGCGTGGCATGTGGAAGGCGATTTATTGAGGCAGCAGCTGCTGCTGTTGCAGCTGCCACAGCATTTGTGACCAAAAATTGTTTGCGCTTCGTTTGAGTTTTATTGAATTGAAAATGCATTTGGCTCATAAATGGAGCTCGAAATTCAATTTGAAATATGAAAGTAAGGATCTACGAAGGATATACACCATATACTAGCAATTGTGAATCAATATGCTGATAATAGACAGGAAAGTCAAAAAACTAAATTCAAAATATTTAAATCAACTACATACATATTTTTTAAAAAGTGCTTTAATTGTTTCGTAATCTATTGTTAAAAATTAAGTAAAATTAAGTTGTTAAAATTTTTAATAATATATTTTAATTTTAAACTTATCACATTACAGTAGCTCATTAATGATATTTAAAACTTTAGCTCAATTAAACCAAAATATTAAATCTTATTAAATATTGTGTTATTTCTTGTGTGTAATTTATTTTATGTAATTAAACCAGACAATTTTCCATAAATATTGTAAAATTTTGCACTGAGCATTTTATTTGCATATTTTAGAGTCCTTGCTGTTAGCCTGTTTGTAAATATTTTCATTTCGCAGTGATCCCTCTTTCACTCTTCATGCTTAACTGAAATGTAATCAGCTTAAACAATGGCTTGTTTTAATTGAATTTTTCAAATGAAATCCCTTAATATCCTGCCTTTGATTTCATAATATTTGCAATTGAATTTTTTTCGTATACAAATAAATATGTATATATATTTAAATTTATTTTTTTTTTATTGCTGAATCGGAATGTTTTTTGTGCATTCATTGACATGTTGGCATTGCGAGCTGATAGAAAGTTGTGACATTTGTCTGGGGTCAGACACATGCACAGGACTTACAGGACATTGTGTGGCCTGGCGTGTCCTGATCTGGTCGGAGGTCTAGGGCCGGTCTGGCCATATCATTTGAGTCCTTTTCAATTATATGTCGCACTAATTACACGCTTTAAGCCGCCGACGGGTCTGAGGCCGTAATTAATTTCAAAGGACAGTTCAGTGACAGACAGAGATGACATGAGAGTGTGCGAGCGAGACGGCAAATGGCACAACATTGTAAATTTCTATTAAGCGAAAAATTCCCTAAGCTGATTTTGATGTCTGGCTGTCAGTCAAGCGATGCTCAACAGCAACTCCAACAAGGACTGCGAAATTAAAGGAAAACCACAGGCCTGGCAACCGCCGAAAATAAAAGAGATATATGGCCGAAGGACATAAAAGGGGGGAGAAACAGAGAGAGAGAGAGAGTGGATTGAATGGCAGATGAACGCATAAAATTTGTATAATGTTTTCAAAAATCCGGCGCGAGGACTACGTACAAATTTTTTTTGGGGCAAGCTTTTAATGCGCACAAAAAGGATTAAGTTGCGCTGAGCCACAGCCAGAAGCAGATACAACGAGAGAGAGCAGAGAGAGAGTGATATTGGTGGAGGGGGGGGAGAGAGAGCGGCTTGCGGCTTTTAAGGGGGACGCTTAAACATATGTATGTAAAGTTCTTGTATGCAAATGAGGCGCAAGGAGACGTAGGCGTGGCAGCGGCAACTGGCGCGAGAATCATACGATTTACATACATTTAAATTTGCATGCCGGCGCATGTCATTCAACAGCAGCTGGAGGAGCGCAAGGACACTCTCTCCCCAAACCCCCCCCCTTCCACACCCATAAGGATTCACACGTATTCCAATTTACACGCGCTTCGACAGGCGACAAACATCATTAAGCGACAAACAGTTGCAGGCACTTCCCTCCCCATCCACCCCTCCCCTTAAAACTCAACACCCTTAACCAAATCAGTTTCACTTCATCGCATGTCCTGCCAGCAGTTTGATTTCTTGGCAAAAACAGAAATATACAGACAAGGAGAGAGAAGTAAATTGATTTGCGTATTGGGAGAAGACTAAAAAAAAGCGTCCATAGGTGTGAGAAAACATTGGAGAAAGTCAAGAAAAACTGTTGCCTCATCAGGCTGCAATTGACAGCAGCTCACACACACACACACACACATACATACATACAGCACTTATGAGTTCTACTACTCCTTGCCGCATTCTACATACATTTTTGCTGGGGATTTTTCTTCAACAAGCAACAAATAGAGGCGCCTCCCATGCCACGCCCATTGCGATGTGGTTGCTGAGTTAAGTGGCTGCCACTGCCATTTCATTTCTTTTGCAAATTGATGTGATGTGCACATGATATGACAGCCTCTACCCCCTCTCTCTCCCCATCACTCTCTGCTATAGACAAACAACCTCAAGCAGCAAAAGCATGCCCTGCTAAGTATGCTATGGTTTTTTTCGCTTTCTACTTTTGATGCGATTGTAATTGTGTGAGGGTGTGAGTTGTGTTTGTGTGTGTGTGTGTGTGTTGGTTTGAGGTGTGTAATATATGTGCGGAGGACTCTTGTTGTGATAGCTACTAATTAGATTTTATGTAAATGGCTATAATGGATATTTAAGGCAGCCCAAATGAGTGGGAGTTGAGTTTGGAGTTGAAGTTGCGTTTACCTGTTGTTCACTAAATTTAACACCAACTCCAACATTTTGTATATTATATTAAAGACACATTTTAATTTATAATTTATTTACATTTTATATGGAATTTATTTTTCTTATGGCGTCGTTATTTTGGCATGTTCAACAAAGGAAAAGTTTAGTTGGCACCCGAGGCCTTATCAATACAACGGGCAATATAATTAGGCCATTGTCCAAACAAAAGCAGCCTCATTATAACACATTTCGCTTGCCAAAGCTGCCACGCCTCCTTCTATATATATAGATATATAGTCCACCCTACAGGGACGATATTTGCACCCCAATCGACAACAACTTGAACTTTTGCTGTTGTTTCTGTTTTCTTCATTTCTTTTACTTTTTTTTTTGAGACTGTCTTTCAACTTCAAAATTAATACAACAACATTTGTAGCATGTTTTCTTTGCAACCCCCCTCATGCTACCCCTAGACACCTGCCTATAATGCCACCCCCTTTCACATCCCTGTTGCTTCTCACACCTTTTGGGCTCTTGGATTTTCCTTTGTCTGCAGCTTGAACGGCCGCCGGCCATTTAATTCCCTTTTTGCCGAAAGTTTCCTTTTGCTTGTCAACGGAAGGTGTACTTCCCGCCCCCATCCTCCAGCCCACCACCCCCCTTGTCTGCGATGGAAACCCACGAACGGGACTTGAGAGCGTCCGGAATTCACAACAACATCAAACGGGGGCAGCCCGTCAACGAAGATGACGAACATGAACAAGAAGGGGAGGGGGATAGTGTTGGAGGGGGGGTGGTGGTTTCTGGGAAGGAGGGAGGGGTGGGTATGTTGTCAACCATTGAAGCGTCCAATTTGCCCCGCGGCGTACAAACTCTCACACTTTCTCTATGTCTCTCTCACAATACCTACATTTTTCATTTGCTTCTCCTTTCATTCTTTCGTTCCCTTTTATTTCATTTTTATATATTTTGTATTTTCTTGTTTTTTTTTTTGTTGAAACGAATGTCCAGCTGCGTCTGCAATTATGCTTATTTTATATTTAATTTTCTTTTAATGCTGATATTATGTTCACTCAACTTTCAGTTGGGGATGCTTAAATTTCGAAAGAATCGGAATTTATGTGGAGAAATCCTCAGGTTGGTTAAGTGGCCACAGAATAGATGTACTTTCATTTAAATTATTTTAAGTACTTTTATAGTTATTGAAAAATAGTTAAAAATATACAGAATAAATACAAAAATATATATGCAAATTAAGAATAAATATACAAAAATATAAAGAAAATTACAATAAAATAAAGAGTATTATTAAAAGGGATATTTAAAAATTGAATTACGTAAAAAGCAACTGAAAAATATTTAAATAAAAACTAGTTTAAGTTAAAGAACTATTTCGAAAATTATTATTTTAACTTAAACTTTCAAAGTACTAACATTTCAATCTTAAAGAATTCAAAATTCTGAAATTATTAATTGAATTTTGAAAATGTTTAGCAATATAAAAGATAATCATGCATAAATTAAAAAAAAAAGAAAACTCTACTTAAATATTAGTTTTCAATGAGCTTCCGTGATATTGAAATTTTTAGTAATATTTAGAAATCCAAAAAAAAATTTTTTTTTTATTATTTTTTATAATGATATTTCAAATGTGTGTCCAAAAGGATGTGAAAGAGCATTTAACAGTTATGCTTTATAAACTGCATAAATTGATTAAGTGAAGTTGCAACATTTTGCTTTCCACTTATATTTTTTTTATTTCTGTCTCTGCTGTTTATCATCTCTATCTTTCTCATTTTCTCTTGCTGAATTTAAATCCCCTCTCTCTCTTTCTCGCCGACCATTTCTCTCTCTCTCTTCTCTCTCTCTTTTCTCTGCTTCTCTCTTTCTATCGTTTACCTTTCTTGTTGCCATTGTTTTGTGCAAAGTTTATAACATTTTTGCACTACATAAAACTTTATCCGCCGTATGCAACAGCAACAACAACAACAACATCCACTGTGTGGCAACAACAACAAGTTTTGATTAACTTTCGTGTTGGCTGCGGCAGCTTTTGCTCATTTCCTGGCTCATCCTGCCCCGCCTCCGCTTCTCCCCCCCACCACCCACAAACATTTCTTGGAAAGCTGAGCTCCAGCCACGATATCCTGCTGCCCTTTTCCCAGTGCTGCTCTTCCTCTCGGACTGCACAACAATACAAATATCCCTCGAGTTATGATGCTTAATTATATCAGACTTGAACCGTTAGTCCGTCCCCACATGCTGCATAGCCGCCTCCTGGCTGATATCCTTGCTGGGAGCACGTGCGTTTTAAGTTGCCAGGCTTCTGATTTATGTTGGCCAGCAGCTCCTCCTACTACTCCTCCTCCTCCTCCTCTTCCCTACATACTCCCCTCTGCACTCTACACTCCTCTTGTCGTTCGCTTACAAAGCAATCCTCGTTCCGAGGGTGCATATAATGAGCATTCTCACGGTCTCCCTTCCACTCTGTCCGCCTCCCGTTTCCGCCTTCCGTTTCCAACTCCATCTCCTTTTCTCTGTCATTTCTTTCTTTTAAGGATTTTTAATGTATTCAACTGAAAACTAGCCCAAGGCATGGATTTGGTCAGCTCTCTCCCTCTCTCTCTCTACCTCTCTCCGCTTCTCTCTTTCTCTATATAGTGGGGGAATAGCGCATTCGAGTCTGACCTGAAGTCAGGGATTTCGACATGACCGACAGGACAGCAGCTCTCAGTTTTGTGCCCATTGGCATCGGCTTTGAGAGCATTAAACTTGTTTATACAAAACATGAAGAGAGACAGCAAGTGAGAGAGAAAAACGGAGAGAGAGAGAGAGAGGAGAGAGAGAGACAGAGAGAGAGAGAGAGAGAGAGAGATGGCAACAGTTACTTATACAATTTGTATCCCCAGTTGTTTATTTCACATGATTTTTCTCTCTCTCTCTCTTTTCTCTTTCTCTTTCTGCCTCTCTCTCTCTATCTCTATCTCTATCCCTCTCTCTCTCTCTCACTTTTCCGGCTAAAACATAAATCTTACATGTACTTTGCTTTGATTGCGTCCAACTTTTTCTTGGCCTCCAGCAATTTTACAGTTGTAATAGACAGGCACTATAACGGTACTTATGAAGTCTCCCTCGAAGTTCAAATCATAAATTTGACGTCTGTTAACGATTTTATTACTATCCTATATAGTAACCTTGGTAACCTTTTTCTGAAGTCTAAAAATAGCAACAAATTTCATAGAAATATAGAAATATTTCTAAGAAGTGGACAGTTGACAAACACAATATGTAAAAATTATTATAAGTGACACTGTGGGATTTCATAGCAATTAGCTTTGAGTCGCAGCTAATCTGGCTTAGGAAACAGAGAGAATCCTACACTTTTTAAAAATCTGCTAAGGGAAATTCTTGATTAATCTATGCACAGTTGGATGGAATGAAGTTCATGCTCCTCAAAAGTAGTTATAACTTATATCTCCATCAACAATTTATAAAATAAATAAATAAATAAAATAAAATATAAACAACATATAATTATACTTTCAAAATACTCAGCTGCAAATTTGTTGCAGTTCAATAGCTTCCAAATATTAAAAAAAAAAACTAACTTAAACTTTGCATTATTTTTGCCAATATCCAGCTTCCATTTACACACTTTGAACTTTTTGACTGAGATACTTAAATAGATATTTTTTAGAAATTTCACCTAATATTTTCGGCATCTCTTTAATTTATATTTATTGCTTACCTTCTGCTAATCTGCTGCCACAACAACTTTACATAGAGAAACTTCTCTTTCTCCCCTTACAACAAAAATTAAAACAACTTTAAATCAACTGAGTTTTTTTTTGGGTGGTTGGGGTGGGGGTTGGGGTGGATGGGGGAGGGGTGGCACAGTGGGCCCATCTCATCTTGAAACTCATAAAAACAACAAGCGGCATTTTGCTCGTTTCCCACACACTCTCTCAAAAAGTTTTGTAGACCGCCACAATATTTCATCCACTTCCACTTACTCTGCTTCCCTCCCTCTCTTTCTCTCTCTCTCTTTCTGTCTCTCTGTCTCTGTCTCTTTCAGTTTGCCTTGAATAGGCCTCTGCATAATTTGCACAATTAAAGCACACAAATGTGCAATTTTAGCAATTACTTCAACTTGCCTCCGAATGGCATAAGGAGCATACTTCATAGCGCCCGTAATACTGTGCCTCAAGTGCCTCAACTGCCACGCCCACCGCTTACAAAAAAGTTTGCCCTGCCCCATTTCAGAAAACTTTAATCCTTTCCACATTCAAATGAGGCAACTTTAGAGGGGGGGAGGGGTGTGTGGAAGAGGGGTGGCATGATGTGTGGAGGGGCGGGGGTGGTGTGGGAAGCACATCAAATTTAACATCAACCGCATACAATAATTTGCATAAAATAGACCTCAATGAAAAAAAACGAAGAAGTTGAAAAAATGTTGAATTTATGCTGAAAAATATTTGCTTAAATATGAAAAAATTTATAATTTATAATTTATAATCATATTTTAATTAATCTAATGAATTTTTTAAAAATTATTCTAATTGAATTTTTTATAATATTAATAAGTTAATTAATCGAAATTAACTTAACGTTAGCAATTATGCATTTTAAACTGCATAATAATTTTTATTTATAATTATTTTTATTTTTACTATAAAATGAAAGAGATTAATTAATATGATTAAAATCTAAATATGTTGTTAAAATTAATTTAAAGACATTTCAAATATGATGAAAAAAATTCAAATTGCAATAATTATATAATAAAATACTATTATATAAAAAATTGAAATAAATAATGACAATAAAAACAATATTAATGAAAATATTTTGAAATCTTTTAAAAAATTTAATAATATTATAAATTTAAAATAAAAAAAAAGATTATACATAAATTTATTATTTAAATTACTTTGCTTAGGAAATTCAATTTTGTTGGATTAAAAATTAAATGAAGTTTAATAACATTTCATAGAACTACATAGAAACAGAGAAAGAAACAGAGAATAAAACAGAGACAGTATAAAAGAGGGAGAGAGGAGATTACATACATATATTTGTATACATTTTTAATTAAATTAAGAACAAATGTCGACAACAAGGAACAAGGGACTTGACTCCGTCGGAGTTGCAACGCTTCCCGTTATTTTTCCGGCGGACGCAGCGCATCCGTTGCAATGTGTTCGCCGTGCTGCATTCAACATACAGGATTCTGGATTCAGGATTCCCCATTCACCGTAAATTCAACTACGAGAAATGCGAATGAAAAGGTCGCCAAAGAAATGCCGAAGCGACGGACCTCAGCTCCAATCCCAACCCCAACCTCAACCTCAACCCCAACCTCAATTCGAACCTCAATCCCAACTCCACTTTCAACTGGAAGTCGACTCCATTGAACGTGAACTGACATTAGGGATTAAAAGCGTAGCTTTTTTTATGCTCGGTATTCCCTAGCTCCCTTGCGTGCCCTGACCTCCCCTTAACCTGCAACTCGCAACTGCGGCAACAGTTACGTTTTGTGGCATTCATTGCCCGTTTGCCGCATTTCACATGCAACTGCAACGTGAAGTTGTTGCCGGATTCATTAGTGATTTTTTCTTTTGCAGCACATGCTTGCCCCATGTTGCAAGTTGTTGTTGTTGTTGTTGCATTGGGTGTGGGGGGGCATGCTGCAGGATATGTCGGGCAGGCGTTGTTATTGTTGCTGCTATTTGTTTTTATTATTTATTTGTATTTGTACTTACGTCATGCCTCTCACTCACTCTCTGTATCTCTCTTTCGCTCTCTCTCTGTATCTCTCTCATTCTCTCTGTCTCTTTGTTTTTTCAGACTGTTGTTGCAACTCGCGTATTTGTTTGCTCATTACACACGTCATCATGTCAACCGCCAGTGGCCATGTCCTATTCTCTCTCTCTCTCTCTCTCTTCATCTATATATCTCTCTCTCTCTCTCTCTCTCTCTCTCTCTCTCTCTCTCTGTGTGTGTTGTCTGTCTGTCTCGCTTTGACATGTGTTCCGGTTACAGGCACTGTCTGAACAATTCCGAGCAATGGAACAATTGGTTTAGATTGAAGACTAACGAATGGAAAATGTTTGGGGGCCATTTTGTTGGCGAATGGAGAAGGGGCAAAGGGGAGAAGAGCAAATGAAGAACAGCAGCGAAAAGCCAAACGAAGCGAAACAAAAGAATTGCAGAATTACATTCTCTACTCTCTCTCTCTCTTTCTCTTTCTCTCTATATGTTTCTCTCTCTATAGTTTAGAAGTTATTTTCCGCAAGGCAAATTAAAATATTTTCTAAAGAACTTCAATTAAGCGAAAAATACGAACAAATCGAAGAGCAACAAGAATAGAAATTGTTTCAATACTAAATTGTAAATAAAATAACAAAATTTAAGTTTCTTGTTAATAAGAAAAATCGAACGAAAATGAAACACAAAATATTTTAGAATCTAAAATATTTAACAAAAGTCTAAAGAGCGTTTTAAAAAAGAATGATTGAAGAATGAAATAAAAACTAATTATTTGACAAAATTATGATATTTATTTACAAAAATTATACATAAAAACAGAGATTAGTTAGCTGGTAATTTCAATTATTTATTTAAATAAATTTGGAATATATTTTCCAACTAAATTTTAAATAGTTCTAAAAAAAGATTTATAAAAAATTAAGACGAATAAAAAATAGCTTTAAAGTAGAAAAATAAAAAGTCAATTTACTGAAAAATGTAGTTTCAATATCAAGAAAATTGTAGATTATTTAGAGAAATTTATTTTTTCAATAAAGTTAATTTTCATATTTTGTAAAAAAGTACGGTAAATTACAAAAATCTATATTTATTTTTATTTTATATTTATTAAATTTATAAGTTTAGGAGGTAAATGACACTTTTAGATTTTTCAAGAAATTTTCTATTCTATTCTTAAACTTGAATAAGAGTGGCAAATACAAAAAATGAATATTTTATTTCTAAAATACTTTCAAATCCTACATACGGAATTCTAAAATTTCAAAAATATTTATTATATATGTAACTGCAAAAATACATTCTAATACAATTTGTATTCATGTTTAAAAACCGCCAACTTATTTTTGAAATTATTTTAAAAATGATACTTAAGTTCAATCAAACATTTAATACATATATGAGAGATAGTAAAATTTTCCATATATATATATATATTTTTTTTTAAAATTTCAAATTTTGATTTCCTTTTTCAGTAGCTACCATAAATATTTTGCCTTTGGCATTTTTTCATTTGGGAGCTGCCAAAGATTCTCTTTACGATTTTCCTTGGTTTTCTTTTCTGACCCAATTTGCGTGCTTTGATTGCATTTTGAACTCAAATATTTTCAGATCTTCATTAGCCAAGGCAAAAGGATACTAACGGAGAGTTAGTGAAATAGAGATAGAAATAGAGCTCTAAATACGTTCTATTTCATTTTGATTTCATTTTCAATTTTCATTTATTTATTTACCTTTTTGTGAGTTGGCATGTAGTTCCCTCTGCGAAGCAATCATCAGAGTTATGTCCTTTCCCTTCGCACAGGACTTGCTAATCCTTTGGCTGGAGTTAAACTCGTTAAGAAATGCACACACATACACACACACACACACACACATACACACGCAGTGTTTCGTATAGAGGAAGAGGAAGACATGGAAACGGAAATCCAGCTTTTTAGCAAATTCGTACACTTCATTATGTTGTTGCAGCAGTTTGGGGCAAGGATGTAAGGCGGCAGCGAAGCAAACAAAACGCGACTGCCAGACACCGAAATGAAAAGCTTTCAAATGAAACGAATTCGCATTGGAATTCATTCAGACAAATGCCACGAGAGAGAGAGAGAGAGAAGGGAGAGAACGAGAGAGATATACACGTCTGTGGCAAGTCCTAGGAGTTTTGTGCAGCTCATGGAAAATGTAAATAAAATTCCATGGCGCAACATTTTGCAATTACATCGCACGAGACTTTTCGGGGTGCCCCCCTCCACCAACCACCCCCCCGCTGTCGCTCGCTGGGAACCTACCCTCCACTACCCCTCGTCGCCACTGGTCATTAAATATTAAGCGAGTGTTGTTTTAGGGGCACGATGTAGTTGCAACACGTGCCTCACTCCCTTGCTCTCTGTGAGGATTGCCACGGCGAGAGCGAAAGTTCCCGTTAGTGGGTGCTCTGACTTAACCTCACTTTGCTGAAGGTCCTTTCACCCTCCAACCCTTCTCCGCCCACCTCATTCGCCTCTTTCCATTCGAGTTGTTTGTTTTGTTGTGCGTCTTGATTCGTGAAAATGTCGCGACGGCTTCACTTCACTTTTGTTTTCTTTTTCTCTCTCTCTCTTATTTTCCTTTTCTTTTATTCTCTTCTTTTTTTTGGCCAAATCGTCGCTGCAAATTACAGAAATTAAAGCTAACGAAGCGCGAACATTGCCAACATTTCGACTCGAGACGCGACGACAACCTCCAACATCCTGCAACACACACACGCATACACACACACACTCGCACACACATACACTGCAGATATCCTTAAGTCCTGGCAAATGGTGTCTCAGTTTTTTGCTGGCTTTTCGCGGCATTTTCCCGACTTTTCTTTTGGCTTTTGCTTGGCAAGTTTTTCACTTGCACAATTTCCATTTCGCGTGCAGCGAGTGAAAAACACAAGGATTAAAAGTTAAATTCGCATTTTGCGGCAATTGAATTAGCCAAGTTAACAGCCTCAGCACGTGTGCGGCCAACACCATTTAAATGTGGCTGAATCCAAGCCATATTAGGTCAAGTAGCTGTGGAAATTGGCTTTATGATTGCGCTAAAAGGATATGTAAGCATTGAAAATTTTGTGAAATTTCTAATTTAAAAAAAAAATTATAATAATAAATATATGTATTTAGACGGAAATTTTTTAAATTGTTCTTTTGACTTAATTTTTAACATTTTCAAAAATTAAATTAATGATACCTTCATTTTAGAGTGTTAGGCTTATACAATGATTGTGTGGACTAAGACCTTCATTCTTAGACCCCTCCTTATATACGAAATTTAGTGTTTTAGGGGTTTTCGAACTTCTATCCGCCATAACTTTGCCAAAAATCAACCGATTTTCAAGTATCACACCACTTTTTCTAAGTTTCGACAAATAAAACAAAACTCAATTCAAAGATTATAGAAATTCAGAACCCCTCCACAATTAGAGACTTCAGAAGTTCAATCTGCCATAACTTTGCCAAAAATCAACCGATTTTCAAGTTTAATACCTCTTTTCCAAGTTTGAAAATCAAATAAATAATATATAATTAAATATACATAAGTTCGATCTCCACATTTAGCTGGAATAATTCGTTAACAATTTATGTGGAAAATGCAATTGAAAATTTTATGAAAATAAATGTTGAATTTTTGTTAAATTCCATTTTAAAAATAATCATATTTCAAGCTCTTTTTGTTAAACCCGTAACTTTATTTGACTGTGTTTTCAATCCCATATATATTTCATTACTTAAAATTTATTTCTTTAGAAATGTATTTGTCTAATTTTTGGCTAATTTGTATTTTCACAATTATCTACTTTAATTCCCTTTTCTACTTATTCCTTTAAATTCAACTGTCCTGTATCTGCAACTTGTCAGCATCTTTTAATCAGACCTCAACATTCAAGAAATCAATAAGCAGCTCAAAAGGGAAGAATAGGTGTAAAAGGCGCCAAAGCAATGGGAAAAACAGTTAACAGCTGCTTACGTATTGAATTCAGACCCAAAAAACAAATACAAAAACAAATACAAAGACACATGCAAACACAGCATCTGCTTTGCATGGACAGAAGCCAATAAGGGTGACAGAGAGAGAGAGACTGACTGTCAAAGAGCGAGCGAGGGGAGAGAAGAGTGCTGCCCGATAGCGAATAAAATGAAAATACATAAATAATAAAAGAGTCGGCAACACACTCAATTACCCAACGTCGAAAGAGAAGAGTTGCCAACCTGTTTGTTGTTGCTGCTGCCGACGCTGCTACCTGCTCAGACACCTGCCCAAAAAAAAACCAAATGAAAGAATAACGAAAGAGAGCGAAGAGCGCGCGGACGCGTGGCATAACAGCAGCAGCAGCAGCAGTCTGCAGTCTCATTAATAAACGACTCGTGTGCGAAGAGTATAGGGGGAGGGGAAATATCAACATACGCACAGGTGTCAGACGGCGTTGCTTCAGTTTTTGCCGCCACCTTTTGTAACACAAGAAGACGCTGCGACTGCGGCTGTCGCTGCTGGCGTCGCTGCCACTGACTCAGCTGCTTCGACAGCTGCTGCTTCCTCTTCACGTTCTTTTGCCGTCTTTGTTTTGCTCAGCTCATTCGCACGCCAACACAAGAACGTACGCAGCCGCTGCTGCTGCCGCTGTCGCTGCTTCAGCCGTGCTGCTGCTATGCTCTGCTGGCGTCAGCAGCAAAGCGCGCGCTCTCAGTTACGCGCTGCCTTACGCTCTCACTCTCTCTCTCTCTCTTTAAGTTTAGCTGCTCTCATTTGTGTAGACTTTTCGTTTTGTAGAATATCTCAGAGTTTTGCTTCAATGTTATTTTTTGTTTTGGCCGCCGGCCAGTTTTTTCTTTCTCTCTCTCCCCCTCTTCGCTCTCCTCTTCTAACTCTCTGCACACGCTTTCCGGCTACGTCCTTTTTGGAGGTTTCGGTGCGTTTTCAGTTCGTTTTGTGTTTTCTTTCGTTCGCTTTGTTCGTCTTTTTGTCAAGCGCCAAAAATAAATGTCATGCATACGAAATTCGCATAGATTTTCCGCTCGCACTCTTTCACACGCCTTCTCTTTCACTCACTCAATAACTCAGATACGTATATTTTCCATTTTCCGATTTCCATTTTCATTGGATTCTCCAGTCTTTTGGGCTAATTAATGTCTGTTTTGTCTGTGACCCAAATATTTCTAGAAAAAAAAGAAAACACAATTTTTGATGTCAATCTCTACATTAGCAGAGATATTTTTGGGATATTGGATGAACTTGAAAATCTTTCTAGGGGCTGTCTTTGCCAGAGGTCCATTCAGATCGTAAACTTTGTCTAGTTCCAACAAACTGCTGATCACATCTATAAATCATTGATGATATTGCAGCTGCTAGTAATGTCAGACTACTAGAAATTTGTAGATCATTTCAAGAATTGAGTGATATTCAAAAAGAAAATGTTGAAAATATTGGGAAATATGGTATATGGATAGATATACCTATCTATATAGATTATTATTTGTGCAAATTTTGGACATTATATAATAATAATATATTATTTTTTAACAAACAAATTTTTATTTTAAAAATTAAAAAAATTTTATTCGGATATTTTAAAAAATATTTTTGTAAATAAATGTGGTTTCCCTATGCTCTGTCCATTCATAAATCCAATTTCTCCTTTGTTCACCAATATTATTTTTTTACTTTATCTTCAACTTCCTTTTTCAACACTGCTAAAAATAATAAGCACATCAGTAGTAGTTTATTTTAAGGTTATTGATGGTTTTTGAATTCTTATAAAAATTTTATTTGCAAAATTTTTAATTTTAGTTTTATTAATATTGTTTTAGAAACAATTTCCAAAATAGTTGTGTAATTCGCACAATACAGATATAGACCATAAATTAAAAACTTTTATATGATAAAGGGAAGACATAAATTTTACTACGACTTAAAAACATATTCATATGTTTTTAAACTATTATTGGAAAATTTCAAAATTTCAAAATTTTTTGACAGAGAACCACGTAATCCATAAAAATTTGAAGATGATAATTCTTAAAAACTCAATTAAAAACTCAAACTCAAAAAAATTCCTTCAAATATCGTATTAACTTCAAAAAGTTCAATAGAAAATTCTGAAAAAAATACATATAGTCACGTTAATTTTGTTTTTATAGCCAATACAAAGATTTATAGCGCTAATTTTCATTTTCTCTTTAGTATAATCATTTCATTTTGGATATAGTTTAGCTTGTTGTTGTGGTCAAAAGAAACAAGTGTAAATCTCAATTACAAGCGCCATGTTTAGACACCATTTGTTTTGACTGGATTTATGGCCAACAATTGAATTCGGGCCATAAAAACAAAACATATTCCCACAATGCGAACACAAAAACTAAACTGCGATCAAGTAATCAAATTATGCGCAGATGGAAACCGGGCCAACAAAATACATACAAACATATATTCTATAAAGAAAAACAACAACAAGTGAAAATATGAAAATCCAGCTGAAAAGGAAACTCAGCCAAAGTCAAATTTCTGTTACGAGAACCGACAGCAACAACAACAACATCAACAACAAGAGAACAGAAAGCACAGTGAAAAAGTCTACAAAAGACAGGAAACATGTGGCCCGTTTTGTTCTCTCTCTCTCTGTTGGGTCTGTCTCTCGCTCTCTCTCTCTCAGTGGCGGTCGATTAGACACAACAAACACTTGACCAACGCGAACGTCGGCAGCGACGTCGCCAAGCGTCAGCTGTAAGACAAAGGTAAACAGCAGAGAGCGACGACGACGACGACGCCGACGACGACGTCAACGTCGCAACGCAGCCGGCAACGTTTCGCGCGTTGGCCACTTAGGGGTGACTTTTAGCTGCTGCTGCTGCTGCTGTCGTAGCTGACGTCGCTGCTGGCGTCGCTGCTCTTGTCTCTTTGGCTTTGGCTGCCTTTTCAGCAATCAAGTGGATTTCAGTTTCATTTTGAACGTCGTGCGTCGAGTACGTGGACGATATTCCCCCAAAACGAAAGCGAAGAAGAACGCGCGCGCGTCTCTCTCGTTCTCGCTCAGTGTCGTTCAGCTCGTTCGTCACAAAGTGAAGAAGCAACTGTAAAGCAAAATAAAAACGAACTTAACTCGACTCGAATTGAATTTGAAATTGAAGCAGACATTGTTGTCAGCTACATTTTGGCCTGGCCAAGAGCACCAGCATCAGCCCAAAACAACAATTGGCAGTAATCAGCACGCGTGTGAAAATAGCAAATTGTATATATACAAAAGAATATACATATATATTTCTGAGTTAAAATGCGCAATGTGAAAGTAAGCTAAAAGGAAATTGACGAAAATTTTTGAAAATGCGTCAACAGCAGAGCCAATATATTTTCTCAAATAAATGAAATGAAAAATGTGCTGGGAATACCACATAATATTTAAAAACTTAAATGAATAATATGCCATAAAACAAGGAAATTCAAACTTGAAGCGAAAATGAATTATGGAAATAAAATTAAATTATCTAAAAATGCATAATATGAGTAAATTAACAGTATATTTTTAAAAAAATAATTTGGTAAACATATAATAAATGAAACGAGTAGCAATATTAAATAAAATTGAAGAAACAAAATTTTCAAAAAAATATTGGCATACAAAATTAAATTATATTTAAATTAAAACAAATTATTATTATAATAACAATAATCAAAAAAAAAGGAAAAAATCAATGAAAACAAAACATTGGCAAAAATATATTTTAAAATTGTAATAAAATTAATAAATATATAAATTTAAAAAGTATATATATTAATTTATTATTGTTATAATATCAAAACTTAACTGAAAAATATGCATAAAATGAAATGAGCAGCAATATATTAGAAAAGAAACAGAAATTGATAATGTGAAATAATAAAATAATAAAATATATGTAAAATAAAATGACGTAAAGTAATATTATTACGGTAATATTATTACGGCATTAAAATATTAATGAATAATAAACATTAATCCATTAAAAATTATAAGGGAGCAGAAATAAATTTAAAAATACATTTTTAGAAAAGTAAAAATATCTATAAAGTAATAAGTATTTTTATTAATCAAAAAATATTAAAGAATAATATGAAATAAATCAATTAAAATTAAACGGAAAATAAAAACCAAAACGAATTAATATTAAATAAAATAAAATAAAATAAAATAAAATAAAATAAAATAAAATAAAATAAAATAAAATAAAATAAAATAAAATAAATTAAAATAAAATAAACTAAAATAAAATAAAACAAAATAAAATAAAATAAAATAAAATAAAATAAAATAAAATAAAATAAAATAAAATAAAATAAAATAAAATAAAAATAAAAATAAAATTAACAACTATATAAATTAATGTCTTATATAAATGAAACATTTACAAAACAAAACCCAAATTTTATTGACTGTATTTTAGAAATATATTAATTGAAAAAGTAAAATAAACAACTATAAATTATATTAATCTTGCCCTTGAATATAATTTCCACCGCATTTGGAAAAACTATAAGATTTCTCACAATATTATATTTTCGGCAAAATCTCAAAAAAAAATTCGAAAAACTCAAGACATTGAAAATGAATAATTTCTGAACGAACTTTTTGCAGTTATGTTGAAAAACTTGTAATAATTCACATCAATGAAACATATTCAGCGACAAAATTAAACATAAATTTATGTCATCAGCCAAAAGTAAATCGAAACACAAATACAGACACATAAATAAACACACAATTGTGTAGTATTATTTTGTGACTTGTGTGTGTTTTTTTTTATTTCGAAAAATGAGCAAATGTTGAAAATATTTTTGTGTGCGCTAAAAGCGAAAAACGAAAATAAAACTGTTTATGCATATACAAATGTACCAGAGACATATATATATACATACATATATATATATATATATATAGTATATATACATCTATATATCTACGTGTATCTGTATAAATCGCCGGCTAAGCAAATCGGCAAAATTATATCATAGACGATTTTTAAAAATAGCGCGCTCCGATTCGAATTTTGTCGCTGCTGCTGGCGAAATAAACAAAACAAAAAAAAAACAAAATTTTAAATTTAAAAAAAAATGTGTCATGCCTGTTGAAATATATAGATTGCTAAAGTCAGTGCTATATACGATTTATATATACAAATAGCATATAGTATATCCATAATGAATTGATCGAAATGACTGCATATGTTGTCAAAATGATGAGCATATGTTGATTGTACAGTCTGTGCCATAAATCGGTGTACATATGACATTTATGACATTGGACAATCCGCTATATAAATCAGCAAGTCATAAATATACATCAATATATCAATCTAATAAAATTATTTAAAATATTTCGCAAGTTGTCAACAAGTTTTCTAAACTCAAAATTCAAGCACATTATCTAAATGAAGTATGCGTTATTATAGTCTGAGTTTATAGACAAAATAATGTGTTCTCTCTATCCCCTAGACTGGTTTTAACAACCCGTCAAAAGGCCACCTGTTCGCCCTTTTGGCCAAGTTCAAACTGCAGTCAGAATCAAACAACAATTTTATACATTTGTGGGTTTTTTTCTCGGTTTTTTGAAACGTAACGTATTTTTATTTCATGTTTTGTTGTTGAATCCTCCCTCTGTCTGTAAACTGGTCGACTGAGTTGTAAGGGGGTGACTGGAGAGTGGTGATGGAGGGGGTGATGGAAGGGGGGCACATTTTGTGTGCACATTTTAATTCACGGTTCGATGACCACAACGGAAATTCCTTTAATGACCGCATGCGACGACGCGCACAATGAAGCGATGGTCCCGTAAAAAAAGAGATGTGCCGAGCAGGGAGAGATGGTGGGGGATGGAGAGGGTAGTGGGGGAGGTAGAGATACAAGTGCACGTGTGGCGGTAACCTGAACTGTGACAGACGGCGGAGTTGGCCTGGCCTAAATGGTTGACCCTCGATTGTTGCCTCACTCAGCCTCAACCTCAACCCACTCCTCATCCGCAACCTCAACCTCATCCTCAACATGAACCTCTTCGTCAAGCTCATCCTCAGTGGGAGTCACAGCCGCAGGCAGTTCGTGAGGCGACTCATAAAAGGCAACGTTGCATTTCATTTTGCTTTATTCTCATGGTTTTCTCTTTTTACATATTTTCATATATTTAAATATGTTTTTTCTTTTGTTTTTTTGTTTTTTTTTTGCATTTAATATTTAAATGCAGACGGCAAAATAACAACAAGCAGAACTTTACATTATTATTTGAAAATTTAAATTGCGAATTATACGCAACGTTGCACATGTGGAGGGTGACAGTAATAGTAGCGGGAGGGGGTGGTGATGGAGGGGGGAGTGTGGCAGGTGCTGTGGCATAAACAGACTGCGGGAGGTGCGAGTAATGTGAGCTACGTGCAACGGCAACTAAATGTCTCAGAGGGAGAGATCGAGAGAGAGACAGACAGAGATAGGGAGAGAGAGAGAGAGAGAGGAGAGAGAGAGAGAGAGAGAGAGAGAGAGAGAGGCAGAGGAAAAAGAGATAGAGGTTGAGAATGAGGAAAGTAACCTTAAGATTAGCCGTTAAGGATACGTTGAAAAATTTAGGCATAAGTTGTAAAAAGTGAAAATGCTGAAAGAATTTTAAGTACTTTAAGAATAAATATGTTTTCAAATTAACGAAATGAAAATATTCAGAAACATAACAAAAATGCAGATCAAAAAGTAAAAAAAAAATATAAATTAAAAAATTAATTATAAAATGAAATATACTTTCGATAAAACTTTAATAATGAGAAATACGTAAAAAAAATTTAATTGAATCAAAATAATAATAAATCTATAATATTAATATATAAATTATTAAAAATTATATATTCCATACATATATAAATAATATATATTATATAAATAAATATAATGTGAGATAGTATAAAGAGAAAATCTGTAAATAAATTCATTGTTAGAAAAATTAAAATGTGTTTTCTTCTATATTTATCAAAAAAAGTACAAATTGTCTTTCTAAATAAACAAAAAATAATTAATAATAATTAATAATTATAAAATTTTTTGAATATATAAACATGTTGAGTGCGCTAAATACAATAACACAAAAGAACCGCAAAATCTTTTCCATGAAGCAAAAAATACTTTTAAATACATTATAAATTTAATAAAAATAATTGTTTAAATAAATATAAATAATAATAATAATTTAACCTACGTCAATAATATTTACAGCTATAATGGCAACTGAGAACATCTTCACTTTCCATTTAAAAAAAGACAAACTAATCTTTTTTTTAAAATATACAAAAAAATTAAATAAAATTCCTATTTAAAAATATATAACAATAATATTTCCAGCAATAATTTATAACAATAACATTTACAGCAATAATTTTACCCAATGAGATATCATATTAAATAAATACCATTTTGATTTATGCTAAACGAAAAGCAAATAAAGAACATCACAAAATAAACAAACGAAATCAAACTAATGTAATTTATGCCAAATAGTCTGCGCTAAAATATATTTAAAAATGATTGCAAATTATAAATCATATGCAAAATATTGGGCAAACACAATCAAAGGGATTGCAATTTTATGGATTTATGCAAATGCTTCAACGTGCAATTGGCAATTGCCACAAATGAGATTTGAACTTCAAATTTGGAACTGAATGTAAGTAAATTGCAATTAAATTGTGAAATGTTTATTGGGAAATTTGGGAAATTGTTGAGAGTTCCACATCATGGGCTCAATTGAAAAGCAAACCAAGCAAATCGAATCATCCATCAGTCAGACAACTTGAGAACTCAAATGTTGACTTCATTAGGCAACCACAGGCGAAGGTCCTTCCAGCCAAGCTACTCCTCCACAACGCAGACCGAGGGTCAGCAGGCAACTCCTTGTGCTTTCCATATGAAAAATGCCAAGGTATTCGCTTCATTTGTTACAATTACAAAAAAAAACTAGGAAAAAATATGTAGGAAAAATAAAAGTAAGCTCAACTCGAAGGCAACTCAAAGGTAGAGTAGACAGACAGACAGACAGACTGTTAAGTTGATTTTTGATTGGACTACGACCAACTAAATTTGTAGCATACTTTTAAGAGCTGCTTTGACCTCAGCTCCTTTTGCTTCAGTTTGGTTTTGGTTTCGTTTCGTTTCATTTCTTTTTCTGTATACTCCATTTCGTTTTTGTGCAATCAATCAAGCACAGGACTCTAAGGTCAAATGCCAGGGGTCAAGTGTTCCTGTTTCTGTTTCAGTTTCACTTCAAAATACCTTGACGATTAAGTTGAAGTAAGTACGAATATACATATGTTGGCAGAATTTAACAATTTTTGTTGATTTTTCTGCAATTTCAATTGAGCTTAGTCTGTGCCTCTTTCCCACGTAGGATTTGTTCATTCCCTGGGAGGCAAACAAAAGCCTTGATAAACGCTTCTGATGTTCTACCAAAAGAACGAAAATTCACCTGTCGCGACTATGAAACAAAAACATTTTCCTCGAAAGTAGCAAAAAGAAAATGAAAAGAAAAGAAAAATTGAACAGCACATTTCTTATGCAAAGGTTACAACAACAATCAAAAACACTTGTGACAACGACAACAACAATTACAACAATAAAAGACTACACATACATATGGGGGAGACTGTTTTCCCAGGCCTCCCTCAAGAATTACCATCGAAACAAGAAGAAGAAGAAAGAAAACGCGCATTTTGATTTTGGAGCCCGCGGTTTTTTTTCTCTCTCTTTTCTTTGCCGCCCCCTCCGGCTTATAATGCCGTCTCTGTTGCCTTTGTTTGCCCTTTGATTGTTTGAGAATATTTTCTTTATCAAAGTGGTTTCCACAGCTGCCGGCAAAAAGGCTTCCATTGTAATTCCAAAAAAAAGGAAAAAAAAAATAAAAATGGCTGCTTCATAATGATTGGCAAATTATTGAAGAGCGATTTCTGCAAATTTTGATTTTTTTTTAAATAAAACAATTTGAAAAATATTGAAAATACTAAATATTGTATTAGTGTTTTCTATTATTTCAAGTAAACTGTGTAAATATTATTATTATATTATTATATCATTATTCGAATTTAGACTTTTGTTAAGTATTTATAATATTTTAAAAACTCTCTTGATTTTATATTAGTTAATTTTTATATTTTATTATAATTTTGATGTTTTTTTTTTTAACAAATTTAATAAGTAAAGAAACTGTATAGCTCAAAATACCATAAATTTCAATAATAATAATTTCAATAAATAATAATTTTGATGTTGTCTTTTAAATTTTTTTTTTTTTTAAATAAATTTTATAAGTAAAAACTTGTACAGCTTAAAGTATGTTTAATTTCAATAATTATTTAATGAAAACTTTTATTTAATAAAATTAAAACAAAATCAAACAAAAAAAATTATTAATAAAATCTAATAAATATTTTTTAAAAATATTTTTTATTAATTCAAGTGAATTAAATGATTAGAGAATAAAAGTTTTATTGACTTGTTGTTTATTGGTTTAAGTAAGTTGAGTACATTTTTTAAATGCCACTTTTTATAGTTTTAAAATACTTATATAATTTGACAAAGATTTTTTTTTAAAATAAAAAAACATTTTATAATTATTTAAAGGTTTTCTCTTAATGCAATTAAATTGAATAAATATTTTAACGGCTATAACATCTCATTCAAATTAATTAAATTATGCTGTTAATTAAATTGTTTCGCCGACTTTCATTCTGATAGTTTCCTTTTCTTTAGTCTCTGAGCACAAATTAGTTTATTAATTGTTAGACCTCAATTCATATCGATTTGAGTTATCGATCTTATGAATGGGGAAATACAATCCAATACCATCTAGATACCTGGGGGGAAGTTCATGTAAAACAATGTGTTTATCTGCGTTAATGAAACACAATAAAAAAGCAATTAATGCGCTTGTCCTTTTCATTATATTTGCTACTCCTGCTCCCTCTACGACTCCTGTGTGTCCTGTGTGTCCTGTGTGTGCTTTACTGTTATGTTCGATTGCTAATTAAACAACAACAAAATCGCTCCAGTTACATAGACAATTGTTCAACTCAACCCAATCAAAATATTAATGACTTTGACACACCAACTTCCATTTCCATTTCCCTATTCCTTTTCTACTACTATTTCCACAGCTACTCCTATTTCCACTACTACTCTCAATTTTGCTCCTATTGTGGGTTTTTTTATTTAATTTTTTTTAACCGCATAAATATTTGTCCAGCGTATTAATGGAGACCAAAGGTCGAGCTTGTTTTTTTTGGCCATTGTCCTTGTCATATGTTGGGGTTTTTGTTGCCGTTGCCATTGCTGTTTCTGCTTTGCATGTCATAAATTGCTGCATAAACAAAAGACCACGCCCATTGGCCCAAACACACTCTCCCCACCTACTTGGAGTTTGGCCACAAAAGGATATTTCTCATAAGCGCCCAGCCAGGACATGTGTCATAAATTCAGTTGTGAGCCACGCTTTATAATGATGATGTTTTGGCGTCGTTGATGAAAACGCAAATAGTTTCAGTTATTTTTTTTCTCAGTTTTTTCACATATTTCTTTTTTATACTTTTTTTTCGTTTTCTGCTTATTTGCCGACTGTCTGGAGCTGCGGCTGCATTTGGGCAGGAAGTGGAGTAGGAATCGGAGCCATGTCCTGTTTGGGGTCTAAATATGTGAGCCAAGAGAGTTTCTGGCAATTGAAAAAGCTTCGTCTGCCCAACATGCATCATCATATGCTGCTGTCCTTACGTCCTTACCCCGCTCTCTGCTGCAGAAACTACCCCTTCTCAATAGGAGAGAGTTTTTTGCAGTCTGCTTTTGGGCGTATTGTTTTAAGGCCTGTTACGCTGTCTGCCAGCTCTCTTTCCCTTTCCCTCTCTCTTTCTCATTCTCTATCTGTTCTTTTTTGCAATTCTTTCTCTCTTTCACTCTCTCTCATTTCCCCTGTCATTCTCTCTCTTTTCTGCCTTCTCATATTGTCCACATGTCAGATGCATAAATGATAAAGTTTATTTGACTCCATTGCACAGTGGTTCTAATCATAGGCAAAAACGAACATTTTTGAGTTATATAAATATCATTAGCATTTTTTAGTATATGTTTAATATTTACGAATAATTACTTTTCATATAGATATTTTTCTAATTCTTTTAATTTTTATGTTTCCATTCATCTGATATCTATATAAAGTGAAATAAATTAAGATTGCGCTATGTATTGGCAGCAACATCTGTAATACAAATAATTTTAGAAAAAAATTTTTCAATTTCATAGCATCTGCTTTAGATAATAGTTTTTATTTTAGTTAATTTTTTTGTACCCGAAATATAAAATATGCCCAGAAATATTGAAAATAAATTGCTTGATTTTCATTTAACCAAATTTCATAAGGACATCTCAACTGGCAGTATTTTTGGTCATCATATCTAAGCAATGCCAACCACTGTGCAGTAGTGTCATAATTGCTGGCATTGATTTTTTTCCTAGTTTCTGTGTTGTCTTTTGTCTGCATAGGGTATATTTTAGTCGAGCTTAATTTATAATTATTTTATTATTATTTTTTCTGGTTGTGCTGCCACTTGAAAGGAAAACAATTGAAATTATTTTGGGCGTGAATTATGATATTATGCAGCCAATATATCTCTCTCTTTTTCTACACATCTTTCTCTCTCTCTTTCTCTGTGTTGTGTGTTTCTCTACCTCTTCGTCTGTAAAGTGTTATCCTGGCAAAAGGATAAGCTTGGCCAAAGTGAAATGCACGCAAATTTTTAACCACACACGAAACATTTTTCATGCTTTCTTGCTTTATTTATTTATTTGTTGTTGGTTTCGTTTCATTTTTTTGCTTCACATATTTTTTTAGTATTTTTTTTTTTAATTTTTATTTATTTTATGGTTTATGCTTTATGTTGATGGTGTGCGTTGATATTTGGTGATGAATTTACGACAGACATGCATACAAACCTTCATGAGTATTACCTTCATTTTTTATATATTTTTTTCTTTTTGTTAATCTAAATTTATGTGCAACTAAGCAAAAGTCACACCATAATTTTTCCTCTTCTACCCTTTTCTCACTGCTTATATATATACATATATTTTTTGCAACTATTTTTTGTTATGCTTTTTTCTGCTTCTTCTTGACAATTGTTGCACGCAACGTGGCTGCTAAGCACACGTTAGGGATTCATCAAATGACAAGTGTTTTTTTTTTTTTTCTATTTTTCATGTAGGGCAAATTAATTAATCAAATTGCCAAAAAAAAAAAAACAGATACTTGAATTTTATCTTCGACTAATTAGCGCTAAATATATTATATTATAGAAGTTGGTGTGTGTCTGAAAGTTGTAGTTTGGGGCAGGCAACTGAGCTGGAATTGAGTCTAGGCCGAGGGAAATTTGAGGCAAGAGAATTCAATGGGGAGAAATTACATTAAAATCCTAAATAATGAAATTGCCAGCGCAATAAAATCATTTTATGATTATAGCTCCGCTGTGTGAGCTTCCCTTTCTTTCTCACTCTCACTCTCACTCTCACTTTCTGACTCTGTCTCTGTCTTTGTGGCAAGTGGCAACTGCGTGTGGCATGCTTTTGTGGCGGTTATTGGGTGGGGTTGCGGGGTGAATCTTGTGGCAGCTACGCGCTGTAAATTAATAATATCAAGTTTGGCAGCAAATGTCAAAAAAGGGCAAGCAAATAGTACTTCCCCTTCCCCTATTCCTTCCACCACCACACATGCCACCCTCCATCGCAATGTGACATGTGTCTTTGTGTGGCAACTTCTAATACACACACACACGCACACACACACACTTATCGGTTGGGTGTGCGTGACTTGGCTTCTGTTTGGTGTTTACAGCCTGCCGAATCAAACTTCAATGTATGTGACATGTGACTTTCCGTTATCCTTTGGGTATGGGAATATGGTTGGAGAGGAGCAGGATGTCGGTGGATGGGGCATGAGTGGCAAAAAGCCTCGCGCTTTTATGTATGCCACGTAAATGGCACGTTAAGTGCGTTCAACATTAAAATTAAAGCGGAATCCAAGAAATCTCCTAAAGCAATCAACATACCTCTATACATATATATATATGTATTGACAGGCAGGATGGTGGGAGAGTCCTTTTAGCTGATTTACCACATTTATTTACTTCAGCATAAATTTCAACAAATTGAGCGCAGATATCGAGTTGCATTATTTATGATGAATTTCTTAATATATATTTATTTCTTATAAATTAAGTAGTTTACTTTGATTTTTTAAGGTTTTCTTTACAATTTTTAACTTATTTCAAGTAAAAGAAAAATGTTAAAATATGTAAAAATTATTATAAATAATTTTTGTTATATATACCTTAATAGAGGAAGAATCTGTACGAAACAAAATAATTCAAATAATGCTAAATGAAATGACTCCATAAACATTTTAAAGAATACTTAATATAAGTATTGCAAAATATTTCTCCAAAAGTTGCATTCTGAGACTCAGATAAGTTTATCTTGAGAATCCAAAAAATAAAATATATAATTTTTATGCTAAAATATTTTACAAACTATATAAGTTCTAAGATCCATAATTTTTTAATTAATATTCAATTCATAAATACATTTCATTATTGCATTTCTCTAACTATGTGAATTTTTCATAAAAATTTAATACATAAATTTAATATATATGCACTTATACACCGTGTAATCCCTCTTTCTACCCCCAGTCTCTAAATATCTGTTATAAAAGCTTTAAATAAATACAAAACTTTTGTTTTTGGAAATCGTAATTAATTCAACAGTTTACAGAACTGAAATAAATTCCATGGGATAATAAGCTTTGGCAGCCCTCAAATGCATTCGCCTGTCAACAAGTTGAGGCTGAAACTGCGATAATGATTTCCACGAAATATTTGTTTGCTGTGAGTTAAATCAAACATATAAATATTTTGTGCCCGCAAAATAATTTCCCTTCTAGCCATAAACAAATGTTGTTAACAATGTTTTCAGTCAGGGTTGTTAAATAAATTTAGCAGCAACTGCAGAAGCATGTAAACGAATGTTGAAACCACTTTCTAGGGGGAAAAATATATATATAAAGAGGGAGAGAAAAAGAGAGCGCTTGATAGTTATAGAGATAAAGTGAGAAAGATAGATAGATTGAGAGAGAGAGAAAGTGAGAGTGAAGAGTGCATAAAAACTATACAAACAGCTACTGCCCAATGCACTGAAGACAAGCTCAGCAATCAGCAGCTTTTATCAGAGCCAACAATGTGAGTTAAGTATCTAGTGGCAACTGATAGACGAGCAGCTACCCTGTATTTGTTAAAAAATTTGACGAAAATATATACTATTTTGTATAAAAGTGCAGCCAAAATGCAAAATAAAAGTGTTGTAATTTTAACTGTCTGTAACAAAGTAAATTATTAAATTAATTAAATTAAATATATTATATTAAATTAATAAAAAAAATTAATTAAATTTTAATTAAATATAATTTATTTTTTTATTAATTTTATTAAATGAGGTTTCACTTCAAATAGAATTTTTTAAGTAATTTAGCTTATTGCTATAAATTCCTAAATTGAAAGAGAAATTGCTAAAAATGGTAGCATACTTTTTTGCGCTAACCTCTGCAGTAATTGAAATACTTGCTCTGCATACAGGGTATAAAAAGCTTATAAAGTGGCATTATCATATAAAAAGTGCGAGCGGAAAAAAAAGTGAAATGGAAACTCAACAACATGCAACAAACAGTAAAGTCGAGCGTCGAGTAGATTGACTGGAAGCGCTGCTGTTGTTGGCCTCCCAAAAAGCCACTTCAGGGCAAGCT
Source organism: Drosophila quadrilineata (assembly GCA_018150725.1). NCBI lineage: Eukaryota > Metazoa > Arthropoda > Insecta > Diptera > Drosophilidae > Drosophila > Drosophila quadrilineata. Next base: position 8,198,437 of record JAECWN010000219.1, on the reverse strand, counting down.
CAAAAACGGCTAGAAGAGGGTGGAAGTGGCAAGGGGTGAGTAGGATGGGTAGCTCATGGCAGTAGATAGAGTTTTGCGGCAGGGGAGAGGGGGGGGGTTGTAGAGTATGTTGTGCTGTGTTGTGTGTAAAGTGTTGCACATCAGGCCACAATGGCGCTAAGCCAATAAATTAAATCAAACAAGCGCGATAACCATTTCACTTCTGCCATGTCTATCCACACACACACACAAACACACACACACACAGATGCAGAACCATGGTCACACACACACACACACACACACAATAATAACAACAACAATAAAGTTAAAATGGCGTAAACAGCATAAAAAATGGAAATGCATGAGCTTTCGGCAGCACCAGCCACAAAAACATGGCAAAAAAATTGTAGAAAAAATTCAGGGAAATAAAAAACATAAAGACAAAATGAAATGCATTTAATAAAATATATATAAAAAAAAATGTGAGGCCAAGGAGAGAAAGAGGAAGAAGAGGACGCTGAGTTTAAAAGCTTTGCTGACACTTTGCCTGCCTCTATTGCATATTGTTATTGTTGTTTTGTTTGTTGTTGTTGTTGTTGTTGTTGTTGTTGTCGCTGACATCGAAGTATATGCTGGTCATAAGTGTATATAAATATTTTTAATTTTTGTCAACATCAGCGACGCCATTTTGTTGTTAGACTGGGCCACAATGTCATGGCCAATTGTTAAACTTGCTTTGGGCCCCCACACGAGACGTCAGAGGACCATGGGGCCATTGGTTTCGGTTAATTGTTGGCAAGTCAATTAAAAGTTTTGAATTTATGACGCATGTTGCACATAAAATATGCCAAAAATGGCCGACAAAACAAAAATGTGTGCATGTGTGTGTGAATTTATGATGTTTTGGTCAAAATATAAATCTGGGAAAATTTGAAAATAAGTTGACTGAAGTTGAAAGGCATCAAAATAAAACTAATTAAGAATATACAAAATTAAAACGGGAAAAGTTTAACTAAAATATAAAAGAAGTTGCATTAAATTAGAAACAATGAAGAAAATTGAAATTTTTGTGCAATTTGGGGATACTTTTGACAATATCTCGAGAAATACTTATCAGAAACTCCTCAACTAAAAAGGAGAATGATAGTTTTGAGTACCAAAATCGGTTGGAGTCAAAAATTTCGATTCTAAAATTGATTTGATTTTTAATTATTTTGATAAGGGGTACGCAAAACTGGCGACAAAAGTCGAAAAATTGATAACTACGAAAAATACAAATTTTTGATTGTAGAATTGAAGTGGGATCAAAACCATAAACAAAAACACAAATTTAATGAAAATCCGATGGTTTTTGAAAAAGTTACGGCTGTTCAAAATTATAATAGGGCTCTTTTTGAGCTAAATAACGTTTTTGCAAAATTTTTAACACATTTTTAGCCATATCTCGAGAAGTACTTAGCATTTTAAAAAATAAAGTCATCATCGTCATAGTTCCAAATTTCATAAAAATTGGTTGAGATTTGGCAGTGTAGTGATTCTCTAAAGCTATGATACTGCTTAAATAGTATTTTTTGGTATTTATTGGTCATTTTTACACTATTTTGTGCATATCTCCAAAAATAATCATCAGAAATAACTCAAATAAAAAGCAGAATGCTAGTTTTGAGTACCAAAATCGATTTGAGTCAAGAAATTTCTATTCTAAAAGTTTTGATTTTAGATGATTTTGATAAGGGGTTAGTATGCAAATTTGGTTAAAAAAGTCGAAAAATTGGAAAGAAAGAAATTGATGGAACTTTTGATGCAGTTTCAAACTATCATTAAGTCCGTTGACAAAAATGCAAATTTCATCAAAATCGGATTAGTTTTGTAAGAGTTAGTCAGTTCAATGTTTAGAAATCTTTAAAAGTGGGTTTTGAGGCCCATTTTGAAATGTTTCTGAATGTTTCACACTACATTAATTTACTACTATTTGTTAAAAAGTATATTTGCATACTCTTATACCATGTACGAAGTGTCTACAGTTTTATCGTCAGTATCCTTCCTCTTTAGAAGAGGTTCTGTGTAGGTCAAAATTCTGCTTCCTCTTTAAGATGAATTATAATTTTCCAGTTGACTTATTTGCATCTCTATATGGTGCTCTCTTTCTCACTCTATCTTATCTCTCATTTTCTCTATATTCATGCCTACTTCTGCTTCACTTACACTCTCTCGCATTCCATCTTGAGGTAGGCATAGTACAATGTCCGCCATTTTAAATATTCATTGTGTTTTTTTTTTCTTATATCTTGAGCTTCTTCCATTGACGTCATTCATGTGGGCGTTATGTTAATTTTTGACCAGGTTCATGAGCTTCCGCCTCGTTATTTTACAATCAAATTTCTGCCTACGAAATATGCAAAAGTATTTACAAATTTTGAATTAACTTGGAGTTGTTTGTCTGTTGATATTCTTGAACCTGATTCGGGGTGAGCACAATGAGGTCACAGAAGATAGAGAGAAAGAGCGAGAGAAAGAGAGACATGTAGAGAAATAAATACATATTTATAGCTTGTATACACAATGCAAAGAAAAGTGAGAATCTCCAACACAAACGCACAACTCGTCCTTTAGAATGTTATAAAATACGAAACTACTTAGCGTCCTTGATGAATTGTGACACTTTTATGGGTTTGTCGTTGCTGTTCTTGGAACTAACGGCAAAACGCTCTTGGTCATAAACAATATGGTCAGTTGGTCAGCAGCTTGATCCTCTTTCTCTCTTAACTAACCATGTTATCTGTTATCTGCAACTCCCCATTCCATTTTGGTTTGCTAAAAATTATGAAAGTGCCACAAGTTATTTATTTTCTACTTTTTTTGTTAAAAGAATGAAAAAAAAAAAATTGTGCGATGAAGCGCAATTTTAATGCGAAACTCACGTGTCGACGACTCGTTCGACGCTTTCCAAAGCCATAAACATAACTCAGGGCATATTTATAGTTACACCCGCTAACGATTTATGGCAACATAGGTTTTAATTAAAACCAAATATTTCTCTTTTCTGACGAATGCTTTTGTCATGAATGATAATGATATTTTCTTGGAGACATTTTAAATACCTTTAATTGGCATTTCTCAACTTGTGGCATTGTTTTGCCACTTTCTCACCGGAATTCTCAGTTGTCTTAATGAGCCGTTTAGTGTCACTGCGACCACAATTTTTGTACTCACTGTGAAAGCGACTAAGGATGCAAAATAGTAGTTGAAAGTTAAGCGAAAGAGAAGCTCGAAAACAGTTTCAATTGTGCATAGATTTTCCCACATTATTTGATTTTTATCCATTTCTCTGTGCTGTGATATCATGTGGCGTCAACTTTGAATTCATGATTTAAAAGTTTATTGAGCTATAAATTGTTATATGCGTATATCTTATAGATATTGTTCCCCAGTGTTTCGCTGACAAGTATTTGCCATGAAATGTGTCCCATTGTGATATCCTTGTATTGGAAATCTATGGCAATTTAACAACTACGAGTGCGTATACGTAATGCGTATACTTAATATGCAGACATTTCCCTTGATTCCCGCTGAGCACATAATATGGCCGTATGATGATGATGAAGAACAGCGGGTGATGAGGTTGACAGAGGTTGGGTTGGTGGGGGGGGGTGGTAGATGTAGAGCAGAAGTTTTTGTGACTTGCTGACTGTTCATTAGAGGCCAAGAGAACGTGCAAAGATAAACAGCAAACCATTAAACGATATCTCATCAACAAAATCGCCTTAAATATGTTTCTGCCTAATTTCCCACAATTGTGTGTGCCACAAGTATGTGTGTGTATGGGTGTGTGTGGGTGTGCCTGTCCAGCTATCCATCCAACCATCCGGCATATGCATACAAAAGCAATTTAGTGAGACCCCCTTCTCCATTTCCATTTGCCCCTCATTCTTCACATACATAAGTCGCAAAAAGTCGCCAGCAAAAAAAAAAAGAAAAAGAAAAGCGAAAGAAAATATAAGAAAAATCTAATAATTTTTTATGTATTTTTCTCTCTTGTTTCTCTCTTACAGTTGAATGACCACAAGGCCACGAGAAGCTGCCATGAAACCAGAAGAATGCCGAGCAAAGGTAGAAAGCAATCGACAGAGAAACCAAAAACAAAAGCAAAGCGAAACGAAACGAAACAAGAAATGTCGCAAAAGAAATGAGAAATGAAATAAATGAAGCAACAAAAAAAAAAAAACAAAATATACACAGAATATATGAAGGGAAATTGCAAAGAACTCACATAGTTTATGTCATGTTGGAAAACAAGTTGAAGCTGAACATTTAAAAGGATAACAAGGAAAACAAATGGATTAAAAAGCTAATGCAAAAAACACCAAATGAAACACACAAATCAAAAGCATAAAAAAATTAAAATAAAATCAAAAAAAAATAACGAAAGTGAAGAGAAGCGAGGAGAAAACGAAAACTAGTTGAGGGGCAATTTTGAGTTGGAAAATTGAGATTTTAACTGAAAATTATCCTAGCTTTAAGCAGGAGTATTCTTTTTGTGTATTTTAGTATGTCCTTGTGGGAAAAATGATGCCACTTCATTTGGCTTTCGGTTTCAGTTCACAACGGATATTTTAATTTTGCATGCGCCAGCTGTTTAAGCTGATTAATGGCAGCCAGCAGCCAGCAGCTAACGGCAAAAACATCCTGTCAATCAAGGACTTGCCAGGATTCCACGCAGCCAAGGCTCATTTGCAGCCAGAGACAGCCTAGTTAGCCAGACTTGACGGCCATTTAAAGCAAATGGCTTTAACATTAGAAGCCTAATTTTTTTTTTTATTTTTGTTTATATTAATAAATTTAAAAAGTGAAGAATCTCTACAGCTTGAAGTAACTTAACATCACATGATTCGATTAGAAGTCTAAATAAAAGAAGGAAGAATTATTTACCAAAAAAAGACTCATAATAATTTCTTAATAATTTCTTCTATTTTCTTTAAAGAAAATTTAAAGTCAACCTAAAATGTCAGTTTACAGTTAAGATATATCTCATTATAATATTTCTTGAGATATTATGCAAATATAGACTACTTTGACTTTTGTAATTCCAAAAACTTGTCAAAGTAATTGGAATTATATATGTATATACATTTTTTTTTTTGTTAGAATTCTGAATTTTCATATGACAGCAGACAAGTTTTATGACAGCTCGAGGTGATTTCCGTTTCCCTCTCCTCTCCCCTAAACTCTATAAAATATTTCGCCAAAATCGGTCTGTCTTTAATTATATGCGAGGAATCATCAGAGACTATATATTATATAGATTTTGTATATTTGCTGGCAAAAGAAAATACGAAATAAGTTTGCAATAAATACAGCAAAAATTACACAAAATATGGTAAAGCGGGAATGAGTGCAGAGGGAGGTGGAGTGGGAGGTAGACAGAATTATGTACTAGCTGAGTGTATATAGAAAATGTTGTTGGCAGTTGACTTTTGTGGGCGACTGTGAACATGTTTGATAAATAACATACACGCTGACTATATATATACATATATGTATACGAATCAACCTATTTTTGTATACACACATATAAGTATATATAATATTTGTGTTTGTTTTTGAGCAAGTATCAGTGTGTGTTTGTGTATGTGCTGTGTGTGTGTGTGTGTTGTGTGTGTGTGTGAGCTGACCACTCAATGTGTCCAGTCACGTTTTCATGAACAACATTTTGGCTTAGTTTTTGGTTAATATTATTTGTTTGTTGTTGCTCTGTTTATTTATTTTGCCCGGTACGGCAAGGCTATCCACCAACCCCCCCTAAACCATCGACACCCACCCCAACCCGCCCCATTCAAGTGGGAAAAGGCACATATTGCGCATACGCCGCGTATTCTCGGCCTTCAAGCAAATCAATAAGCAACATTGCCACACACACACACTCACACACACACACCCAATCCACTTTCAACTTGAACTAAACACACAAACACACAGTTTGTGCTATGAAAACAGTTACAAGGAAATTGCTAAATATTTTCCAGCATACTGTGAGCAAACTCATACCAAAAACCCAACAAGAAACTTCATCAGCTGCCACCAATAAAAGTAAAACGTTGATTTCTCCAACTGTTTATTTACTTTTGACCCCAAGCCAAAATAGAATAAGAAGGACTTGGAGTAGGTCTATGAACGAAAATTCAATTGAAAATTCCTTGGCACAAAGTTTTTGTTCATTAGACAACATCAATGCGAATTTTCCGCCCCTCATGCGATTTTCCCTCGCTGCGGCTAATCGAATTTTCTCATCTTCATTACTTAGTTTATGCATATCGATTTCAAGGTTGCAATTTCATTTGAAATTGTTTAACATAAAACGACACTGAAATTGCCGTAATCAAATCCATGAGACAATATTTCAATAAATAATTGAAATGTGAAATTATTTCAAAGCAATTCACAAAATCGTATCAATTGCAAAAATTGGAGCACGTGTGAAATTCGATTTGCTTCCATTTTGCTTCAGGAAAAACTTGTCAACTTTGTCTACATCATTGCCGTATTTTAGGGGATGGTGTGAGGAATACCAAATACGTAATCTCAATTTCAAATACAAACAAAGACAAGACATGACAAAAAAAGTGAAGCGACACGTGTCCTGACATCGATATCCATATCGATATCAATTACCAAATGTGGGACATATAAAATTTACATTGTTAATAAAATTTAGCAAATGTAGCTAGAAGAGCCTTTAAGACTTTTTCAATATACCAACAAATTCAAATAAAAATTGAAATTAATATATGAAATAATGCTGCGAAAATAATGAAACTGAATTTCAAATTAAAAAAAAAAAATTAATTTAAAAAAAAAATATTAATAATATCTCAGCAAAATTTAAACTTAAAATGTACAATATCTAGTTAACTAGATAATCGAATTTGAATGCACATTTAAGTAAATAAAATAAAAAAAAAATTAATTAAATTAATAAATTTAACACAAAATCATATAAATAATAAATTAAAATTCACCAATAATAAATCGAAAATTTTTTATTGTGATCCCAATTAAATGAATATTAATAATCTTTACATAAATTTATTATGAAAAATATTTAAAATCAAACCAAATCATATAAATAATTACATAAATTTTATGCCTCCAATAACAAATAGAATATAATTAATTCCGAATTAAAACATAAATGAATAAAATTAACTAAGAAATAGTATATTAATAAAAACTGAAATATAGATCATGAAGAATTTAATATGTTTTAAACTGTGAAAAAATTACCATATTATATAAATACAAATTCAATAAATGATAATCATGTATGTAAATAAATTAACAAAAAAATTATGGCTGCTGCTGTTGAATTTCAAATTAAAAAAAATACTCTAAAATTATTTGTTTATTAATTCTTGTTAAAATTTCTAAAAAAATTAATTGTTTTTTTATTATTGAATCTTGTTTAAATTTATAAAAAAAAAATAATAATTCTTTTACAATTATTTCATATTTCGCTTCTGTTCTCTTTGCAGCAAAATTGCAGAAAGTTCAACGATTGAAATTGGATACCAAAGTTGTTAAACAGCAAAGTGAACAAAAGGAAATGAAATTGTAAACAAGCAAAAAGAAATTCTGACCAAAAAAAAAAGAATTACAAAAAAAAAGAAAAAAAAAATCAATCAAATAAACCATAAAAATCAACTAAATGCCAAAGCGACGCAACAAACAGAACTCTGAAATCTGAAAAAAAAAAAAACGGCAACGAGAAGAACCCCCCCCAAAAACCCTCCGAAAGTCTTTATACCCCCCCCAAGGAAAATCTGTCGACCCCGCAACCCCCTCGCTCAGACACGTCTGTAACTGTATCCGTGTTGAATGTGCGTAAGTGAAAAACGAAAACAAAGCGTGGCGAAATTATAACAGCTCGCAAGCACAGAGAAGAAGCAGACAGAGAGATAGAGAGGAAGTGAAGAGGAAACAGAAGCAGAAGCAGAAGACGAAGAGTAAAAACAAAACGACGAGCTGGCAACATCTGAAATTGAAACACTGGCAACATGTTGCTGAGGCGCTTACCACACAGGGGCAGCAACAGCAGCACCGCCACAGCAACGTCGTCGTCGTCGTCCCCAAACCCAACACTAATCGGATTTACTAGACAGCCAACAACAACAACAACAACAAGAACAACATCATCATCAACAAGAACAACAACAAGAACATGGTTGTTGCCGTTGCTTTGCCTGGCAATTGTTGCTCATGTCAGCGCCCAAATAGGTAAGTGTTCCCCCCCTTCGTACTAGTCTAAATACAGTCTATGCTATATATATATTTACAATCATCCCTATACTATATCAAAGCCAAAAAGTCGACTTATAATAAGCACAGCTCACATTTAGTGTTGGAGAAAGGGGCAGGGACAGGGGCAGGGGCAGGGGCAGCTAGATTACGACTCTGCCACCAGTACAAAGATAGAAAAAAAACTCATTAAAAAGTAAAATATCATTAACATAATTATGCGTGGCAGTTAAACCATTTCAATCCCTATACCCTCTTCAATAATACTCCCCCCTCCCACCGCATACTATTTAAATGCATATTTTGGGCCCATTAATTTAGAGGGCAATTTATTGTGAATGCAATCGATAGTGAATGCAATTGAATTAGAACATTCGAAAAGTATCGAATAATCAAATTTAATTACGCGCTTTACAAATTAACATTGACGCTTTGAATTACAATTAGTTGAAATGTGGATAATCAGGCGGGGAGGGGGGAATTCTTTGCAATCAACGAAGCATAATTACCCCACATATTAAAACATTAATGTGATAATTTCTCGGAAAATTTAGTTCATGAAATTTGTGGAAATTTGAAATTTTAAAAATAACATGGTATTTATGGCAATTTCCAGTAAATTTGGAAAATCAATATACATTTTTTCAAATTTGCGAATAAAAATATATTTTTGAAAGTGGTTATTTCCAGGAAAATAAAGGCCTCAAAATATATGTCCAATTTTTACGAAATTGCGAAAAAAAAAAAATTGAATTTCGTGAGTTTCAGTAAAATATGAAGTTCAAAATTTTTGGCCAAATCTTTTCAATTTTAAAATTATAAAAAAAATTAATTTGAGTTTTGAGAAACTTATTTAAAATTTAAAAAAAATTAGTATTTGGTGAAATTAATATTTAGATATGTAGGTAAAGACAAAATTCCTATTTTATATAAAGAAAAAAAGTTAAATCAATTGATTTTTTCAATATTTAAGGCTATTAGCTCTAAATAACATTTAATTCTCGTTGTTAAACCCTATTCTAAAGTAATTTTAGTCAACTTCAAAATCAACCAACTAGCCACCAGCAAAGTCATCTTTCTTGCACTTTATATGCCCTCGTAGATACTCTGCCTAAAAACACCTTAAAAAATTAAGCAAAAAATGAAAAAACTCAAGCAAAAAGCGATTTGAGAATCATCATAAAAATTCCACAAAAGAGTTTTGTAAGAAAATTAGCTTAGCTCATGCTCGTATTTTGAGGCTCAACTCTGCATAGACTATAGCCTCATCATGGCCACGCCCACGTTCTTGTAGCTGCCGCCTTTTTTTTTAGAGCTGTTGTTTAGGGGAGTTAACAACACACAACAAGCTCATCAACAAGCAAAGAAGAAGAGCAACAGCAGCTGCACAAAAAATAGAAAAAAAAAATGGCAGGAATAGAGAGAAAGAGGAAGTGAGAGAGAGAGAGAGAGGGAAAGAGAGCTGAGAAGAAACAGGAAAAGAGAGCTGAGAGAGTTGATGGCAGACAGGGAACATGCAAAAACTATGCAATTTTTTAGCAGCTCCTGCAGGCATAGCACATAAAATGGCTGAAAGGAAAATGAAGTAAAAGGAGGAGTTGCAAAAGCTGATGTCCAACAAATGCTAATGAACAGCAGCAACAACTCAAAAAAAAAAAAAAACAACAGAAAATAGCAGAAAAAATGCCAGAAAAAAAAAGAAATAGATGAAGGCATAGTAATAAATGGAAAGGCCAAAGCTGCAGACATGATTTTCCTTTTTCTGTCGCCATTTTGTTCTTAGTACTCCTTCCGCAATGTCCCTCTCAGTCGCTAATTTAATAATTATAAAAATGTTGAACGCAAGTGCATAATTAATTAAATCATAAACCAGACGACGAAAGTTCTGTAATAGAAATTAAAATGTGAAAATTTATTTTTTTTTAATATTATGTTCTCTTAATGAAAGTTACAATATAATTAAAGTAAGTTGAAAACGAATTTCGATTTAAAAGTGTGTATATTTTATGTATAAATTACTTATTATTGAACTTATTTGAAAATGTCATAAAATGATTTTTTTACAATTATACTTTGATTAGAATTTTCAAAATTAAATCAAAATCATTTAAGAAAAGCCAAATTTCATCAAAGTCGGTTGAATTTTGACGAAGTCATGACATCTATAATTTAGAGAGCAGGAAAATTACACTTTGAATGATATATAAAGATACCTAGAAGTAAACTAGGCTCGGCAATATTTAAGGGTAGCAAATTTCTTTAAAAATCTTGCATTTCGAACATATATATATTTTTTCCCCTATTTATGCCACAGAAATATTTTCAATTCTCTTAATATTTTAAAATAAATGACAGCGTATATTTCAGTCTGTCATATTCAACAGTTTCATAAAGTTTGGTCTGTGTTTTTTGTAATATTTCAATGCAGTTCATTTGGTTTTCATAGGCGCATAAATTTTAACATTTGCCAGACAATGGCGTCTCATTTGTGTGCCCGAAAAACAAGTCACATAACATTTGTAACTTTGTTTTTGTCCACTCTGCCCCCCAAACAACCACCCCCCCCCCCCCTTCAATATTTTAAGTACTCTACCACCCCATGTTGCAACATAATTAAAACTGTGGCAGCTGCTGTAGGCCAGCAAAACAAAGGCAACAAAGTGCTCTAACTGCATTTGGTTCATTAGCGATCCACACACAGATACACACACACACTCACACACACATACACTCATATACATATACTCATATACATATTTACATATGTAACTGTAAGCATATATGCAGTCACATTAAATGCTCCGAGTGCATAATATTCAAATTCTATACGCATATGCAACATGTAAGTGCATAATTAATGCAGAGAGAAGAGAAAGAGGGTGAGCGGAAGGGGGATTGAGGATTCGGGTGGCATCAATGAATGTTGAATGCGACAAATATTGCCATTAAATACTTATGAATGTGCAATTGCAGAGACAGAGGAAACTCGCATTCATTTCTAATTTTATGGGCATATTTTAAGCCTTATTTCAGGCAACTTTTATTGTTTGTAATTAAAAATGGAAAACACAAATTTGAAGTGAGTTACTGAAAATAAAAGTCTAAATATTTTCAAAAATTAAAAAAATATTTTCCAATCTAATCAAAGCTTAATTTCATTGAGTTACTGAAAATAGACTTTTAAATATTTTCAAAAATTATAAAAAATATTTTAGAATCCAATCAATGCAAAATTTAAGTGAGGAACTTAAATTTAGAGTTAAAATATTTTAAAAAATTTTAAAAAATATTTTTGAAACAAATTTATTAAAAGTGTGTAGAACATTTTTATTTAAAACTAGATAGATAAATATTGTTGAATTGAAAGTCAAAAAAAAACAAACAGTTTTAAATATATCATAATTTAAAATTATTTGAAAATAATAAAAATTATGTAGAAAATTTAAATAAATTAAAATTTAAAATTAAATACAAGAAAAATAAGAAAAGATAAGAAATGTCTAAAAAAGTTAGTAAAATTTAAACAGTTTATACATATATCTAAATCTTTGAAATTTTTGGGGCACTTAGCTTCAACACAGTTTCCACTTATCAATTATAATTATAGTAGATTATTTTATAAATTTTAATGTATAATAATCAAAAGGTTTTTCAACTTTGTGAGCAACTGTATTATAACTAAAAAAAAACGCTTACCAAACTCTGAAAAAAATTCAAGTTTGTTGTAATTTTTAAGCCACAAAATATTCACACGCCGAAAATTGAATTGAGATGAGAAAAAAAAAACAACAAGCTAGAGCATTGAAGAGAAGAGAAGGTGGAAAATGAGCGAGAAAATCAGTGACCCTTGAAAATAAATAATAATTACAAAGCGGTTGTAGATGATGAAGGGGGGGAAGAGCTCCACAACAAAAGAGAAACATAAAAAGCGACAAAGAGTTGACGAAAGCGAAGAAGGAAAATCACACCATTAATTACAGCAACAAAATTAAAAAAAAATAAGAAAATAAATAAAAAAAAGAATTCGAAGCGTTAATTTGACGACTGCAAAAAAATAGAGAAAAAAAGAAAGAAAAAGAGAGTGTAGAAAAGGAGAGGGGAGAGAAAGAAAATAAGTGTTGAGGGAGCACTTAAGTAAAGCTATGAACAGTGGCCAATGTGGAACAAACTTATTAAAAATATTGAAGAATAACAACGAGTAGGAAAAGAGAGAGACAGAGAGAGAGAGAGATAGAGAGAGTGTGTGTGTGAGTGAGTGAGAGGGGTAGAGTGTGGGCTGCAATTGAAATGAAATGTGACACGCAAGGCAACAATAAAAAGAATGTTTATTACAGGTGTGTGTGAGAAAGTGAAGGTGCAGCTGCAAAAGCATAAACTAAGTAACATTCTTCTTCTTCTTTTTTTGTTATACGCTGCTCGCAACTCGATTTAATTAAATTAAAATTACGGCTGCCTCGTTGTTGTGTTGGCTTAAATATGCATTTCCGCGACGGGCATTTTCTGAAAAGTGCATGGGAAATGCATTTGCGGAATGTTTCCCTCCCACTTGTTTCCCTGCCTCCTTCTTTTTTTCTGTCTACTTCTACCTCATTTGTTTGATTTTTCCCAGCTTTGTTCTATTGCCCCTCACACTCACACACACATACACCAGCCCCTGTCTGTGCCACAGCCCACCCACTAGACGTGGCATGCTTCGTTGCATGGGAAACTTGTAGAAGAAAATAAGCTCAGCTGAAGATCTCCCATCCCGTTTCCAGCTGGAAGTCTGCCTGGAATACTTCAGATTGCACATGTCTGTTTTATGACACAAACTTTTCATTATATATTTTTATAGCGCGAAAACAAAACATGCAGAAAAAAATAAATGCTGCAAAAAAAAACAAAAAAGAACGAAATTAAGGGAAACATATAAAAGTATTCTAAGCGCATAAACTGGGCATAAAGAAGTTGATGTTTGGCTTTATAGGGGCGTGGCAAAAGAACGTAGTTGGGGCACCATAATGTGTGTGTGTGTGTGTGGGGGGGGAGTTGGGAAAGAATTCTTCACACATTTAGCGAAAAGGCAAATTTTATGTGGAAACTTTTGGCGCCGCTTTTAATGAAAATGTGCCGAGAATCAAAACTGAAGAGGGGTGAAATTATTTGAGTAAACCAAGTTAATGTGGAGATAAAGTTAAGAAACTAGAAAGTCAACTATTAGAAATCAAAAAAAATATTATATTAAATTACAATAAAAATATAATATATTTTTTATTTATTTATTTAAAATCAAATATTAAACAATTCTATTTAATTCAATAAAATATTCAAGTAAATTAAATTAAATTAAAATAAATGTAAATTAAATTAAATTAAATTATTTTAATAATAATATTATCAGTCTCACTTTTGATTATAGAGCTTTTCTAATTTTAATTTATTTATTTAAAGTCAAATATTTAACAATTAAATATAATTCAATATAATATTCAAGTAAATTTAGTTAAATTAAAATAATTTGCAAATTAAATTAATTTTTTTTAATAATAATATTATCAGTCTCACTTTTGATTATAGAGCATTTCTAATTTTCATTTATTTATTTACAGGCAAATATTAATCAATTAAATTAAATTAATTTAAAATAATTGTAAATTAAATTAAATTATTTTAATAATAATATTATCAGTCTCTCTCAGTCTCTCGTTTTTAGCTTTCATTATTTTTGCCCACTTCATATATTATACATAAAATTTCATAAACTGCAATTTCATATCATTTTTTGCGCCAAATCCACTTCATTTGAATATATTTATTTTTTTTAGTATTTATAAAATATTTTTATGGCTTTCATTAGAGTTTTGTTATTTTTCTATATTTTTCTTTATTTTTCTCTTGCCTTGTTTATGGTTCGTATGCGTAATTTAACTTTAGAGTCTTTTGCAAAATTTATGACAGGCATAACTAAATATATGTACATACATATATGTATATATAAATATATCTGATATATATGTTTTTATAGTGTGTGCATATGAACAGATAATGCTTTTATGCAGCTCCGACACTTGTCGTCTCTTCGTTTTTATCTATTTGGCGCTCAATTGGCATTGCCAGTGGCCAAAATAGTAAACGTGGCCAGAGAATGTTGTAAAAAAATTCTCTATAAATAATAGACATGTAACATTTGCAATTGCAATTCGAAAAACGTATAAATATATATATACACACACACACACAGACATAGAGATTGTTGAAACAAATGAAATGTTTTGCATATTGCCAATAAAAATAGAAAAGAAACGCGTCGCATTATATCATTTGGCTATTTTTATAGGCCACGTTAAGAGTCGAGTCAACTTGACTCTACAAAAAAAAAAAAAAAAAAACAATTGCAGTTTTAAAAAGCTTTTTAATTTACACGAATTTATACTCTATATTTTACTGGCACTTACTCGATATTAATACATTGGTTTAAGTGGTTTTCAAAAACAAAAACTGGGTGGAAAATTTTTAGCTAAAATCTCTAGCTAATTTTCTTTCGTTTCTTTAAATAATTATTGAAATTTGCCACACATAATAAAATCGTATGCGATTGCCACAGGCAATTGTCAATTGTCTGCAGAACGGAGCTGAGGTGCTGGGAATGGTGATGTGGGGAGTGAGAGAGAGAGGAAGAGAAATCGATAGGAATCGGAGAGAACGTTGCTCACATTTGACTAATTTTGAACACCTGTTTCTCAGCCAATTTGGCAGCCATGAGTCTCACGCTGAATCCGAATGAGAAGCGAAATCCACAAAAGACACAGATACAGATACAAGAAACAGAATGAGAATGCGAATGGGAATGAGAATGAGAATCAGCCACGCGTCACAATTGAAAACGTACGAAAAGTGTGTGTGTGGGAAACACATACAGAGAAACAAGAAATTCGCGACATATCAAATGTATCTATAAAATGCTGGTGCCCCAAAGACAGAGAGTGAGGTGGTGTTAGGAGTAGGGGAGGGGGGTTATATTTGAATGGGTGGCATGCATGTGTTGCTGATAATGTTTATGCTGTCAGTTACTGCTGCACATGACATTCAATTGCCACAAATCAAGATAAGGCGGCCAAAAAGGAAAAGCAGCTCTCAAGTTGAAGCTCAACATCTTTGTCAGCATAGCGGGCGACACAAAATGGAGTCTGGCGTCTGCCGCTGCCACTGCTACTGCCACTTTCTAATATGGCTGCCAAGACGGAAGCACACACATACCCACACATATGCATATCCTTTGCTGCCATTCCTCCCAGGCAACACGTGCCAATTGTTGTTGCCTTTGAGTTGTTTGGGCAGAGGGGTGCTGAGAAGCTGGAGGGGGATCTTTGCTTGGCATAGATGTCGCTTTGTTCCCTTTCACAAATCACATGCTCAGTTTATGCCACAGACACACACACACACACATACAAACATGTAGAGGCAACATTCGCATGTTATCATAAAATAAAATTTTCTTTCTCTGCGTACGTGTCAAGCTCTTGGGTGAGGGGGTGCCCCACACGGGGGAGGGATTGCTTACGCATTTGTGCTTTTTGACTTTTTAAAATGTGTACAAGTGTGTGTTTCTTGTTGTTGTTGCTGTTTTTTTTTTTTATTCTTTCATTTTGCATTTGAACTGGATTAAAATATGGCAACTTGAGAGCTGTTAAAACGCAACCCAGCGATTCGTCGAGTCATCGTCAACATGTGATGTAATTTGTTTGCTGACAGATAAAATGATATACCGACCGAATTAAGGACTTACGGCGGCAGTCCTTTTTTTTAACAACTTCAAGTTCATTTGCAAAAAATAAAAAAAATTTAACCAAATAACCATAAACAGCTCTCTTTAAAGATATAAAAATGCAATCTTATGAGAAAATGATGTACGATTTTATTTAAAAGGAATTTTTTAAATAATTTTGTATAAAAAAATTTGTATTAAATTTAAGGATTACTTAAAATAATATTTGAAGCAAAAAATAAATTAATTTTAGTTTGAAGAGTTGAATAAAGAATTTATGTAATATTTTATTTGTGGAAATTTCGTTAATAAATTTGTTAAATTCTTAAATAAAACATTGGGACTGATGTTGATAAAAAAAATAATTATCAGACAACTATGAACTTAATTTTAGTCTATAAAAATTGTTTAAAATTTTTATATAATTTATTTACATAATTTAATATTTTATATATTTTAAAAAGCTTGTAGTATACATTTTTATAATTAATTTGAGAATGATAAAATTATTTTCAAATTAATGTTTATTTCAACAATTTTATTATATGGTTACAAAAAATAAGCCTGAATAATTTTATTAAATGCATTAATAAGTTTAGTAGTTAAAGAATTTTAAATTTATTATAAAATTTTCATATTGGATTTTAAGTCTTAAAAAATGTTATATTGAATTTACCATTTTTTCAATATACTTAAAAAAATTTAAAATTTCATATAACAGTCGTTGGATTATTTTGATACTTATGTGAATTAAAATGCTAGTTTAAAGATCGCTTAGTTCTGCTCAACAAACAGATGCCCCAACACAAGTAAACATGTTGAATTGACAAACAGAGAGAGATTGAGAAATAGAGCGAGAGTGAGGGAGATGAAGTTGCAACGCGACTTTGTGGATAGGATTGCGGTCAGTTAGACATTGGGGAAGGGCAAGGGGGTATAAGGGAGTGGATAGGGAGTGAGAATTGAAGACAAATAGCAAATGGAGAAACGCAAATCAATTAAAGCGCTAATTGAATTGTTGGTGCTGGCGGCACGTTGCTGATTAACGCCAAAAACAAAATTGAATTGACCAAAAGCCAAAGCGAAATTGTCAAACGAAAAAGGCAGAGAAAGAGACAGAGACAGAGAGAGAGAGAGATGGACAGACTGATGTGGGGTATTTGAGCAAATCAACCGCAATGAAATTTCGCTACACAAAATAAAATTAATGGCCATTAAAGCAGAGGGAAACAGATTTTCAAGAGATGAAAGTTAAGTTAAATATACATATATCTATATATATAAAGAGTGTATATCTTTGTATGAATATCTTAATTAGTACTAGGAAATAGCTAAGAGTTCAGCAAAGTGGCAAGTGGAAGAGAACTGCTTAATGTGATTGGATTGACAAGTGGCAAGCACAACAAAAACACACACTCACACACACACACACACACACAGTCTGCCACAACACACTTGTAGTTGGCAGTAGTGCTTCCCATCTCCGCCTCTTGCGATCTCAGCATAATTATGCAAGCTCACAAAATGGAGCAGTGTGACAAACAGAAGCCATCAGACCCACCTCACCTCACCCAACCGAATCCACAACCCAATTCCAATTCCAAGCCAAGTCAACCCACTCGAAGCCAACTCAACCATCTCGGAGCTATCTCAGCCACTCAACCACAAGTTGTCAGCGGCTGTGACTGTGACTCCGTCTGTGAAGCAGGACGACAACTCGTTCAAGTGCCAACCTCATTCACATCCTCGTCCTCCTTTTCATCCTCTCATCCCACACGAAGTGAGCAAAAGCCAAGCCAGGACAACCATATGCCGAGGCACGTAAATGAGGCTAAAACAAGGCAACGCCTTCAAGAGGCAACTGTGACGTCACACGAGTGCGACACAAACAAAGTGAAAACCCAGAAGCAGCAGCAAAAACAAACAGAGAAAACGGAATAATTTTTTATTTTTTTTTTTTAATTAAATTCTAAAATTTCTAAAAATTATACACTACTACTAATTAAATTAAGGTAGAGAGAATTGAATGGCATGAAGGGAACTGACTTTTCAAAGAATAAAGAATTTTTTAAAAATCATTTTTTAAACGAAGTTGTGCACATTTTGCATATTTAAATTTGAAAATTGGCTTAAAAATTGTAATTGTAATGTTAAAAATTGTAATTGTCAAAAAAAATAAATATTTTTAAATTTATTAATTTAGGAATATATTAAAATTCAAATTCAGAGTGCAGCTAAACAATCAAGCATATTTATGTTACACCAATTTCAATTCTTTAAGATTATTGCTACTCTTATTGATAAACTAATTATGAAAATAGCAGTTGCCAATCATGGAAATCATTTAAATGAAATTATAAAAAATAAAAATCGATTGGGGATTGAGAATGCGTAGAGAACGTAGTGAGAATTGTGATTGGTGGCAAGTCGCAAGTTGATTAGACGGCAGTCAGTTTCATTCTAATCAACTCAGTTGTTGGCTAGACTCTCTCCCTCTCTCTTCTCTCTTCCTCTTTCTCTCTGTCTCTCTCAGCTAACTGACAATTATGCCAACTAGTGAGAGACAGAGTCAGACTCAGATGAAGGAAGAGAGTGAGAGAGAGAGAGTGAGGAGGTGGCAGAGACAAGCCACAGACTGAGCAGCTGCGATACGGCCTGTCACTGTGGCAATTGAATATGCAAATTGGCAACTGCCATCGCAGTCAATCCAATGCCATCAGAAAAAAACACAACCAACCACCCAACCACCCACCAAATTGAAGAAGAAGAAGATGAAGCTGACACTTCGGGCAAACAATGCCTGGGAGTTGGCAGAGAGTTGAGAGTTGAGAGCTGGAATTGCACAAAAGAGAAAAATTAATAGAATTGTTATGAATATATTTCGCTGGGGAGTAGCTAGCTAGCTCTTTCTCTCTCTCTCACACACACACATACTTTGTATAGCCATCTCTTTCTGGCTGTGCATATGTGCTGCGAGTTTCACATATTTGCATTTTAAATTAAAATGTACTCTCACTCAGTCCCTCTTTGATTTGTGCAAATGTTTGACTACAGATTTTTTAGATTCTCTGTAATTATTGCAAATGTAACAAGTTGAGGATGAACAAATGAACTTCAATTGTTGTTAAAGTACCACAGGGGATGTCAAATAATTTAGGCCCAATTCTGGGTAGTCTTTAACATAAATTTCAAATTTTCTTAGAATTTTTTCTCTGCTATTGAAGTATAAATAATTAAAGTATAACTTCAAAATAAAATATTTAAATATTTAAATTCATTCTGAAATACCCCAGAAAAATAATGATTTATTCTTTCTTAAACTTGAACTAACATTTTTTTATTCTCAGTAAATATTTATTTTAAATTTACATTTGTTTGAAATTTTTTTTTTGTAAATATTTATTAAAATTTAACATTTTTTTCGATATTTTTTTTCTAAATTTTATTTGCAAAATATTTATTTAAAATTTAACTTTTTTTTATAAATTTATATTTATTTAAAATTCATATTTTTTTTTCTAACTTTTTCATCTTCTTGCTTTTACTTTAAGCCAGCTTTTGAGCCTCTTCAAGCAGCTTTGGCACTTAGCTAAGCCTGTTGAGTCCGTTGACTGCTCTCTACTAGAGCTTAACAATTCCCAAATATTGTTAAAAAATATTTGCAAGTTCTTAAAAAAATGTGTAACAAGGGGAATGACATGGGGTTGCTTTGCTTCTATTTTTTATGAATATTTTTCGCGTGGGTTTTCTGATAAATTCCAATTTTGACAGTCGAATTAACCTGTCATGTTTGTGGAGATCGCAGGACAAAAGAAAATGTTGCTGCTCTCTGACATGCACATAAAGCGAACCACAAAAGAAAAGCCAGGAAAAGTGGGGGAAAACTGGGGGAAAACACAAATGAAAATTGTGCAAAAAAATAAAAAAAAACACAACACATTTTAAACAAACAAAAATTATGCGCTAAACTAAAGTCGCTCTCTCTTCGCTCTCTCCTTCTCCTTCTCTTTCTCTTTTAGTTTCTGTTGTCATTTTGTATTTTTGTCATTTTGAAGTTGCTTTTGTTCTTTTTTTTGGGGAATTTTGTTGACTTGTCAGTGTCTGACATGGTGTCTGTTGCCCTCGGCCAGAATGGGGCTAGATGGGGTTCTGATACAGGGGATTCTTGACATTGCATAAACTGTCATTTAGTTTGTTCAACTTGACAGCAAACCATTCATTTTGGCCAACTGCAGCGCACGAAAAACTCTCTCTCTCTCTCTCTCTCTCTCTGTCTCTTCTTTGGCAAAAAGAGAAAATCTTTTGGCCAAGTCAAAAGTTGCAGCTGAGACTGCAACTGAATCGAGAGATGATGTCGAGAGTTGAGAGTTGAGAATCGTGTGTTGAGAGTTGAGAGAGTCTCGAGAGGTGTCACACAAATTAAATGGTTAGCTGTCATTCAGGATTCCTAGAAAAAAGGCTAAAAGCAGAGAAAGTCTGCAGAAAAAAGAAGCTAAATCTAAAGCCAGGAACAAATTCGTTTACTTCCAATATTTCTCCGCATTTGCTCCACCCTCCACCCTCCCCCTCTCACTCACTCTCACTCTCTCTCTCTCTGTCTCTGTCTCTGCTGGCAGTTTGGAAAAATGAGATTCTCGCATGACTCACGCACCTGTCGCAGTTGCCGTGATTCCTTCGTCCTTCGTCCTCATTGTGGGTTCAGTCTCAAGTTAAATGGCTGCATTATTCAGGCAAAGTGCAATGCAAATATTTGCTAATGTTCCGCCAGTCAAGTGGCTGTTGCAGTTGCACTTCCAGTTGCACTTCCAACTACGTGCCACGCCTTCAAGCAAAACGCCTCCCACATTGACATTGATTAAATGCAACGCGTTCAACAAATTCTTGAGGCGTTTCTGCCAAAGCCAACAAAGTTTATGTCCCTCAGATTTGTTATCTAAGCTATGTTCTTTCTCTCTCTCATTCTCTTTCACTCTCTCTCCCTCTCTCCATATCTCTCTCTCTTTCTATATATAATATGTGGATATACAGGTGTCCATATCTGTGTAAATTTGCAAGTTGTTCTGGTTGCTTGACTTTTTCAATGCATAAATTAAGCGCAAAAATATCTCTGAAGGCATGAGAAATGAGCTGAAATTATACAACAAAATGGCATGGAAACTAAAACAGCAACATTGGCATCATGAACATCATAATGATGCTAATCATAATGCAAATGATGTTGCTTAATTATGTGATGTAGATTATGCTGAAAATGATTCAAGCTGAAAATTAAGCATTTACTACAAAATTTCTGACAAAATTTCATTTCAAAATTTGTACTGAACTTTAAAATTTCTAGTATCAAAAAAAAAATGTATTAAATTTAAGTAAATATAATATGTGCACCCACAACTCTTGGGCGTCTTAAACGGAAGCTAATTATGTATTAAAAATTTAATTTCCGTTGTAATTCAATATCAAGCAAAAATAAAATCAAACAAATTTTATGAAAAAATAAGAAGCTTTTTTAAAGCGAGAATTATGCTGAAACCACTTTAAGTCATTAAACTTGCCTCAGAATTTTTTAGTTTGTGCCCTCAACCCCCTCTCTCTTCGTCGACCCCCTCTACTCCACACTTAATGCGCCTGCAAAATCAATTCTGATTTGAGTTTTGTTTTGTGCAACTCATTCTCATAGAAAATGTTGTGCCTCCGCAGAGGAAGTAATAAAGGAGAGCTTCGAGGAAGCCGTATAAGCAGCGTGCTGGCAGTTGGTAGTTGCTGCCGCAATACGTTGCAAGTGGCAGCGTGGCAGAGTGGCAGACACTTCAGTATCAAATTTCACTTTCAAAATTTGCCAACTGTTCGAAACTGTCGCCAGTTGGCCAACAAGAGTTGACCAGTTGTCCCATTTCGACCAGTTGATGTTGCCAACAGACATGAGCTTATGCTCATTGATTTTGTGGCATGTTGCAAGCATAGCAGCTAGCAGCATTACAACTACGCCTTGACATCGAAACGTGGCCAATTGTTGGTCTCTCCGAGTTGGCATGACTTACTCCCTCTCTCTCTCTCTCTCTTTCTCTATCTTTCTGGATTTCTGCCTGGAATTGAGTTGGGTTGTTGCCTCGTATTGGATTACAGTGCTACTAGAAAAGGGTCTTCGTTATGGTTATGCTCTAATACGATGAGGTGAGGGGGTTGCTGATTTGGGTGGGGGGAGTATACATAGTATGCTGAAAGGGTCGAGAACTGAAACTGATTTATGACAGGTAAATGAAGTGGGTTTTGTGAAGTCAACTCACAACTAGTCGAATGGATTATGTTACAGTTTGCGCAAATGACTAATGATGAAACTGCTTGGCAAACTCATCAGCCAAATGAGTTTTTACTCAATCACAGCAATCCCACTCAGTTTGATAAGAGATATGACTTCAAAGCCGGCAGGACACTGAAGAACTCTTGTCAAAAAAAAACCAAGCATAACACAAATAATATATCAGGAAATATTTAATTATAGTTATTTTCAAAATTGTTCCTTGTTATATATTTATAATTTTATTAGCAATTTATTTTTATTTTTAGTTATTTTAAAAAGTAATTTTTTGTCAAATAATTCAAATTTAATTATTTTTTTTTTTAATTTTTTTTTTCAATTTTATTAAAATTAAAAAAAATGCTTTCATAAATTTATTCATTATTTCAATAAAATGCAAGTTTTATTTATAATTTAAAATACAATTAATTGTATATGTTTTTCCTTATTTGATTTAATTTTTCTGTTTATTATTATTTATTATATTATTTATTTATTATTCCGTATATAATTTATTTATATTTTAAATGACCATTTTTTTTATATTTTTTTTTCATTATTTCAATAAACTTCAAGTTTTAGTTATAATTTAAAATAAAATTTATTGTTTATGAATCACATTATTTCAAAATTACTAATTGTATGTTTCCTTTATAATTTATTTATATTTTAAATGACAATATGCTGTATACTTTATATAATTATTCAATTAATTTTTGGTCAAATATATTCCATTTAATTACAATCATTTTACTGAACAATTTATTAATATTTTAAAAAACACTTTTATTATATTTTTTTTCAATTAAATTTTTATCAAATAATTTGCAAATAATGTTAATACTTTTTCTCTATAAGATACTTTCACTTTTAAATACATTACTATGCATATTTTATTTATTATTTGAATTATTATTTTAATTACTTTCTTTTTGCCAAAATATTTCACAGCCTGTCTGTGCTTAAATCGTTGCGTGTGTGACTCACGCTGCGTATGCGTAATATTTAGACTTATTCTATTTTTATATAAATAGCGTGCAGAGGAAAATACTTTCAGCTCCTCAGCACTCTCGACTATTTGCGATTGAGGCCTCCACATTGTAGCTTTAATTGTTGTTTCGGCTCGTTTTGTTTTATTTGGTTTCCCGTGAACTGAATTTGCTGCTCGAATGCGTCGACAAATGCATCCGCAGCAGCAAATTAATTATAGTCAGACTGACTCAGAACGAAGATATATATATATACATATATGTAGCTGATATATGATTATATGTGATAATCGTCTTAAGGGTCTCAAGTCGCAGAGTCGTGATGGCGACTGTAAATAAATCATTTGACGGGTTTTTGGTCAAAAGCTTAAGCTTTTTAAGACTCTCTCTTTCCCCCCCACAAAAGCAAACCACATTTGTTGTGGTTGCCACACAGTCCCCGCCACTCCCCACTCTCCACTTGCCAGTCTTAGTCAGGTGATATGTGTACTTAGGAACTTAAATACTTACAGAAGAGTTTTAGTTTGCTTCTACTCAAGTTGCAAGTGAAGTTTCCATTGGGGTCAAGTTTGCTGCGATGGCTGCCAGGAGTGTGTTGACACTGCTCTCAATTTGTAATTTGTGCAACTTGAAAGGAGTTGGTGACGAGCGATGGTCATGTCCAGAGATTATATTTGCATTAATGCGACATACGTCAACACGATGTGAAACCGAAAAGCAAAAGAAAATGTTATCAACTTTTTTTGCAGCTGTTTGTTTCTCCCAAAAAAAAAAAGTTTGCCAAACTGAAACTTAAAGCTGCTCAAACATTTCTCAGACTTTGTGGGAAAATAACAAAAATAAAAAATAACACTGAAATTTGAAGCTCACACATTTAAAGAAATCCCTGCACAGGAAATCTTCCAAAAAGTTCTGTAAATAAATGTAAATAATACATATAAAACGAGGCGCAAAAGAAGTTCAAACACATTTAAATTAGGCCTGAGCGCATTTTGATGATGCTGAACAAAACTTTTCTACAATTTCTCTGTCTCACTCAGTGCCTCACTTTCTCATCAGTCTCTCTCTCCCTCTCTCTCTATCTCTCTGTGTCTGTCTCGCTTGCTGTTATAACTTTTTGTTGACAACATTTTGTTTTGCTTGTTAGTTTTTGTTGTTGGAGTAACATGTTCCCATCATTATAATGTGTAATGCTTTATTACCTCAACTTTTTTATGCAATATTTTGTCTTCATCTCCCATTTTTTTTCTCTTTTCCATTTTTTGTTTTTTTCCTTTTTATAAACATAAAACTTCTTGTTATAAAGTTGTCAAGTCGGCGAGTTTTGCATGTTCCTATTTGAAGTGTGAAGAAGTGTGGGAGTCTCATTTTATTCAGGCTTAAAGATCCACTCATTCAATTAGCTGGAAATGTGATTTGCATGACAAATTTTAAGAGTTTCAATTTGTCTTCATATTAAATAAATTTTAAAGCAAATTTTAATCTATTGTGTTTTATATCAAATATAATTAAAAACTTTTGTTTTGACTTTTTACACTAAAATAAATGCTAAAGAAAATTAAGTCAAACGTTTGAACTGAATAGTTTCTTATATGGTTTTATACATACTAAATAAATATATTTTAGGAACTAGGAAAAACCATATTTTGTTTATAATTTATATTATATTTTTTTCTTTAACATAGATAGTTTAGAAATAAAATTATAGCCATTCATTATATTGTTACTAGGGCCTTTATCTAGAATGAACTATCAATTATTGTAGATGCTTATTTGCAAAAAAATTAAAAAAAAAATAGTATTTCACATATAACATACATTTTGAATGTATTAAAAAATATTTGCAATATTCCATTAATTAAATAAATCATTAATTAAATTATTGTTTGTTTGTTTTTAATTTAAACTTCACTTTAAATATATATTTGTATACATTCTCACAGCTTTAAAAATTTAAAAAATTCAATAAAATTTGTCTTTTATATTAATTTACTGTCTTCATTTTCACATTTTAATAATTATTATATTTGAGAAAAATATAAAATTAAAATTAATTTTATTTAATCTTAAATCGCATTAGTAGAGTCCTTTTGTACTCATAGTTAATAATCGCATTTAAGTTGCTGATAAAAAATTGTCATCCTTGAAGTTGAAAAGGTGAATCCTCCTCTGAACTGTAAATCGTTTCTGCTGGCAGCTAGTTTTTACTTAAAACCACATCAAAAATATATAAAGACAATTGTGAAAGAGGGAAACACATATAAATAGACTGAGAGAACAACATTTAATACTGTCAAACAGAAATTGGCAGCATTGAGAGGCCTCCTGTTGACGTTTTGTTGGCCCAACTTGGAATGTAAGCGGCTTTTGCTTATCGCTTGACATTTTTCTGACTTGTACTACAATCCACATCTCTATCTGTCTCTTTCCGTATCTGTTTGCTGTCTCTCTCTCCCTCTCTCTATCTCTCTTGCCACATACAATGCTGTCATTCGTATGCTTTGCTTCAGGAAGCACCACGTTGCACTTGGGGCACATGCAATTTTTATGTGCTGCAAAAACCACAACAAAAGGTTGCCAAGATGGGCAACAGCAACAGATACTGATGCACACACACACACACACACACACACACACATATAACTACACATATACACATATACAGATTGTTGCAGATAGATAGAGTACACATGTGATGCGGATTATAGTATACACGAAAAGATATGAGTATCTATATCTCTCTGTCAGTTGTTGCTGCTTCTTCCTATTTTCTTTTTTTTTGCCATTTTCTGCATTTTAATTGACTGGCAAAAAGGGCTTAGTCGCATTTGCGATTCCCTCATAACCAACTGCAAATGAATTGCCAAATGAAACAGGCCGGAAACTCTCCATTTGAATATATCCTCAACATTCTCTATACATATCATATATACCAATGTATACAAGGGAGATATTAAATTATTTTGACTGATATTGCTTGAGAAACAACAAGAATGGATGCAACTAAAAAGATATTCATCGTAAAAAAAATTGAGAAATTGTTGGAAAGAAAACCAGTTTTTTTTTTTAATTTTCTACAATTTATTATCTTCAGCTTTTAAATAGTGGAAAAAGTAACAGTTGTGCTGTGGGAGTTTTCATAAATAGCACAAAGTGCTGTGGGAGAAATTTGATTGGCCGCAGAATGAGTTCAGGGGGAAAACTTGGTAACAGAAATTATTGGGCTTCAGTCTATAAAAAATAAATATTTTTTTTTAAACAAAACTGACTGTAAGAAGTGTAGTTTCAAGATGATCAGTAAAAATTAAGAAAAAATTTATTAAAAAGATATCAATTTATAGAGGGAATATGTACGAAAAATATTAAATAATAATGCCTTTCTCAGCATTCTAATTTGTATATTATATAATTTGGGAATAATTTAAAAAATATTTATTTAAAATTATTTTAATTAATTAATTAATTAATTAATTTTACTTCATTTAACAAATTTTATTATACAATATATTTACTTTCAATGACCTTTTGTTAAATTTATTTAGTTTTATTTTACCTAAGCATATCATTTTCATCTTACTGCAATTTAACAAAATTTTTATTTATTTTATTTGATTATATTATATTATATATTATTTCATTTTATTTTATTTTATTTCATTTCATTTTATTTTATTTTATTTTATTTTATTTTATTTTATTTTATTTTATTTTATTTTATTTTATTTTATTTTATTTTATTTTATTTTATTTTATTTTATTTTATTTTATTTTATTTTATTTTATTTTATTTTATTTTATTTTATTTTATTTTATTTTATTTTATTTTATTTTATTTTATTTTATTTTTTTTTATTTTATTTTATTTTATTTTATTTTATTTTATTTTATTTTATTTTATTTTATTTTATTTTAATGTATGTTATTTTATTTATTTTTTTTTATTGTTTTATTTTAGTAAATTTTATTTTATTTTATTTTACTTTATTTCATTAAATTACATTTCATATTATTTATTTATATTTCTGTCTCTGTTTGATTGACAGTAGTAGTCATAAAACTATATTTCAATAGGTTCTGCCGAACATTCTAATTTTTTTCTCTCCTAAGTATTAAATTTTTCTTTCTCTGCTTCTCGCCGTTTCTCCGTCATTCTCTAGCCGCTTAATCAGCGCTTAAGCAGCAAACTCGGCGAAAAGCCACGAACCTTTCCGCACTTTCGCTCACTTGAACTTAATTTAGTGAGTGGTTGGAGCTGACTTCCTACTTCAATCTCTCGACCAACATCCCCGTCTCCCCCCTCACTGTCATCACTCTATGTAGTCGCCATGAGCATGTGTGGAGGAGTATGTGGTGGCAGTGGGGCACTCTGCTAGGCGGGGCAATAAAAACGCACTTGCCGCAAAAACTTCAGTGAGGCCAAAGCAAAATGCTTTTGGGGGCCTCTCACAGCGCTGTCGACTGGTTACCACTTCCGGCGGCAAGAGCAGTTCCTGCCACAGGTAACCAAAGGCAACCCCAAAATGTCTGAGTTTGCGAGTGGAGCGAACTCAACTCTCAGAGCAGGTCAGGCTCAGGCTCAGACTCAGACTCAGGCTCTGGTCTGGGAGCAACATATGCAAATTTAATATTTTTATTAAAAAAGTTTTTTTGAACCACACAAAGGAGATGTAGAAGTAGAAGGAACGACTGCTGTGGCAACATAGCACACACTTCAACAGCTGTCTCCGAGTGAGAGAGAGAGAGAGTGAGAGTGAGAAAGAGAGATAGAGAGTGTGGCACTGTCGCTGTTTTGATAGGAAAGCGAATTAAGTGCCGCGGTTCAAGTAAGTTTCTCTCGTACTTTTTATTTTGCGTTCCGCACTCACTTGTCTCTCCATCTCTTTCTCTCTCACTCTCTCTCTCTATCTCTATCTCCCTCTGTCTTGCTGTTTCGTTTCCGCAGTATAAAAACAAGTTTTTTTTTGTTTGTTTCGTGACTGAATATTGCCCACATCCTTCAACCCTTTCCCTTTCTCTTTGCATGTCCTTTTCGCTGTTTTGTTGCTTAACTTGGCTTTGTTATTGTTGCCTGCTGCTGTTTGTATTGTTAGCCAGTTTGTATATCTTTTGTTATGCTCTTTCATTCTCCGTCATTCGCCCCACACCCTCCCTATCATTTCTTTTTTAACGCTGCTCTTCTCCGTGTTTATCCCCTTTCGCTGCTGCGTGAGTTTCCAGGGCTTAATACTTCTTCCCATAGCTTAACGGTATTCTATAGCTGGCAACTGCATGAGGAGATGAGATAAGTTCAGACTTATAGACGGAAAATCGATCCATCATTTCTTTTGGCCAGTTTGGCACATTTTCGAATTTTAATATTTATTCGAGCTTGCTTTATTCATTATATCTCAAAATCACCTCTGAATATTAATAATACTACTTCTACTACTTTTCTACTACTCTTTTTACTCCTTTTCAACTATTTTTCTACTCATTGTTAAATAAATTTTAACTCCTTTTCTGTTCTCTTTAACTTCATTTATATATTCTTCTCCTTTCTACTACTATTCCACTACTTTTCTTCTCCATTTCTACCTTATTTCAACTCCACAATTTCATTACTTTTCTTCTCATTTTCTTTTCCTTTTCAACTCCTTTTTACTACTTACCTACTTCTTTATTACTACTTTTCTACTACTTATCTACTACTTTTCCTTCTACTCCTCCTTTTCTACTCCTTCTCAATTTCTTTTTTACTCCTTTCCAACTACTTTTTTAAACCACTCATTTCTTTCTAATTTTTTCATTTGTTCTTTTAATATCTTGTCATATTAATTTCTACGTCATTTTTACTCATTTCTTTCTTCCTTTATTATCATTTCAACTTACTCTTCTACATCTATTTTAACACCCCCATTATTATTTTAACCAATATTCCTTCTTTCATTTTCACTCCCATTTTTTATGATTTAAGATTACGATTTATTTTTTAATTTTTAATATATTATTATAGCTCTGTTTTAAATTGATCTCTTCAGAATCATATTCCTGATTCATTCCACTTTTTCTTCAGTTTTCATTTCTATTTCTATTGCCACCTAAACTTTCTATAAATTCTCTTA
Source organism: Drosophila quadrilineata (assembly GCA_018150725.1). NCBI lineage: Eukaryota > Metazoa > Arthropoda > Insecta > Diptera > Drosophilidae > Drosophila > Drosophila quadrilineata. Next base: position 8,169,034 of record JAECWN010000219.1, on the reverse strand, counting down.
CCACTTCCATGTCTGATTTCTCATCAAACATTCCCAACAACAAAAATCGAACAATTTATTGTTCAACACTTATTTCAAGAGGTTTTCCCCAACCAAAACTTTTTCTATTACACCACTTGGCCGAGTTTCAAGCAAAGTTTAACCCAAACCCTCGACCTTAATTCATTATTAATTTAAAATTGAATTTACATTTACATAACAAATTTCAATTTTGTCGTCTCCACTTAAAACACATAGAGGAAGACTCAAAAAACCAAATAAAAAAAAAATTGATTGGAAAATATTTTGTAAGCCGTGAATAAAAGTTTTGCAAGACTAACCCCAAAAAGTGTAAAAGGGACGGAGGTTAGCTAGATAGAGAGTGAAGAGAGGGATGACCTTCATCAACGTTTAAGGTAATGACAGCAGAAATGTCCCATAACAATAATGAGAATTTCAGAGCTAAGCAATGTGTTGTTGTTGTTGTTGTTTTTTATCCCCTATATGGGCCATAAATAAAACAAACGACACGATAACCGCAAATTCCATTAAAAATCCCATTCGCATTTGCCTCATTGCTTCATTATGATGTGTCAGGTAGTTTCCTAACTCCCCATCTCCATTTTCAACGCCCTCTATTTTGTCCCCAAAGAACCCTTCAACGGAACGAAACTAAATGTGTTTACAGATAAACCCAAATTCTAGTTCCAAAAAAATAATGTCACAGTCACTTTTGTGCTTTCTCTATCATTCTTTTTCTCTCTCTCTCCCTCACCATGTGATTTCTCCCTGTGGTTTTTGACTTCACCTGTCTGACCTGGTCGCATCCACCATGTCCGTGCTCAGCGGGGCATCCGTTCCATTTGACCTTTTGCTTTTGAATAAAGTGTTGGCCAAAATAACAAAACAACAACTGCTACAAAAAAATATAAAAAAAAAAAATTACAAAAAAATACAAAAAAAAATACAAAATAAAAACAAAAAAAATATACAAAAAAATACAGAAAAAAAATAGAAAAAAATCTAACACGAAATGTAGGTCCTGTCCTGACTTCCATTCAGTTTCTATTTCGGTTTCGGTTTTAGTTTTGTGTGTCCTTTATTTTTTTTTAACTTTTCTACTAGCGTTGACATTTCCCCCGCTGTGTCGCCATTCTTCCTCTTTTTTCTTATATTTCCGCACATCTCTTTGCTGTTGTCTCTCTCTCTCTCTCTTTTTTTTCTACTCCCACTAGCTTTCTCTGTCTATTTGTTACTTCGTATAGTTCCAGGACCTTGTGCATAAATAAATTTTCGCATGTTGATGCCACATTTGACTGCTCGACTTTACTTCACATTACCGCCAAGATTCCCAACTTTCCCTCTCACTACCTCTCTCTCTCTCAGCTCTTTCTCTAAATTTTTTTTGCTATTTTCTACTTGTTTGCTTCTATTTTTTTTTTGTGCTGTTATAATAATGCTTTTCGGACGTAATTACACTTTGGCTCTGAGCATGTTTGGGCTTTTAAACTGTGTCACCGACTCCTCGTTAGTTTCAGCCCTTTGCTGTTACTTCTTCTTCTACTCTTGGTTCTTCTATTATTTTTTTTTTTGGTCTGTTTTGGAGTGTAATTGTGTTCCGCTTGGGGGCGTGGCCACTGAGTCCCAACAGCAGCAGCTGCTCAATGTCAGCGTTGATTGATTGAAGTTGCCATGCAAATAGCATTTTGGGATATTAGACCCTTTTTTGCTGTTGTTGTTGTTGGTCCTGTGCATAAAATTGAAAATAATGGATTGTCCTGAATAAACTAATATTCGAAATGGAAATTTGAGTCTATTTAACTAATGGCCTTATATCTTCTCTATCTCTTTACAGGTATGTGCCAAACAAGATTCGTATAACTCAAGTTCAAGTTTTAAGCCGTAAGTCGACAAAAAGTTGTTGGGAATTTTAGGTTTTTATGAGTATAAATATAATAATAAAATAAAAAATTTGTTTTTTTTTTGAAATACTAAACTATAATTTAAATTATTTTTTTTTTTGATTTCTTGCCATTTTTACTGTTGGTTACTTTGGCAACTTGCCAAACATTGACTTGCCTGCTGTACTTTCCACCGTGGCTCTACTGTACTTGACTGGTTGAGATAGCCACTGTTGTTGCTCGAGCGTAACTGTTGGGAACAGCAGACTTGCCACAACAACAACAACAATAACACTAACAGTGGCAACTAACTGAGGCAACAATAAGTTAAGTGTAGGGAGTAATTTCTTGTTGGCTGCAATTGCCGCGTTACGCTTCACGTGTTGAGGCAGCCAAACTGACCTACACAGTTGCCACAGTTGAACTTGCAACTTTTGGCAAATGAGCTGAACTTGCCCCCTTCCCCCCCTCTCTCTCAATTTCCCCATCTCTCTGCTGTACACTGTCTACTTTGACAGTTTGCTGCAGTTTGATGTTCAACGAAGCGATGCCAACAACGAGTTTGCCTAAATGTAATTATCGTGCAACAACAAGAACAAGAACAGCAACATTTCAGACTGAAATGAAGTGGCAACAACTTGTTGTTATATGTATACATACTTGTTGGTATTGTGGGGTTAATAAAGCTGCCAGGGGTTAAGCATAACACAACTGTTGCTCAACTGTTGCAGCAACTCATAAATTTGAACACCAAACGCCAAAACTAAACAACTTGTTCGACACAACAAATGCTGTGTGTGTATATGGGGTGTGTGTGTGTGAGAGAATGTGTGTGGTTATCAATTTGTGGGGCAGGCATAAATTCCGCTTTTATTTCGTTGCGGACTTGCCTTAATGCAATAATAACGTATATTTTATAGACACAAACTTTTGCCCAACAGCAGCTGCGACAGATTCATGACTTTCGACGCAAGTGTGTGTATCAGTGTGTGTGTGTGTGTATTAATTTCACACATTTACACAGCACTTTTGTGTCTCATTTTTCTTCCAGCTAAAACTTGCCTACTTTGCAGAAAAATAAGATACAGAAAGAGAGAGAGCAACAGCCAAAGAAGAGGGAGAGTCTCCACATCAAGTATACGACACGTAGGCCGCCGCAAAGCAACTTTTGCACGTTCGCTGTCGACTTGTTGCCGCTCTCCTCTTGCTAAGTATTACTCCCCTTTAATGTATATGTTTGTGTGTATTTTGATAAGAGTCATTTAATGTGAGTGTGAATGTGTGTGTTTGTTGTGCGCGTATGCGTAGCAAATTGAAATAAATCTTGACAAGTACGCAGCGTCTCGACTTCATTCGGCGAAATGCGTAAACGAGTTTTTCGCTCTCCTTTCGCCCAAAACAATAACAAGAAACATGTCCAGGCATCAAATTAATAACTAGGCTAGCAAGACTTTCCCCCATCTAGATTAATTATGCCTTACGCAGCAAATACTCTTATGTACTACATTTAATATATACATAAGTATATATATATATATGTATATATAGTAAGGGGTTTGGGGACTGAAACTCCCCTATGATAAATGGGTGAGTAAATTGCTTGCGTTTGGAGCGCCAGGGAATAACAAAACAGAGTTAATAATTTAAAAACAAATGCACGCCAGCAAGTACAATATCATCATCATTTTCATCATCAACATTTGCTTAAAGAGATATCAAATTTTAGACACAGTCCTGCGGCAGTTGCAGAGATAACAAAAAACAGAGAAAATCGCTGGAAGTGCGTGGGCAAAAGCAACTCAGCTTTAAGTTGAGACATAAGCTGTCAAATGTCACAGAATTATAAATAAAATCAACTGTAAGCTGAAGTGGAAAATAAATCTAAAAAAAATTGATAAATTCAACAAAATATGTGACAATGTCAAATGAACTAAAAAAAAAATATTGTTAATTTGTTGTTTGCTTACAAATCAAAAATCAAATCAAATGCTGTCAGTGTAAATCACGACAACACTTAAGAAGCAACTAATTAAAATTCATGCCCCAAAAAGTAGGCAACGAAAAAAATACAACATGGCAAATAAAAAAAAAAGACTCGCACTACGTGAGGTCACGCATTGCCAGGGGAAACAGAGAGAGAGAGAGAGCAGCTGATGATTACTCACTGCCAGTCGCAAATCAACACAGCTTCCAATGCCAACCACCCGCCCCACCCTCAACCACTATTCATAGTGGGTGGCTAATTAAATGAGAGCGCTGCGAATGCGAATGCGGAGGCCAAAAATTAACCTTTAATTTTTGATAAACAAGCTCAGAGCGAACACGGCTCTAAAAATATGCAAACGGAATGAATGCAAATGAAGTGGAGAGTGAGCTAAGAGGGAGAGCAGACACAGCAGGTGCCAGCAGCAGTCAGAAATATGGCTGAAATACCCACACACACACACACACTCACACACATACATATACAAATGCCACGCAGTTTCCAGTTTCCGGTGAGCGCTCGACAGGCGTTTACATAATTTCAATATGACGGCGGCTTTCTCGGGAGGGGGACGCGAGTGGCCAGCAGTGGCCTGAAACGGCCACTTAAAGGACATGCCAGGGACGAAGACCAGCCACAATGGCGGACAGACAGACGGGCAGGCAGGGAGGCAATCGGGCAGACAGGACCTTCCCACTGGCAGACAGACTGACTGGCATTTTTCATTGCGCCCAGAGATGAAAAAGTAACAATATAAAAATTTGTGTTTATGTTTTTATTTTATTTTATTTTATATTATTTTTTTCTTCATTTTCATTTTTATTATTTCGTTGTTATTTCGTGCTTCAGCCCCGCATCGCCCCCGTGGCCACTTGCTGTTTTGGGCCGCCCACTTTTGACACTTATTTTTGACAGCTTAAGGACATTTGAGGGTCATGCACTTTACAGCCGCCAGCCACCAGAGAGACAGAGTCAGAGACAGAGAAAGAGAGAACAGTATCAGAGAAAGAGAGAGGCAGAGAGTTTAAGACTGAGAGAATGGCAAATTTCAAAATTGTTTGCATGTCTGAGATTTGTGGCAGTTTATTATGAATATGTGTGTGTGAGTGTCGCCAAGTGTGTGTGTGCACCTCTATTGTATATAAACTTGCTGTGCGCCCCTCTTGCTGCCCCCCCAAAAAATAAGAGGCGTGTCTGTAGCTTAGTCAAAAACCACATTCATAATGAATGAATTGGGTGCCAGCCCCAAGCTCATTTTTCGGTTAACATGAATTTTGTGTGGACTTGGCTTTTGGACTATTTACTAAAAACAGCCAGAAAGGCACACAGACTGCCACAAAGAGAGATGGAGAGTGAGAGAGGGGGTAATAGGGAACACAGTTGACGACTTTATTGAACCTAGTATGCCTGGGCAACTGCTGTTGCCTGTAATTAAATTAAATTATGGTAGCCAACAGGCAACAGTCAGGCTAGAACCTCACAAGTCCCTCCTTAGCCCAGTTGACAGTTGCTAGTTGTTGCCACTTCCCCTTCCTCCATTTACCCCCTCCTTCTTCATCACCAACAACTGGCATTTTTCGCTTGCTTTGTCACATTAAAATTTAGTGTTGCTTTTAAGTGCCGGTAATAAGATATTTTGTATGCTTCTGGGGCATTGGACACACATCAGGCGGCATCCAGTAGGCAACAGTCCAAAACCAGCGCCATGTGTTTAGCAGAATCCCCAGCTCCAGTTCCATTTTCATCTCCATCCCCAACACTCCAATCTCCATCCCTAATGTGTGTGACAAAAGCAGTTTGCATAATTTAAAAGGCCTAAAAAGCAACTATAAGTTTCGGGCCCGGGATTACAACATTTCTGTTAGACACGGCCCAAAAGATGTTCTCCTCGGCTAAGGAATTTGTGTGTTGAGTGAGCAGGACATACTCCTGTGGCCATGTGGATGGGTTCCGGGTTACATTCTTGCCAAATGTTTGACAATATTTCGAACCGTGTTCACACAACGCAACTAAGCCGCAAAATTGGGGTATTCCCACACTTGATAACGAAACGACAGCAGCTGCTTTTTCTGTTATCTATTCAATTTGAAAATCGTTTTTTAAAGAGTCTAAACTTAAATAATACGCTATTATCATATAAGTAAAGAAAGAACAAAAAAGTTTAAAAGTCTAAGCGAATTTTATCGAAGATCGTTCCTCCTTAAGTTATGTATTCGCGCGATAAAGAAAATAAGTTTTTTTTTTGAGGGAACCGAGACATTGATCTCTCATAACTTCTGCAAATCTGTACCGCTTTTCAAGATTGATACTCGGATTCCTCCACAAGACATGATCCATAGACCAAAATTCGACTTGGCCCTTCCAAGCCTTTGATCTGCCATAACTTTGCTAAATCTTAACCTATATTCAAATATCACACCTCTTTTTCCTAGTCCTGGCCAACAGTAAAAAGCTGCATTCAAAGATTGTCCAAATTCAGAGCTTCAATTTCGGACCCCTTCACAAGCACTGATCCATAGATTAAAAAGGCGATTTTGGGCCTTTCTAACCTTAGATCTGCCATATCTTTGCCATATCTTAACCTATTTTCAAATATCATACCTCATTTTTCTAGTTTTGGCCAACACTAAAAAACTGCATTCAAAGATTGTCCAAATTCAGACCTTCATTTTCGGACCCCTTTACAAGCCCTGATCCATAGATTAAAAAGGCGATTTTGGGCCTTTCTAACCTTAGATCTGTCATAACTTTGCCATATCTTAACCTATTTTCAAATATCATACCTCATTTTTCTAGTTTTGGCCAACACTAAAAAACTGCATTCAAAGATTGTCCAAATTCAGACCTTCATTTTCGGACCCCTTTACAAGCCCTGATCCATAGATTAAAAAGGCGATTTTAGGCGTTTCTAACCTTAGATCTGTCATAACTTTGCCATATCTTAACCTATTTTCAAATATCATACCTCATTTTTCTAGTTTTGGCCAACACTAAAAACTGCATTCAAAGATTGTCCAAATTCAGACCTTCATTTTCGGACCCCTTCACAAGCCCTGATCCATAGATCAAAAAGGCGATTTTGGGCCTTTCTAACCTTAGATCTGCCATAACTTTGCTAAATTTCAACCTATTTCCAAATATTATACCTCGTTTTTCTAGTTTTTGCAACCACTAAAAAGCTGCATTCAAAGATTGTCCAAATTCAGACCTTCATTTTCGGACCCCTTTACAAGCACTGATCCATAGATTAAAAAGGCGATTTTGGGCCTTTCTAACCTTAGACCAGCCATATCTTTGCCAAATCTTAACCTATTTTCAAGTTTAATACCTCTTTTTTCTAGTTTTGGCCAACACTAAAAAACTGCATTCAAAGATTGTCCAAATTCAGACCTTCATTTTCGGACCCCTTTACAAGCACTGATCCATAGATTAAAAAGGCGATTTTGGGCCTTTCTAACCTTAGATCTGCCATATCTTTGCCAAATCTTAACCTATTTTCAAGTTTGATACCCCTTTTTTCTAGTTTTGGCCAACACTAAAAAACTGCATTCAAAGATTGTCCAAATTCATACTTTCATTTTCGGACCCCTTCACAAGCCCTGACCCATAGATGAAAAAGGCGATTTTGGTCCTTTCTAACCTTAGATCTGCCATAACTTTGCCATATCTTAACCTATTTTCAAATATTATACCTCATTTTTCTAGTTTTGGCCAACACTAAAAAACTGCATTCAAAGATTGTCCAAATTCAGACCATCATTTTCGGACCCCTTCACAAGCCCTGATCCATAGATCAAAAAGACGATTTTGGGCCTTTCTAACCTTAGATCTGCCATAACTTTGCTAAATTTCAACCTATTTCCAAATATAATACCTCGTTTTTCTAGTTTTGGGCAACACTAAAAAACTGCATTCAAAGATTGTCCAAATTCAGAGCTTCATTTTCGGACCCCTTCACAAGCACTGATCCATAGATCAAAAAGGCGATTTTGGGCCTTTCTAACCATAGATCTGTCATAACTTTGCCATATCTTAACCTATTTTCAAATATTATACCTCGTTTTTCTAGTTTTTGCCAACACTAAAAAACTGCATTCAAAGATTGTCCAAATTCAGACCTTCATTTTCGGACCCCTTTGCAAGCCCTGATCCATAGATCAAAAAGGCGATTTTGGGCCTTTCTAACCTTAGATCTGTCATAACTTTGCCATATCTTAACCTATTTTCAAATATCATACCTCATTTTTCTAGTTTTGGCCAAACCTAAAAAACTGCATTCAAAGATTGTCCAAATTCAGACCTTCATTTTCGGACCCCTTCACAAGCCCTGATCCATAGATCAAAAAGGCGATTTTGGTCCTTTCTAACCTTAGATCTGCCATATATTTGCCAAATCTTAACCTATTTTCAAGTTTGATACCTCTTTTTTCTAGTTTTGCCTACACTAAAAAACTGCATTCAAAGATTATCCAAATTCAGACCTTCATTTTCGGACCCCTCCACAAGCCCTGACCCATAGATCAAAAAGGCGATTTTGGTCCTTTCTAACCTTAGATCTGCCATATATTTGCCAAATCTTAACCTATTTTCAAGTTTGATACCTCTTTTTTCTAGTTTTGGCCAACACTAAAAAACTGCATTCAAAGATTGTCCAAATTCATACTTTCATTTTCGGACCCCTTCGCAAGCCCTGATCCATAGATTAAAATGGCGATTTTGGGCCTTTCTAACCTTAGATCTGCCATAACTTTGCTAAATTTCAACCTATTTCCAAATATAATACCTCGTTTTTCTAGTTTTGGCCAACACTAAAAACTGCATTCAAAGATTGTCCAAATTCAGAGCTTCATTTTCGGACCCCTTCACAAGCACTGATCCATAGATTAAAAAGGCGATTTTGGGCCTTTCTAACCTTAGATCTGTCATAACTTTGCCATATCTTAACCTATTTTCAAATATTATACCTCGTTTTTCTAGTTTTTGCCAACACTAAAAAACTGCATTCAAAGATTGTCCAAATTCAGACCTTCATTTTCGGACCCCTTCACAAGCCCTGATCCATAGATCAAAAAGGCGATTTTGGGCCTTTCTAACCTTAGATCTGCCATAACTTTGCCATATCTTAACCTATTTTCAAATATTATACCTCGTTTTTCTAGTTTTGGCCAACACTAAAAAACTGCATTCAAAGATTGTCCAAATTCAGACCTTCATTTTCGGACCCCTTTACAAGCACTGATCCATAGATTAAAAAGGCGATTTTGGGCCTTTCTAACCTTAGATCTGCCATATCTTTGCCAAATCTTAACCTATTTTCAAGTTTGATACCCCTTTTTTCTAGTTTTGGCCAACACTAAAAAACTGCATTCAAAGATTGTCCAAATTCATACTTTCATTTTCGGACCCCTTCACAAGCCCTGATCCATACATCAGAATAGGATTTTTCGGCCTTTTCAACCTTAGATCTGCCATAACTTTGCCAAATTTTACACTTATTTGCCATAATATTGCCTTCTTCAGGTATTATATATATATATATATACTTAAAATGCCTAAGAAAATCTAGTTTAGTCGTATAGTTCAATCAACCCCACAGTGAAATTCTTGGAATAACTTGAACTGAATCAGAGCAATTGTAGTTCAACAATTTACCTGCTTGTAAGACATTCACTCAATAGTTGTTGTGTGTATGTCCCACTGATTGTGTGTGTGTGTGTGTGATAATCAGCGCTATCAAAAGCAAAGCACGTTTGAGCTTAGACTGTAAGGCGACAAATACAAAAAAGTAGCTAAAGAGTGAAAGAGAAATATAGAGAAAAGAGAGGGATAGTTATTGATAGAGCAGAAAACAATCGGCAGTCGTTGAACGATGACTGTCTGAGAGCTGAGCAAAGAAATGTTGGTCGCAAAGACGTGTTAAGCGCCTTAAAGTATGCAACGACACAAGGTGCGAGTCCAAGACTCATGTGCCATTAGCACACACACACACACACATACATATACTCAAATCTACACTCTCATATACAAACAAAACGGAAAAGAAAAAGAAAAAGTGAGTCAGACAGACAGTCAAAGAACCGTCCTGATAGACAATTGAAGCAGAATTGTCAGCTGCCCATTGGCAGAAGTGGGCGAGGTCGAGACACGCATAGAGAACAGACAGAGAACAGCAAAAAAAAACACAATCAAAAGTGTCTCCGGCAAGGTGAGAAATAAATGACACTATCCCCCCCCTCTGTCGGTATCTCTCCCTCTCTGTTGTTCGTGTTCGTGGTGTTGTATAGCAGCCATAATCATAGCGCTTATCGTTAGTTTTTGTTGTGTTTTTTGCTGCCGAACTTCATAAAGGTATCTCCCCAGAGAAGTGTCCTCCAGTTGAGTTGTGTGTGCCACTCACCCCCAACACCCCCCCCTCACCACCATGACTGACCCACTCTTTTGTGGCACACTTGGCAGTCCAGCTTAATTGTGCTTTGGGGAACGCTTAGAAGAGCCACATTGACATTATTTTGTGTCCAAGGACTCCGATTTCCCCCGTCTGTGAAAATTTGCATTGCTTTTGACTTTTGAGCCAAGACATTTTCTTTCATGTTTCAGCATATTATTCATGCTGGTCATGGCCATGCCAGCGAAAGAGACAGTTAGAGAGTGAGAAGAGAGAGAGAAAGAGAAAGAGATACAGGGGTGGAGTGACAAAGACAGCAATAGACAACTTTGACAAACAGTCTGTGCGTAGTTTAATTGCTTGTTGAAGTTGTCCCAGAAAATTTCCAGAGCACAAAATATTTGCACAAATATAAATTGCAAAGCATTTCTCTAGATAAATAAAAATTAATTCTTTTATTTATATTTTTTTTAATAAATTTAATAAGTGAAGAATCTATACAGCTTAAAGTACCTTTACATCACATGATTAGATTATGTAAATGAAACCAAACGTCAATTCTATGTATGACTAAAATATTAAATTAAATAAGAAAAAACATGTATAATTTTATTTTTAATAATTTTTTAAAATTTGTTTTCTATGTATGACTATAATATTAAATTACAAAGGAAAAAAATGTTTAAATTTATTTTTTATAATTTTTTAATACTTATTATTTTAATTATAAAGTTATGCGCTTATTACAAATTTTTGCCAGTCAAACAGCAGACATCATTTGTCATATTTCTTTTGATATTATATAAATTTTTTTTTTTTATTTTTATATTAATGCTGTATATGTTCTATATATAAATATTATATATATTTAGCCAGACATTTCATTTTATGGCATTGAGAACTTGTGCAGCTTCCCGAATTCGTTATGTGTTGGCGTTGGGGCGCGTCAATCGATTAATTGATTGATGAACATGCTATGAATAGCAGATGAAGGTGATGTTATTATACATAACATATGAAGCGATAAGCAAAATACACACACACACACACACATACACACAGGCACATGTTGGCCTTCAGCTGAGATACATTCCTGTTTTTTTTTTGCTGTTGCGCGATTTCTATAAAAATTCAAGCGAAACTCTGCGCCTCTTGCAACAACGCACTATAGGTTTTTTTGCCAAAAAGCTGCTATAAACCCCATTTATAAAAGTTAAACTATCAAAATAATTTTGATCGCTCTGTATCAAAAAAAGAGTGACCATCAAAGTTGCATACCAAAAATTTTCATAGGTGGCGCCACTGTGGCGAAATCTGGTTTGAAACTCGGCTGTTTATATCCATGGGCGCAATCAGTGCAGAAGTGCATTTTTTAGTCTAATTGTCAATATCAAATAACTATGAATAGAACTCTTGTCTGATCAAATTTTTGTGATGCAATCGAATCAGTGGGATTTGTACTGCATGTTTTGATATCTGAAGTGTTTGAAGTCGTTGTGGTGTCTCCGTAGTTATATGTCAAAATAAGTGTTCTAACAAGTACAGATTTGTTAATAAGTTTAATTTTTAGAAAGGTTTAAAAAGTGTGACGTATTTGGAAATACGCTGTAACCTATTGTAAGTATTAGAGTAATTAATTACTGTTTAATTGCATATAGTCAGAATTGCCAGGTTCAACCCGATTTTTTGGAATTTTAACTTTAGGGGCGTAACCTGAAATCCAACAGCTGAGAGTTGGTTACCATTTGAAATGCAATAAATACACATGTATTCTTCAATTTTACTAATTTTTTTTGTTGAATTAATAATTATATATATTTTTACTTATAATTTTGCAGTTTTACTTGCTTTTTTAATAATACCAATGTTTAAACACTCGTTATTAAAAATAACCCCAAATATAAAAAATAAATAAAAATAAAAAAAATGGGCGGTGCCACACCCAAATTTTTTTTTTTAAATTCTACTTTCTATTGTTTATATCTACCAGATAAAAAAAACTAAACCAAAATATCTTGTTTCATTCATGAGATATTAATATAAAACACGAAAAGTCAAAAAAGGGCTATAGTGTAACGTGATGGGCACGTGAGCAACAGCAACAACAACAGCAACAAAAAATAGAAGAAGAAGAAGAGGCAACTGTCTGACTGTGAACGGGGGGAGGGGGAATAGCGGCATGAAAAATTGTTTGTATTGCATATTTTTAGGGGCCGATGCCATGGAAGCGACCAAGCGTGAAACATGTTATCGAAGCGCTTTTAATGGAATTAATGCACAAAAAAGCAAGCAGGCAATACATAAACACACATACATACATATATATATACATATATATATGTGTGTATATAGAGAGCCAAATGAATTAAATTGCAAAAATACAACGTAAAGGAATAGCATAGAAGGCGCAAAAGAATATTCATTTTGCCAAGCGCCTTAAAGTTGGCAACCTTTTCATTTGCCTATTGAAAAGGCAACGAAAAACTGCAGCTGTGTGCGAGAGTTGCTTCCACGTAATTAATTTCCCAGCAATTAATTAAAAAGCAACAGTTAGACGGGCAGCTATTAATAATAGACTGAGAGCAGGCGTACTTCAATTTGCAAACACCATCAATAAAAGGAACAACTTGAAAGAGTTGTTCTAAAATTGCATGAAATTTATAAAAGAAACAAGAAATTTGAATTTAATTAACTAGCGTTTTGCACACATTTTTTTATCATTTAATTAGAAGCAGATAGTGTCAAGGATGCTCTGCCATTTTTAATTGCATTTAACAAGGGATTGTCCTTGGAAAATTGTGAAGAGAAAGGGAGTTGACCGAAAAAGAAACTATGAAATGTGTTTGCTATGCAATTGAGTTATGAACACACACACACACACACACATGCATGCATATATGTGTGAGATGTGCGTGTGTGTGTGTGTGTGTGTAGGTAATTAGCCAAAAACATATTACTTTAATGACTGGGACATGCAGCTAGCCAAGATTTAATTATGAGGCAACAGCAAGCGGCCAAGCGGCCAAATTGAATTGTGAACCTCGCCAGCAGCAGCAGCAACACACACACTCACACAACACACACACAGTCTACACATAGATTGTGGCAGTGGCAACCCTGAACCGTGACCAGCACATCCCTCGCTCTCTCAACCTACTGCCCCCTTGTCAGTCTTTGCAGAAGTGCCTGAAATTGACCATTAAAATCGTTTATGCATTTTGTGTGTTGTGCTTGTTGCCGCTCTAATTGCTTGTTCTCCCTCTCTCTCTCTCTCTTTCACTCTCTCTCTGTCTGTTTCTTCATCCCTGTCCCTCTGTGCTTGTTGCTGTTGCTGCAGGTCGAGCGGCCATCATAAAATATTATTATTAGAAATTAAATTTTTATGCGCATATATTGCTAGAGCGCGTGGACAGCACCAGTTTCAGTATCAGTTTCAATATCAGCTTCAATTTCAGCTTGAATTTCATTCTCATTCTCATTCTCAGCTTCAACCGCGTTGGGGCATCGAGATTTTATTGCATGCTTCCGGGTGATTGCCACAGTCAAATTTGCCAAATGCTTCAAATGAAGCCATCAATTTTAATGTCCACTAAACTGCCAAGTAGTCCTCGCAGACTCCACAACAAAAAAAAAAGAGAGGAAAGAATTCAGCTCATTCTATGTATTTGTAGTTATCTCCAGCCATATTTCTTTATCTCTTTTCTTGCACTCTTCTTTTTTTAAGTGGCCATCAGTGCTGGTGACTGTTTTCGAAATAAAATAAAAATACAAATTAAAAAGAAATATTTAGTTTAAAAGTATTTACGTGGACAGTGTAGTAACTAAGGTTGTGAGGATTGCATAAGTACTATTTAAAATTTCCTGGATTTAGAGACAAGTTATTGATTTTTTTAAATATTAATTTTTTTTATTAATTTACAATATTTAGTTATTGATAACTTTAAATATTTGGTATGTGACACTTTCATGAAAATCCTTTTTAACAAATTATTTTTTTTAAGTTTATTTTTATTTATCTTAATTTTACTTGTTTTTAAATTTTATTAAGCGTTTTTGAAGAATCGGTAGAACTTAAAAAGTTCCTTAACATCACATGAGTAGAGGGTGAAAATAGAACCTAACTTCAATACAATATAAAAATTAATGTCAATATTTTATTTAAAAAAGAAAAAAATTAAAAAAAAAATATTATTTTAAATATTTTTATAATTAGTTTTAATATACGGCCACACTTTTGTAGATATATTGAAGCTATACATTCAAAATACTTATCTAAAGAATACTTAAATATAGTCCTTTTAGAGAGAGAGAGACATCGAAAATCCTTTTCATACAGATCTCTCGCAGATATACACCAAAGCACTTCCAAGTCTGACCCATCAGTTGCAGTATAGACTATATTTTAAGTGTGACCGTATAACTATAGATTGCATGTGTGAGGAGAGAAAAGAAGCGAAACTTTTGTCAGACAAAAGAACGTCTGAGTTGTGAGGCAGTTGCAGATAAACAGAAAGCAGCCACAGAATGCAACCCACAGACACACACACACAAATATATGTATATATATGCATGTATGAGTGTGTGTGTGTCATTTGCCGAGCAGTTGCTGAATTATGCGGGTTGTTGACAGAGCAATCTCTGAAGGCAAACGGCATAAGGAATTGGCGCTGGGCAAGGGAATTTCTGCAACTTGTGAGGCACATTCAGAGTTAGCCACAAGCACTACCACAAGCTCACACCCTCACACACACATGCGTGTATATAGATATGTGTGTGTATATAAAGCTAGTGGCACAAGTGAACGCTAAATGACACACAAATTCAATGTCAAAGCGTTGGCGCACAAAAGTATGCTACGATATGTGCAAAAAGCTGTAGGAAAGTTGGAGAAATGTAGAAGGGAGTGTATGAGGAGCTGGACACGAACAGTAGCGAGTAGCGCCAATGGTGATGATGACAATGATGATGTGGATAGTCAGACACTCACTCACACACGTACAAACTGTAGACACACACACACACACACTGGCATAAATAAATGTGTGTAAAAGTTTGATTTGGAGCAGAGTAGGATGTGGTCTACATGGAAAAAAGATGTTGATATACATAAAGAGATAGAGAGAAAGCGGAAGAACGGCAGAGGGAAAGACGGAGAGCCAGGCAAGCAGAAAGTTGTCTTTTTTGTGCTGCTGCGGAAACGGAAATAGAATTATAAAAGCCAAGCTAAAGACGTTTACACACCATACAAAAAGCAAATGGCGAAAGCAAGAAGGAGACACATTGCTAAAAAGGAAAGAGAGACAGAGAAATATATGCTCCACACATACACATGGCAGGCAGATAAGAAAATTGTTTGCGAAAGGCTTAAGGCACAGATTCAGGGGGTTGGAGAAAGCTTCCCTCAATCTATATGTGGATGTATGTGTGGCGAGGATGGAAAACTTTTAGCCAAGTTCGTAGGGGGCTACAAATTTATGAACAGACAACCACAAAACTGTGTGTAGTGGTTGGCCCCAGTTGAAGGGTGCGAAAAGAGCGACAAATACAGTGAGAGTGAGTGAGAGTGTGTGGGAGAGAGTGTGAGAAAGGGATGGAGGAGGGTGCGGTTGAATCAAAAATGAAGTGCGATTTATGGTCATACAAATCAAAGTTTGGTGCTTGAGTTGATTGCTAACAATCTTTTGTATGACATAGTCGCATGAAGTGCTCGTTGGTTTGCCCCTAGAGAATTGCCAACAACCCAGAGTAAGAGTGAGAAAGCATAGAGTGTGAAAAAGAGAGAGAGAGAGACACTCGCTTGGCTGACTTTGCAGGTGTAGCCAAAGAGATTTGTGGTACAAATTAGTCGAAATGTGAAAAATGAGGTGATAAATTTTGCAAAGTGTGAGCAAAACTTTCGAATTGAATAGAGAAAGACGGAGAGACAGAAAGAGAGAGAGAGAATGAGAAAGCGAGTTAGCGAAAGGGGGGAAAGAGATAGAGATAAGTATAGGTATAGAGCTGGCTTTGGGATTTATGAACAATTATAAAAGCTGTGTTGAAATTTTGCTAAAATGCAGAGATTTGTGTGCGGCAAAAGTTTTCCTCGCCCAGCCCTCAATTCCAACTCTGTATAATGAGATTGTTCAACGGAATTTTGGCCAGGGATGGCATCAGCTTGTGCTTCTCAATAGATCCTTAATTCCATTATACTTTCAGAACTGTCAAGGGACACCAATTGATTTGCAATGGAGCCAGCTTGAAATTGTGCCAGATTAAAGCCGACTCGTAATGAAATCATTCAGTTCATAACTTGGCCAAGATGCAAGTGTCCTGGTTAAGCTTTAAATTTGCTCACCTTGTGCGAACCTTGGGACATGCTCAGCATGTCCTTGGCAGCCATTTAAGTTCAATCTTTGGCTAACCCTTTTTCGCCGGCAGCCAAACAAAGGTTGTCATGGCCCGCATCACCTTTGGCTACAACAGACACGGACAACAGACAATGCAGGATGGGAGCAGCTGAAAGAAATGGGCGAAAGGACTAAGGACACTAAGGGTCGTCTTTTGCAGTCAGTCAGGGCAGCCAAGCAAGTCGGCGACGCATTTGGCACGGCTAATTCAGCACAACACACGACGCAGTTACAGTTACTTCGGCTCAAGGACATAGACTAACTGACTGTGTGTGTGTGTGAGTGTGTGTGTGAGGACATTGCCTGGCAGGATTTGCCAGTTGAGAAATTGAATATTTCACATGTCTGTTTGAATTTTATAAGCATCGCAGGAAGTAGCAGCCAACACACAAACGGAAAAGGAAGTGTACCAAGAAATGGAGGAAAATAACACAAAAAAAAAAATAGAGGGAATACAGAAAAAAAAATAAAATAGAGAAGCAGATACGAAAACGTAACCAGCAAACCAAATAGAAAAATTGAAAAATACAAAAAAGGCAGCAAGAAATGGAAAATAAATTGAGAGAAGCTGCTGTAGCCACTGTGAGATGTTAGAGAAAGAGAGAGACAGAGAAGGAGAGTTGAAGAAAGAGAGATTGAGAGAGAGAGAATAGCGACTGGGCGCCTAATCTAATATGCCACAGTGCAGGAAATTTGTGGACAGAGGCAGTTGTGGCAGACAGACAGTCAAGAGAAATAGACATTTACACAGTCGAGAGGGAGAGATTGAGAGGGAGACAGAGAGAGAGACAGAGAGAGAGAGAGAGAAAGGGAGAGGGAGAGTGCAGACTATACTGATTGTGGGTTATGGCAAACTCCAAACTGCCTCCCCACAAATCCCATGTCAGACTTGAGATGGACAAGTTAGTTTTCAGAGCTGAGACCCTCTGACAAAAACGTGCGAAATAAATGATATCTTATCTCCAATACACACAATCATACACACACACAATCATACACACACACACACGCATAGAGAATACACGCATAGTTGTGGCAAATGGAGCGTAAATTTCAAATTATGTTATAGGCTTTTGAGCTGATAAGTAAATTGTATTTTTTTATGCATCTCAAGTGTGTGTAATTGTGGGTGTGTGTGTGTGTGAGTGAGAGTGAGTGTGTGTTGTATTGTGGTATACAAACTATGCAATACAGACAAATATCTACACAGAATTTATAAACACATTTCTGATGGCTTTTCTTGTAATTGAAAAAGATTACAACTTAAGTGGGCAAGTCAAATAAAGGCAAGTTTTGTTAAGGAAACTACAATAGAAATTTATTGAAAGCAGTTTAAAAATCAAAAGAAAATAGATTTTAAAAATATTGCATTTTTTTTTTAGTCTGTTGAAATATTTTGCCTTCAGCTTTTTTCTAATTTAATAAATGAAGAATCTGTTCAACTTAGTTTCTGTTTAAGCGGATTTAGCTAAATATCAAAAATCTATTGTTGTGAGAAAAAGAAGAAAATTTCGAAGTTTAAATTTTAAATAAACTTTTTTTAACAAGCAATAATAATAATAATGCTGGTGGCCTAGGCAAATACTTTATAAATTTCGTATGCAAAAGAAATCACTTAAATTTCCATAAGTGAAATATTTGCATAGAAAACCGCAAAATAAATTTGTATATTTTTAAAAGCAAATAATCCGCCTAAACTTGGCTCAATGTTGAGTGCGGCTTACCAGACACTCTGAGCTCACTCTCTCTCCCTCTCTCTCTCTCTCTCTCACTCTCTCTATCTCTCTTTCTCTCTGTCTCTCTCTATCTCTCTATCTCTATCTGAATCCACATATATATTTTCTTTGCATAATTTGTGGGCAGCACAGAAACCATAAATAAATCAATGCTAAAACATAAACAAATTGCAAAAAAATGAAAAGGAATAAGATGGAAAGCAGAAAATATGTTAAGCCATAATGTAAACATTTGAGTTTACAAGCCAAAAGACTAGACAACTGCATGCGGAAAGGCTAAAAAAAAAATAAGTGGGGGCATCCACATATATTTATAGCCTACTTAAAGGCTTACTGGCAGAGAGGTCGCAGTGCCGCTAAGGCCACTTTAATTTCAATTTTCAATTTGCATGGCTGCGACTCCGAATCTGAGAGTTGCCATGCAAATTGAATCATTTCATTTCCTTTCTTTTTTTTCCCTGGGATGCCAAACAAATTCTCTTTCTCTTCTTTACTCTCTCTCTCTCTCTCTCTGTTCCATCTTTTGTGTGTGTTTCTGTAAGGTGTCCAAAAAGGAGGAGGGCAAAAAAAAAAAAAGTGTCGTTCTTTTGAATTTATGATGCTAAACACACAAGCATGTCTTGAATGGCAACTTTATTCATATGGCTTTGGCTGCTCGACCTCAGCTTCATTCAAACACTCACACACACACACACACATACACACACTGATTTGAATAGTCAGACGTTGTCCTTGAATGAATAAGAGCCTATAATATGCTCTTTGACTTTGTATTTGTTGCACTTTTCCAGCCTCTCTCTCTCTCTTTGCAATTCAATCTGAATATTTACTTAATGCGAACATTTTTGCTTGTCTTCAACAGATCGCACCATACAGGAGCATGAGAACAAGGATGTGGTGCTGCCGTGTCCTGTGAATGAACAGAAGTGCGGGAAACTGCATTCCCTCAACTGGTTCAAGGGGGATGGACGCATAGCTGCGATGCTCCTGGGCGATAGCAATGTGACGAGTGTGAATGATGAATTTAAAAATAGGTAAGTGAAATTTTCAGAAATATTCCAAAAACAAATTCCTGAATCGAATTTCAATTTAATTTGCGTAGAGTAACTGTTGAGCAGAATCCATACAGATTAGTTATTAAGGACTTGAAAATATCTGACGAGGATATCTATCTATGTGATACAACATTTTTTATACCAGAAGAAACGTGTGATAACTTCAATGGCTATCGTGTCGAACTGAGAGTCTTAGGTAAGTCCTCAATCATCCAATGCATTCCAAGCTGAATCACAATAACATTCTCTGCATGTCATCTGATATTTATATACATAGTCATGATAATCTTGTAAATTGCTTTTAACATTTGGAATTATGATTTGCGCTGAGTTTTTTGTACTTTGTGAAAACGTTATGAATTTTTTCAGTTACGCTTAAAGTAAACTAACTGCTAAACTAACCCATAAATGAGCAAAGCAATCAAACTATATATCTGTTATATCTGTATTATCAATGCATGGAGCTTGCCTGTTAAACACCTGCAGGATCAACAGGACATCCCATTCGTTTGCATGCCTAGGCAGCCTGTTTGCCTTGAGTTGCTCCTTGAATAATCCATCGAAGCTTATTGTGTGTTTGTCCCTCTTCGCTGAAAACTATGTGTTTCACTTAAAATATGAAAAAAAAAACAAAAATGGAAATGCAATTGTTCGAGTTTAAATTTTTCCAAAGTGAATTCCGAATATCGATTGCATTTTCACTTTGATTTCATCTCGTTTTGCACGCCTTACATATTCTCTCTGTAAATATTTCTACCAGCTAAAAATGAATACCGATTTTCATCAATATTTGCGCAAAACGAAACTTTACTATTTCCATCTCTATATCTATATCTGTCTCTATCTCTGTCTACTCTTTTACCATATAACATTTGAACGTGTCAAAACTCATGCAAATATTTTCTCTTAACTGATTGTCCCACCAAAAAACCAAAAAAAAAAAAAAATCCAAATCGCTAAAAAACAAAATGATTTGAATCTATCGCTCGTCCGCATCGACATGGAATTTCTAACTATACATATAACATACATATATACCACATACTATATATATATTGATCAATATATACTATATATATATATATATGCATTGCCATCAACAACTCAAACAAATTCTCTCCAACGAAAACCAAAACTAACCAACAAATAAAACCCTCTAAAACCTGTAAACAAAACAAAACACAAATAAAATTCTGAAAATCAACCAACATTCAAACACACACATATATATATATATACATTTGGAAATGCCACGCCTCTTCTGTTCACCACTTCCGCCCAAAACGTGTGCACTCACAAACAAAATTGTTCCATTTTGTTTTGTTTTTTTTTTTACTTAACCAAATTGTATTGAACTGTGTGCCTAAAAATCACCTAAAAATTGAAAATTGAACTGAAAACCCAAAAACTGAAAACTGAAACCATTTAACCTGATGTGAAACTCAAACTGAAAACAATTTAAACTCCCCTACAAAACGCTTTAAATTAAATTTGATTTCTTTAAATACCAAACAAAAAAATTACAAAATACTCATAAATAATACCAAAAACAACAAAACGTTTTTGGCAATAAAAAATAAACAAACGTAAAAAAAAAAAAAAAATAAACTGCGTGAAACAAAACGTAGAAAACCTTGGTAAATTGCATATTAAACATAAAATATTATTAATAAAAAAAATTATTTTTAATTTTCACTTGGCAATTTAGTTGAATGGCAGTTGAAATTATAATTTACATAAATTTTTAGTTTTCGGAGAGAATGAGAATGTGCTGATATTTTATTTTTATTCTCAAATAATACTTGGTTCAATTTAGTTTAGTTAAAATATTCATCTTCGAGTCGAAAAGATTTCACGACTTCTGCAGCAGCTCATTCGCGACTCTCATTTCACATTTATTTAATAATTATTTAGTCAATTATCATAAGTTATTCTATTATTTACATTTATTGCTAATAATATTTTCTATACAATGCAACAAAAAATATCAAATATGATTTATTAAAAACACAACAATTCAACATTTTTACCTCCCGCTCAACAAAAATATAAAATCTGTGTAAAAATTAAAAAAAAAAATCGAAAAAATTTCAACTACGCACATGACATACAAAATGAACAACACACACACACACACATACATACACATACATCACATACACACGCACACACACACACACGACATGTCGTTGGGATATTTGGACACAGTGCCACCCCAAGAGGTCCTGATATTGGATGCGAAGGGCGACAGGATCGAGAATGGGAGCATCGTGGGACCCATGCAGGAGCGCCAGAACCTCAAGGCGACCTGCACCGTGCGACGAACACGCCCACAGCCCGATGTGGGCTGGTGGCGTGGCAACAAGCGACTGGCAACATGTGAGTAGCATCAACCTTCCCCAACACTATGCTACAAGGTAGCATAAAGGCGGTCATAAAAGCAGCTGAAGCGCGTTTATTGATTCCCAAAAGTGACTTAGGCTACATATACTGCCAGCGAGGAGGGGGTCAGAGAGATGAAGGGCGGGTATTGAGGCTAAGCAGCCAATTTGATGGATAAACCGATGGGCGATAGAGATTCCTGGGATGGAGTCGCAAAGGTTTTGTTGGAAAATCGCGTCAGAATTGAGTTTACGATGCGCCACAAAGTTTATGCAGTGAGTGACGACGACCCAGGGTCATAAACCTACCAAGACCAGGTTCAGCTTCAGCTTCAGGTTCAGGTTGAGGTCCAGGCTCCGGTTGAGGTTGAGGTTCAGTTTGAGCTGCTGGCCACGGAAGGATTTGGCTGCTTATCAGTGTCGGTCGGTCCATAGGCAAATGCCCCAAACTGCCGCGCCCATATTCAAGTCATAAAATTGGTATGCCCTTTTATTGTAAAACATAAAAATAAACTTAGAGGCGATTTTCATTAAATTTTTAAGGGCTGCAACCCCACAGAAAAAGAGTGTAAAAAACAGCTAAACAGAAATAAGTTGGAGGAAGATACCACGCACATCAAACCACCAAGTAAATTAATTGATTTCTATTTTTAAAAGCTCTGTACATTAGCTAAATAAGAATTTAAACCCAAAAACATGGTACACTCTAAAAAAAAAACATCGAAATTTGCTTCATTTTTAAGGTTTTCACCTTTTTTGTGGGTAGAACCTTGAAAAGGCACTTAAAGCAATGCATTATTTTATTTTTAAGACTTCCAGCAAAAATTCCCAACAATTTACAAGGCGCCAACAACATTTATTTTATTTAGATACATTTTTTTTTTGGTCATTTCCGTAGCTTATTTCAACTTTTTTTTGTTGTTGTTGTTGTTAAGCCCTGTCTAATTGGCCTTGGTCTGCGGTCTTGCAACCCTTTCGAGGGTAGATGTGCGTGGTAAGGATTTTGGGGTGTGTATATGTGTGTGTCTGAGAGAAGACACAACAAATTGTGATTCATTCGGAAATTTTGTTTATTTTGATTTTAAAAGCCCTTTGCTTATCATAATTGTCTGCAATTACTAGAAATGTCAAGGGGTTGCATGGACAGGATATGGTAATGTAAGGACTCTATTTATGAGGAGAGAGGTACTTGAGACACAGCTTAGAGTGTTTGTTTTAAGTAGACAAAATTGAAATTTAGCTAAAGAAGAGGAAGTTACCTTAAATAGGAATAAGAGTTAAATTCTTGTAAAGAAACTACTTTATTTTTATATACCTCTCTAATAAAATAACTTTATTTCTGTTCTCAGATTCCGCTACACACGATCAAACCGATGGTCTTTACACTTCCACGCTGGAATTGGATTGGCAATTATCACGCGATGATCTGGCGCAGGATATTGAATGTCGTGTCGAATCGGCGGCCATCAAGAATACAATTGTTTCCAAATTTAGTGTCGATTTGCAAGGTGAGTCATCAGTAAGAACAGTTTCAATTGTTGTCATGACTCAGCTCAAGACTCTATAAAAACTGAAAGGCATAACTCTAAAGCCAGAGTATAAATTTTGTTAGGCTCCGCTTAGTTATATGACTCTATTTAAGGCAAGGACTAAAAGGGGTTTCTCTTTATTTTTTACGTTTTTACGACTTTGTTTTGAACTTTTCAACACATAAAACAAAATTCAGCTAAAGCCAAAATCATAAAAATCTAAATGTAAGGGATATTTACTTAGAAATATTGGCAAATAAAATTTATGAAATTAATTAGTGGCATTTAACTAATTGCCAGGACTCTGAAAAATATCGTTTCTCATTCATTGCCTTCGACGCATAAATTAAAAAGCGGCGAAAAAAAAGAAGAAAAATTGACGCGACATTTTGACATGTTTTGGGTTCATTAAACCCAACGAAAGACAGTGTCCTTCCCCTACCCCTCAACACCGACTATGTCTACACTCTTTCCGTAAGCTCAGTGAACCTTTCTAATTACGAGACAAAATACAAAATACATGAATTCCCAGAGGCAAATCAAGAGCCTTTTACGAAAGTCATGCAAATAAATTTTTTTCTAATTAAAAGCTGACAATATCGAGTAACATTTTTTGCCCCCCCTTCGTCCCTTCGGTGTGCTCTTTGAGCAATGACTTGGCATTTTTGTTAAGGCAATTAATGAATGTCATTAAATGTAACATAAAACTGAGTAACTAAGCCAAGTTTTTCATTTACAAAGTGGGCACAACAAATTGATTGATGGCCCCAAACCCCAATTTCGATTCTTCCTTTAAAAAAATAAAACACAAAAAAAACATATACACTTTTCCAATTCATTTTATAAGAAAGTTGCTACGGCATGCAAATTGCCATTATTAATGTTTTATATTATCGAAACAAAACAAAAAATATATAGAGAAAGAGAGAGAGAGAGAGAACGGAAAGTGGAAAATAGAAAATGGCAAAGAATAAAATTGAATCGGGGGAGGAGTATGAGTATGAGACACATAGCGGCAGAAAAGCCAATTACAAGTGGAGAGCATTTTAAGCAATTTTCTAACAGGCTTTTAACATTTTCACAGTGCGACCCACGAGCATAGACATCAATGGAGTGGAACATCATACGGTGCAGGGCAGCAAAGTGGTGCTAACATGTGACGTAAGTATATCCCTGACTTCCCTTTGCCCCTCACTGCTGTGTGCATGGATGGTTGGATGGATGGATTGATGGTTGAGTGAATGAATGGGCTGCAAGTGCAACTGCATGGTTGAGGAAGTAGAGGAAGCAGAGAATGAGAAAAAGATTGAGCATGAGGCGGAGGTGGAGGCGGAGGGTGGGAATGAAGCTAGTAATGGAGTCAGCACTAAGGGCACTGGATAAGTCACTGCAGTAACTATGAACTGCCGCACAGTGTCACCAAAACTAGTGCAACCCTAGCAGAAAATAATTGTTGAGCAATTCAGAAAATATTTATATTATGGAAATATTTTTAGTCACAATGGGAATTCTTACAAAAAGAAATATATGATATTATAATAAGAAACACAAACACATAAAATAATTTTTTTATTATTATTAAATTATTCAATTAAATCAACTTTAAATCTTAACAAGTCATATGCAGAAGTTTTCTAAAAGTATATAAATTAAAAATCTTAATAAATTTATTAAAAAAAAAATTTAAATCACATAAATATTAAATTATAATATTTATTTTTATATAGAAATACACAAAATTTTATCTAGACAATTTATATTTTTATTTTTGTATATCATAAATATATACAAAAAAATATATAAATATAAAATAGTTTTATGATCAACACAAGCTTTTAAAATGTTACCTAAAATTATCGAATTAATTAAAATTTATTAATATAAATTTTTGAAATGCAAAATATCTTACAATTTCTTCAAAATGATTTCCTCAGCTCTTAACAAAATCATTGTAATTAATATTATTTACTGAAAATTAAAAGAATTATTTACTAGATAATAAATCTCTGCAATAATTTAATAAATTTTCAATATATGCCCAAATTCCTTAATTTTTTAAACTATACCCAACATCATTAAATTGCCAGTTGCTTTAAGGATTTTGTGGACATTGTGAAACAAGGCAGGGAGTGTTTTTAGGGGATTTTCAAGTTGAGCATTTGTAGTGCCTGATGTTGGCGTTTCCGTAATTGACAATAATTAACTGTCAATTATTTTGCGATTTTTCGTTCACATACCCAACTGACATATGTGTGTGTGTAAGGATGTGTGCAGGACAAGGACGAGTTGCTGCCACTAGGACAATGCCTTGTCATTTGCCAGGACTAGGAGTAGGAGTAGGACTAGGACTAGGAGTAGCGTGTAGGAGTAGCGAGTAGGTCCTGGCAGTTGCCAAGTTGCCATTGCATTTTAATGGAAATGTGCCTCAATTGGCTGCAGTTTAGCAGCACTTGGCAAGGGCAGCCAGGATCTCGAGGACCTGTCTGCCTTGTGTGCACTCTGAAATTATGCAAAATTGTCTATTGATTGCGTATTATGTTTAATGGAATTTTATGCAATTGTTTTACTTGGCCCACTCAGGTTTCCTTCACAAACTGTTATTGTATTGCCTAATGGATATATGAATAAGAATATATATACGAATCGATGTGTGTATGTGTGTGAGTTGTCAGACTAATGGAAATTTAATGGCAATTTGCTTAGACCCAACGCCCAATTCACAGTCATTCACAAATTGTCTGCCAATATCTACCCAATATGTGTATATATAGTATAGCTATTTAATTGGATTTCTATTGTTAATATTTGTGCTCGTTGACAGATACACGGTGCTCGTCCTGCCGTCAATCTCACCTGGTATAACTCGAGTGCCGTGATTAGCGCCGAGGAGAATGAGCTCACGGAGATAAGAACCAAGGCGGTGAGTAACATGCCAATCTTAGCTGACATTTTAAATTAAATTACTATTTGTTTTTTGGGATTTTTTTTTTTAATTTTTGTTTTGCAGTTTGAAAAGGCAGATGGCACGTATCACACCCAATCGGAGCTGATTTTCAATGCGACGCGTTTTGAGAATGATCGCGTTTTTCGCTGCGAGGCCGAGAATATTGTGCTGCAAATAAATAGCGAGAAGCCAATGGCCTCAGCACTAACACTCGAAGTTATGTGTAAGTATTGAATCTACAAATTTTAATAAAATATTTTTAAATTATACTGATTTATAGAAATTTATTGTCCAAATAAATTTGTAATATATAATTAATTAAGTTTATAAAATAAAATTATATAATTAAAAATTTCTTAATTTTTAACTACAAATTTAAAGTAAATATGTTGAAAATAATATCATCTTAACATATAAGCCATTATTTAATAAAATTTATATACTTATGACTAGATAATAGTATTATTTTTTTTATTTTTATTTGTTTACTTAATGTCAACTATTATCAGTAAAAAAAGTGTAATTAATTAAACTATAAAATTTCAAGAACATATTCATAATTTTTTAGTTTAAAATTAATAACATCAGGGATTTAAGGAAACTATAAATATACGTTAAATATCTGTTAAAATGGAATACATGTTTAAATTAATTAATTTCAAAATATTATAGTTGAATTTTTTATTGCTTTCAAAACTTATTTTTCATTAAGATGCGATAAAAAGCATACAAAAGTGTAATCATATATTATAAAATTTTTACAAATAAGTAATTATGATTTTATTTTTACTTGATAGTCGAAATTTCTTATTTATAATTTTATAATTTGATAGAAATCTTTCAAAATTTATTAATAATCAAAATTTGTATATTTCTATTATAAAATGTATCTTGTATTTTGCCACAGATCCGCCCGTTGTTAAAGTCAGTCCGCCTGAGATGGTGACAAACACCAGCGAAATTGTGCTGCTCAATTGTGAATATGTGGCAAACCCCGCTTCGCTCATGCAGGTTGTTTGGTAAGTGCTTAACCCTTAAAAAAAATATATAAAAAACACAAAAAATGCAAATTTAAAAAAAAAATATATATATCTAAAAAAGAGCTAAAGACCGCCGCAGGCTGTGGCCGAAAAATGCAAAAGTCAAAAGCGAATCGCAAACGAATTTAAATTGCTTTTAAATCCGTTCAGCGAACTACGCACATGTGACAGAGATGGCAATATAGCAATAGAAAGAGATAGATAGCATAGCATAGAGCAGCTGGAGGCCGAAACTGACGCTTTGGCTTTGTTGCATGATGTTGGCGCCTCGCAAAGGTGCCAAGCAACCGGAGGGGCATGCAACGTGGAGGAAAGTATAAAATATATTGTGTGAGGAGGAAGTAGAGGAGGAAAAACAGCGGGAGGCGTTTAGCCTGTTGGGAGGGAGGGAGGCAGAGTTTGTGTGACTTTGAAGCCAGGTAGACGGCATGGGGAACACTCCTAGACACAGTCACAGTTACAGTCACAGTCACAGTCACAGACAAAGTCACAGCGGCAGAACTCAATTAAACTAAAATTTCCACAGTAAACAAAAATC
Source organism: Drosophila quadrilineata (assembly GCA_018150725.1). Classification (NCBI taxonomy): domain Eukaryota; kingdom Metazoa; phylum Arthropoda; class Insecta; order Diptera; family Drosophilidae; genus Drosophila; species Drosophila quadrilineata. Next base: position 8,141,173 of record JAECWN010000219.1, on the reverse strand, counting down.
TAATTAAAAACAAATACAAAAGTAAATAGACGGCGACGAGTTGAAAGCAACGTGGCAAGTGTGTATCTACGTGCAACATCATGTGCGTGAATTGGGTGCACATGCTGTTTAGACAACCTCACACACACACACACACACGCATACACACACACACATAGGCATTTTCTCATCAAGGCGTGCCCCAATAGCGTGGATTGCATTTATCTGCTGAAAATCAAAACAAACTTTGCGAATGCGTAATGCGAATGACGAATTGCGAATGCAATGTAACCAAGAATCTCATCTGGTTGTTGTTGTTGTTGTTGTTGCTGTTGCTGATGTTGTAGTTGTTGTAATTGCAGTTATTGCTGCGGGGTCTCATTTCACTGTTGCATGTGGCAACTGAATGAACTGTGAGAAAGAAAATGTTATAGATTTCTTTTGATTAGAAAATATATGTTATAAAATTATTCACCAACATTTTTTTTAAGAATTATGAAATTTATATTTGACTAGCTTAAAAATAAAAAATATGATTAAAAAATCAAAAAAAAAATATTTCATTAAAATAATATATATAGAAATCACGTTGTCAGAAATGCTTGTATTGAACTGGATACTTACAGATTCTTCAGTTAAAGTTAATAATGAACAAAAATTGAAGTGTATTCCATTTTGAATTTCACATAAAATAATGGAATCATATTAAAAATTAAAAAGCGATATCTCAAAGTGTCAAAATAACTTTAAATGTGAATTTAATATTTTTTTCAATTTCATTTAGATGTATTAGAATGAGAATTGTGAAACTGTTTATTGTTTATCATATATAAATGTGCAGTGAAAAATAAATATATTTATTATAAATTAGAAATTAATACAAGCTCTACATAACATATTTCTCCATTGTAATACATATTGAAAAATTTTTTTTTAATTATTAATAAATTATCAATTATATACACTAAGTACTAAGAGTTGAACTTCAACTCCCACACATTTTCGCGCAGTGTATGCGGACACACAGTGTCAACGACAAACTGCAGATTGTTGGTCAGAGAGTATGCATATTTGGCAGCGTTGGCAACTGCCACAGCAATTGCAATTGCAACTGCAACATGCAACGTTGGTGCCACATAAAATTGCAACGTGGCACGCCAGCAGCACGCGTCCACATAATGCAAAACGCATCAGCGTCATCATCGCCCTGGAAACCAACAATCCATGCATCCGTCTAACAAACATGCCCAAGGATATGCAGGAGGGGTTGACGAGGGTTGATGAGCCCCACTATATGTATACCTAGGTATAGTAGTTATGTGTAACAGATTTTGGGCCAAAATTCAGCGGACAATGCAATGCAGCAAATGCAAATCGAAGTTCAGATTTCCAATCCGGGCAGATGAGGAATTTTGCGTTTGGCCACAGTTGGCATGTTGTTGAAGAATGTTGAATTGAACTGAGGCAAGTTTTGTATTAAATAACCAATTTGCAGTTGTTATGGCAAACAGCTTTTGTCAGCCAACCAATTATGAAGTAGCTGTCAGAGCAATGAGACTTCAACAGCAGTCAGAACTGTAACTACGGCTGATGTTGAGGCTGCTTTCAACTCAAAAAGAAAATGAAATGCAGTTGAAGTTGATGTTGATGTGGATGTGGATGTTGATGCTGCTCTTGATTAATAGAGCATGAAAAATGCAGACAGAAGTGTTGAGGGGGTTGGGTAGGGGGGCTGCGAGTTGCATAAAGTGTCAGCGCCACGCAAAATTTTCTAATTACACACAATAGGAGGCAGGAGGCAGGAGGCAGGACACTAGAAGGGAGTAGGCAATCCGCGCATATGATGAATGCATGAAGATGCCACAACAAACTCAAATACACACACACACACATACTGCCCTCTCACTCTCTCTTTCACTGCTTGCATGTCAAGTGGCTGCATTTTACAAGCCTTTTGCACGCTTCAGGCTTTTCCACATTTTCACTGCATTTTCCAGCAGCTGAGTTTGAGAAATTAAATGCACACACAGAACTGACACAGAAAATTTATTTAGACAGGCATTTCATTTGCGACTGTCTCCCTGCCAACCAGACTCTCTTTTTGCCTCTCAGCAACAACTCTCTCTCTCTCGCCTCTCTCCCCTCTCCCCTCTCTCACTCTGTCTCTCTTTATGTGTGGTTTTAGCGTTGCTGTGTGGAAAAATGTGAAAATCTCTCGCAGGCAACGCGAGCTCATGGCATTTTTGTAGCATACATTTTGGGGCCAACAGACTTAGCCTCAATATGCAACACATTACAAATTAATTGCATTTTAAGCTGTGCTGTGCTCTGCTCTGCTCACAACTAACTATTGTGTGTACTTCAATTAGTGCCGACTGTAAGTCGACTAGACTCGACCATAGACAATTCATTCCATTTCGATTTAATTCGATATGTTAAGAGCAAAAAGGAAGAAGTCATTGTTGGTATTGATATATTAATGATAATTCATTTGTATGCTTTCTCACGTAATATAATTCAATTGTTATCATCATTAATGATCTTATATCAGATCAAATCGGACTGGCTTTGTTTTATGCATTCAGCGTATATACCTGCCTTTTACGCAGTCAGCATGAAATATTTACATAAAATTAATCTTAATTTGCTGCGGTATGTGAGGTGACTGAGAGAGAGACAGAGTGAGAGAGAGAGGGGGATGAGGCAGGTTTGGGGCTGTTTAGTACTGTTATTTGCCTGGCTACAAATAAAGGCAAACAATGGCAGAGAGCAACCCTTAAAAGCAGCAACAACTCAAACAAAAACCATTCAATGATAGAACAAACAAACCCCCCACAAACGATAGAAGCATAGACAAGTGCAAAGAGTGTTGAAGTGGTGGATGATGCAGGGAATAGGGGGGGAGGTTGGCAGTAAGAGAGAGCACATAATTTATAAATCACCACAAAAGTTATTGTAATTGTTGAATTATTTAAGCGACTGGCAATAAACCACAAATTTCGCCTCAGACACAAAAAGTTGACTTTACGGCTTCGTCGTTGCCTTTTTCGACGATGACATAGGCGGAGTTTTCACATTTTCCTTCAAGCCAATTAAAAATGTCTGCCACACACACACACACCCATACACACTCTTATACTTATACTTATACACATATGGTTAAATTAATGAGCTGCTTGAGGCAGACGAGGGCACTTTGCCAGCTGTTCTCAGCTCCGTCGAGATATAAAAATAATTTCAATACTTTTTTCCGTTTGCCATTAAGGGCATTTCCGGTTTGCCTGGACGCACATTTCCGCACACAGGACACACATTCACTCTCGGCAAATTACTCGCCTCCGGGTCAGAGTTCAACAATATATATAGATATAGTACTAGAATAAGAATAGCCTAGGAAACATTTGGCCAATACACTTTCTTTTTTTGGGCCATAATCAAAATTAATTACGCCTGGCAATGATGATCATGATGTGCTGGATTTGTGCAACACACACACACACTCACAAAATGCCATGCAACATTCAATCATTAAATGTAACGAGCCTGCAACACTGAATCTCACTTCTGGTCAAAATGGAAGTGAAAAGAATTGAAGAAGCGGAAAGAGAAATCCAACTATCCATCAGGTGGAAAATGTGAGAAGAATTACGAACAATGCAATGAAAATTACTTTCGTGCATCGTTTTGGCAATTGTTATGGTTTTTGTTATTGCTCTCTGTTATTGTAAATCAATTAAAATTTATATTGAGCCATATGACTGTGTGTGTGTGTGTTACTGCAACTGCGAGTCATCATTTCTCATCCGTTCTCTGTCTCTCTCTCTCTCTCTCTCTCTCCCTTGGCAATATAATTTCCATTTATGCCGCCAAGCGCTGTAAAGTATGCAATGCTTTTTTTACACACACACTGATACACAGCCACTTACAAAAGGACATGAGCACAGGACACGTGTATGAGTTAATTTTTATTTTTAACTGCCCGCCCGCCCATTTTTTATTGTCAGACAGTGGGCGTGGCCGTTGGTTTTGGGCAGACAGAAATGTGCGTAAAATTGTTTTAATGCCAGTGGGAAATGCACAGTGGTAGTGGGAGTGGTAGCCGGATGGGGTGAGAGGGGTTTTGGGGGAAAGGAAAACCAGAAAAAAATTAAGGAAACAAAAGCATGAAATAGCAGAAAGCCAGCAAGAAAGGGAAAAAGATAAAGAGCAGACTGCAAAAGGGAGAGAGAGAAAGAGATTGAAGATATAGGGCGGAAGGGAAAGTCCATGTGAATACGAAAAAAAGTTGAGGCATAATAAATCGAAGCTGGCCGAGAGAGGAGATGAAGATTGAGAGAATGAAGCATCGACATACATTGTCTGTGGCTTGCCGACAGTTGAATGAAATTCGTGAATGTGGAGAGCGAGAAGAAGTGGAAGATACAGAGAGAGAGAGAGAGAGAGAGAGAGAGAAAGAGAGAGAGAGAGAGAGAGAGAGTCAAAAAAAAGAAAGGAAAATTTGCAGAACAAGTATAAGTTACAGGCTTCCCATTACTTGCAGTTTATTCTTTTTACAGCCTAAATATCAACATTTCAGGCTCGACAAACAAATTTAAAAATTGAATATTTATATAAAAAATAAAAATAAAAATTAAAAAAAATTATAATTATAAATAATTAGAAATTTTCATCCTTATAAAATAACTTTATTAATTGCAACTAATTTTTTTTTTAATTTAATACCCTTTACAGGTACCGCAATGGAGACATTGTCAATGTGAATGACACGGATCACTATCAGGGCGGGAATTCGGAGAATGTGGCCTTGGTGATCAGATCCACGAATAAGGATGATATTGGCAACTATACCTGCCAACTGTCCAACTCCATTGGCAAGGGAGTCTCTGAGCAGCAAATCGATCTCGATGTGCAATGTAAGTATAAAATTAAAGGTGGATTATACTAATAAGTAATAATTTTAAATTTTCATTATGCATCATAAAGATGTGCCTATTGTTGAGGTGCAGATGATGCCCGATGGTCCTGTCAAGGAGAGCGATGAATCGAATGTGACGCTGTTCTGTAATATTCTGGATGCCAATCCTGCTGTCCTAACCAAAGTTCGTTGGTATGCGAACTCCACTTTGCTCAAGGAACTGCCAGACTGTGATGAGACTAGAGTAAGTAATTGGGGGAAAAAATTAAATATTTTAATTGTAAATAATTTTTTTAATTTTATGTATCTTATAAATATTGTATATTTCATATTAAATTATTTAACAATATTGGGGGAAAAAAATTGAATATTTTAATTGTAAATAATTTTTTTAATTTTATGTATCTTATAAATATTGTATATTTCATATTAAATTATTGAACAATATTGCAAATTTTTCATTTATTTTTATAAATATATATCATAGTATTTTTTTTATTTATTAATTAATTTATAGATATTTGAAATTTTTTTAAATTAAAAAAAATATATTAAATTATTATTTTTTCATATAAATTTTGCTTGGCATATTACATTTTCATATTTTGTATACTTTAAAAATATGCTGGCTTCCATCTAAAATTTTTTTAACATTTCTTTTAATTTTTCACAATTTTCTAAATATCTTTTATTAGGAGGATCTGTGCCACATAGATCCCAGCAAGCTGCTGCTGGAGAGCATTGGACGCGGTTTCTTCTACAATTATTCCTGCGAGGGTTACAATGCCGCCGGCTGGGGACCACGTAGTGAAGACAAGGAGTTGATGGTGAGACTACTCTCCATACTTGCAGATATTTTCAAATATTATTTAATATGATTTTCATTATATTTTTATATTATATTCTAACCTAGGTGCACTATGAGCCTGGAGCTGCCACTTTGACGCACTTCCCGCCGATTGCCATCAAGAAGAAGAGCGTGATCTTCTACTGCTCTGTGGATGATCCCGGTTACCCCGAATCGAATAGGTTTGTAGACGATGCCAGACACCAACATTATCATAACAACAACAACAACAACAACAACACAACAACAACATCAATATCAACAAGAACATTTCATACACAAGAACAGCGGCAAATTGCTTATCATACGGTGCAGGCATTGCAACAGCATGAGGCAGATGCCGCATTCGAGGCGTTGCTGTTGCAGAAGCAGCAAGAGCTACGGCAACAGCAACAGCAATCGGAGTCGCAATCGGAATCGCAAGATAACGATATTAATACCGCACACATCTCATCAGCATTATCAAGTTTAACCAGATTATCCAGCCTCAGCACAATCCGCTCAGCCCATGATATCCAAGAAACGCATGCCCTAATCGATTTACATTTGAATCATTCCCTTTGTACATTGCTCACGCTCACCACCTTTACGCCACAATCTCAAATCTTAACCCTGTACACGGGCGGACTGCCCCACGATAATCATGCAACAACAACCACCGCATCCCCATCATATGCACTGTACCGCAAAATGGGCAAATTCATGTTTGTGGCTCAAACGGTCTCCCAACCCAACAGATATCGTTGGCTGCGCGGTGGTCGTGGTCCGCTCCAGGACATCGTCACCAAGGAGTGGACCGTTGAGCCTGTGGGCCTGGACAGTCGCACCAACTACTCCTGCTACGCCTACAATGAGGGCGGCAAGGGTGTCATGGCCACCGTCAATTTGGAGGTACATGCTCCGCCATTTTTCATCAAGAACATGCAACCGTATACGGGCGTCCTCCACTCCGTGTCCCATTTCAATCTCACCTGCCGCATCGAGTGCGTCCCCCGCTGTGAGATCGCCTGGCTGAAGGATGGTGCGCCAATTGATAGGAACGATACCCGCTACTTTGTCAAGGAGAAGTATATGGACGCCTCGCCCGCCACTGGAGATTTCGAGAGCATGTACTCAGTGCTGGTAAGTGACTCCCCACAAATCCAACTGCGATTTTCTTTAATTCCGACTATCTCTGTCTGAGAGTGTCATGATATTTTAAAGTTAAAGTTAAAATAAATTCAATAGAAAATTTAAAGAAATTGAAATGGATGTCTCTTAAAGTAATAGAAAAAATATAATATTAAAGAAGAAAAGAACATTTTTAAGATTATTATTTATAATTCAATATTTAAAATTTTATTTATTTAATTACATTTGGATTAATATCTCCGTGTCGATCAGTGTGTTATACTATTTACTTAATATCTTTGGATAAATAGATTATAAATAAATAAAGGAATGGAATGGAAAAATAAAGTAATAAAATAAATTATAATTTTAATTTATAAAAGTTTCCTCCTTTTTAAAATTAAAAGAAAATTTTTAAAATTATTTTCATTTGATATTGTACTATTATTTTGATTTAATTTCATGTCAAGTAAGAAAATAAATCATACCTTTAAATAAAAAATTATGCACCCATTAAAAAAATATAGTAAATTTTTAATATTAATAGCATTTATATTTGATGAAAATTATAAAAATTATATTAATTAAATTAAAATAATTCGTATTAAATTAAATAATATATCATTAAAAAAAAAATTGAAAATCATTTAAAATGAAATTATATATCATTAAAAAAAAAATTACAAAATAAATCAAAAAAAAATTAATTCGCTGTCCACATTTTCCAGATTTTGTTTGCAAATTTAAATAATATATTTTTGAATCAATTCAATTTTCTTACTAAACACATTGCGTATACGTAATAATATCCACTTGATGTCAATACCAACTAACAGAATCTATTACAATAGCATAAACAGCTGCTCAGTTGTCAGAGACAGATAGACAGAGATAGAGATAAAGATAAAGAGACAAAGAGAGAAAATAGGAGAGGCAGAAAAAAGACTTGAACAAAGTCTCTTATAAGCAGACAATCGCCAAAAAAATACATAAAACTGACATATATTCTTGTTATTTTCTGCCCTCAATCGACTCTGGCAACATTTACAGCACTTCAATATGTCAAATTTCCCGAACAAAAAATTCGACATCGCATCGGATAATGCCAAATACATGTGCATCTCGACACCGAATGCGGTGGGTCCGACTGTGAACAGCACCACCTACTTGAGCATTGAGTGTAAGTATATCAATAAAATATTTATATATATATATATATTTTTTTTTTTTGTAAATATGACAGACAGTTTAAGAATATGCGACATGTATTTTCTCACTCTACTTTTTTAGATGCTCCCGAGAACATTACGGTATCGGAGACGACTGTCTACGTGCAGGAGCATCATATTCCGGGACGCGTCATATGCAAAGCGCACGCTAATCCAGGTAAGTGAATAGACAGACAACTTCCAACTGCAACTGAAATTGGTAAATTTTGTATCTGTCAGAACCATCCTATGAGTGGCTGTATCCCAACAAAACCGTTACCATGGGCAACACTCTGATCATCAATGATCCCATACAACGCAACGATACCGGAGTCTACAAATGTCGTGCCTTCAATAAGCATGGATCAATTATCGCTCAAACTAAAATTGATGTGCAATGTAAGTATGAAAAAGTCAAATAATCAAAAAAGTATATTTTTTTCATATATTAAATCAATTTTAATCAACATATATTTTTTCTATTTAAATTTTCCATATTTTTTTAGTTACGCCACTCTGCGAAATTGAGAGACGAGAGATTGATGATGAGGATACATTAATTTGCACAGCATACGGAAATCCTGTTGAGGTGAATATTATACTCCTTGCCACTTAGACAAACACCATAAGGGTGAACCCATTGCATGTGTGTGTGTGTGTGTGTGTGAGAGAGTGAAAGAGAGAGAGAAAATAAACGAGAGACATATAAGGATAGAGAGAGTGTGAATGAAGAAGAGTTTAGAGTGGAGCAGATGTGAAAGAGATGAGCTGAGTTGTGTGTTGAGATACCATGAAGGGCTAGCTTGAGTTCGGCTAATACCAAAACGAATTGCAAATACTCTAAATTTATATTATGCCAAAAATGGTTTTAAAATTCTCTTCTTTTCTTGTATTCAGCAACATTATGAGCTAGGTGAGATTTTCTTTACTATATCAAATCTATGGCAAAGAAAGATTTTGTCTTTTCAAGTAACTTGAGCTTCAAACTGATTAATTCAAAATTTATAAATAAATAATATTAATAATATATTAAAAGTTAAGAATACTTTATATTAAAATATTCTTAATATTATTTTCAATTGGAGTGCAAAATATATCTCGAACATATAACTTACTTTGATATATTCTTAATATTATTAATTTCAAATATAATTGGTAATCTAAATTTTTAAGTAATTTTCCAAATTTTTATTTCAATTTGATATTTAATAGCGACAGTTTAGAAAAACGTAGTTTCTATTTAATTTTTGATAACAGCTGATAATTTACTAAAATAAATTTAGTTAAAATTCAGGATTCTAATAATTAAATCGATTAATTAAACTTGCCTTCATAGCTTTCCTCATCTACAGATTCCACAGATTAGCCTCAGTTCTCATAGTTAGGGTATAACCTACAGCAAACTCAAGTGCAAACTTTACTCAAACAGTTACGCATACATTCACACACACCCATACGCACTCATGTATGGACAACTGCACAGCTACTTCCACCCCAACAAAATGGTGGTCATAACGACAGCATTTCAATTGCGGATGCCGGGGCTGCTCCTCTGCCAATTCCCCATGTGTGTGAGGGTTACTTTTTTAAAAAAAAAAGGAGGTTTGATTTTTTTCTTATTTATGCAGGTAGCTGCAAGAATTTTCAATTTTATGAGTTTACCTTTTGGGCGGTCTGCACTCGGCAACAGTTGCAGCCCAAAAACTCCACCAACTTCAATGGCGACTCCAACTACGTGGAGTCGTAATTTCAGTTTGGAGTTCGCACATTTTTTAAAATTTCTTTTTTATTTTGATTTTTTTGGTGCATGCCGCATAAATCAGTGCAGAGTTTCATGGTTATATTTTTTACACTGCTCAGTCTGCGTCTCCGTGTTTTTTTTTTTGTATTCATGGCTTCTTCTGCAATTGCATTTGCTTTGCCATTACTTGAGTTAAGGCGTGTTGGAAAGAGGATTGTGAGTAGCGAATGGAGTAGTGAATGGAGAGAGTGAGAGAGCCAGGAGTTGTAGTAAAGTGCAGCAAAGATTTATGGCCACGCACAACAACCCATGTGTGTGTGTGTTTGTGTGTGTGGAGTAAAGTCGCTGGCTCGTAATTATTTGATTGGGAATTATTCAAGGGGCGTAAAGTTAAAATTTAATAATCGAGCATGCAATCAGACGAGGGATTGATGCGAAACGAAAACGTTTGCGCTCGAATGGAAGCACTTGAAGCGCAGTCACATTAAAGGATGTTCAGCAGGACACCTGCTTAAAGTGACAGAAGATTTTTGCAATAAAACGATTTTCTGTTGAGTGAAAAAAACTGAAAAACTGCTACTGCCTTCAGCTGCAATTGAAAGTGCCGAAACAATTGCAGTTCAAGGTAGAGTGCTTGGAAATATTGCTAGGCACAGCAAAAGCAAGCCGGAAATGTTCAAAAAGGCAACTCACAAAAAGAAAATGCGAAAAATTCCAGTTAAGGTGCAGGCTGTATTTCTATTCATGAGTGTGTGTGTGTTTTTGTGTGTACTTTAAATACCTTTTCCCCACTTCTCTTTATACTCATACTCAGTACTTTTATCAACCCATTTTCTTTTTCTATTTGTGCATTCCTTTCCCTATTGCGACAGGCCGATTTCTCATGGTCAATTAAAGCTGAAAATGAAACAGTCGAAGCTTTGGGCACCGGCGACAAGAAGACCAACGAGGACAAAAGCTTTTACATACTGCAAAAGGATTATGCCATTGCCAGGACCTATCGATGTGTGGCCAACAACACCGTCGGACCTGGAGCATTCTGTGAGATCGAAGTTGCTGGTAAGGAAACACCCAACAAAAAAGCAAAAGAAATGAAACAAAAAACTGCAAAAAAAAAATACCGAAAAAAATACTGACTGCCAATACCCAATTCCAATGGCCATAAACTGTTACTGGGCAGCGCAAAACGGAAGCTGATTAGTGTCAATATTTGCTGCAGCTGTTTCCTGTCTTTCCCCTCCGCAGCATCCTGCCTTTCCCACTACCCCCCCTTCACAGACGCCATTGCTGCTCTGCATAAATGCTGCTTGGCTACTTCCGCTTGCAACTAAAATGGCGGCTACGTTTTGTTGGTTGCGGCAATTAGAAGAATTGTTTGGCAACCCCACCCCCCACAAATCTGCAAGTTCTCCACATTTCACCAAAAATACTCCCCACATCCTTAACGCGTCCTTAGCAATCGAACTCTGCTTACCTGTTATTGTAACATGCGCCACGTTTTATTACAATCAACGGAAATTGATTTTTGTGCTCTTTACTTTCCTGTACTTTTTTTTACCAGTTTTTAGTCTCTTTCACTTCGCTTTCGTTTTATGTGCTGTGATTTCTTGCCACAGTTACTTAAGTCGTGAATTACGCCGTATTTTTTATTTTTCTACTTCTCTTTCTTTTTTTCTTTTGGTCCTCCTTTCGAATTTTATGCCACTCTCCGTCAACCATTTTTACTGTGTCCACTTACTAAGCCACTTTTTATTTCATTTCATTGATGGAATCGAAATTGAAATTGAAATTTTGACAGCTGATGACGTCAAAAGTTTCTTCTCCCTTAAAATTTTAACATTGCTTTCTTCCCCTCCAACTGAAAATCTTTATATTCATGCCTAAACATATTCCCCGAGAGTCCTTAAATTCCAATTGTTTAATGTCCTGCATTAATCATTTATTAATTGAAAGCGATTGATGTCAACAATTTTTGGTTTTCTATTTATTATTATTATTATATATTGACAGCTGGTTCAGCACTTTATATTTGGTGGCAAGGTAAAAATGCCTGCAAGAAAATCAACATTTAAATTTATTTTGATAAATTTATATTTTTAGTTTGCTTAACTAAATTTCCCAATATTGTCGAGTTGAAATTTGTTAAGTCTCCTGTATATTAACGAAACTGTTTGCTACTTTTCTATATCTCCCAAAAAAAAAAACAAAATTAATGCTTTCACTTTTAATGCTAATCAAAAAATTCTCATAACTAACGCAACTCGAAAATGCTTTTAGTGCGACCAAAAAGTAAGTAATTGTGCAATTGATTGAAAATATATTTTAAAAAATTGTATTGAAAATTGACACAAGTTAGAAGAAATAGAAATCACATTAGTAGATATTTTTCCACCGAAATTAACTGCATATCAAAATTAAATAGTAATAATAATATAAAAATAAAATATTATTTTACATTTAAAAAAAAATAGGATTCAACTTCCAGTATAACTATGCTCCTGTAATTTGCAACGTGCTATAAATTAATATTTAAAAAAAAATCAAACAATTTTAGTGGCCAATAAAAATATTCTAAGTACGCAGGTCAAATGCACTATGGGGAATTTTATTGTATTCATAATTAAATTTCGTGTTAACTTAAGAAGTTGGCATACTTTACTATATACATAATTACATATTAATATCAAATATTTATAGTTGGAAAAAGGTTCATAAAAACTTCAAAACTTAATAGTTTCAGGAAAAAGAGTAAATAGTATAAAAAATAAGCAAATTTCCCATAGTGCAATGGTTTAAGAAAGTGTCGAAAATGATTGAAAATGATTTTTGAGAGAATAGCTGCTGTTTCTGATAACAAACGCTAGATGGCGCTGCTTGGCTATAAATATTTACTTATGTAATGACCGACAACCAACATATATATTTTATATATTTAGATATATATATCTATATATATATAGTCAACTAAGTCATGCTCCATCAACATTCTACTATAAACCGCAAATGCTGCTGCTTCAACACAAGCTGACGCTAATCCACACGCATACTAACACAAATATAAATATAATACACACACACAGACACACACGTACACACACACACATGTATTATAATGTGCAGTTGGCGTAGTACAACTAAAAGCCGCCATTTTTCATTTGTCGCTCTCTCGCTTGTTTAATTGCATAAGATGGGAAGTATGTGTGTGGCTTGTGGGTGGATTGGGTGAATGATGAGGCGGCAGTGGGGTAGTTGTGTGGGTGGGTGGGTTAAGGAGTGGTCGGCTGTCTGCTAAATGTTGTTGACACGCGAATCCACACGATGCCAAAATGAATAGCTCATAACATATGTATGTGAATACGCTCCGAGAACAAATACAAATGCAGCAGTAGATAAACGCTGCCTCTAAAACAAAGCCACCTGCCACACACTCACACAAGAAAGAGAGGGAGATAGGAAAAGATAGAGAGAGAGAGAGAGATGGCTGTTGGCTGCTGGCAAAGACAATTCATTTGTTTGGATGATAAACAGCTGAATTATAGCAAATATGGAAAACAATGAGAGACAACTAAGAGGGAGAGAGAGAGAGTGAGGGAGAGAGAGAGTGAGAGAAAGAGAGAGGGAAGTCTGGCTGCCTAGCACAGTTACACTAAGACAATGGCATATTATGTGGGCGGTTGGGCAACTGGGCGTGTCACGCAGCAGAGTGCTGCAGAGGAATAAAGCATCTGCACTTTTAGTAAGTAAGTAAAACATGGAATGCATTTCGTAGGTCCTGCCATGGCAAAACCATGTGACAAGTTGATAAATTAAAGTTGCCTGTCAGCCTCAGCTTCAACTGCAGCTGCACACACATAGTCAGTCAGTCAGTCAGTCAGTCAGTCAGTCAGTCAGTCAGTCAGTCAGTCAGTCAGTCACTAAGTAGGCAGCCTTGGGGCTTACCTCCACTTGCCTGTCAGTGTTAAGCAATTGCATGCAATTTCTCCAACTTTAACCTCATTTTGTTCAGCTTAAACCACATACGTAAAATAAATAATACTTTTTATATTAATTCACTGTTCTCTCTCTCTCTCTTTTTTTTCTCTTGTTCTTCTTCTTTTATCTGTTTCTTCCACAAAACAGAACAATTGGCCTGGTGGCAACGTTGGGACCAAACTCTGCTCTTCATCGTGGGTGCCGCCATATTGCTGTTATTGCTGGCCGTCATCATTATTTGCATCATAATTATTTGCATATGTCGTCGCCGTCGGCGTCAGGATAAATGTGAGTACAACAATAACAACAACAACCATAACAACAACCCAACATCCAAAGCAACTACAACTATTAGTCCAATAACAATGGGGCACAAGCTGTGCTCTATTGTTTCTCGAGCCCAGCATAGTATTTACTATAGGCCCATAACTGGGATGTTTCAAGTTAAGAACCCACACAATACCAAAAAAACCGAATATCTACAAAATTTATATAATTTCTGGTATATTATGATTTTCACCAAAATTTTGCAACTTAAGTTAAGTAAGTTTTTTGGCCTCTGCTTCAGATTTCTTGCATGATTTTCAAATCTCTGACAGCATGAAATGAAAAATTCCTAAACTAAACAGGTTGCAGGACACAAACCCTATAAAAATATGTGATATATTTGTTTAAGTTTGCTTTCGCTGACAGTTTTCCAACCGTATTTGTTTTGCATTGCAATTAGCCTGCTTTTTGCAACTTGTGCCCCACTAAGTATGCTATATTTATTTACAAGCTCACGCTTTAATTACCAATTTCAAGGATTATAATTTGTATGTGTTGCGTAATACCATAAATTGCATATATATATTTATAAATTTCAATTTACCGACACTCCGGACGGACCTTTACAATTCTATACAGGGTGTTGCAGTTTCAAAATATATATTAAAAATAATAAAAAAAAATAATTAAAATTTGTTTGCTTATTATTTTTTTTTGTCTTTGAATCTATTTCTTTTTATAACAATTTCAATTTACTATTAAAATTTATAAATTTATAATTTATGACTTAGCTGCAACATGCTGTATTTTGTAAACTGTCATAAAATATCTCCTTTTATATACATTTATTTGATTTTCATGGCATATTTCGTTTTTGTTTCTTCTTTTTGTTTTGCAACTTTCAATTATATTTATGAATGCATATTTTGTGTAAACATCACTTGGCTGCATCAATTTTAAATGCTTCAACAACAACAACAACAACAAATACAACAACAACACCAATCATTGACCTCATCTATTGCTGCAAAATTAATAAATTATATAAACAAACTGAAATGCACACATTAATTACAATACCACAACAACAACAACAACATCGACCAAAAAAAAATAATAATATAATATATAAATATATTTATAAATGAATGTATATCGACAACTAATTAACAACCACAATGAACAAACAACAACAACGACAACAATGTATTACTTTTTTGTTACATGTTGTTAATTTTCATTTTAAAATATTTTTTTTTTTTTTTTATATATGTATATATACATTTGTTTTTGCATTGCCTGCAACATTTTTAATTAATTTCGCCTGCCTTGTCGCTCTTGCTATCAATCAATGCATATCCATCTCTTTCTAACTGCCTCATTTACACACACACATATATATATATATATATACAACAAATATATCTATACAAATATATACATATATATTGTTGTCTCTATGCTGCTTCAATTAATACTTTGCTCGCTGTAATTACAACAACTACAACAACAACATCTCCAACAACTACAACAACAATAATAATATTGCTTTGCAATAAAACAAACTCTTCATAATTGCTATCAAAAACCAACAACAACAACAACATCAATATAAAAAAACAAACAACTCATACACATACACAATACACACAAATACTTGCATCAACTTAAATATGAAAAACAACAACAATGAAACCAACCACCACAACAACAACAACAAAACAACAACAACAAATATCTCATTTAATTTACAATTAATTTGGTAAAGATCATACGGAAGTATCCATAAGTGCCAATCAAAGGTAAGTGAAAATCTTGCTCTATATTGTAATTTTGTTAAATGTTATAAAATGGTTGAAAAATTATTTACCATGATACTTGCTTAATATTTTAAATTTTTACATTTTTTAAAAATTGACATATTTTTTGAATGTCGAAATTTGAGTTATTAAATTGTTGAACAATTATTTTCATTTTTGCATTTTATAAATATCGACATATTTTTAGAATCTCGAAATATGAGTTTTTAAAATTGTTGAAAAATTATTAATAAAACAAATTGCTCAATATTTTAATTTCTTACATATTAAAAAATTTAAAATCGAAATTTAAATTTTTAAACTGTTGAAAAATTACATTTTTCCTTTATTTAAATTGCATTTATGGTTGAAAGTCGAAATATGAGATCAATTTATTTACTTATTGAAAATCAATTACGAAAAGTCAATGAAATATTTGAATTCCAATTAAATTAATTATATTAATGAGTTAGATAATGAAGTTAATAAATTATAATATTAAAACTGAAAATTTTATTATATAATTTTATTTTATTTTTATCGAAAATACATCGATTTATTTTGAAAGTAATGTGAATTCATCTTTTTAAAAAATTAGTAAAAGAAATATCTTCTTTCTAATGAAGAAAAATTATTTAATTATTTAATTAATTTAAAATTAAATTCTTATATATCGAAGAACTGCAAATTTCAATTTATATTTTTATTGCCAACCAAAATTCAACGTAATATTTATAAAAAAAAATATTTTTAATTTATGTAAGCATGTTTTTAAGCGCATAAAATAGTTTAAGATTTGCTTGAATTTAATACACATTTTTAATTTAATTTTTCTTTTCACGCTTCAAAAAACGTTTGTTACTTTTTCTGTTGCATAAACTAAAAATGAATACAAATGCATTTCGTATTTTTGCTAATTGTGTGCACTCCACAACAACAACAACAACAACCACATCGCCAACGAAAACGCTATAATATCAACAAAAACAACAATCATCATTTTATTCACCAAATATCTGTATTCCATTCACAATCTATATCTATATAAATATTTATATTGTTATGCGTAATCGTTGCTCGCTTGCTTAACACAAACACACGCTACCAACAACAACAAACACCTGCAACAACAATAAACAACAACAATATGCACCTGCCCCATATATACATATATATGTATATATATATAGTGTGCTATCATATCAGCCGGTATTGCCGCAAGTAGGCGTGGCACTGCCCATACAGGAGACAATGGCAGCCGAGGCCACATTGTTGCCGGCCACCTTATTGCCACCACAGCAACTGCAGCAGCAGCAACACCAACACCAACAGCAACAGCAACAGTTGCAGCTGCAACAGCAGCAATTGCAACAAAAGCTTAGCGCAACGGAGAACAACAATGAGCTGGCCACGCCTCCGCCCACAGCACGTAACAACGCGTTGCATGCACATGCACATGCACAAGCACATGCCACAGTGCCAAAATCACCGCCACGTTGGCCACTGCGGCCTGGCGTCATGTTGCACGTGAGCAGCGACACCAAAGAGAATCTCGCCGTGAATCGGATGACATTGAAACCGAATTCGAATCTGAGTGCGAGTCAATTGTCGGCACAGTTGAGTGCCGTGCTGAATGATAGCCAAACTAACTCAAATATCACAATGCTAACCGAGGTGACGGTGCTCGAAACACCACCAGCAACAGCAACAACAACAGCAGCAGCAACAACAGCAACGGCAACAACTGTTGCAACTGCAATGAAGCCTAATCCAATTGAGATTGCCTTGCCATCGACAGATGCCACAGCAGCTGAGACAATACCCGAGCTGGCTGCCTGCCTTGACAATCCGATTGCCACACCAGCAACAACACCAGCAACAGCAACAACAACGACAGTTGCCACTGCTGTTGTTGCGCCAAACAGTATGCAACGCATTTGGAATTTCGTGTTTAGACGCGCGAAGCGAGGCAATGATCGCAATGACGGCACCAGGGACAGTCAGCGGAGTCATGTGGGTCTGTTGCAGACATTCTGGCGTGGGCGTGGCCAAACGACAGAATCGCCCTTTGCGGCACAGCATCGCCTCAAAGGCATACGTTGCAGTGGCAGTGGTAATAACTGAGAGTCTCCCCCCTCTCACTCTCTCACATCTCTCTCTTCACATTTCACTCAATTTATGATTTATCTTTAATTTTTTTTATATGTATTTTTCGTTCTCGTTTCTCATATGATTTCGTATGTTGCATAACTCACACAATCGCACACTCGCATCTTCACGTATTGCTAGTTACCTACAAAAAGACTCCAACAGCAACCACATCAGCAACTAATCTAACACCAACAACCACAACAACAACAGCAGCAGCAGCAGCAGCAGCAGCAGCAGCAGCAACAGAAGGAGCAACCACAGCAGCAACCACCTCCAGAGAATCAACGACTGTCTGCAGTCCCAGCAGTGTCCAATCACATGCCTCTGTGACATTTCAAATGCCTTCATTAGACAAGACGACACCGGCCATGGAGGCGGCAACCTCAACGCCAGCAATCTCGACGCCAACAGCTGCAACAGCCCGCGTTGGGCCTGGCGGGAGTTGCTCGGAGCAACAACTGCGAGCAGCAACTCCACAGCGCGGCATATTGAAGTGCCCGACACCGCCGCCACGCCCACCGCCACCCATTTTGCCATTGCGTCGTGGCCATGGACAACAGCTGCTGCCCATGCGAAGCACCAGCAACATCAGCAACATGAGCAACATGAGCAACATCAGTGGCAGCAGCAGCAACACTCAACCCCCATTGCTCAAACGCACCGTGGTCGTGTCTCCCAGCAAAGTCGAACGCGTCCAAAGTAAGAAGAAACTCACAAGTCATCTCATCTCATATATACCTAACACCAACACACACTTATTCACATACATCCACATAAATACATATACATACTCATAAGCAACATAATCCACTCAAGACAACCACATCCATCCAAATCCACATCGATTCTCGCTCATAGTTGACTCATAAATCATTTACATTGATTACGTTTTTTTTTTTTCTCAATTGGTTTCTATGCCACATGCTACATGCCACAGTTGCCCCACTTTATTAACACACACACACAGTCTGCAATATTTTCCACGTGACTTTCTCAGTCACTTCCATTCTCCATCTATGCGAAGTTATTAACCAAAGGTGACTTGCAAAATTGTGGCCCCAACTCCAAAAATTTTATGAACTTTCAATTTCATTTTCTAGGCAATTTTTGGCTCATTGAAAATGCTGAATTGCAATTCTTCAAAAATACATATATTTGGCATATGTGCCATAGGGATTAGGGATTATTGTCTAAATTCCTGCGAGTCAAAATAAAATTTATGCAGATTTTAAAAATTTCACACAATGATTGATGGGAAATTTGAGTGACTGTTAAGAATTTTCCAAAGTATGTGAAAAATAATTATTGCAGAAAATGTCGAATTAAAATATAAATATTATTTTTAATGACAATTGCAAAACATAACAATATTGATTGACAATACTTTATTGGCAATTTCTTAAAATTTCTTAAAAAAAAAGGAATAAATATTACAACATTCAAAAATGTTACGAAGTACGTCAAAAAATATCCACTAGAAAAATTCCAATTAACTTCAAAGTCTTCTCTATTAGATTTTATATAAATTTTGCTCTACATCAATCATCTCGCCATATACCCTTCACTCAATCATAATTGCATTTTAATCCCATTGCCATCAATCATCTCAAACTCAACCCACATATACATACATAATCTCCTGTATCTGTATCTCTTTGCACCACAAATTGTCGCTGTAAGTAATATACTATAATGAATCGAACATCGAGGTGCTCATTTAGAGAAAATAAGAGCCGAGAACGAGAACAGTTAAGAGAGCAGCGAAGAGAAGAGAACAAGTAAGAGAAACTGCTGCATAATCAACCAACATTTCAACTAAAGCAATCAGCAACTTGTCATTAGATTTCCACTCTTTAAAAATATATATATTAAAATGTATTAAAATTATTTTTGGCTTGCCAATGTTTTATATTTTTAAATGTTTAAATGTTGCCTGCTTATTGTGCATTGTCCTGTGTCCTATGTCCTGTGTTATTGCATGCAAAGAAATTTATTTTAAAAATTTAAGAAACATACAAAACTTTGAGAAAGTCAAAAAATTACGTATTATTTTTATAGGTTTTCTTCCACAAAGTCTAGCATAGGTATTACCGAAAAAAAGGAAGCCTTCATTTTAGTAATATTTTAGCTTTATAATTTATAGCGGAAATAAATATTATAGTTTCGATTTGATTGATTGACTAATTAAATATTCTCTTCTTTCTTTTTCTTTTTCCAACAACTTTTCATTTTTTTTACAATGCATTTGCTTCTGATTTAACAACAACAAAATAAATCCAATTAAAAAACAATAAAAATTTAACAAAATGTTTCAAATGTTGAAAAAAAAATATAAAAAAAATATATAAATATATACCACGCTAATCGCCAAAAAATGAACCGATCCGTATACGTATATACTACATTATATAGTACACGACAAGTCGTCTTCACTGGGGGATCCATTGACGGAACCTGGCGAGTATGAGAATCTACCGTTTCATGGTCTGCAAACGGCACCTAACAAGGTACAGTTAACAATTCTGTTGAACGTTGAACCCCATTTTCAAGTATTATCAGTATTAACACCCATTCACACACACCCGTACACATACACACACTCTTGCACACACACACACACCATACGCATCCAATAAACATATTTGCTAACATAATATCGTATAATATCGTAATCGCCTCTGAAATTGTTTGGTCTTAAGTATGATATATCTATCTACTGTATATGTTTATAATATATAATATATAATATGTATTTAGCATAAGTCACACAGAATCAATGTCTATATCTGTATCTCTATCTCTTTCCAACTTATTGTATGCCTCATAAATATCTGAAACTGTGTTTAGTTGGTTAGTATTATTTTGTTGTCTACAATTTAAGTACTATTTATTGTTGCCCATATGAATTTTATGTATTTGGTATATTTTGTAGTATTTTCTAGTATATAACTGTCTTTAATCTGGTATTTACTTAAAGATTTTTGCCTTCTCCTGTCTACTGCCATTTGCTTAATGACGCCTCATTCATCATTCATTTGTCAGTTCCTCAACTTCATCTTCATCTTCACCTTCATCTATTCTTTTATTTTTTTTGTGTCTTAAATTTTTTGCCTCTATAACCGAAAGTAGTAGCCAAAAAAGTAAATTTTTCTTACAATTTCTAATTTAATAATATAATTCCATAAATTCAACATTTTTTGTTTCGAATATATATATAATATTATCTATGTTTTTAATATTGGAAAAATAATTAAGATTTTGGAAAACACCTTAAACGGTATTAAAATAATTTATTTTTCATTATTGATATATTCTTTTTATTTGATAATAACGCAAGATTTTTTATTTTAACCAAAGTTATTTATTATAAAAATATTTCATTTTCATTCGAGAATTAATTTTGAAAACAATTAATATATATCCTTTAAAGTTCCCATTCTCTTAGGTTTAAAAGCCCTTATTTTAAGGCTTTTTATTTTTTTATCTCCTTTGATGAAACCATATATATATTTACTTTTTAACATTTGTCTATTTGTTTTTTTTTTATCTAATTTTTTAATTTTTTTTTATTATTTAACCGACTTAATAAAAGTAGTTTTTCAGTAGATTTATAGAAAACATAACAATGGCAATTCGAATTTGTGATCCAATTAACTGAAGTATTCTTTAAAACTTGTTGTAAATAATAGTTAGGCCAATATATAATATTAAATTTATTATATTTATCAGTATACATTTTTACTGTTTGTTTCCCCCCCCCCCAACAATTCGGTCCCCCCCCACCCCATCAGTGTTGTTTCGCTAATCTAAATTCACACACACATGACAACAGAAATCACCCACAAACTAACTAAATTAACTTGAAAACTAATCGAATAATAGATGCCAACTAGTAACTGACTAACTGGGCTGCTTAACTAAACACTCAACTAATCGAATGTTCTCTACTTTGTATTTTTTATATTAACTTTTCACACATGCCGCATAATCGCATTAATGCTGAATAAAATTAAATGAAAACCAAAACAAACTCAAAAAATGAAAACAAATACCAAAAAACATTGAATTGCATGTGTGTGTTCTGTGTTTGTTTATGTTTTGGCAAAACGCATACGCATACGCAACCGCAACCGCATCCGCAATGCGACCACCGCAGTTCTCTACTACCCCTACAAATTTTAATAACAACACAAATGTGGTGCGCGTCGCTCCACGACCCAAGAGACTAAATGGAAATATTGGTCCAGCCATGAACAACCCACAGCTGCAGCATCACCAGACTCTACAGCATCCGCATCCGCATCCGCAGCAGCAACACTACTACGACCAGCAGCAACATCAACAGCTCCAACACCAACAACAGCAGCAGCAGCAGCAGCAGCAGCAACAGCAGCAGCTTCAGTACAACACTTTGCAGTACGGGCGTGGCTGCACAGCCCCGCCCCCTCTTGCAGCAGCCCATAACCGTAGCATGGATCAACTGGAGTCCAGTGGCAACACCGGCGAACAAATACACTATAATCTAAGCAATTGTTTCCCCAAAAGTTACACCGAATACTATCAGCAACATCATCATCATCAACACCAGCAGCAGCAGCAACAACAGTTGCCGCACTCTCAGCAGCAACAGCAGCAGCAACAGCAAAAGTTCCACACGAATTCAGCATCGAATGCTCAACTTTTGAATGCCATCGAGCATGATTATCAGCCCACATATGCGGTGGTTGAGCGAGTGCCACCGCCACCGCCCGCCCCCAGCTCCGCCTTGCTAAACACGAATCCATTTTTGGCCGCCAGCAACTTTAAGAAATACGACGCTGCCGGGGAGGAGTTGCTGGGCAGCATGCAACGTGGCAAGCGGGGCAAGGCGGGCAGTTTGCTGGATCGCATGGACATTGAAAAGAAATTCTATTCACTAAAGTTTCCCAATGGTGGCAACAAGCTGAAGAAGCCGTCATACAATCTGAACGCATCGCTGAACACGGCAACAGCAACAGCAACATCATCCTCATCCTCATCAGCAACAACGGCGACAAAATGCAAGAGGCATCATTCCTTTGCTGGCGGTAGCCATGGCGATATTGAATCCAATGGCAAGCCCATGCGTCTGTACGATCCCCCCGTCTATGAGAATGTGGCGGATAAGTGCGGCAACGATTTGGAACTGGAGATGGGCAACGGCGACAGCAACAGCAACATTCGAAATCTGAATCTGAATCTGAATCCAAATCCGAATCAGAATTTGAATTTGAATCTGAATCTGGCCACGGTGCAGCTGCATTCGCAGCCGTCACATGCGGGCGCTGGAAGTGCTGCTGTCGCCTCCGCCAGCCATAAGAAGAAACATCACCATCGCCAGCACCAGCAAAAGGCGGATGCAAATGTTGGCGCTGTTGTTGCCGGTGGAGGTGCAGTTGGAGGTGGAGGTGCCGACTTTCAACTGATGGAGCCGGAACGCCTCAGCATTTATCGCAGCGACTCCGGCATATCCAATAGCTCCTATGAATCCCAGTTGCCGGCACTGGGCCAGCGTACACCCAAAGCAATGAAGTCCTCTGGTGCCGGCTCCTCCAACTCCAACTCCAACATCAACTCCACCTCTGGCCTCAATCTGACCCGGAAGCCAGTCTACATGAATTTGGATGGCCAACAACAGCAGCCATCGGCACGTGCCGGTTCTCCGGCCCACAACATTAATTCGTCCTATGAATCGGCCTCATCGGCCCCAGTCACAGATCCCACCTCGCTCAGCTCCTCCAATTCGTTGTATAGCAGCGGTACAGGCACCGTTAGCACACGTTGCAATCGTCATCCTCAACATCAGCAGCAGAAACAACAAACGACGGAAATCACAACACCCGAGGATTACGAGCAGTACCAACTGGGCCATCAGCCAGGACACTCTGCCTCCATGCTGTCTGTGGCCAGCAGCATGAGTGCCGCCAGTCGTGGCAAGTGCAAGTCCTCCAACACAGCAGCAGCCACGACGCAGCAACGTTTGGCAGCTCATGAGGTGCGTATTATGAATGAATATTTAATATAATATAATATATAATAATATAATATAATATAATATAATATAATATAATATAATATAATATAATATAATATAATATAATATAATATAATATAATATAATATAATATAATATAATATAATATAATATAATATAATATAATATAATATAATATAATATAATATAATATAATATAATATATAATAATATAATATAATATAGTATAATGTAACCAATTTTCAAAATATTTTAAAAATATATATCAAAAACATTTAAAATTTATTTTAATTCGCCGCACAATATTTAATTAAAATTTTACCTTGTTTTATTAAAAATAATTTGGAAATGAATTTCGAATATATTTTAAAGCGAGCTTAATTTCTCAGCACATTTTTTATGTAACATTTTTTAAATAAAAATGAAATAATCATTTAAAAAAAATACTTTTTTTGACTTAAGATTATTCAATTATAATTACTATAAGTATATCGTTACTTAAACTATATAAAATAGAAATAAAAAATATTTAAAATTTATTTTAATTCAGCCGCACAAAATTAAATTACATTTTTTTCCTTGTTTATTAATACTAATTAAAATTAATTTGTAAACAAATTTCGAAAATGTTTCAAAGCGAGTTGAATTTCTTAACACATTTTTTTATAACATATTTTAAATTAAAAAAAAATTAATCACTTTTAAAAAATTTCTTAATGTCTTGACTTGAATTTTCACAATTAGTTATTATAAATATATCTTAACTTAAACTATAATTTATTCTAAATGAAATTTTTAGTTTTATTATAAAAAAAAAATAAATTACAATTGAAAATAAAGAAAAAAACCAAATTAAACTAAACTGTTTTCAACAATTATAAAATAAATTTTAAATTAAAAAAAATATTTAATTGATTTAATATATTTTTGATTTGATTGATTTTGCATTAATGAAATGAAATAAGTTATCAATTAATTAAGCTGATAATTTCTTAAAAATTCAATTTAAATTAAATTCTCATTTGCACATTTTGTTAATTATATTATTTGTTTATTTTTCAATTCACTTTTCTTTTACATGTCACAAATTGCAAAAATGATAATATATATGCTCTTTGTTGGGCACACCGACAACATCACGACTGCAATCACTCACAACAACAACAACTACTACAACAACAACAATAATTGTTAACCAATTTGAACAATTTGCAAAATGCCTTTTGATAAATTGTGAAACCATAAAACTAACCGCAGGCAATGCAATTGCTGGTCAATAATCCATTTTTAGCACTTAAACGGCAATGCAACAGCAACAGCAACAGCAGCAACAATAACAACAGCAACAGCAGCAGCAGCAACAGCAATGCCTGCAGCAAGAAAATACGACGACAGACCATCAGCGACCCCTACGCACATATCAAACGGTATTATGCCGTCGATGCAGAAACCCCTAATGCCAATAGCAACACCAACACCAACATCAACAACAACAACAACAACCCTGAAACCTTTGGTGCCAACAGTTATAGCTGCACGCCAGCAACAGCAACAGCAGCAGCAGCAGCAGCAGTATCGTCAACAGCAGCAGCAGCAGCAGCAACAACATCGCAGCAAATTAGCAACGACAACAACAATGGGCCTGAACATGGGCGGCACGGCGGGTGTGGCAATCATCAACAACAAATGCTAATGCCACATGAATTGCAGCTGCAGGCGACTCGCTTAGGCAACAACAGCAATCAGCAACATTTAAGATATGTGCCGCCCATGCCAAGTGTCACGCCTCTGCCGCAACAACTCACCACTGGCGGCGCCTATGACTGTCTGGTGGTGCGTCGTCCGATGCGGCTGCCACTGCGTAAACATCACACCTTCCACTTTCAGAGCACACAGACGGCCAATGGCAAATTGCAGCAGCTGCGTCAACAGTTGCAACAGCAGCAGCAGCAGCGGCAGCAGCAGCGGCAGCAGCAAATGGAGCTCGGTCCACTCATCTATCGTCCATTGGCGCTCAGTGAGCAGCATGCCTTTAAGCCAATCTCACCAACACCTGCAACAATTGCTTGCCACAACGAGACCAACAGCAAACCAAGTGCATTGCCCGATTATGAAAAACGCAACGAGCAACAGCAGCAACAGCAGCAGCAGCAACTAGCGACAGTTGAGCTAAATCCGGCTGCCTCATTGGAGGCATTAGAGGTGCTAACTAAAACCCATCCGGACTTTATGTTTACACGGCCAAGACAGCAGCAAAACGCACCAATTGCTGACACAACAACAGCAACAGTTGCTGCTGTAGAGCCTCAGGTTGCGATTGAGGTTGATAAGGAAGAGTTAGAGGAAGATGAGGATTTGGGTTATTCTTTCTGCGAGGAGGAGTATATGGTGGATGATGACAATGAGGTCGTTGATGGGGAAGTGGATGCTGGCAATATTACAGCACCGCCCACAACACCCGCCCACATCAACAGCAGCAACAACAACAACAGCAATATTGCTGCCATTGCCAATGCCAGAGCGGGTGCATTGAAGTATTTTATGACCCAGAGTTATCGGGAGGTGCATATATAGGGTAATCCAAGCAAAATCGAAATCTATATATATTATGATAGACAGGCCTGAACGACGCATACAAGGTATTTAGTATAGAAAAAACAAATCGAAAATGGGACAAAGGAAATAATTTAAATAAAATAAATTAAAATATACGGCTAATTAGTATAATTATGAATATATTATGTATGTAATTAAGCAGCAACAAGTCAAATCAAATACACTTAATGAATAATAAATAATTATGTAGGATAGCATAGCTTGGAACAGAGTTGCTAAACAATTTCCATAATATCGACGACATATTGTTATACGAAAATTTTCAAAATTTTCATTTTCCATTCACACCACAAAACATAACATAAATATTGATATATATTCACGAAACATTTTGATATGCAACCAAAAATGAAGAAATCTGTTTTAGATGTACGATAGGAACGAGTCCAAAGAGCGCAACTTCTTGGCAATTGTTAGTGTACATAGTTAGCTTAAATTAAATATTAAAAAATTATAAAATTTATAAAATTAATTACATCCTCCACTCAACACATTCCCAGCTGCACAAGAATAGATGGAGGGGAGGGAAACTAAACGTAATCATAAAATGTTAAAATCATAAGCATACATAATAATAATTAATTGTTTAAGTACTATATTTAAGCGAAACTCTGACTGTATGTGTGTTAAGTTTGGAAATAGTTTTTTGTGTAAATTATATGTATGTAAAATGATGTATGTATAGGAATACGTATCCAAGTATTGTATATAGACTCCATTAATTTATTGCATATATCCTAAATAAGAAAAGTGTAAACCAATCAACAACAGCCAAGCAAATTAGATGTAACTCTTACCATATTATTTATTTAAATTATATTTATTTTGTAAATTTAATTTATTTATTTATGTAAAAATGTCATCAACGCCAGCAATAATTTCATTTGCATCAAACATTCTCCAGCTTAACTCAAGAACTGAAAACCAGCACTGACATGGCCAATAAATTATTATAGTGTTAATTTTAATAATGATTATGATGATAATGATGATGATGATGATGGTAATTAAAGTGTGTCTAAATTCCAACATTAATTTCTTATAGCATGTGTCCGATTTTGAGGATCCATACAAAGGCAGCAATACCTATATATTCTAAATTCAAGATATTGTTTTCTCTACTCGTTTAACTTTCCACTAAAATGCTAGCAAACAAAAAAAATAACAATAATTAAAAATGAATATGTTTTATGTCACAAAGAATCAAACTCTAAATAAACATGAAAATAAGGTAAATTCTTTTATACGTTTTCAGTGTGTTCTTTTGCATAAATGATTAATTTTGAAATTGTTAATAATTTATTTCGACTGTCGTTGCTGTCGCTGCTATCAAATTTGATGGCGAAATTTTCGATTCTTGAAATCGCTCAATATGCTATCTCCGTCTCTGTCTCCGTCTCTGTCTCTCTCGCTGTTTCTGTCTCTCTCACACTGTGCTGCTAATCTGCTGCTAATCCAAGTCATGTTTGCCACTTTTGTCATTAGATTCGTACAATTCATTGATTTACAAGATGAAACGACAGGAGTTATAGATTATTAATGAGAGAGTGCATGGAATGTGAATATTGCCAACTAACCAAATCTAACAGCAGCTTCAATTCAACAGAAAATTTGATTTAGTATCTATTGAAATTATTTTATTTATTATTATTATTATTTTGAAAACATTTAGCCACTGAATGCCGCCACTTTCGATGATGAATTTATCTATGCCGATCTCGAGAGTCAACATTATGGGCCCATCAATTATAAGGCGGCTTCCCTCTATGCCCAGGTCAAGAAGAATAAGAAGACCGGTGCTCTAGAGGAGACGAAAAAATAAAAAAAAAATTTCATTAAATTAAAAAAACATTTGCAGTGCATTTTGGTATAAATAATTTGTTTAAATTTAAATTGCGTTTCTGTTTTTCACGAACGAAGTGAGTTTCTGTAAAAGAAAATATTGGAAATGTAGATGGAGGTGGAAAACTCACATAAATGTAAAATTGTTTAAAGCAAATGAATAACGAATTTCTTAACATAATGCATAATAATAGTAATTGTTATAAATAATAAGAACAATATGTAAAAACAACCAATTACAAAAAAAAAATACCAACTTAATAATAACAATTAAGGTAAACACATGATAAACACATTTTGACAGTCAATACCAAAACATTAACAAAATCCATTTTGAAAATGTTATTAATAAAAAAAAAAAAACAGACATTTGTAGCAAAATGCCAATAATTATTAATTAAATAAGCAGGAGACGAAACCAATTAAAATTTGTAAACTGAATATGGAAAAATTGATAAGTAATTAACACAGCAAACATAAAAACTGAACAAATTAAATATGCAACTAATTATACACAATTTTTTTAAACAAAATATAAAATAATCATGTGGACAAAAGAAACCAAATCATCACAATACAACAATTAAATTTATTTAATTATTTAGTTCATTTTTTTTTGTTCAAAACAAAACATAATTTCCCCAGAGACTATCATGGAATAGAATCCCAGAAATTGAGCAAAAAAAAATGTTAAAAATATCCAGATTATTATACTTAAATCTCGATACTCTTCACAGTCATCGCTACTAACAAGAGATTTGTTAAGCGCAGCTACCCCATAGCTGAAAACACAGGGTATGCAACTGACATAAAAACATTGAAAAAAGGAACATTAATAATCATTTGCATTAATCTTTGGTTTGTATAAAAAACAAATACTAATATATTTATATGAAAAACAATAATTATAATCACACAATACCAAATAATTGTATTAATAAATAAATAATTGATACAATTATGAAACATCAAATCGAAAGTCAAATCAATTTTGTTATGCAATTTATTGTAATTAATTATAAATATCATTTATTATTAACTAATTGAAAAGAAAAAACAAACACAAGTGAATTCAACAAATTATATTATATACATTAAACACATATATACATATATACATGATATATGTAAGTATATAAATTGTCTTATGTATTCATGAATATATAAAACAGCATTTACTCTTGCAAATGCCGCAAAAACAAAAAACAAAAGCAAAACTTAAGAGATAAAGAAATAGAATTGAAAAACAAAAACAACAACAACAACAACCAAAAAGTGGAATTAAATTGAAAAGTAAACAACTTAGACTCATGTACTTATATATACATACATATATATAAATATATAAATAAATAAAAATATATATTTAATGAAGGAACCCCGTAAATATACGAGTAAAGTAAAGTTATGATGAAGAACACCTAAAAAAAAGTAAATAAATAAATTGTAAAATTCAAATTAATTGCGAGTTTCATTTCATATTTTAAGCATTAAGTCCCATAAATCACAACCGTCGCTCCGATTTCTATGCAAATAAATATTTCCTTAATAAATTATGTGAAATTCCCCAACAGTTATCATAATGCAATTCCCCAAGGAATTGTCGAGTGCCCATAAAACATTTATCGCCACTCAAGGCACGCGTCAACTGAGAACTGTTCTGAGTAACTTCTCTGAATTCTGCCTTAAAACTGAGTCTTTTATCGCTGGTGTAAAAATCTTCAAGTCAGAGTGAGAAAGCGAGAGAGAGAGCGCATTGTGTGATATTCAATGAGAACAAGAATGCAACCAAATACTCTCGCTGAGCTTCGTTTCTAAGCTGCCTCTGCTGCTAATATCACTACGTTAGACTCCCAGCTATATACTCACGACTTGAAACGAACGCCCGAAGACACTTCGTGTTTGCATTACAATGCTTGTTGCTGCCAAAATCAAGTCAGTATTTCCTCAGCTGCCTAGGTGAGCGCGAGCAACAGAGGATTTCTTTCACTCAGCAACAGCGCTGTTATCATTGCTCTCAATTCCACTCGTGCATTCCGCTCTGAGAGAGACAAATCACTCAAATGCTTCAGCATAGATAGGGCTTCTCGGAGAGTGAGCTCAAGTATGAAGCCACTGCAAAAGCTCAATGAACTGCATTTTGCAAAGTTGAGCGGTAGAAGCAACTCAACTTGCGAATAGTCAAGATCGCATTTATAGTAACTAATTGAAATCAAATGGATTAATTTATATACAATATTTACAATTTAAAATGCAAAAACAGTTGTTACAAATATGGTGTATTTATTTAACTATTGCTATTGCCAACGGCGATCGCGATTATGTGTTTATGACGTACAATGACCTATCCAACTTTATGAGTGACAACAACTTTAACAAGAGTTGCATCTGGAACTACTTTTCGTTCTCTTGCCACATGACGTATGTTCTGCCAGACCACAAGTTGTGGCCCGGCAACGTTTTCCTTGAGGGCGCCGCATATGTCCACAAATATAGCGATGATATTTCGGAAAATCAACATATTCAATATATTCAAATAATAAGTAAAGATGCCGATGAAAATATCGATATACTTGAATCAGATTTGAAATTAATCTCAACGAAGTTACCACATTTGAAGAAAATAAAATGGGATATAACTGAAAGATGTCGACCAATGAGTATAGTTATACCCAAGTTCAAAAATCTGGAAATACTGGATATAACATTAGGTTTAGTTGACAAAGTCAATTGCCATGGTATTGACTTAAATTTCCAAAATCAGATCAGAGAATTGCAAATGATTATGAAACTATCGTCACAAGATCAATTATTCAAGGATACCAATATAATGCTGGGAAGTCTGGAAAATTTAGAAACACTAGTAATGAAATGTAATAGAGGATTAAATATTAAAATTCCATTAGAACTTTTTCAAAGTATGAACAAATTAACAACACTGGAGATGCATGAATGTCATTTAATTGACATGAATGATAAATATTTTAATTATTTAGTAAACCTTAAAAACTTGACTTTAAATAGCTCAACTTTCGCTGACAATCAATGGCTGCTGTAAGTCTTTAAATAGAGCTATCAAAGTTCATACTTTTGAAAAATTTATTTTCAGATCCCCAGTTATTCAAAGTAAACTGATTTACTTGCATGTGATGCCAGTTTATTTCAATGTTGATTTAAACATATCGGCAATTTTATGTGGAAATCTTCAATTTTACGAAAAATGCAGACTCAACTTGGACATTAACAAGAAACGATGTCCCAAATACTGTGATTGCTCTCTAAATATAACCGACTTCCGATTTGAAATAGACTGTAATTATGCAACGGAAGTTATAGAAATTCTAGAGTTGCCAATTCCCATCGCTGGAAATGCATCCCTTCACTTCAATAACAAAAACTTAACTTCATTGCCAAACTCAAGTTTATATGGATTTTCGAATCTTCGCGAACTACATCTGGCAAATAATCAAATATCCCATTTGTATATCGAAAACTTACCAATTAACTTAACTTATTTGGATATCAGAAACAACAGTCTCCAATCTCTCGATGAGAAGGTTCTGAAGTTTTTATCGAGTCGAGCTGGAAATATTACATTATTACTTGATGGAAATCCATGGACTTGTAACTGTAGTGTTCTTAATCTCATACGGTTTATCGCCGACAAATCCAATAATATTGAGAATCGGGAATTTCTGGAATGTTATCAACAGAATATTACTGTTATAATGTATGCACTAACAGCAAGTTGTGGGTCCCATATCGGTGCAGGCGTAACTCTTATTGGATGTTTGTTTGGAACAATTACCATAATTCTCATACTATTTCTACTTTTCAAGAAATCCATACTAATGTGGCTCTACGAGCGTAATATTTGCCTGTGCTTTTTGCGAATTGTGGATCCTGACCAAGAGTCTAATGTTGGTAAGATAATCGATGCATTCCTCGCATTTTCCCATCTCGACATGGAACTTATTGAGGAGTTTGTGGAAAAACTGGAGAGGGGACCCAGAAAACATCAGCTATGTCTGTATCAACGGGATTGGGCAGTTGGTGTCTCCATTCCCCAGTGCATTTTGCAGACTATTGAAGATGCCAGGAGTATTATTATTCTGATGACCGAGAACTTCGCCAACTCCTCCTGGGGTCTGTTCGAATTCCGGAACTCCATTCAAGCGGCGGCCATGGACAAAAAGAAGAAACTAATTATTGTGGTGTATCCAGAGGTGGACATCGACAAACTAGATTCTGAACTGAGAGTCTATCTGAAATTCCACACGTATCTGAAGCGAGATGATCCCAGCTTCTGGAGGAAACTGTTGTTCGCAATGCCGCATAAAC
This sequence comes from Drosophila quadrilineata, assembly GCA_018150725.1. NCBI lineage: Eukaryota > Metazoa > Arthropoda > Insecta > Diptera > Drosophilidae > Drosophila > Drosophila quadrilineata. The sequence goes on along the minus strand of JAECWN010000219.1, from coordinate 8,108,372 downwards.
CCAAACAGGTTGAACCTGTCGTCAACCCAGAATTTCTCAGGGATTGAGTTTATTATAGTTATTTACTTAAGTGACTAAATAATTATTAGTAAATTTAATTAATTTTAAACGATATGTGTTGCTTTATAGATTTAAATTATATTTACTAAATTAAGTGGAATTCAATTACTTTTCCAGCAAGAACTTCTTTAATAAATGCGTATACAATTTCTCTTATACTTTTTGTAGTCTCTTCCAGATTGAGTGCTTTTTTCACTGCTTACGCTCTTGAGCTTCAATTTCTCTAAATACCCCAAGTCGTGTATGATAAGAGTATATAATATAAGAGAATACTCTCCGACTACATGTAGTATAAGAGAAACCAGTCTCTACAGCTTAGACTCTCTTTATGAGCGATATTCTTATCAAAATATATAGTGCTTTATTTCCGCTCAAATCGGACAGACCGGCATTAAGCATGATTTATGAAATTAGATCTCCCGAAAGTTTATATTTGTACAGCAGCGGTCAAGATAATAGTAGTCTTAGTTGTGAGATAAAAAATGTTAAAAATATACTTTAAAATTAAAAAAAAATCTGAAGAATATTTAAAATTAACTGAAAATTTTTGGGATATTTTTATGAACCAGTAACGGGATCGGTACTATATTTACTAAAGCAGATAATAAATTAAAGTCATGTCAAAAATATTAGATGGTAATTTTTTAGGAGCAACAAATTGAAATATAATATTTCACATATAAATTGCAAAAGAGTACCTTATCGGCAACTCAATGTTAATACACTGAATTGAGATTGAAGAATTTTTAAAATATGTATTTAGTTTGATTTGGGTGTTGAGAGCGCAAAGTTGTTTTATTCAAATGTTTAAAGAATTTATAATAATAGTATGTGCGTGTGGTGTTGGAAATGCAATAAGTGGCTTTCGAAAGATTTTCCCAATGTAAATCAAAAATTGTTGTGCTTATATTGAAAATTTGTTATTTTTAATATATTGATGGATATATATTGTTTTAGGGAGCAAGATCTGATTGATTCATTGCAATGCAGTAATAATAAGTATTGGGTTCCTTTGGGAACAAGACAACTGGAAGATCAGGATCTATTCGTACTTCCACACTTAATTGAAGTGGATAATATTGATAAGGATTGTGATAATGAAAAACTGGAAACGGATTTAATTAACATATCACAGAAATTTAAAAACATTACGATATTCCGATGGGATTTATCGCAAGGTTGTCAACCTTTGAGTAAAATAATTCCTCGATTTAAAAATCTTGAGAAACTGAGCCTTATCACAAGTGTGACTGATATACCAACTTGTCAGGAATTTAGATTTAATTTTGAGAATCGAATAAAAGAGATGGAAATTACTCTCCGTTATCTATGTAACAAGGGATTGAAACAAGAACTAAAAGTTCCAAATGATTCATATATCGACAAAATGGAAAATTTGGAAATACTGAAAATGAATTGTTTGAAAAATAATAATAAGGACTGCTCCTGGTATAATTCCATACCAAGTGCACAGCTCCAGTCGATGACAAATTTATGGAAACTAGAAATTAAGGACTGTTATGATCTTGACCTTATCGATACTCACTTGAATCACTTGGTGAGTCTTGAGAATTTGACGTTAATCAACACATGGTTCAACAAACCAAATTGGCTGGAGTAAGTTTTTGAGAAATATTTTCAATATTTGGTATATGCGATATGATAATTGGGTTTCTTACAGATCTACAGTGGTTCAAAATAGCTTAAAGTATTTGTATGCCAGCACATGGCCAAATTATAAACAATATAATATCTCTGCATTTATTTGTGGCCAATATCAGGATAACTGCACATTAAATTATGATATCAACAAGAGACCTTGCCCAGAGAGCTGTGAATGTTTTTTGAAAATATCAGAAGATAGATTTTATATCAAATGTGATCAAGCAAATGAACACAATCAAATTCCAGAGTTGCCGATACCCATAACGGGAAAAGCATCACTTCACTTCAATAACACAAACTTAACTTCAATGCCAAACTCAAGTTTATACGGATATTCCAATCTACGAGAACTACATCTGGCAAATAATCAAATATCCCATTTGAATATCGAAAACTTACCCATTAACTTAACTTATTTGGATATTAGAAACAATAGTATCAAAGCTTTTGATAAGAATGTTATCAAGTTTCTGACAAAGCGAGCCGGAAATATAAAAATACTATTAGATGAAAATCCCTGGACTTGTGACTGCAAGGATCTCAGTTTTCAGCTGTTTGTTGCCAACGAGTCCAATAATATAAGGGAAAATCTAATGTGTCATCGCCAAGATATAAGCCTAGTTGTGTTTCTTGGTCAGTGCGATAGTCCCTACGATTTGGCCATTATCGGAATTCTCTGCGGGTTTATAGTTATAATTTTCACATATATGCGTTTCAAAAAACCTTTCGTTTTGTGGCTTTATAAGCAAAAGATCTTGGAAGATCCCACAATTGCACAGAACATTGATGTATTCCTCGCATATTCTCACCTGGACAGTGGCTTAGCTGGAGAATTCGTGGAGAGAGTGGAGAGAGGTCCAAGTGCACATAAACTCTGTCTATATGAACGTGATTGGGATATTGGAGTCTGCATTACTCAGTGTATATTGCAGACCATGGAGGATGCCAGGAGCATCATCATCTTGCTGACCAAAAACTTCGTAAAGTCCTCTTGGGGTACTTTCGAGTTTCGGAGCTCCATTCATGCAGCTGCCATCGATAAAAGAAAGAAACTTATTGTTGTTTTGTATCCAGAAGTGGACACGAATGAACTTGATTCCGAGCTGAGGGTATACTTGAAATTCAAAAAGTATCTAAAACGAGATGATGAGAACTTCTGGAAGAAACTATTGGCAGCATTGCCAGTCAAGGCCAAACAGGCAGCTAATCCCGAAAAAGTATAGAAGATATTCAGTAATAAATATGTAAAAAATTATTAATTGTTATAAAATTATATATAAACAAAAATATTATACTAATAATAATAACACAAGAAACAGAGATCTGCATCTGCTACAACCTTGCCAATTCTTAACCCATTTTCAATTATCATACCTCTTTTTTCTAGTTCGGGCCAACACTAAAAAGCTGCATTTAAAGATTGTCCAAATTCAGACCTTCATTTTCGGACCCTTCCACAAGCCTTTTTTATAGGTCAAAATGGGATTTCTGGGCTTCCCAACCTTAAATCTGCCATAACTTTGTCAAATATTATCCTATTTTCAAATATCATACCTCTTTTATCTAGTTTTGGCCAACACTAAAAAGCTGCATTCGAAGATTGTCCAAATTCAGACCTTCATTTTCGGACCCCTCCACAAGCCTTTTTTATAGGTCGAAATGGGATTTCTGGGCTTCCCAACCATAAATCTGCCATAACTTTGGCAAATCTTAACCTATTTTCAAATATCATACCTCTTTTTTCTAGTTTTGGTCCACAGTAAAAAACTGCATTCAAAGATTGTCCAAATTCAGACCTTCATTTTCGGACCCCTCCACAAGCCTTTTTTATAGGTCGAAATGGGATTTCTGGGCTTCCCAACCATAAATCTGCCATAACTTTGGCAAATCTTAACCTATTTTCAAATATCATACCTCTTTTTTCTAGTTTTGGTCCACAGTAAAAAACTGCATTCAAAGATTCTCCAAATTCAGACCTTCATTTTCGGACCCCTTCACACGCCCTGATCCATAGGTCAAAATGGGATTTCTGGGCCTTTCCAACATTAAATCTGCCATAACTTTGCCAAATCTTAACCTATTTTCAAATTTGATACCTCTTTTTTCTAGTTTTGGTCCACAGTAAAAAACTGCATTCAAAGATTCTCCAAATTCAGACCTTCATTTTCGGACCCCCTCACAAGCCCTGATCCATAGGTCAAAATGGGATTTCTGGGCCTTTCCAACATTAAATCTGCCATAACTTTGCCAAATCTTAACCTATTTTCAAGTTTGATACCTCTTTTTTCTAGTTTTGGCCAACACTAAAAAGCTACATTCAAAGATTGTCCAAATTCAGACCTTCATTTTCGGTCCCATCCACAAGCGTTTTTTATAGGTCAAAATGGGATTTCTGGGCTTCCCAACCCTAAATCTGCAATAACTTTGCCAAATCTTATCCTATTTTCAAATATCATACCTCTTTTTTCTAGTTTTGGTCCACAGTAAAAAACTGCATTCAAAGATTCTCCATATTCAGACCTTCATTTTCGGACCCCTTCACAAGCCCTGATCCATAGGTCAAAATGGGATATCTGGGCCTTTCCAACATTAAATCTGCCATAACTTTGGCAAATCTTAGCCTATTTTCAAATATCATACCTCTTTTTTCTAGTTTTGGTCCACAGTAAAAAACTGCATTCAAAGATTCTCCAAATTCAGACCTTCATTTTCGGACTCCTCCACAAGCCATTTTTATAGGTCAAAATGGAATTTCTGGGCTTCCCAACCTTAAATCTGCCATAACTTTGCCAAATCTTAACCTATTTTCAAATTTGATACCTCTTTTTTCTGGTTTTGGCCAACACTAAAAAGCTGCATTCAAAGATTGTCCAAATTCAGACCTTCATTTTTGGACCCCTCCACAAGCCCTGATCCATAGGTCAAAATTTGATTTCTGGGCCTTTCCAACATTAAATCTGCCATAACTTTGCCAAATCTTAACCTATTTTCAAATTTGATACCTCTTTTTTCTGGTTTTGGCCAACACTAAAAAGCTGCATTCAAAGATTGTCCAAATTCAGACCTTCATTTTCGGACCCCCTCACAAGCCCTGATCCATAGGTCAAAATGGGATTTCTGGGCCTTTCCAACATTAAATCTGCCATAACTTTGCCAAATCTTAACCTATATTCAAGTTTGATACCTATTTTTTCTAGTTTTGGCCAACACTAAAAAGCTACATTCAAAGATTGTCCAAATTCAGACCTTCATCTTCGGTCCCCTCCACAAGCGTTTTTTATAGGTCAAAATGGGATTTCTGGGCTTCCCAACCCTAAATCTGCAATAACTTTGCCAAATCTTATCCTATTTTCAAATATCATACCTCTTTTTTCTAGTTTTGGCCAACACTAAAAAGCTGCATTCAAAGATTGTCCAAATTCAGACCTTCATTTTCGGACTCCTCCACAAACCATTTTTATAGGTCAAAATGGGATTTCTGGGCTTCCCAACCTTAAATCTGCCATAACTTTGGCAAATCTTAACCTATTTTCAAATATCATACCTCTTTTTACTAGTTTTGGTCCACAGTAAAAAACTGCATTCAAAGATTCTCCAAATTCAGACCTTCATTTTCGGACCCCTCCACAAGCCCTGATCCATAGGTCAAAATGGGATTTCTGGGCCTTCCCAACCTTAAATCTGCAATAACTTTGCCAAATCTTAACCTATTTTCAAATATCATACCTCTTTTTTCTAGTTTTGGCCAACACTAAAAAGCTGCATTCAAAGATTGTCCAAATTCAGACCTTCATTTTCGGACTCCTCCACAAACCATTTTTATAGGTCAAAATGGGATTTCTGGGCTTCCCAACCTTAAATCTGCCATAACTTTGGCAAATCTTAACCTATTTTCAAATATCATACCTCTTTTTTCTAGTTTTGGTCCACAGTAAAAAACTGCATTCAAAGATTCTCCAAATTCAGACCTTCATTTTCGGACCCCTTCACAAGCCCTGATCCATAGGTCAAAATGGGATTTCTGGGCCTTTCCAACATTAAATCTGCCATAACTTTGCCAAATCTTAACCTATTTTCAAATATCATATCTCTTTTTTCTGGTTTTGGCCAACACTAAAAAGCTGCATTCAAAGATTCTCCAAATTCAGACCTTCATTTTCGGACCCCTTCACAAGCCCTGATCCATAGGTCAAAATGGGATTTCTGGGCTTCCCAACCTTAAATCTGCCATAACTTTGTCAAATCTTAACCTATTTTCAAATATCATACCTCTTTTTTCTAGTTTTGGTCCACAGTAAAAAACTGCATTCAAAGATTCTCCAAATTCAGACCTTCATTTTCGGACCCCTTCACAAGCCCTGATCCATAGGTCAAAATGGGATTTCTGGGCTTCCCAACCTTAAATCTGCCATAACTTTGCCAAATCTTAACCTATTTTCAAATATCATACCTCTTTTTTCTAGTTTTGGTCCACAGTAAAAAACTGCATTCAAAGATTCTCCAAATTCAGACCTTCATTTTCGGACCCCTTCACAAGCCCTGATCCATAGGTCAAAATGGGATTTCTGGGCCTTTCCAACATTAAATCTGCCATAACTTTGCCAAATCTTAACCTATTTTCTAGTTTGATACCTCTTTATTCTAGTTTTGGCCAACACTAAAAGCTGCATTCAAAGATTCTCCAAATTCAGACCTTCATTTTCGGACCCCTTCACATGCCCTGATCCATAGGTCAAAATGGGATATCTGGGCCTTTCCAACATTAAATCTGCCATAACTTTGCCAAATCTTAACCTATTTTCTAGTTTGATACCTCTTTATTCTAGTTTTGGCCAACACTAAAAGCTGCATTCAAAGATTCTCCAAATTCAGACCTTCATTTTCGGACCCCAACACAAGCCCTGATCCATACATCAGAATAGGATTTCTGGGCCTTTGCAACCTTAGATCTGTCATAACTTTGCCAAATAGTAACCTATTTTCAAATATCAAACCTTTGTATATATACTTCATTAAAGGTATATCTTTATAACAGTTTAATTTTATTTTATATAATAATTATTTTACCTACTATTTCTTTCAATTCTGATAGAAAGATAGACTTCTGATAGACTTCTACAAGATGAAAGCACAGATCGTTAATTTAAGTCAATTTTTGTTTATTAGATGTCAGAATCTAACACACGCACATACACACATTTATACACGTGCAATTATTTGAAGGTGTGGAGAGGGGATGAAAGCTTCTGCATGTGGCATGAACAGCTTCTGCTCACGTTGCGCTCGCTGTTGCCGTGTGTCATTTCCGTGCAACGTAACTGAATTCGGTTATTGCTTCCTGCAGCGTTGCAGCACTGTCATTTCCGCTGCACACACACACATACACCAACACACACCCACACATACATACACACATATATATATACATATATAGTATTACCTGTCGTTGAGGTCATTTGAATGTTGCATCTATTTTACTTTTGTTAATTGACGCTTCAAATTCGGTTACGAATTTTGACTGCACATTGCCGACAAAATCATATTTGTTTATGCGAAATTGTGCAAAAAATAGTTTACACTTTTCACCCAACATCCGCTCAAATACACACACACTCACAATCACACACACACACACACACAGGTGCACTTTCATTTCCGCAATTTGCATTGAATTATATTTAATTTTTAATGCACGCTCTTCATTTGCGGTTTAGTTTTGTTTCTAATTACAATTTGTGGCCGAACACGATTTTCTCTTTATTATTCATAATATATAAAGATATACTTATTTCAAAATATTAGTGAAATGTATTTACTGTTGGAGTACTCGGAGTTTTTTGACTTTTGCTGGCCACAATTTTCTAAACAATTACGTGCCTACCCAGCTCATAAAAACTCAAACAAGTTAGGTAAATGTGTGCTAAGAGTGGTGACAGGGGGTGGAGAAGAGAACAAGGACTCCTAGGACAATTACTAATTGCCAGTGCCGAGCAGAGACATGGCCTAATGGGTCGAAGTGACCTCTGAACAGGGGCCACAAAACACCTGCAGACGGTCAGGAAAAGAGATGCAAAGGACAAACTTTTTGTCTACAACTTTTCTATATGTTTTGGGCTGCCCTCTAATGACAAACAGCAGACAATAAGATACATATATATTCTCTCTCTCTCTCTATATATATATATATATATAATTTTTATTTTTTTTTTGTTAAAGTGAGAGCAACAAAAAAATCCACATCAATGAATGCTTTTGTTGTTCTGCCTGTCTGGCTGTTAATGGCGCCAAAAAGTATGCAATGCAAACAACAAAACAAACAGTGTTCGAGAGAGAGAGATATATACTCAGTTGGAGTGAGAGAGGGAGTGTGAAACAACTGCAACACATTTTGCTGAGTTGAGTTGGCTGAGTTAGAGTACATGACATTTAATGGTGCCAACTATTGTCAAACAATAAGCCCAACTCTGTCCTTTAGCCACAGGACACTTTACATACATACATATGTACAAATATATGTAGAAGATGTGTGCAAATATATCCCAACTCGGTCATTGTGTCAGTTTGTCACGTTGTCAGTTACTTTTGTTCTGTCTACTCCCAGCTTCACATTCATTCATTCACATTCATGCACATCACATCACTTGGCCAACGGAGCGGGAGGGGGTGGATGTCGTGGAAAAGTTTTTTAGCGCCCTGACAGCCACAATAATGCACTTGGAAATTAAAGCTGACTTCGATTAGTTGCAGCTGCAACAACAACAAAAACAACAAAACCACCGCGAATCCTTGGCATTCTCCTAACATCTGTACATCTGGGCCTGAATCAAACTAAACTTTTGCCCACAACTACGCCAAAGCGAAAAGTTTCTTGGCCATGTCAACTCGTTTTGGCCAGGTGAGCAGCAGCCGTGTCTTACTAACCCCGTAACAGATTGTAGACAACAGAAATATTAATATAATATTAATAATATTAAGGCTGCGAATAACTTATAACTTATAACTTATTACATAAAATAATTGTGAGGCATACGATTTTAAAAATAAGAATTAGGATAAATATTGTTAATATTTTGATAAAATATTTCGATTTACAGTTTAATTCAAGTCATCTAATTTTGTTTACATTAATATCTGTATTCTATAGGTAATATATTTTTAGTGATTATTGCAAATATGTGCCTCATTAATCATATACTATATTTCTGAATTTACAGTTTTCCTATAATTTTTTTTTAAATAAAACTTTCTTTCCAATATTATTCAAGAAATAATTTCTGTATGAAATTATACTTATAATACATATTATACTTATACTTCTATAATAAAAAAAAATAGATTTTAGAGGGAATAAGGAAAATTGCACAAAAAATCAATTCATATCCAGCAACTCTGGCTTTTCTAGAAAGATATGAATGTCTCTTGGCAGAATAATTGCTTTAAAAAATAGAAAATTATGTTAATATTACTTAAGAACTTCAAATTTTTGATTAACATTGCATATGCTGACTTTCATAAATTTTTGAGCTTCAAATAGAATCAGACCAAAGGACATCCAATTAGTGCTTACAATTTTAGAATCTCAACTACATTATTGTCAGTAATTTAATAGAATTTTTCTACAGTAAATATGCTTCAATTTGTTTTTTTTTTTTTTTTTTTTTTTTGATTTTAAAGAACAATGGGAGCAGTTTTAATTTTATAATTAGCAAGTTTACTAGTTTTAAATATTATTAAAAATAACGTTCTTTAGTAATAGCATGCGACTTTTAAATTATTTGAATTAATCACTTTAAAGTCAATTTATTGACTTCACTTGAAGTATCAGGAGCAGCAGCAGACTGAGACTCATCGCGTACAACGTGGCGTATGATTTGCATTTGTTGCTTGGTGTCCGTCTGTCTGTCTATCTCTTTCTTTCTCTGGCTCTATGTATCTCTCTCTTTCTCTCTGTATTTCTGTCTGTCTCTCTGTCAGTCTCTACGTGAGCAGCAGCAGAAATCAACCTTGGGGCCATAATCAGCAACAGCAGCACGCACATAAATTATAAGCTACATAACTACACCCACACACACCCCCACACACTCACACAATCATACACACACATACAGTTGATAGACACACACACTCAGATACATCCCACACAATAGAATGTTGTGGATGGTTCGGTTATGGCATTGCTGTCGATTCGTGAATGCCAAAATTCAAACTCTCATAATTTCCATGTCAGTCTGCCTGATTGACGATGACGACAATGATGAAGAAGCATGCTATGCTCATGCTCATCCTCATCCTGCCTGGCTGAAGGATGCTCCTGGCTGAAGGATTTGCTCTTCAGCTGGCAAAAAGGCAGAGCTGCTCTTTGACTCGGGGGTAAACTATCGAGTGTGGAGTCTGGATGAGCCTAGAGTAGCATTTTTGATGGGTCGATGCAATGACACATTTTGATGGCACAACAATCACAACAACCAACAGCAGCAGCAACAACATTGACAACAACAACAACAACAACTGGCAACTAGCAACAATCTACGGCAACTTGTGTGCGGAAGCTGCCCAAGGATACACAGTGGGCGAAAAGGTGAGAGAGCAATTGAGATGCCAGCTGCAGTAAAAAATAGAGGAGAACAGAAGAGAAGGGATTAGAGGAAGAGGGATGGGAAAGGGAGAAGAGCGAAAGGGAGAAGACACTGACAGAGCGGAAGTTAATGGAATGAAACAACTGCAATGAACCTGAAGCAGTGTTGCATGCAACAAAGCAGCAAGTGCGAGGGCTACAAACTACTCAGATTGTTAGGTAATCAAAGAAAATGTTAATCGGGGGAAACAAATAACAAAAATTAAAAAAAAAAAATTAAATAAAAATTATATTATACTTTTTTTGATTGCAAAATTATTATTTTAGGCGATCTGGAATTTTGGCATAAGCTTTTTTACAAGCTCTTAAAAATTTATAGTTTTTAACTGATGGAAAGTAAATCAAAAATATTTTATGCTAGTATATTTAATTTGTTAGGGAATAAAATATAATGTTAGTTGGAAAAATAATTATATTGATATTGAAAAATTGTAAATAAAAAAAATATAAAGTATGTTTACAATAACAATTTTTTTTTTATTTATTAATTAAGTGCTGGACCCATACAATAATTATAATTAATTACAGTTAATATATTAGCGATCTGTATTTTTTAAAAGCATTTTTTAGCAAAAATAAATAAATAAAAAAAAATTATAAAAATAATATGACTAAATCAATATAATTTGTGGTAATTTTAGCACTATTTATTTTTTAATATAGATAAATTGAATTTTGAATTGTATATTTATATATGTATATATATTTAAAGTCTTTTATTCTCCAATTTTGAATTTGAAAATTTTTGTATACTTAAAATTCAAGTCAAAGATACGTGAATAAAAATATTTTAGATAAATTAAGAGATATACAAATATGAAATTTAGTAATTTACTATTTTTTTGCAATTCTTTTATAAAAAATAAAAAAAAACAATAGAATATTTATTTCCTAATTAACCACCACAATCTTAATAAATTTAATTTATATAAAGAGCAACGAATTTTTTTCGCATGCTGCTTAATTTATGATCATCTTAACTTTCGTTGAAATAACTCTAAGAACTCTTATTCACTTAAAGCTTTATCTAAAAACGTGCTTTCGACAGGTCAACGAATGTCCTTCGACAGGAAGAAGGCGAAGAAGAAGAAGAAGCACAGTGACTGACGCTGTTGCTGCTGCAACTTGCAACATTGAGTTGCACAATCAAAGTTCATTTGCAATGTTTGCGCTTAGATTCCAAATGCCAAACGCTGCCTCAATCAGTTGCAGTTGCAATTGTTGTTGTTGTTCTTGTTGTTGTTGCCATTATTGTTGTTGGTGTTGCCATTTCTGTTGCCGTTGCAGTTGCAAACATACATTCACATGGGCAACTATCTGAACTCGACTCGGAACTTACATTGACTTCCAATTGAGCTGCCGGTGACCAAAGTTTCTGTTCAAAAATGCTGCCAAGTTACACTCTGCCCCTCTCTCTCTCTCACTCTCTGTATGTCTCTCTTCTCTTTCTATCTCTTTCTTGTTCTCACCAGCTGTCTCTGTCTTTCATTGTGTTCGTTTTTCTATTCGGTTTCTGTTTGTTGCGTTCTGCGATTTTGCGAGAGCTGCTTTTGTTCTCACGTGTTGTGCAAATGTTGACATGATATGAGGAAAGGGAAGGGAAAAGCAAACCAATCCATTCCTATTTCTACTACTATTTTTAATACAATTTTTGCTACTATTTTTACTACTACTACTACTACTACAACTATATTTATTCCTACTACTATTCCGGTTATTATTAATATTTTTCTGATTATCTTTTCTTTCCCATTCCTACTACTATTTCTACTACCATTCCAATTCCCAATTTAGTACGAACAGGAGTAGCTTGCAGTTTTTATTAATAAGAAATGACATAAGGAAAGGGAAGGGAAAAGCAAACCAATCCATTCCTATTTCTACTACTATTTCTACTACAATTTTTGCTACTATTTCTATTACTACTACTACTTGTACAACTATATTTATTCCTATTACTATTCCAGTTATTCATTGTATTTTTGTGATTATCTTATCTTTCCCATTCCTACTACTATTTCTACTACTATTCCAATTCCCAATTTAGTATGAACAGGAGTAGCTTGCAGTTTTTATTAATAAGAAATGATATAAGGAAAGGAAAGCAAAAAACAAACCAATCCATTCCTATTTCTACTACTATTTCTACTATTTTTGTTAGTTTTTCTACTACTACTACTACTAGTAATATTTTTATTCCTACTACTATTCCTGTTATTATTAAAATTTCTTTCTTTTTCTTTCCCATTCCTATTACTATATCTACTACTATTTGAATTCCCACTTTATTCAGAAAAGGAGTAGCTTACTGTTTTTATTAATATAATTACTGATATTCCTATTTCTAGTACGATTAGAACCAAAATTCCCGTTTTAACTGCCACAATTTGAATTCCTACTACTATTTCTAGTACTACTGCCATTTCCTGAATATATTGTGCAACTTTTCTTAAGAACTCTCAAGTAGCTCTATAATTAGCTGCCATTATTGTCGCCAACAAGTTCTGATCAGAATCGATGGTTGTTTTGCATTTGGCCTGTCAATTGTGGACGGTGACAGTTGGCAAAAGTTTTGTGGCCTTATAAATAATGGCAACAGACAGACGAGGCACGAGTATAATGACTTCTTGGTCAAAACAGGCGGCAACAACATTAATTGAAGTATGGTATATCCTGACTGACATGTTGATATACCTACAGGTCACATGTCTGTCTCTTTTGGGCTCATTAAATCGCTCTCTCTCTCTCTCTCTCTCTCTCTCTCTCTCTCTCTCTCTCTCTCTCTCTCTCTGTCTGTGTGTTGTCTCTGTCAGAAATTGTTCTCTATTTTTAATTACGAGCTAACATTTGCACATTAAAAGCCGCTTGAGTGGAAAACCTTAATTAAACACTTGACTTTTCCAGCAACTACTTTGCTTGCTCTCTCTCTGTCACTTTCTCTCTCTCTCTCGCTCTCTTTCTCTTATGATGTCTCTCTCTTGTTCTCGCTGTTTGTGAGTTGGCGTTTGGCAACTATGGCAACTATTTTTCAATTCAGGCAGTTTTCCCAATCCACCCATACGATGCGTGCTAAAGTTTTTCCAAGCCTCAAACATATCGGAGTGTGTGTGTGAATTTTTCTTTGCATGTGTGTGTGTGTGTGTTGAAAAGTCGAGCGAAAAACTACAAAACAGTTGCCCATATGACGAGAATAGAACGACAGAAGCTGCTGCTGCTGCAGCTACTACGTTTGCTGCTGCTGATGATGATGGCACTTAACGGCAACACATGACGTTGAAGATGAAGTCGACAGCAGCAGCAGTAGCAGCAGCAGCGACGTCAGCAGCGGCGTCAGCGTCGCTGCCTGAATTAAATTTTATTTTCATTTCAAGTTTCTTGTTATAGGCAAAGAGCCAACAGCGAAGGCAACTTTGTTAATTTATTTAAGCAACGTTCTCATATGTGTATAAGCTGCTCTCTCTCTATCTCTCTCTCTATCTCTCTATGTCTATCTCTATCTCTCTATCTCTATGTCTGTCATTCTCTATAAATATATATCGCTCTCTCTCTCTCTGTCTATCTGTCTCTGTTCACATCTGACGGATGTTTCTGTCATTAAGCAAAACTTTCGTCAAAGCATAAAATTTGCAGCCGTTCACATGGAAAAGGCAGATACATGGCCAAAGAGAGAGAGAGAGAGAGAGAGAGAGAGAAAAGGAGAGAGAGAGAGAGAAAGGCCAGAGATGGATATTGTGAGGAGAGTTATATGTATGTATGTGTATATATGTATATACATATATATAAATTTACTACTTATAAGTAGTGCGCTTTGGCATTTTATGCTTTTGCCTTTTGCTGCATTAAAATGAAACGTGTTTTAATGCAGCAAATACTCCCCTCAGTTCAGCTCCCCTGCTTGCCACACTGCTTGCCACACACACAGCTCAAAGCGCCCCTCGTTGTGGCAGCAAAGGAAGACAAGCTTATAAATACTTATGAAGTGTGCAGCGTAGAGGCACAGAGAAAATGAGCAGAGAGCGACACAGAGAGAGAGAGAGAGAGAGAGAGAAAGAGTGAGAGAGAGAGAGAGAGAGAGTGGGGAGAAGTGTATGTGGGCAAAGGAAATGAGAAAATGCATAAAAGTATTGCTAATACGATTTGAGTCTTGTGAGAAGATTGTCAGCAATGCAAAGAGAGAAAGCGAGAGACAGACAGACAGAGAGAGAAAGAGAAAAGAGAGAGAGAGAGAGAGACAGACAGAGAGAAAAAGAGAAAGAGAGAGAGATAGGGTAAAGATAGAAGCAAAGTACGCTTTGGATAAGCACTATAAGATGCAGACTAAAATCTCCAATTTTCGTCACAAAAATAAAGGACATCTGAAAACTCAGATTTAGTTGCAAATCTCTTTTATTGCTTTCAACAACAACAAAAAAAAAACAGCAAACAAGAAAAAATGCCAAAAATCAAAAACAGTCACTAAGTTTAAGGCAGTTTAAGTTTTTTTGTTCCTTATTTTTTTTAAGCGTACAATTTTGCTATTTAAGTCAGATTCTAATAATATAAAAGCTTAATAATTAACAAGTATAAATCTATATAAATATAATAAATAAATGAATAAATCAAATTTTTACAAACAATTTAAAAATCCATTAAGAATTTAGAATTTTAGATATTTTCTTAAGAATTACAAATTAAATATTTTTGAAAGTAAAACAATTTAAATTGTCGGTGTCTTTTGATTCTAAAAATTCTAAAAATAAATCTAATTTCTGAACAAAGTTTTGATAACAAGAAAGGAAATTAATTTGTGGGCATAATTTCAATAACCTAAAAATGAAGCATTTTGCTGGTATTACAGTATTTCTTAAAAAATTTCATTTTGTTCTAAAAAAATCATTTTATTTTTTTAAATATTTTCTAATTAAATTAAATTGAATGGAATTCTTGGAAATGCCTTAAACGCTGCATGTTTTCTATATATTTTTATTTTTTTTTTAATTGCTAAAAATCGAATTCGGAAATCTTTGAACAAGGTCAAATGGTCAAATGTTCAAAACGAGTAACAAATGTGAAGCAAAGTATAACAAAGAAATCATCAAAACAGCTGAAAAGAAAAGAAAAGCCTTTGTCACGAACAGCATTTTGCTTTCCCGCTCTCACCTCTTGCACCTCCTTCACCGCATATTTTCACTTGAGTTGTTGCCATTTTTGGCACTCAAAAAAAAAAAGAAAACGAGAAACAACAACAAACCGTTTTACACTTGAGCAACATTTATTTTTCCGTTTCATTTCACGCGTTTCAGTTTCATTATGCCAGCTGTCAGCGGCAGCCGCTTTCTCTCACTCTCTCTTTCTCTCTCTCTTTCATTTTTCACACCATTCACAATGCGCTGCACGTACGCAATGCCACGCCCCCTTCAAGAAGTTCCATTCTGACCTCTGGCCGTAAGCGAAAACGGCAAATGTTTCCTTTATGTTGTCCTTCCCGTTTCCATTTCCCATTCAAATGAAATGCGGCGCAGTTTTTATGGCTCATTGAAGACCGCAAAAACCCGAGAAAAACCCGTGAAATAAAATTAATTTTAAAACCAGTCAATTAGGTTTCAGTGTATCTTTTTTTATCTTATTTTGCTGACCCAAAACCGAGGAGACATGCGACGAAATGTTGTTCAGGCTGAAGGAAGGCAGAAAAAACTGTTGCCTACATTCCGGCGTCAACTATTTTTCAATGATCCAATTAGTTTCGATTTCCATGGACCGCATTGTCAGGGCTGTTAGCGTGTCAAATGGCCCAATTCCAATGCCAATGCCAATTCCCATTTCTCGCAAAGTATTTTCTCCGAGATTTGATTTGTTTTCGTCACTCGACGCAGACGCATGCATAATTGATGGATTGTCTGGTTCTGGTGGGCGTGGTCGGCCTCTGTCCATTTGGGTATTTTTGGGGTCATGACTAATAAATAATAAATCAGCCGTTTGACAGTCTTTGGCCAGCAAACTTTTTTCGTCCGCTCTCGAAAAACATATTGAAATTTTAATGCGACTTTCTTTGATTGATAAAAATTCTACCAAAAAAAAAGGTGTCATGATACTGCAACAAATTGGAATAAAATATATTTAAGTAGACAAAATACTAAAGTATTGAAAAGCTGTGACAATACCCTTAAAGGTAAATCAAATTTTGTTTGGCATTAAATTATATTCGATTTTATGAAACATGAATCAAAAGTTGAATCCACTTGTAGAAAATCCCACTCAAAAATATTGATAAACCCAACGAATACACTTAAGCCTAGTCCAACAAATCTCTCAGCAAATCAAATTCAATTATTATTGAGGGCAACTGGAGAAAAGCCTCTCTCAACTCTTTTCCCACAACAACAACAACGAGAACAACAACAATTTGCACAAAGTGAATCCATCCCAAATACACTTCATACAGACAACAAATCCTCACTCAAGCTCAAGACTACTTCACTTCCTCTCCCGTCCTAAAATTTCTCTCTACTGCTACTCACACTAATTACAATTCTCGACTGCCCAAAAGGCGATTTGCTCCACAATAACAACAACTAGAACAACAAGAACAACAAAAAAGCGCAAAAATCCAACAAAATTGAATAGAAATTTTTGTTAGCCTTGAAAAAAAAAAAGGGAAAACAAGCAAATGCCAAAGGAAAAGGTCAGTTGTTGTTCCCGTTGCTTTTGCTGCAGGATCACAATTTTTCCGCTACACCTGCGCTGAATGAAGACTGAAAAGCAAGTCCAATCGGAAATCCCTTCGTCGCTCTAAATGCCATGCTTATTGCCACGCCCTCACACACACACACACACACACACACACCCATGCACACACATATGTATAGACGGCAGGATATACTGCTAGGAGAGTGCAGTTTAATTGACAGTCGAAAACATTGCTCAAAGCTCGCAACTCACTTCAAAGGACAACGCGAATTGCAGCTTACGAAAAAAAAGGATAAGAGGGTAGGAACAAAATTTGGAAATCTTTGCCAGCAGCTGCCATTGTCTATGCTTTTCAACAACGTCACTTGCCAAAGTGCAGGAAAATCTAAAATAAAAAAAATATGTAAACAAGGTAAAAAGGACATCAGCTGTAGAGGACGGCTTATTATGCAAAACAATTAAAACAGGCTAAAAAATTTGAGCAAAAAAAGTGAATGAAAATATTTAAAGAAATACTTCACTGAGTCAAGTTCACTTTCTGCTCGGCTAAATTTCAAAGGATAATATCGAATCGCTTCAGGTTGAGCTGAGCAGCTGAGCAGTTGAGCAGCAGCTGAGGGCAATGAAACCGTTTCGAAATTTTAAGAGCTGCTAATAAAACTGTGGCCGCAGCTCGCTGCGCTCATCTGAGCAGCTAATAAAAATGCCAAATGCAGCATTTTTACTATGCAGCCATAAAATACTGGCAGCGAATAATATCAGCCAAAGAAGTAGCTCCTCTCCTCTCCAAACAGGATAACTACAACCACGACTTATAGAGGGAATAGCGTAAGCTGCTGGCCAAGAACGTGGCACATGTAAATCAATGTAATGGTCGCTTTTATAGTGCGAGTCCTTTTCGCATTTTTCTATCTTTTTTTTTTTTTTTGAAAATACCCCTCTTCGATTTTGTAATACAATGCGCGAAGAGCATCGCGGTGACAACAACCGAATGAAAACTGAATCATCCATATCATTATGTTGATGTCGACCACCAATGGACTGGGGCAACTCCTTCAGTTACGTGTTTGCGGTGATAAAAAAACTGAATTGACTTGAAGTTGGAGCTGGAGTTGGAGTTGGATTTGAAGATGGGGGGAGATCTAAAGTGGAATCAGCGGCCACAGCGGTTGCAGTAACAGCCAATAAATCTCTAGCTAAATGCTCAAACACAAATAGAAGATAGAGCGGAGAAAACTTTACGGGCAAACTGTGAAAGACATTTCGCATTGGCCGCACAGAGATTGAGCTGAAGGATTCGCAGCGCATTTTTATGGTTTAAATACTTTACGCCCCAAAACTTGAAATAATGCAATGCCAACCTACCCACCCCACTGCACACCCTTCCCTACCCCTTAAATAGCTACTGTAAGTGTTGGAAAAAAATTACCGAAAAAATAAGACAAAAAGAAAAGAAAATGCGCCCAAAAATCTGCAGGCAGCTTAAGTGGATTTTACGCTGCTTGCCACAGCTTTTCCCCACTCTCTGATATGCAAAAAAAAACCAATGAAAAAAGAAAGAATGAAGAGGTACAAAAACTTTTGTGTTTTTACTTGGCGCTTAGGGTCTGCTTTTTGTAGTAAATCCTCATAGATAAAAAGCGTTTTGCACTTGTCGAAAGCGCAGAGCGCCAAAAAGTATGCAGCAAAGTTTATAAAATTTCTATTACATTGTTTTTCACTTTCGCCACGGGACTGCCAACTCATGAAATCAGCCAACAACAACAACGCCAACGATATATTTAGAATATATAGAAAGAGTCGAAGCATATGCAAAAGACGAGCCCCTCATCACCCCCCCTTTCAACCACTGACAAGTTAAGCTTAACACTGCCTTGCCACACATGTCGTATACTCAATGTCATGAAAAAAGTACGAAAACTTAACTTTTGCCACACGCTGTCAATGCTCAACATCAGCTTGCTGTTCTTCGAGAAGTTCCTGACTTTCTCTAGGTAAATGATGTGCCAAATGGTGCATTTAAATGTCCCATACTTAGTTAAAAGTCGCTCTCCTTTCACATATTTCTTATCAAATTTCTCATAGTAATTAAAAAACTCGCAATTATTTGCCGAAGTTTAAGGTTTTCAAGTGCAATTCAATGTTTGATTGATTGACTGCAGCCATCATGGCGTATGCGTAATATAACTATCAACCATGCCAACGACTCCAAATACAACTTCGGCTAAGTTTTTATTTTATTTATTTACTCATTTTTTTGGGGCGAAGTTTTTCAGTAGAAAAAGAAGCTGCAGTGCCAAGTGAAGTCAACATCTTTTTGAAAGCGAAACGAAACGAAAACTGAACTCAACTCAACTGCAGTGAAGTCAACCAAGAAGGATACAACTTACCGTTGAAATGAAATTTTGCGGCTTTACGAATGGCGGGAGTGAAGATTTTGCGGCTTTTTGCCATTTTGAATGCTGCGAATATTTCGCACGGCACTCGACAAAAGCCTCAAATTGCGCTGCCAGCAAAGCCAACAGGCAACAGGAGACACAACACCAAGGACAACAACAACAACAACTGTAAAAGCAAAATATTGGCTACTCACAGCCAATTTATGAGCCCAACGAGAAATGGAGAAAGTGCGAGAAACTGTGAGAAAATGTGAGAAAGAGAGAGCTGCAGTTAGGCGTGAATTTATTGTCAACACTTGGCAGCTGAGATAATTGGTGTGAAAATGAAAAGTAAGTAGTTTTCAAATTGGTCGCAAAGCAAACAAAGTAAAAGCCTCTCAAAACAATAAAAAAGAGAAATATTTTTAATGTAGTGCAAATTATTTAAAATATATATAACCTTTTTAGCTTTTTATCAAAGAGAAGATGCTATAAAAAGCGACAAATCAAACTTCAATTATATTTCAAAAATATATTTAGCATTTAATTAACAAATAAAGTTGCCAATTGATTAATAGATTTATTCGTTACTTTCCATAAAAAAAAATTAAAATAAAAAAAATATATATTTTTTAAACTTCATATTGAATAAATAGTTGTTTGAGTTGAAATGCGCTTTATCTTCTAAAAAAAATACTAAAACCAAAGCAACTAAAATATAATCCTATGAATTACGAAATATATATCAATTTTGATGTATCTTAAAATTATATAAAATTTGTCTAATTTATTTAGCTCTTTATCGAAGAGAAAATGCAATAAAAAGAGACAATTTAAAGCTCAATTAAAATTCAAAAATAAATTTATTATCTTAACTTCATATCGAATAAATAGTTCTTTGAGCAGAAATCTGTTTTATCTTCTGAAAATAATTTAGCATAAAATACTAAAACCAAAATGTTGATAGCAGACTAAGAGCTAGATAAAGAGAGATAAAGATGGAGAGAGAGATACAGAGAGAGGGAGAGAGAGGGGGATAGTGTTAGTGCTAAAGAATGTAAATGGAGTATATCTGCATCGCGTATATGAGAAATAAAACTGAGAACCTATAAAACCGCACAACTCCCGAGTTGCTCATGCAAATAAAGGACACGACAGGACAGGACAGGACTCGCCCTGGTCTGTCCACGGACTGGTCTTCACACTGCCACCGAGTGACACTGGAGTACGTGGCGACCCTTGACTATAACTACAACTATAGCCATGGCTATGACTATGGCTCAGACCAAGTGGGAGAGGAGAGTGAGGAGAGAAAAGTAGGAGAGAGTGGAGGGTGGAGGGTGGAGGGTGGAGGCAGCAGCTGATGGCACACAGCTGACAGCAGAAGCATGGCGTTGAATTCGCATTGTTTATTTAAAAACTACTCTATTATGGGAGCTGGGGAGGAGGCCACAACTTCCTCGACTTCCCTCTATCTCTCTCATTCTATTTTCTCTCTCTTTTTTATAAAAATGCAATTTCAGCGACAGACAGACTGACGGACACTGCGACAGCCAGTAAGTAGCAACTGCAACTGGCTAAGAACAACACGTTATAATAGTGTCTCTTTGGCAAGAATATCCCAACCCCCAACTCAACTCATCTCAACTCAACCCAACTCATCGCATCTCAACTGAACTCAACTCATCTCAAGTCCCGTTGAGTCAACTCGAGTCGTACACAAAAGTATAATCGCACTATAAATCCCTCGCGTCGAAACCAAAAACTTTACATTTGCTTTTCGAAAAGGCGACAAAAAAACACAAAACGGAATTACAACGAAACTCTTATTTTTAATATATATTATAAACTGAAAATACCCTGGGTTGAAAATAAGTTGTAAAAACATACAATATATTAAATATCAAAATAAAAGAGACTGAAAGATTTAATAAAATGTGGGAAAGTCATATACGACAAAGACTTACTATTAAAGGAATTATAATAAATTAAAAATATTTAATATTAATAAATAAACATTGAAAAGTAAGAGATGAAGAAAACTAACAAAATATATATATATAAAAATAGAACAATATATTAAATATTAAAATAAATAGCAAAGAGTAAATATTAAATGAAAAATAAAAAATAAAAAAATAGTTAACATTATTTCTTATTTGTTTAATATATTTAATAAGTGAAGAATCTGAACAGCTTTAAGTACTTCGACATTATTAAAAAATATACATTAAAAAAAAAGTGATGAAAATTCAAAAAATAATTACTAGTAAGTAATAAATAAAAATTATTAAAAATTAATCGGAAATATGAAATATTATTTAAAATAATAACAATTGATAGTTATATAACAACATCAAAATTAAAATATATTTACTTTGCACTCAAGAAATAAAATTATTCTATTATTTTTGCACTTCTTTATTTAAAAGAAAGTCTTGAGCGAAAAATTGAATACCCAGAAAAATCTTTCAAATTTATATTTATAAATTATATAAAAAATATCAAATGTGACATGAATCTTTATTTATTGACAATATAGAAAAATATTTTTCAATATCTTATTTTCTTATATTAATTAATATAATAAATTATTTTATTATAAATTAACAATTATTGGGGTTGCCAAAAGGCAACTCATAACTAATATACCCCACAACTTGCCAAACAAAGGAGAAGAAAATGGCCAAAAATTACATGCAACTGGCGACCAAAACTGCTGCTGCCAGGAATTGTTGTGGCATGGGGCAGGCAGGCAGCGTGCAACATCCCAGTGTGCATTGTCCTTGCGCAGCTGCATTGATAGCGGGGCCATAGTTATAGCTCCGGTCAGAGACAGAGATAGCAAGTGAGAACAAAGATGGCGAGCGAATGAGAGGGCATTAGTGGATGTTCCTTTGGACCTTTCCGGCACTCTCTCTCTCTCTCTCTCTCTCTTTCGGTGTCACTATCTCTTTCTCGGTCTCAGCGTTTGTCTGTTGAGTGGGTGCATGTGCAGCATGTGGCATGGTGTGTGTCTCTGTGGTGGCATTGGGACCTCGTGCCGGGGCATAATGTTGATGATGAAAACGTGCGCATTGTTTTCAGATTTTCGGAATTTTAATTAAATTTGCATTGTTTCTAGTGGCACTTGATGATGGCGGCGATGCTGCAAGGCGCTGCCAGCCGAGTTGCAAGACACTCTGATGCGCGTCGCGTTGCAAGTTCCCAAAAGAGTTTCCTACGGATTTAAATAAGTTTCTGGTGCTCCACGAAAGTCCTTTGTTCAATTTAACTGATGACTTGCATAAAACTAATTAATGCTCTCAGAATAATAATATAAAAAATTATTAAATTATTTATGCCGATGACACTTGACATACACAGAGAAAGCAGCAAAAAAAACAAAAAAAAAGAGATGGAAATTCGACAAGTGGAAAATATGAAATGTGAGGCACTGTCAACGGCTCATAAAAAATGCTAAACAAGTCAACAACATGCGCTTTTAGCCAGCTGTCAATAAATATGAAACTCCAAAAGACCCAAAAGTAAAAGTAAAATATATACATATACATATACATATAATATATATGAAAAAGCAACAGCAGCTTATGAGTGAGGGCGTGGGCGGAAGGAGGGACAGGGGGGAATAAGCAGGGCACAGGGGAAGGCAACAAAAAAATATCAATCATAATAAAAAATACATAAACAAAGCAAAGTCGACAGCAGGCACATAAGGAAATGTAAATTTGTGTTGTTTTCCCACACTCCCTCTCTCTCCCCTCTCTTTCTCTCTGTTATCCTCTCTGATCTATTGCCAAAGGTCCCAGGAGTGTCGCTGTCACCCACTGATGTCCTCCGACAACTCTCCTCTGCCATGCGCCCAAGAAGTGTAAATAAACAGAAAACAAATGTGACAGTTGCCCTCTTTTGTGTGTCCCTCTTTCTCTCTCTCTATATATCTCTCTCTCTGTCTTTTTCTTTCCGTCTCCATTTTATTTTTATTTTTTTTTTTGGAAAGTATTGAGTCTAAGACCGGTTGACAACATCAAAAATATTTTGTCATCTTAACAAACTGTAAGTTGACTGTCAATTGTCGGCTTTTAGTCAAATGTGAGTGACTTTTTTTTGCATAAATTTGATAACCAAGTCCATGAAAAGGACCTTTAGTTCTCAAGGATATACGCTATGGTTCAAGTAAATCAATAAGTCTATAAATTCCTTATATTTAAATAAATATATTCATATATTTATTTTTATTTGCACATATCAAAATTTTAGCAATTCATAACTTTTAAATATGTAGACTTATTTTATTATTAAATGGCAGAAAAAATACTTTCTCATAAATATGTTGAAAAATTCAAAAAAATCTAAATATTTTATTAAAAAATCTTTTATAGTAACACAATTTATTTTAATAAAATTATATTTTTTTATAGTAACACTTATACTTCCAATTTTCAAATTTATTTTATTTCATTCAATTTCCATCGAATTATTTTATTAAAATTTTTTTTTTATAGTAAAACAAATTGTTTTTAAAAATTTTTATTTTTTTTATACCAACACTTTACTGTAAATTTTCAAATTTATTTTACTTCATTAAACATATAGATAACATTTAAATATTTCTAAGTTTCTTTTTAAGCGAAAACATTTTGTCTTTAAAGTGATATTTAATTTGCTGACATATGATAAAGTGGATTTTCTTAACAATTCCCCAAACTATTTTGGCGCTAATTAGTTGAATGTGGATGCTTCAAGAGAATGGCCGCCGATTGGCAGTTCCTGGGCCAAGGATGTGAGCGAGGACGAGTCGAGGATCTGTGGAGTAGCTCTCACTGTTTTTGATTTATATGTTGAATATATGCTCATGTTTTTGTTTCGCCTGTCCATTAATAACCCAGCAAACATATATACATATATATATATATATATATATATAGATGTATACAATGAGAGAAAGAGCGAGTGAGTGTGTGAGAGAGATAGCCACAATCGCAGAGCAAAGTGGCTTTTTAATTAACTGAAAAAGGCTTCAGAGTCGGCCAGGAGCATTACAGGACCTGCATGAGAACTACAGCCCCCATACATGTGACTTTGGGGCTGTACATATGATAGTCTCATGTTTGTGTTGCATCTGCAGCACATTTGATTGTTGTTAATTTTCGCCTTATTTTATTTTAATTGTTGTTGCTTTTGTTCGCTGTTTAATAACCAAACAACAAAAGCAACAACAAAATGGACAAGCTGCACGCTGCTCATGGCGTTGCCACAGCCACACTTGCCGCAGTGGCAGTCAGTCAGGGGCTGGGGCAGGGGCAGGGGCAGGGGCAGTTGCAGTTGCAAAGGCATCCCTCGGCATGTCCTTCACACAGGCTGAAGATTCGCTAATTAATTATGCACTCGCAGCGCCTCTTTAAGAATAATAACTGGCAGGTTACATTAGCTGTAAAATGTGAATCAAAATTAATTTTAAATTTTTTACTATTTTTAATAAAAAAATAATTTATATTTCTGTATTCTTATTAATTTTTTTAATATATTAGAAGAGCAAAAAAAACCGAGTCTGGGGCGTATATTCAATTTTTGACGATATTTTCTCAAGCAAAATTCAAATCCCAACAGAAAAGTTATATAGAATTGAAATCGAAAATCGATTGGTGTTAAATGCTGTACTGTTATTTGAAAATCAAGGCATAATTTTTATATTTTCTACTTTCTTATGTTTAAAATGTTAAATTTAACTATTCTGCTGTCAAAAATCGTATAATAACATAAAAAATCGAAAGCATGCAAAAATGGATTAAAATTGTAAATCGAAAACATTATATATAAAAAGTGAACTATATATTAATTACTTAGCTGACATATTAATTTTTGATAAAATTGTTCATGAAAATCGTTTAACTTTCAAAAATTTATATAAAAATTAAGCAATTCTAGGATATATTTTTCGAATTTCCGGATATTTTTCAAAAAAGAAATATGGCCAAGGAAAATAAAAGTTAGGGAAATATTGAGTGAAAAGAGTATTCACTATTCAGTATGAAGGTTTCATGCCCGGTTCATGTTGTGAATGCTCTTTATTATTTTATTTTAAAGTGCCTGCCACGTGTCTAGTATGGCGTATAAATACCACATTTAACTCTGTTGTAAACAGAATATACTTTTTGAATTCGAAATTTGAAAATGCAAGCTGTGGTAATGGAAGATTGACTTGTGTAAACCCTTTTTGTCAGCTGCAAATGGAATGGGATATGCCGGAAACTAAGGCCCAAGAATCCTGGCAGGATTGTTCAGTTTTGTTGATCCTTTGTCTTTGGCAGTTGCCTACACTCAAAAAAAAAAACAATGAAGGGGAAAGCGGTGTAATACACTGTAAAGTGGAGAACATTTTTTTTTAATCTGATAAGTAAAGAATCTGTACATCACATGAGCGGGTAAATTATATGAAATACTAATTTAAATATTCAACAAAAATTATTGGGAATTTTCCTGCTACATCTAAAATACCTGCAATTATAATTTGTTATGTTTTTTTTTTAACTGCAGTTCCCTCTCTTTGATTTCCTTTGTTTCTCTGTGTGGGAAATGCAAAATAGTCTTGTGCACATTCGTTTCTCGACTTAATGCCAACTCTGAATGCATATGAAATTGAATATTTTTATGCTCACATCGTGCTCATTTCATATGCCATAAACGTTGCCGACTTTAAGGCGCCACAGCACAATCATAGTATCATAGAAATGCCAACGGCTTTAGTTTGTCATTGGCATGAAATATTTGCTGTGATGCTAAAATGTTTATTGTTATCATCTATCCCAGACAATTCGAGTCGAGTCGAGTCGAGTTGAGAGGATGTATTTCAGCCTACGTGACATTTTCAATCTTTGTTAATGGAAATCGAACTGAGATGCAATGAAAGGATACTCCACGCCCATCACACTGTTGGGCTGTCCACTTAAATAAAAGCCGTACAAATAAGTGAGTATATATTGCAAAATGAAGCTAGAGATTAGCAAGCGTATAAAGTTGCTTAAAGTCTTTTAAAATACATAAAAAAACAAGAATTATAAAATAATATTCCTTTAGATAAACCACGACTTTGACGTGAATTGAACCGCTTTTATGCGTTTTTCTATGAAATTCAAATTGGCCTCGTGCTCCGCAACTCTTGTCGGGGCTTATGGCTGAGATTTATGACTGCAGAATGATTTCAATTTGTGCCAAGAAAGTGGTGCCTGCCGCGTGATTCGAGCAATTCCCGTTAACCTTGTCCATGCCAAAAGCACTACATAATATAAATATTAAACGGGCAAGCATCATTTTAATAAAAATGCAACACGCTGCCTCATGCCAAAGTCATGCCTTTTGAGAGGCACTTAAAAATATATTCCGCCTGCAGCTTCAGCTGCTCCAAAATTAGACAGGAAATTATTTGTCTGCCAGCAGAGAAACAGCATAATATAGCAAAAGAGACAGAGAGATAGAGAGAGAGAGAGAAAGAGAGAAATAGAGAAAGAAATGGAGAGATAGTTAGTGCGAGGGAGAAAGGAAGCTCAGTTTGACAACGCACGCCGACAAAAGTTGATTTATTATGTTGACGCTGTGAAATGAAGTGCATGGATTTTGTTGTCTACTTTCAGGCGCTTCATTTGTTTGCCATCATGCAGTGCAGCTCGACTTACACCTACAAGTCCTTTTAATTCTGTCTGTTCCTCTCTCTCCGATTATCGCTCTCTCTCTCTCTCTCTCTCTCTCTCTCTATCTGTTATACAACCTTTGACTTTTCTCTGAGTTCATTTTCCATTACTACAGTAAATATTTGAAGCCTTTAAGGTAGAGGTATCTCTTGTTGCTGCATCGAATAAAATGGAAACGAGAATTTTTGTTAATAAAAACTACTTATAACTCGCCAGAATCCTTCCACATTGAATAGAAAATTTTTCAATGTTTTTTCGCCAAAGGACATTCAAATGGTGCTTATATTTCCAGAATTATCTTGCTATTCATGATATTGCATCTTTAGCAGCCTTTAGCGAATGCTTGAGAAGTATGCTATAAAAAATATATTTCCCAATTATTTATGAACACCTCTTTGATTTTAAGGTAAAATTTAGAGGTTAAATTTAGCATTCAGTGAATAAAACAAAAAAATATTTAATTAAATTTAGTCAAAAGTCAGAAAATGTGCTGTAACTCGTTTATCTCTAGAAATCACAAGGAGATTCCTTAACTGCGAATTGCCAGTCTTTGATTCATATTATTGATTACATGTATATATAAAATATTTGCAAATATATTATGATTGTCTTTTACTAATTCGCTTTTAGTTTTCTTATTCCCTTTTCTGTGCGAATTTCCAAGCATACTTTCCTATGTTTCTTCGCCTCTTTCAATTAAATTCTTTCTCATCCCAAATATATGTAAAATTCCGCCATTTCTACATATGCGAAAGGACGAAATGTTGAAGGATTTGTCAGTCAACTCGTCGACGCGCGCCCTGTAATAAAGCAATCAGCCGAAAAATTAAAAAACCCATGCAAAAGATGACAGCACACACACACACTCTCACACACACACACTTACAGCAATATGGCTAACCAATACAAATACATTTGCAGACAAAGGGAAGAATAAAAAAAAGGACGCTTACTTTGCACTTTTTTGGCTGCAATCCAGAGGATAAACGAACAGGCTTGACTCTGGGTTAGGTTTGAGGGATTCGTGCATTAGGAACTTTCCGAACAGGGAACAACCATCACATGAAATACTAAAAAAGGGACTAACCTTTCAGCACAAGGTTACCACTTTAGCACCTCCTCTTCCCCACACTCTATCGTCACCTCCACACACACACACACACACGCTCACACACACACACTTTTCATGCGTTTTGTTTACAAAATGTCGGTGCATTTTTCTATTTGACGCGATGCTGTAAAGTGGCTAAAGAGAGTGTGGTGAGGGGGATTGTGAAATAAGGGGGGGAATGGGAAAAGGGTTGGATTTTTGCACATTCAATCAACATTCTGGTGAGCGAGAAGAAGAACAGAAACAGAAGCTGCCACTGCCAACTGGTTGGATTGTGTCCTGATGCTGCTCCTGGTCGTGTTCCTGGTCCTGCTGCTGCTGCTGCCAGACAGACCAAAAACAAAACATTGAGTAAAATGAGAGATGAGGGGCAC
This sequence comes from Drosophila quadrilineata, assembly GCA_018150725.1. Taxonomy (NCBI): domain Eukaryota; kingdom Metazoa; phylum Arthropoda; class Insecta; order Diptera; family Drosophilidae; genus Drosophila; species Drosophila quadrilineata. The sequence continues at coordinate 8,079,795 of JAECWN010000219.1, read as the reverse complement.
TGTGAGAGAGAGAGAGGGAGAGAGAGAGAGAGCATGTGTCTGTCGACAATCTCCCGGCTGCTTTTATAATTCCTTTGTACAATATTTGTTTGGCAATGAATGTAATTGATGTTCACAGCTGGCAGACACAGAGAAAAAGAGAGAAATCCAGAGAGAGACAGTCTGAGTAGAGAGAGATGGCAGGCAGTCAAAATAGAAATAAAGAAAGAATAATAGTAAAAAAGCGTGTGAAACTTCAATCAATTTGATTTTATTGAATGTCGATGATGGAGCAACAACAGAAGGTGTTGACTTGGCATTTTGTGGTTTACTCATAGTACAATAAAATGAAAAACATAAAAAAAAAACCATTTAAACTTCACATAGAAATATTAAAAAAAAAATATTTGCTTATCAATAGAAATGATTTCAATTGGCAGTTTAGTTTGATGAAAGTGAGAGAAACATCAATCAATGCTGGCAACTTTGAGCACATATTAACATATTGCGGCTTTAATTCATCAAGTTTCAGGGCGAAACTAATTTCGCAATGTTTGTTAGTCCTTGGCAGCCACATTAAACTTGGGCGAAATACATCAAAATTAATTTGCGGTTGAGGCGAAGGCATTTCCCAGCATCCACTGCATGAAATTGCCCTTTGTCAACTGTCCCTCTCTGCACAGTCAACTATATTACATAATATATACTTGGCTTATTATTAATAGACACAAAAAGAGAGAGAGAGAGAGAGAGAGAGAGAGAGCGAGAGAGTGGGCGAAAGAGAAAGCGATAGTTAAGCTACAGCTGAGGTCTGGCCAAATTTTATGTGTATGCGCCACGGAAACTTGACTAATTAGAAATTTAGCCACAGGTTAAATGGCGAATTACTCGTAAATCACTTCACGCAAACTGAAATGAAGAAAGAAAGAGAGCGAGTGAGAGACTGAGAGAGACAGAGAAAGAGAGAGGAAGACATAGAAACAACATGTGTGAAATTGTGTGGCAAATAAATGTAGTAAAGTCTCATTTCTTGGCCTTGCCCAGATTAACAGAGCAGAGCATATTATCATATTATCAACATTTCAGCTAAATTTCGTAATTTTTTCTACTCTGCATTTGTGTTTTGCTTTTGTTATTGTAATAAATGAAGCTTTCTCTGCTGGATGTGCTGTATACGAAAATCAATTGTATTTGTGCAAAAAGATTTATGCTTCTGTAAGCAGCAGATAGCAGCATCTCTCAACATCCTGATTCCTGCTTCTGCCAGTTGTATTTTCCCATTGTCTCTGCTGCTCTTAATCAAGTTGCCGCAATTGATATTTCCGATGAAGCGAAACTCAAATTCATTGGCGCCAGCTTAAATAAATATGCCATGCGATAAAATTGTGGCAAATTTGTCAGCAAATATTGCAGATATCATATCAGAAGTGTTAAGCTAATGTTTTGAGTACATACAATGCTTGCGGTAAAATATATGTATATCAAGAATACTTTAAATAAATAAGCAATAATGAAAATATGCAGAATAGATTAAATAAATAAATTTGTTTAATGTATAAGTTGAGTTTTTACTTAGCACATATCGCTTACTTATTGCATGCGAGAAAACTCGTTGAGATATTTCAGACTTCGTCTGCTTGCAAGAGATTGCTAACAAGCAGTTGCATAACATAGTCAGTGGATTAACATGTCAGTAGATTAACATAACAGCAAGCAGTGCAATGAGATATTTGCTGCAATCACTGACCAAATAACATATGTTATGTTATGTTATGTTATTTGGTCAGTAGTCAGTGCTGCAATACTGTGAAGAATTTGTAAAATATACTGCTTGCTTTACAATGCCATTGATCGGAAGCAGTGCAAACTGATATTCGCAGTCGATAGCACATTCTCATAGCAACCAGCTATTAAACGCCACCGCTAAGCAGCAGTTTCTTCTGTATTCAGTGGAAAAATGCATGGAAACTCCTCTCTGGCGGTTTGCTGCCACTGCTCGGCTACAAAATTTTTTACTTGTTATGCTACCTAATGTTGTTGTTCGGAAATTTGTCAAAATTAATACGCAATTAATGGCGCCACTTGCGTGCTATAGCCGCAACTCTCCGCCCCCCATTGTGTTCAACTTTTCAGCACTTTTGCAAGCGGACAATGCGGCGTATGCGCAACGCGCTGCTTAATTTATGCACTTTTCAGTTTTAATTTATGCGTGAAGGCAGCAGCCACGCCCACCTAACAACAATAACAACAACGACGTCATGAACTGCTGTGTAGCTCTAATTTTATGAATTATTGCTGATTAATTAGATTGTTAGAAAAAAGGCAGAGGGTCTAAAATATATTCCTTGTAAATATCTGCTTTCCCTTTCGCTCGCTTTCTCGCTTTTTCTGATAGTGTGCGAGTCTCTTTTTGGTCAGCCGCAATTGTAACACGTAGCGGAAGTTGTGTGCGGCGTGAATAACGGAAATTAATAAGAAAATAAATCACATGCCTGCCTTTTACTTCCACTCACATTTCTTTTCGTCTCCAGCTCCATTTTGGCTTTCTGACTTTCCTCGCTGCGCGTGTCAAAGGCATTGGTGGCCGATGCCGAAAAGGACGAAAATACGCTGCGGAAGGATGTGTCTAAAGTGTTGCGGTTGATTTACGGTAATTTTTGTGCTACTTCCACTTCATCTCTTCTCTGGTTTCCTTGGACACGGAAGTGTTTTCGGTAGAGTTGCCGGAAGTCCAAACGGGCTGCAAATGAGAGCAAGAGTAGCCAAATGAAGTTGCAATTGAGGAGGGAAGTGAAAAATAAGGATTTTCACTTTGTGGGGGTATCAGAATGAGATGGAGCTGATATGATGTAATTGTTTTTGATAATTGTATTTGACGTTAATTAATCAGAGTAACAGAGTGGGGTAAAAAATAAAAGAATTAGTTTAGAAAGGGTTTCTGAGAAATTGAACAGCAATCAGCGGATGCTTGAGTGACTCTATAAAAACTTTACTAAAATTAATTTTTAATATCAAAATAAAAATTTTTAAAAATTTCTCAATACTTGACAGCAACTTTTCCATGTACTAGCCAAACAAATTTTATTTTTAATGCACTTTATAATAAAGAAAAATGATATTCTCTCTAAGGCAATCAGGAATAACTTATTTACGAAAAAAAATGTATGCTTTTGCTTTTAAGCAGTAGATTTCTGTTAAACAATTGAATTCGGTTGAAATTCATTTAAAAACAGATCCATGGACATTAAACAAAGTCCTCTGATGAACTCAGTCCATAAGCCTTTGGCATTCACTCAGCTCAACCTGATGATGTTAAAAATCTGTTGTCATTTGTGTCTGTCTCTTTTACTCTCTCTCTCTTTCTATCTCTCTCTCTGTCAGTCTACTTTGTGGTTTGCCTGTTGCCCAGTTGTACATTATGTACAAGGCCTTTATGTACACTTGTATATTACATACATAAGTTGAGCTGCTATTTTGTTAAATATTTACAAGCATCAGCAAAAGTAGTTTCAGGCAACACAAAAAAAAAAAATTAAAATCCCAAAAAAAAAGCTGAAAATGAAGAGAAATACATACTTAATGCATACTTATGTTCAGGCTGCTCATCCAGAAATTATTTTTATTTTTCATGTTGCTGGACTTTTTCAGTATTTTTTTTTTTCAATTTACCGCCAGTGTGGTTTTAAGCGATTGTAATTGCTTTACTCTTAAAATTCACTAGCGAAAGCAAAAATCCAGCCATAACCATTGTAAAAACACGACAACAACAACAAAAACATAAACAAAATACCATAAAAAAAAAAAAACAAAATAAAAAATGTTGCGATATGAGAGTCCTGCGACTGCAGAATTGATTAATTGCGTTGAAAAATGTTGAAAATGTTTTAATTGTTTTCCTGGACGCTTATCAAAGGCGCAATGACTACACTTATACTCTTCAGCCCCACCCCCCTTCGCTCTCTCTCTTTCTCCCTCTTCATCCCTTCATCTCTACCCTCCTCTCATCCATCCATCCATCCATCCATAATGTTGCATATTTCTGAAATTCATGCAGAATGTTAAATACATATTTAAATTTAATTGCAGTTATTAAGTGACAGCTGCAGCAAAAATATTTATTTAAATGCAATTGATAAATAAATATTTTAAAACACTCAACAAATACATTTTACTTCATTTATTTATAGCCTCGAGTTTATTACGAGTTCAACATTCTTGAGGGGAAATAATTTAATTGAAGTATTTATGATAAGATTAGCATCAATTTATAAATCTTGATTGGCTTAAATTGAAATAGTTTGTTGTCCTGAAATTTTCTATAAATCAAAAATAATTAATTTTTAATTTTTTTTTTTATTTTATGTTAAGTATATCTTAAATAACAGACAGAAATAAAAAAATTAACTTAATTGCATTTCAATGTAGATTAGATATTCCTAATCACTTATTTACTATTAAATATCATTATGTATTATTATTTTTATTTACATTTTAAATATATAAAAATATATTTTAAAAATGTTATTTACCATTTTAAATATAATTTATATAAATTATTAAATTATATTAAATTAAAAAATTTTTTTTTGTTTAATATATTTAATAAGTGACTCTAGAGCTTAAAGTACTATAACATCACATGGTTAAATAAATTTAAATAACTTATTTTTTCTAACTTGCAAAATTTTCAAACTTTTCCCCTTAAAAATTTACTTTATCCAAGTCACTTTCTCTCGAAATCTCTCTTCATTCAATTGAAAAGCTCTTTAATTTTGTTTCACTTTATGTATGTGATTATCCTTTGATTGTGCTAAACATATGTCCTTTTAACTGCAAGTGCGCCACACTCACAATTAGAAAGGATAACCCCAGCAATTGACATGCGAATTCGAATACGAATTCGAATCCGAATGCGAATGAATTGAAATTGTTTTTGTCATGTTTGCTGTCAATTGAACGATTTCGGCGATTTGAGTTCATTTTTATGAACCACAAAACGGCGCTGCTGTCATTTATTATCATTTAGAATCCTTTATCGCAACCCAAACACACACACACACACACACACACACACTGGCACACTCTGTATGGAAGCAATTATTGTGCAGGACAACTGAAAATTTCCCGTTGAATACCCTTTTTTTTTGTGTGTGTGGGGCAATCTTTGGAAATTGTTTCGGTTTCAGTTTGGTTTTATTTTCATTTTTTGGCAACACACATAAAATCGAAATGCCATTTATTGGCACACCCCTTATGCCACATTCCCCTCCCCCTTCACTCTCTCTGTCTCTATCTTTCTCACTCTCTGTGAGTATCTCCCTTTTGGCCATAATATGAGCAGTAATAATAATTTGTCAAATGTGATTTTTGTCTGTTGTGGACGTTTATGTAATGAGTTTTATGCGCCTCTCCCCCCTTGCCGCTAATGGCCCCTTAGCTAACCCTGCACACCCCTACCCCCTGCCCCCTCCCCAGTCAACACACCCTTCGTCATTTAGCCGCCATTGCTTTACACTGATTTTTGTTATGGCTGCAATTGTGCTGGCTGATGACGTTGGGAATGATGATGACGACGATGAGAATGACGATGAGAATAACGATGAGAATGACGATGATATTGATGACGATGATCAGAGAATAATTGCGTGTGCGGTTAATGTGATTTTTCAATTGATTTCTCATGTGCAAGCCCCATCAAATTGAGTTATAAATGACCAGCAAATGGGCGTGGTTATATGTGTATGAGTGTATTTGTGTGTGTGTGTGTGATGATTTTTAATGGCAATGGCAACGTCCATGTTTTATTGCATCAACAGATTGTGTGAAAATTTTGGCATTTTGATTGCCATGCAAATATAACAATTTGTAGTATGCTCCACAAATAATATGCTCTACATAACATTAATAATTGATGTATAAAAACAGTAGTTAAATGAAATGACAAGTAATTTGAAAGAGATGTCGATTTGGCAACAGAAATTTGCTGCACTGTGAATGACAACGCGCAAGCAGTGTAAAAGTTCATCTAGCATGCGAGTTTTTTTGTCAAACTGTAAGCAAGCAGTTCATAAGCTCAGCTTCGCAGCTAGTTAATATAGCATGGGATATATTATTATATTATGGGATATTCAATTAAAACTTCTACTTTCATCTGATTGCACTGTTCCAAGAAAATGAATGCTGCTTTTAAAAATTAGATAACTCTTAACCCATGCCACTAATTTGAGTTAATATGCTGTTTAATGTCTGCTAAACGATTACGAAAATGTTATGCTGAAGTGAATGACATTATGTAAAGGCAGGAGACAACTTTTTGCTATATTATTTGTTGCCTTGTTGTTTGAGCTAATGCCATTTTTAGCATCGCATCACATTTGCAAAATTTCTCAGAGCAGAGGAAACTCCAACTCAGACACAGGTTGGCAAATGTTAGACCGCAAAATCCGCACTTAAAAATTCATTTCTGATGTTTTCATTTCCAACAAATTTAGCTCAAGCGACATTCTGAGAGAGAGAGACAGGGACTGTGAGGGGGGTTGTTGGGAGAGGGGTGAGGGGATATTGCAGAACGGTTAGCGTAAATCATAAAGAAGAAACTCTCGTAAAAGTAATAATGCGTTTAAGTCTGCTTAAGCGACCCAAAAGCGTACTTAACAAACTGAGCCTTAGATGGATGCCACAGACAGCATAGATAGAGGAGTTATACGCACAGCCTGAAGGGCAACTACCCCAGGGGGGAGGTGGGGGGTAGGTATGGCAAGTGAGTGAGAAGGAGGAGGAGCAGTGTCAGAGAGTATGGCATATAAAAACTTTTCATACAAACAACGGCAAAAAGTTGAGGCGTGGCAGAAAGCTCAAGACGCGATAAAGATGCCGACGCTAAGGACAAATGAAAGATTAAAAGTCAAAATGATTAATTGTTGTTGTTGACTGCAACAACAACAACAACAACAACAACAACATCAGCAAAGCTTAAATAATGACCAAGAGCACCAAGAAGAGGAAGAAGGAGCTGAAAGTGCAACTTAATCAGCGGTTTAAGGCACAAGTTTCCACGCACTTGTAAACTGCAATTGGAAAACTGTGTGGAAAACTTACTACAAAACATGACGTCCATCCAAATTGATTTTCCGAGCAGCTGCCGACACTGCATCCTCACACACACACACACGCACACACAACCCACACACAGGCACACACATGTGCTGATGCCATGTCCTGACATGTCCTGTGCCTGACTGCAGTTTTGCGGCTTTCTCAACTATAAATTAATTTTGAAACTCACATGCTGCGGGCCAAACAAACACTTGTCACAGTTCTTGCGCCATTCTCGTAATATAATTGCGCACACAGTGCCTGCTAAAAAGTTTCCGCTGCCTCACAGATTTCTTCACTTCGTTAAGCGGATTTCGCGCATAAACTATGTGGATACAAATCTGATTTTGGCCATCAAATTCCTAGCGGCATTTGCATTCCCAAATACCGAAGAACTCAACCATAACCTCACTTTATGTAACCTCTAGCGAACCCAGCCTGTAGGTTACTGTCCGAAGCGGACCTACACAGTGAGGTTATGTTAAGTAGCTTACAATTATTTATTTATCTTTTTTTTTTGTTTGGTGGCAACTGATTGTGACAGTTGTTGCGGCTTAAGAGCCCATCAAATGAACTCCAAAACAGCAGCTGAAAACCAACAATAGACTACAGACTGCAGACAACTGCCAAGGACAATGGTTTCCTTGTTGTGCGGTGTCCTGCCACAACTTTAGCTGTTGTTCTATACGTAGGTCAGCTTCGAAAACTTTACATAATTCGGCTTAAGAAATGCGGTGGGCGGATAAGTGAAGATCTTGAAAAAGGCGATGAGATGTCTAAGCCAAGTTAAGTGAAAGCATTGGGATAACTCAAGAAAAATCAATGATGTTTACTATATGTATTTATATAATTAAAGAAAATCAATTAAATTTATTTGTCTGAAATTTATTTTATTTTTTTTTTTCAATATCTTTCTTTGATTTAAATTTAAGGCATACAATTTTAAATCAGTTTAAGAATAGAAAATTCTTTGAAATGCAAAATTGAAATTTAAATAAATATTATTAATTATAACAAAAAAAAAAAAATTAATTGGCTCGGTATTGAAGATTTTTATTTTTGTATTTATAATTTTAAATTCATATTATTTAAAAACAAATATTTAATTTGGAATTTATGAAAAGCTATATATGTATACATTCTTTTTTCTATTTTTATAACTTTATCTTTAACATATCGTTTTTATTTTAGTTTTATAAGAATTTTCTGTTTCTCAAATAATCGAATTTTTAAATTATTTTTACGAATAATCAAGGCTATTTTTATACTCAGTACTATTGGCTAAACAGAAAATAAATATTATAGTTATGTTTTTAAACTTATTTTGTTAAAATTGGTATAAAAGACGATTCAATTGTCAGTTAATTACACTTTTAATTTTCTTTAAGAACTTGTATAAAAATTGTGTTAACAAATTTTCTATTTAATAATTTAAGAGACCCCTCAAAAGTGTGATATTACCCATTTTTTTGTCGCTGCTTTTGTTGTTGCACATTTGCAGACAGGCTGGAAAAACACAGCCAGAGTTGGGAAAAGTGCAGCGTGGAAAACCTTAAGGACTTGCGACAACGTCTATTCAATGATTTACTTAAAATGCCATTAGACTTGTAGTCGAGTTGCAACTCCGGGGTTGTAGAACCACTTGACACTCTCAGCTGGATGACTGAAGGGTGCCACTCACTACACCCCCACCCTTGTCACCCGCTGACTTACCACTCCCCTCTGCCCACTACTCCCCGCATTACTCGTCAAATTGTCATTCAGTCAGTTGACTATCGCATAAATACATGTTTTATTCATCGGCTGCAGTTGCCTGGAATTGCAACGGAAGTTAGTTTAAGCCAAGTCGCAAAAATTTGCCATCATTCAGCTAAGAAGGGAATGTAGAGGAGGGCGGGGAGTTGCCCCGCCTCCCCCCTAAAACTTAGTTGAATTAAATCAAGTTTACGCTTCAATTGATTTCCCTGCAGCAAAATGTCTTACGAATTTGCCGAAGCCTTTAAGGAAAAATTTGCTTTAATGGATTTTGGCCAAGAAATTTGCTGGCCATTTCATAATGTTGTTAACACTTGTTTGCTTTGCCGTTTTTTATTGCCAATAATATGCGGTAGTTATTAGATATCACTCGAGCTTCAAGGGGCAGCTGTGCAATGCAATAAACACTTCATGCATGTCATTCTAAAAAAATAAAAATAAAAAAAAATAGTGAAAATAGAGAAAAAGTGGAAATGTGAAAAACTCATTCGAGTTGGCCACAGTCGTTGCCAATGACGGTTTATGTTGGTATAGTTAACACCACACACACTGATACAGTATATATACATATATATATAAACATATATCTATATATATGTATAGGAATGTGTCTGGCCAAATCCCAACAAACTTCCAACCCCATGACGTTTGGGGGGATGTAGATGGAGGCTTGGAGTGGCCCTGCGGTGATTTGAACGCCAAACACAGTTTGCCATATAATTGCAATTGCCACTGTGACGTCGTTGAGCTCATCTCATGTTCAGCTTGTCATCTGCACACACAAACATGCAACCGAGAGGGGGGGGAGGTGCAGAGGGTAAACGCAACTGCTGGAAAGGGATGTGCCAGAGAGAGAGAGAGAAAGAATAAGAGAGAGGCGTGAGTGGCGCCAAATGGGCGTGTCAAATGATGCAAATATGCACAGAAAATATACTTAAACAAGAAACAAGCAACATGAAATATTAATAATTAGGGATTGATGAACCGGCAGACACCACTTAGTTAAATTTCATTTTTTTTTTTAACTAAATACGTGAAGAATCTCTACAATTTAATAACTACATTTTCATGACATGGCTAGAGGAGGGGAATAAAAAGTGAAGAGAAGCTCATCAATAATTATTTTGTTAGATAAGTAAAGAGTCGAAGTTGAGAAATTGTCATGTAAAGTTTAAATATGGAAAATATAAATTTTAAAATAATTACTCAAATATATTTTAAGTAGATTTTTTAATATATATTATGCTAATTTTTTGTGTTTTTTCTAATATTTTTCAGATATTTCTTAATTTTTTTAATTATGTTAATATTGGAAATACAAACATTTTGAAGCTATTTCATTAATATTATGCTGTAAGTAATATAATATAAAATATTTATATTCATTTTAATTAATTATTTAAATTTAATGAAAAATATATATTACATCTTATTCCAGTATTAAATTTATAATATTTTTTATTATTTATATGTTTCTTTTGAAAATGTTGTTCTTTTAATGTTTTCTAATTTTTAATTGTTGATAACTCTGTCTCTTCTTGCTTTAAATAAATTTAATAAAAAATTAAATTAAAATTATTACAAAATCTGAGGAATAATTTTTTTTATTTTTTTCCAAAATTTGATATTAAAATATAACTATAGTTGTTTTGCTTTGCTTGCATATTTATTGCTTAATTATGTTAACTAAAATAATGAAAATATTAATATAGTCTTTAGTACTCCTTCACTCTCTCTTTCCCGCTGTTCTTCTCTCTCCTTGCCCACTCTCTCCTCTGGTCCTCGGCTAAAAAAAAGGCTTAAATCAAAGGCTATGCTCCGTTCAGAGAAGTCGTTGACTTTTTGCTGCTTAGACGCATAAATCAATTGAAGAATCAATGAAGTGCAGGCTCAAAGCTGTAGCCAAGAGGGGGGGAGAGTGAGGAGGGGGGGCCAGAGAGAGCCACAGAGGGAGAGGTAGCGGAGCAGAGAAGTCAACAGCAGCAGCGAGCCCACAAATGGACATGGTGAAAAGTCCCACTGTGCCATGACGTTGGCTGATTCACGGGCCTCGACAGGCTTGATAAACTGGCGCTGCCACAAAAAAAAAAAAAAAACAACTAACAGTGGAGTAAGAGAGAGAGAGAGCAATAGAGAGAGAGAGAAAGAGAGGAGAGTTGGCAGAATTGCAGCAGCGACATTCACATAATTGAGCTGGCAATTTAGAGGCATCTCTCCTCACAAAGCGTGGCAGCTATTCAAAATTGTTTGTGTTTATGCACTATTGTTGTGCACAACAGTATCTGTGTGTGTGTGTGTGTGTGTGTGGAGAGAGAAGGGAGAGAGAGGGGAGGTGAGGGGAGCAGTTCATTGCATAGACAGCGTTGAGTGGCAACAATACACATGCGTGCTATAATTTAGCTATCTTTCACACATAATTCACAGCATGTCGCTACATTCCTCTCTCCGTCTCTCTCTCTTTGTCACTCCGGCTGCCCACGCACTGCTTGTGCACTGCTTGCTGTGGGAGTTGCACAAGCAGTCATTAGCAGTTGACTATGCAAACGGAAACGGAAATCGCGCTGCATTCAAAATGACAGACAGACTGACGACACACAACAAGTTGCTGGCAACTCAATAAGAAACCGGAAATGAACCCAAAAATGCAGGCAACAGCTGCTTCTTCTTCTTTCTTCAACAGAGAATTTACTCAACTACGATAGATATATAAATTTTATAATAAATTTTGCTTCGCAATTAAACTTTGACAACGTTTTACAAATTGAGCTGAAGAATTTGTCATAATTTGATTTGGCTTGATTTGTTTATTTTTATATTTATTTATTTTTTTTTGGTTTTTTTTTTTTTCTTGTTTCTCTTAGTTTTGTGAAATTACAATCAAGTTGATATAGAATAAAAAACGACAGCTGTTTTAGTATATGTAACAATGATCTAAAATTCAATATGGCAACTTGTCTATCGCTCTCTTTTTTTCTCTTTCTCTCTCTCTCTCTCTGTCTCTCTCTCTCTCTCTCTTGCTACAGGTATTTTTTGGCCAGTCCAAAAATTTGTATGCAAAATGCTTGAAAAATGCATAGTTCACATGTACTCAGAGTTTTTCCGCTCATCCTGCCCCCTACACTATATTCCTTTTCCTCTCTGAATATGTATGTGTGTGTGTGTGTGTGTGAAGGCGAGGTCGGTTCAATATTGAAAGTGCACTTGGTTTGTGTGGTTCAGCCACAACAACAGCAACAACAGCAACAACAGCAACAATAACAAGAGCAACAAGCATGGCAGCAACATCATCAGTAACTACAGCAACAGCAGCAGCAGCAGCAGCAGCAACGAGTCAAACAATGTGCAACAATGTTGTAATCAACAAAAATGTCATCATCAACGATGGCAGCACACAGCATTGACTCAGTGAGTGAGTGAGTGAGTGAGGTAGTGTGTGAGTGAGCTGGCTAGAGAAGACAGAGAGAAAAACTGTGTGGAAAATGGTCACCGACAACGTCAAGCGGAGAGCTCATCGATGTCATCAACACGTAAGCAGCAACAACTGCAAAAAAATATACATATACACAAGACAACAGAAATATTGCATTGACTCGACTATCAGCTTAGACATACCCTAGAAAATTTAGAAAATATATTTAATATAAAGTTTACGTTTGGTAATAATTTATATTTTTAATTTAATTAAGAAAAAAGTTATTATCACTTCAATATATTTTAAGAGTAAACTTCTTGGTGTCTTTAAATTTACAGTGTATACAAAACGTCAACAATTTTGGCCAATAGTCTGACCATAGTTGCCTGCCCGTTGTCAACACACCGCATGTATGCACACCCACACACACACACACACACACACACACACACTCACACACACTCTCACATATACGCAGAGCAAAGGACTGACAGAGTGTGAGAAACAGTTGCATGCGGCCAACGGAAATGTCAACACACACTTACACATGTGTGTGCACACACATCATCTGCATACAGTATGTGTGTGTATTAGTATTGGTGAACTGAGATCTCTCTCCCTCTCTCTTTTTCTCTGCCTCTCTCTATCATTATTTCTTCTTGAGCTGCTGCTGTTGCGGTTGCAACTCTTTCATAACTGAACCTTGGCTGCTGTTGTGTATTTGCCACGCCCCTTGGTTAAGAGACACCTGCAGAAACCCAACCTAAAATGTTATTGCATTTATGCAGAATACCAATAACAATATACAACAACAGAAAAAATACCGAAACATAAAGGGAAACTAAAAGAAAGTTGGGAAATATACAAAGCAAAAATCTGCATACGAGATATTCTTGCATAATTCATGGTAGTTTGACAATTGTTATTGCATTGCAATAAAATGAAAAAATATGTATTGTATGCAATAAACTGAAGTGCTGCAACTAATTAGCAAATTTACTATATCTGTACATTTATTCTACATTGTTTTTCATAAATATTAAAATTTGCTTTGAAGGAAATTCGACAGCAAAGCAATCCTCAACTTTCAAACTAAAATACAGACTTCTTTTAGAATTGCAATAAACACAAATAAATTAAATGAATTTCATTATGTTATATGTTATATAAACTAAATTAAATTTTAGTATAATATTTTTGGTAGTTAGTAATTTTTTAGTAAAATTATGTTTAATAAAAGACTTTGTTTACAAATAACTTTTTAACTGAATGCAAAAGGGATTTCTTTAACTAATAACAATTATACATTATCAAAGTTTGTATTTTTCTATAAATTTTTAATATATTTTAGTCATTTTTTGTTACAATAAAAAAATATAATTTTATTATTTTATTCATTATTTATCCTTTGGTGTGATGCCGAAGGTGGAGTTCTAATCACAAAATAACTCTAACTGTGTTGTTATGATACAAATTTGTTTGTATGGGTCCAGCACTTAATTAATTAATAAAAAAAAAATCATTTTATATAAAAAAAAAAAAATTATTATTTTTAACTAATATATTTTTATTTTCTCTCTCTCAATATATCTCTCTTTCTGTATCTTTCTCTCTTGCTACAGGTAGTTTTTGGCCAGTCCAAAAATTACATGCAAAATGCTTGAAAAACTTATATTTCTCTATAAATTTTAAATTTTTTTAAAATTATTTTATTCATATTTTATTGTTACATATTTTTTCTAATACATGTTTAATATAATAAATGATACATATATTTATATTATTAATTTTTCTTTTTGCATTTTCCGGACTACGAAACCTTTTTAGTTCAGTAAAAAAAAAATACCGTATTAATTTATATTTATTACTTTTTCATTTAAATTTAATTTTATTTCTTTACAACATTTCTTTCTCAGCTATATCTTTTTACAGATGTATACGTAAATATTCTTCCACGGCTACTCAAAGAGAATACATCAGATCAATGTGTTTATAAATAATTGCAAATTGCATATTTAAATCAGCTGCATAATAATTAAACAATAATAATATTAAAACGGTTTGTCTTGTCATACCCTCCCTCTCTCTTTCTCTCTCTCTCTCTCTCTCAGATGCTCCTTCTGCTTCACTTACACACCGCATCGTAAATTAATTGCTTGTTTAAGTTTCACATCAAATAGAACTGTCTATTCACTTTGCGGTAAGCCTCTGTAACCACGCCCCCCATGCCACCAACTCGCTAATCTGACACAATTTAATATTTATTGCTTTTTATGCGGTTCGCACAAAACGCAGGCGTTAGATAAATAAACGACAATAATAATAAGACTAACAATAAGTAGAAGGATATCAAGGAAACGAACAGGACCAAGTAAGGAGTAGACAATTTCTTATGTTGTTACTTTTTGGTAGTAAATCATTCCACCCACTTCCCATTCCCCCTCTATACCCCTTCCTCACTCAGCACAGTATCCTTCGCATACTTCTCTATTTAATACGAAGCAGAACAAAAGCAAGTGACGCTGATGGCGGCGATGGCGACAGAATGAAAAGCCCAAAAGTAAGGGGGGTGAAGGAAAAAAAAGTTGAATTGTTCTCAGTTTGTCAATTGTGTCTGAAAGAGGCTTTGGGGCAAAGTGATTGGATATAACCTATAGGCCGAAGAATAGGTTCTTTATATGGGGATATAGTCGGTAGACGTTATAATTTGATGGTGCTGGCAGCATCATCTTGTCAGTTTTCACTGCTGAAAACCGACAGCAAAGAAAATCTCTGTTAGTTTTGCGTTTTAATTTGCTGCGTTGTCAGCAGCAGCAGCAGCAGCACCATCACCTCTCCACCTCCCCCACATCAGCAGCATCAGAAAGATAGAAATGCCGGACAGCAGTTGAAAAGTTTAAACTTTTTTGGCCCCATACAACAAAATGCTGAAAATGACAAAAACAGGCTGCCAGCAGAGAGAGGGAGAGCGAGAGAAGCGTCGAGTTGTGAATGCAGCAGCTCCAACTTTTCATTTTTCTCCATTTGTGGCTCTCTGTCTGGGAGAGACTGTGCTACTGAGAAGGGAGGCTGTGAGGGGCATGTTGGTAAAAGGTGTTGCACCTCCAAGTAATTTGCATCATTTTACGCTTAACGCGCCCAGCCGTAGAACGCACCACGTCCAACATCAGCAGCAGCAGCAGCCACACCAGACGTTGCCACACCAAACTGACACTCAGAGAAAGAGATGGAGATGTATACAGAGAAAGAGATAGCGATAAGGGATTGGGATAGGGATAGGTACCCACTACAGTCACAACATTGGACAAGGACAGCGGCGACAGGACTGACTGACACACACACACACACACACTCTCATGTATGCGAGCAGCTGCAGGCTGGCAACACATACATACACCTACATACATATACATATGTACATACGTGTTGCACTGCTTGCTGCAGTTCAGTTCAGAAGTTCAGATTCCAACTGTAAATAGCTGAATTAAGCGCTAAAGCCAAGTGAATTTTCTCTTAAAGAGACCAAATAAATTAAATTATAATTTTTTTTGTTTTATAAATTGAACGAGTGAAGAAAATAACATATTAAATAACAAAAATTGTTTAAAGGAAATACATTTTTAGTTAATATGTCGAGCAATAGAAATCTTTTGCTTTAAGAAACAACCTCAAATCGATAACAGCCATGAAATGGTGGCAGTACAAAGTTATGAAAAATCTGAAAAATGAGAAAATACGATTTTGGGCCATTTCTAACACATTTATGCCTATATCTCGAGAAATATTCATCAGAAACACCTCACATAAAAAACAGAATGCATATTTTGAGTGCCAAAATCGATAAAAGTCGAAAAAAAGCGATCAAAAATTTTTTGATTTCTGATCATTTTGGCAAGTTACCATGGACAACTGGTCAAAAAAGTCGAAAAATTTAAATGGACAATTATAAAAGTCTTTAAATGTAGAATTGAAGTGGAATCAAAACCATAAACAAAAACACAAATTTTATGAAAATCGAATGTATTTTTCGACAAGTTATGGCTGTTTATATTCTGGGAAGGGCTTTATTTGTGAAAAAATGGCATTTGCAATTTTTGACACATTTTGTTCTATATCTTCACAAAAACTTGCAAAATTTTGAATAAAAAATTAAACTTTGATCAAAATTATTTTCAAAAATCCAAATTTGATCAAAATTAGTCGATTTTTGGCGGCAATTGATACATAGAAAGTTTCTAACATTGAGAAAATTCGAACTTGGCCAAATCTCGAATATTACTTGACCGTTAATTGCAAAAATCTTGTTGAGAGTGTTATTGGCCAGCATAAAGTTTCTAAATAAAAATTAAAGAGAAATTTAGAAAAGCATTAGCATCAGCACATGCTGTTCTATATATAATGTTTGTTAATAAGGATGTTGTAAGGATGTGTGTTCATCTACCTACATTTCAGTTTACTCTCTTTGCCCCTCTCCGCTCTCTAGTGAAATATGCTGTCTTTGTCTTACGCATGAATTGTTGCCAGCACACACACACACACGCACACACTTAGAGTAGATATGCAGACAGCACATACACGCATACATACACTACACATGCAATTACAGGCTCTGAGCGCACTGCTTGCCCACACTTCTGTCCACTGCTTTGCCTGCCCACAGCTGGCAACGGAAATGACTTTATTATTACGCTCAAACAGTTTGTTGGGGTCCGCGTTGCCAACTGTTTGTGAGCTGCACATAATTTTAATTAAGGTAAACAGTTTACGTGCAAAAAAGTAGAAACACGAATACGAACACCAACAGCAAAAGCCAAAGCTGAAACAGAAACAGAAGTTGAAGCCCAAACAGCGTGTGAATTCAAATGAAGATACATAACAGAGTAGAGTTGGCAACAACTGTTGACTGAGAAGAAGGTGTGCGAGAGGCCCAGGGACGGTCGGATGGACGGACGGACGGTTGGACGGTGGGGAGGACGCGACGGCATTGAGACTTGACAGTTGTGTTGACAGTTTGACGTGGAGCAAAAGGTACCAGAGACAACTGACTCTGTCACACACACACACACACACACTGAGAGACAGTTGTTGAGCAGGTGGTAGAGAGAAGAGGAGGCGCTACCAGGACAAGCAGTATGGCAAGCACAAGCCAGGGTTACAGCTTACAGCTCACGTTGAATGTTGTAATTCAAGTGCTTGTTAAATAAATCGCATGTTATGTGCTGAAAAGTTGATGATGTGCATGTTGATATGTTAACGAACATTCACACACATACAATGACAAATGTTTAACAGATAGGCATGTGTGCGCGTTTTATTGTGTTACAACTGTTGTGTTTTCGTGTGTGTTTGCGTTTGAAAAGTGAAGGTTAACAAATAATGCAATTTTAATGAACTTATTTGACAGCCATGACCAAGTTTTTTATTTTCAATTTGTTTTGACATCTACGTAATGTAAATTATCCTTGTGGCTCAGTGATCTACTGACAGATATGTTAAATGACAGCAACTGCTTTGTTGTCACGGCTCACAGCTACGTCACAATATCAACTGCTTTCAACTGCTGTAGAGCGAAGACAACAACCTGCAGTTGAAAGTTAGTTCTGATCGCTGTTAACTTAGCAAGCAGTGCACACTGCTTCTACACTTTTTCTATACATCTTTTCATTTCATTTATTATTATGGCCAAATTGAGATGATTTCATTAGTCCAGCTAGCTGGATATACGTTTTTAGAGAAATTCAAACCGAGTATTAACTAAATTGATGCAGTCGAAAGCAATATGGTTGCACTAACTATGTCATTTTGCTGGCCTAACAATGGCCCAAACAAGCTGCAAGTTGCAAATTGCATGCTTGACCCGTTACCAACCACACAAACTGACCCTTCATTTGCAACACACACATACACACACCAAACGACTTTAGTTAAATTGGAAAAAAAAAGAATTGCAAAAGGAACTGAACTACAGAGAAGACTGAGAAAAGACTCGTCCTTAGCCTTGCTGGCAAAATTGTCGGGTATTCAAGCCATTGCCATTGCCTGTTGGCCATTGGCCATTTCATGTGGTAATGCCAAGTTTTGCATATGTCACCGACCACACTCTTCTCATGCCAGACTTGTTATTGGCAGCGTTGGCAAATATTGCACATAGATTTATGGCTTTAACATTGACATGACATTTGGCGCTGCTGCTGCTGCTGCTGCTGCTGCAGTGGCAACAACAACAACTACATCAAGTTGAACTAACAACTAGTACATGGTCTGACTATTTGTACGAAATTGCATGGTAATTGGCTGGGAGTCAAACTGTCCACACATAGAAAGAGATAGAGATCGAGAGAGAGAGAGAGAGATGGAAAGAGAGAGGGAATGAGTTTCATGTAGAGGACTTAAAAATAAACGAGTCGCATTAAAATTGTCAGTTTTCAGTTGAAGCCAATTAAAATTGCTTTTTGTTTCGTGGTGCCTAAAGGCAACTGGTGGGGATTGAGGGAGGGCAGCGAGCGGGGTTTACATATTGCAAAAATCAATTTACAATTGAATTGAAAATTGTGTTGCATATTTTATGGCGTCTTTTCAAGTCGCCTTCAAACAAAACAAGCTCGCAATTAGTGTGAAATATCAAATGCACTCACATTGAATACGCAAGTGGGCAAGTGGGGCAACAACTGAGATGTGGCACAAGTGGCAAGCTTTTGCCTCAACTGTCTCCTCTGAATGAAACTGAATTCACTTTATGCCAATATTTATTTCGAATAATTTATCAGGCTCATATTTTGTTTGCTTTGTTCTCTTCTGTTCTGTTCTGTTTTCTTTTGTTAAGTGCGCAAAAATAATTTACGCATAATTATATTGTCGCACAAGAACAATAACAATGCCCAACTGGCCACGCCCACTGCCCATCTCTCTGTCCTCTGTTCTCTCTTTCTGTTTTTGCTCATTCCTTTGCCTTCTCAACATTCTTTTCCCCCTTTCTGTGTTTGTTTTATTGCCTTGCGGCGATTTTTTGAAGTCGTCGAAGTCGCATATTTTTATTATACATCAGTTGTTTTTGTCGTTGTTGTTGTATTGTGATTATTATTATGCTGCGGTCGAGTTAATTGAGCAATTGCAAAAGTAAACAAGGACATTGCCACACCCACCTACAACCTCCCACACACACACTCATATACATAGAGTAATAGTAGACAGAGCACTTAAAAGGAGTGCGCAAAATATAATTAAGTTATGCCTTCGGCGATCAAAGCAAACAATCAACAATACGACCATCCACAACAAAAACAATAAATAACAAATATGGAAAACAAAAACAAATCTATTTCCAGCTGAATTGAGTGAGAGTTTAAGACAAGTGCCAAAGCGAGTCACAGAATCAAGTCAAGTCATAAACTGAAGTCTGGGGAGTTCTCATTGCATAAACTGAAAAGTCATTCAACCACAAACAATGAATATTTATTGTGGTTTTTATGCAGAGTTGCAATTGTAATTAAACGGTAAATATTTATTTAATTATTAAAAATTAAATTAATATTTAAATTATTAAAAACTGAACTTGAGCTTAGAGGAGATGTAGTTATAAACTATAGAGTGAAAAGAGGAAAAATAACAAATGAAAGAGTAGGGAATCTATGAATTTTGAGTCTCATGATATAATCATCAGTATGAAATAATTAAAATTCATAAAAAAAACACTCCTTGCGGAAAATATAATTTAATAATATATATTTATCATAATATGAAATATGGTAATTAAAGTTATAGTTAACAATAATCATATTCTGTTAAGTTGATAATAATTTTTTTAGATCTTTATGGTATATATTTCCTTACATTATTTTAGTTATAATATTTAAGCAATATTTTTGTATTATATATTTTTAGCATTAGTTATTACTAATATGTTTGTATGCGTACAGCACTTAATTAATACATAAAAAAAATTCAAAATTCAAAAAGTTATTACTATTTTGAGCTTTCAAAAGAAAACAATTTCAGACAATCGACAAAGTAGAGAAATGTAAAGAATTTTTTTTAAAATTAAATTGATGTGATTTAAAGACGATATATGAAATTAAAATTTTTGAATTTCTAGCTAAATAAATTTTCTATAAGTGAATTTATATTTTATGCCTTACAATGATTATTATTTGAAATCATTGTTGGGAAATTTCGCAGAAATATATTTTAGTTAAATATATGTACGATTATCGCTATATTTCATTGACTATTTATTATTGTATAATATAATAATATAAAAGTAATGAATAATACTTGACAATATACGTAACTTTTGAGTCTCAATATCTGCTTTAATTAATTGTAAATTATATAGTACTTACCCTCTTAACAACCACCCTTAGAAGTCAAATGAATCCTTAAAGTCGAGTACAACTTGCAACTAATAATTGTATACGATGTTGATTTCAACAGCAATAATTGCAATAAATAAATATATGTTTATCTACTGTGAGTGATAAACTTAGAAGTACTCTGTGACATTAATTGCCAAGGAGCTGCACAGGACGAAGACCGACATCATTGTGTAAACATAATTAAAGGCATCGATAACATTTGAAT
Source organism: Drosophila quadrilineata (assembly GCA_018150725.1). NCBI lineage: Eukaryota > Metazoa > Arthropoda > Insecta > Diptera > Drosophilidae > Drosophila > Drosophila quadrilineata. The sequence continues at coordinate 8,058,977 of JAECWN010000219.1, read as the reverse complement.
GCTGCTACAAGATATCAAGTAGCTTCAAATTACTGTAACTGATGGAAGATAACAAAGAGGCAGTCTACAGAAGAGGACTCAGAGGGGTAAAGGATGAGAAAAGAGAGTGAGAAAGAGGGAGATGGAACCAATACACCGTATAAGCTTCCTTTCATTGTCCAGACAGCCATGCAAATATGCTCCAGTTGTGCCTGATACTACTCGGGGCAGCATCCGCCGCAAACAGCCAAGGATATGACCAGCTGGAACTGAAACTGAAACTGGAGCAGGAGCAGGAGCAGCAGCTAAATCAGATGCTGTAGCTGCAGCAGAGACAATTGGAATACAATGGCAATGCGTTGCCTACACGAGGGATTGAAGGTCTGTCCGGTTTTTGGTGGTGCTCCGAAGCCAAGGATTGCAATATGCAGCACGATTTGAAATATGCATAAGACACACATACATACACATATACAAACAGAGTTGCAACATATCAGAGACAGACAGAGCTAAAGAGAGAACGAGAGAGATAGGAGGGGAGGGTAACAAGAACATTGGCAAACTGCGGAAACGGATGTTTGGCACTCAAATGCAGGCATAGAGAGAAAACGCAAGAGAGATACGAACAGACAGAGAGAGAGAGAGAGAGACATGACCAGCTGCTACTCATTGCCAAGCACTAAACACAAGCAAACACACACACACTCATATACAATATACATATATGTGTATGTGAGATAGACCGTCGTTGTGTGCACTTAATTTCCTTTTCATTATCAAATCATTTTCAACTGCATGTAGGAAATTAGTGCGAGTAATATGTGAATGCCAAGAGTGAATGCTAACTGAATGACTGACTGACTGCCCAAACGAATGATTTATATTTATCCCTGACACACTCACACACCCATACACATACAGATAGAGAGTTAACTCTCTTATCTGTGACTGTGAGTAACTCATAACAATAATAAATCAATATTTATATTTCACTTGCTGTGCAGTTGCAACTTGTCTTGATATTCATTTGTTTATTACGAATATGCCATTCACTCATTCACTAAATCATTCAGTCATTCATTCATTCATTCACACTGTGGCGCAACATGGCGTATGCTTAATTTGCATCGATTTCAACCTCATTTAAAATATTATTGCCTGCTTTTCAGCGCACGCTCTACATACACTCAATTTGCTGCGCAAATTCCATAATATAATATTTGTTTTGTGCGTTGCGCCAAATTTTAAAATTTATTTATAATTTATTCATGCTCTTTGAACAACAGCAATACGCTACATTAGCCCGCCAAATAAATATATATACGCATGTACATGGAAATTATTACAACACTTTTCATACTTATTTTAAGCGTTTCAATGAGAGATCTGCTGCTAATGGAGCATAATATTTAATTTTCCAAAATATATTATAAACAGTAAAATTAAAAAAAAAAATTGAAAAAATAAGCAGATCATTAAATAAACGAAACTTGACACAATGACGAGTGGCAAAGTTTTGAATGAAGGGAATTTTCTGATATAACTCAATTACTGATGAAAATAGAAAATAAATAGAAAATTATAAATAATATAAATAATATAATTTAAAATAATATAATATAATATAATATAAAAAATTATAATAATAAATAAAGAATATAATTGAATGTGGAAAAATATTTAAATTAAATCAGAATATGCAATTTAATTTTTTTTTAGTATAAATATTTCAAAATAGAAGCAGGTTAATTTTGTAGGGAACTCATAAACTAAAAAGTACAACAATATAATTTTTTAAATTCTCTTAGTAAATATGATGTTAAAAAATTACATTTTCATTAGACGATTCGCTGAAGATTATTATTTGAATTATTATTGTATTACTTAAATTTACATATAATATTACAATATTATTTCTTACATTCAGAAGCTTATTATCTCTAAAATAAATAATACCATAATAAATAAATAAATTTTATAAATTTATAAGTTATTTTTTCTTTAAAAGTTGCATATTTTGTAAAAATGGGATTGATTTTGAGATTTAACATATGTGAATAGAAATTATAATTTATTATCTGTATTTCTAATTTATTCAAAGAATAGAAGAAAGCAAATAAAGAACAGAGTTTACTTTTCTGATATATTAATGTTCAGCCCTAAATCTCTGCTTACATCACGCAGTATATTCTAGTTGTTGCCACTCGACTGCATTTCCAATTTTTTTAACATCTTTTTCAAGTGCATATTAGTTATTGTGACAATACCAATGGGAGAGAGAGTTGAGAACTAATATCCGTATATACTAGAGAAACTTCGCTCTTTAATTTCCTAGTTCGCCATTTTTCTTTGGTTTATCGTTTTCGGTTTTGTGGCCTTCGCTGCCAGATCCAAATACAGATCCACATATATAGAATATATATGTATATATCATGGTTGGTGCCATGATGCTCCCCATGGTCGCATTTGTATAACATTAAATGCCGTCGAGTATCGTAAATAACCGTTTAGTGTTCATAAATTCAAAGAGAATTATGAATGTCCAGTAGCAGGCGAAATGTCCTAGGCTCCAAGTGCAACGTGTGGACGTTGCAGCCACGTTCCAGGAGTAGGAGGATGCAGTACGTGGTTTAGTTGTCAGTAGAAGTGGCTGTAGAAGTGGCAACTTTGCCGCCATTAAAAAGCAAAGCAAAAACGTTGACGATCAAAACGCAAAACAGCAAAGAGGACGACGATGAAGGCAATGCAGGACGATTGACTGCATTGGCCTGTCAGGCATATTCCAACGCACACACACACACACACACACATATACATCTATACACTTAACATACCAACACATAGATGAACACACATGGTCTTGGGAGGCACATCAAATGCACGTCTCGAACGCGCCGACATCCAAGATGAAGATAAATATGCTGCAGTAATAAAAAGCCCAGCTGCTCTCTCTCTCTCACTCTCTTTCCCTCTCTCTCTCTCTCTCTCTCTCTTTAGATCTACCTAACTCTTTCTCTTTCTGTGTTGACCAAAAAGTTGTCCTCGATTGTCGCCTGCTGCTCGTCTGGGGCACATTTAAGTGACCAAAATGCACATTAAGCGACGCTTCTCGCCTGTCTTCCTGCCCTGTCCTGCGGCTGCAATGGCGACTCTCTCATCCTTCTCCATATCCATCTCCATCGCCATCTCCATCTCCATGGCCATGTCCATGCCTCTGTCTGTGTCCATGTCTCGTGCCTTGCATTTTAAATGTTGACATAAATTTGCAGTTTTGCCTTTTGCACTTTTAGCTAAAAACTATTTTAATGCTGTTGTCTCGCTCAGCTCATCTCTCTCTCTCTCTCTCTCTCTCCATCACACTTGTCTGACATAGTTTCATTTAAATAAATTAAAAACTCCAACACTTCACAGCTGCAGCCACACTTTGCCCTCATTTTGCAACTGTCTGTGTCTTTGTCTAAATGCACAATTAAACAATGACTCGACATTCATCTGAATGGCTTTATTTTTGAGGCACACACAAGGGTTAATGACAGACCTACTTATATGGATACAGTTATATATAAGTTTAAGCAATTTTTGCATGATGTTCCAAATTATTTTGTAGAATTCGAATTTACATTACATTTTTTACTCTTCATGCATTTATCCGTTGCTTCTCCTTTTTATTGAATAATTTTAGTAATAAAAAATTAAGTCTATTCATTAAATGTAATTCAATTAAATTTATACTTTATTGCATAACTCTAAAATATACAATTTTTAAGTTGCAGAGATTCTTCACATACTAAATTTAAAAAAAATAACTACTACTGAAAAATAACTAAAGATAAATAACTAAAAATAAATAACTAAAATAACTACAGGTAATTTCTATATAACTACAGATATATTCATGAATATACGGAAAATGTTATCCGAAACTTCAATTAAGCAAAGTTTTTTGTTGTTTAAATGTAAAAAAGATTTTAATAATGTTAATATCCTTATTAATGAAAAAAAAATATATGATTTAAATAAAGTGAAGCATTTTTCATGAAATTAGTTTATTTACATAATTTATTATAATCTTTAAATGTTATTATTTTTATTAATGAGAAAAAATATATTATTTAAATAAAGTGCAGCATTTTTTATCAAATCAGTTTATTTATATAATTTATAATCATCTAAAAAATCTTAATATTTTTATTAATGGAAAAAAAAATATATTATTTAAAAAGTTATTAAAAATTTATTATTAAGTGAAGCAATTTTCGTCAAATTAGTTTAATTACATAATTTATTATCATCTTTAAATGTTAATGTTTTTATTAATGAGAAAAAAATATATTATTTAAATAAAGTGAAGCATTTTTCATGAAATTAGTTTTTATTTATAAATTATTATTATTATCGTTATATATTAATATACTAAACACCAATTCGCACCAAGAAAAAGTGCAATTCACGCATTTGGTATAAATTTGAAATGACTGAATAAATTATTCATAAAATTGAATTTGAAAATATAATATATTATTATTTTCAAAATATTATCTTAAGATTCTCTCGAAGTATTTTAATGGCGTAACTCTAAGTAAAATCGATGCTTTGACTTGGACAATGCCCCACATAGTTGTTGCAAATGTTGGACTCATGTCAACCAAAAATGAGACAAAAGACGAACTGCAAAAAAAATAGATGGATGATAATAAAAAGAAACGTAAGAGGATGAATGGAGGAGATAGCCAGAGTGTCAAAGGAAGGACTTGCAAGTAGTTAAGCAACTCCTGTATCTGATGTTGCTGTTGGTGGTGGTGGAGGAGGACTCATCGCGTAATTTGATGCAACCCGCACGGTCAGAAAGTCGAGTCGCCTCATGGAGTCGCATTGCAACGCATCGCATGGCGACGAAAAGTTTTGTGATCCTTTGTGGAGTTTCGTGTAATTAACTTGTGTCAACGTCGCTGAATCCCAAGTTGCAGGCAAACTGGGAGCTGTGAGTTGTGAGTTGTGAGTTTTTTCGAGGCTTTTGTATGGCGTGACGCTTTACGACTTTTGCATGACACTTTGTTGCAACCGCAATGGGAATATTGTACGTGGCATACGCGGCGTATGCGTAATATGCAAGCAGACATTCGGGTTGCTTGCAACATTTCTTTAATTGAAAAAGGGCGTGCCACAGACAGTGAGAAGAGTACTGCGCTTAACACATTTAATGACTCTACGTCAATCACATAATTTATCCAGCAAAATCCATCAGGCGGCTGATGATCGTAGTTGCATTTGCATTTGCCAGGATAATTACATTATTTGCAATGCCACAATGGACAGGACCTGCTGCATATCATATATTAAGCTGACAGCAGCAAATGTATTCTGTTCTCTTCTGTTGTTTATCATTTATATTATTTGCCTATTTGCTTTTGTTTTTGATTTATTTGCTGAAAAATAAATTACTTTGCATACGCATTAATTGTGCGTGCATTAAAACAAACCAAACCAGACCAACATTCAACAAAATAAAATCCAATCCAATTCAATTGTTGGTCAATCTGTACACATATCGCCATCAATACCTGATTCCACCCCCACCCCCACCTCCCATACGCAACACCCCCCTCTCTAATCACCTCACCATTTGCATAACAGTTAAATAAATGTTGACATTTCAATTCGATATTCAACGCACGTTCAGCTAAACAGACTGCAATTAAAGTGTCATCAGGTCCATGGAGATAATGTTATTAACAATAAAGAGCTAAGCATCATCTTGTTTCTATTACCATTGTTTGTTGTGCCATGTTATACAACAACAATTGAGCCAATGAGCTATTTATTTTTAACAAGCAAATACTTAATTTTGTAGTTAGCATAAACAAAGGGTTAGAAATATTTTTATATTTTTATGACTACATTAAAACAAGTTCTATTTAAATGATAATAATAAAAAAAAATATATAATAAAAAAATAAATACATAAGTAAATAAATAAATAAATAAATAAATAAATTAATAAGTAAATAAAAAAATAAATAAATAAATAATTAAAAAAATAAATAAATAAGTAAACAAATAAATAAATAAATTAATAAATAAATAAATAAACAAATAAATAAATTAAATAATATATAAATAAATATATATTTCAAAAAATTTTGCGTTTTTAAAAAGTTTTTAAAATATATTTAATTTTAACATGATTTTCTTAAATTGTATTAAATAGACAAATATTAATAATAAAAACTAATTTTGTATAAATTTTTCATTATTCGAATTCATATATTTATATATAAATCAATCTAGTAAAAACTAGTCAGTTTTATGAAAGATAATCTTTTTTTGATATTAAATACAAATAATTTTCCTTTATAAATTTGTTTTTTTTTTTTTGGTTTGTTTGTTATTTATATTTTATTTATATCTATGAATCCGAATAATGAAAAATTTATTCAAAATTAGTTTTTATATAAATTTTTCATTATTCTGATTCATATATTTATATATAAATCAATCTAATAAAGAAAACTAGTCAGTTTTATGAAAGATAATCTTTTTTGATATTAAATACAAATAATTTTCCTTCATTAATTTGTTTTTTATTTTTTATTTTTTTTTTAGTTTGTTTGTTATTTATATTTTATTTATATATATACTTGCTAGATAATTATAATTTTAATGTAGATAATTATATAGTATATAGAAAGTCAACAATTTTAATGAATTTAAAATGATATTTAAATAAAATATTTTCTGTAGTCTAGTCAATTTTATAAAAGATAATGATTTTTTGATATTAAATACAAATAAATTTCCTTTAAAATTTTGTTTATTTTATTTTGTTATTTATTTTTTATTTTTACATATTCTTGCTAGCTAATTATAATTTTAGTACAGATAATTGTATAGTATATAAAAAGTCAACAATTGTAGTAAAATTTAAAAAAATTATTAAATAAAATATTTGCTACACACATTTGTTTCTGCACTTTATATATATTCTAAAATTTATAAAAAAAAATATGTTTACTTTATTTAAAATCTATCCTAAAGATAAGTACAATAAGTTCATGTTATTTGGGGAATATTTTCAGAGATATTACATATATGAAATTTATTTACATAGTTTAAAAATTATATTTTTCACCATTCTCTAGATGAATATTAAACTGATATATTCGATTAGATTTCACAATAAGTACTCAGAGTGTCGTGGTTTAATATATTTCCAACAAACTGAGAAGCATTTCCTCCGTTATTAACATGTCTGGTACTCATAATTTACAGTTTGTACTTGACCTTCGGCGATTTGCAAGGAATCATTGGACATTTGTTGGGGCAGAAGCAACCGAATAAATAAATAAATGTGAAGCACTGAGGAAATAAAAAATAAGTGTATTTCGTTTTAATTTTGTTAAGATCTCATGACTGTGCAGACTGTGTGTGGCCAACAACTTGCCTTTGGCCTTTGCCAAATAAAAAGTGAATCGCTAAGTAAAATTTATTTTTATGGCCAAATTTGCAACAGCTGTTGCCCCAATGCCGCAAAATGGCCGCATAACATGGCAACTGCGACTCCAAACACACACAAACACACACAAACACACACAAACACACACACACACACACACACGCCAGCGAAATGAAACCTCAAAAAAAAAGAAAATAGAAAATCAAATAGCCAAAAGAAAATATGTATGTATAGGAAAAGGAAAATTTGTGAACACATAGACATACATATATATATACTGTAGTCGTAGTCCTCCTCGTAGATTCAACTAAATTGCGCATATATCAAATTGTAATAGTTTCCAACAATTTTGCGCACATTTCGCTGATTTTGGCCTTGCGGTCGCCTTTTGCGGCATGCAACACGTACAGGCTATAAAAGCACTATGAAACGCTTCGATGTACCACATAAAGACTCTCATTCTCCCCACATATGTATAGCATAGATTATTTGATTTGATTCGATGGCGTGGGAGTCGCTGTCTACATATTATTCCCAAAGCACTTGCATTTTAATAAATTCTCAACACCCCCTCACAGTCTCTGTCTCTCTGACCAGGACTTCGCTCTTTAATGCGGCTTCTCAGCTAAATTGAAAATTGAAGCAGCTGGCAAGGGTTTCCTGATTAGCTACAATGGAAGAAGGAAAGAAAAAAATAGTATGGAAAACTATAAAAATAGAATACGCAAAATGAAAATCAAATGGGGGAAACTTACAATTGAATTGGCATGAAAATTACACCAACAACAGCAAAAAAAAAAAAAAAAACTGTGCAAAGAAATGAAATTGAACATCATCAAAATCAGTCGAGTTCCCATACACACACACACACACACTTCTAATACACTCTATATATTTTTTTTCTGGCTGCCTGATTGCCATTGTTGCTCTCCACTGGCGAAATATTACGCATACGCAGCGTTGACTCTTCTAGTTACGCTTCCCATTCACATTCAATTGCACTCCCTTCCCCACTCCCCTATTCACACACACTCACAATACACAAATAATTTGAAGCAAGTGTAACGAACAAAAAGAGAAAAAAAAGAATGAATGGAAAAGAAAAAGAAAAAGAGAAACACAAATTACTTTGACTTTTGGAATTTTCCGTTTTTGGTTAAGTGGCAAAAATTCTTTGTGTGCGTCGAGATTTTCTTAACTTGTTTTGCTTCCTTTAGCTGTTTTCTGCTGACCACACACACACACACACAGTCACACTCGTATTCCTCTTCTTCTTCTTGTTCTTCTATTCTTCGCCTCTGCCATTGAATGTAATTTGCTTGCCTTACAGAATCTGTAATGTGATTTTGCCTTCTTCATGCTGCCACCTCCGCTCTCAGCCATAACTGAAACACATTTGTTTTGAAATTATTGAGGTTTCATTCACAATACGCATAAAACTGTTCACAGTCAACACTTATTTAACATATACAATCACATATACTCATAAATAATATAATAAGGTATAGATATATATATTAAATGCACAATATGTTCATTACAATGTTTTGTAATTTCGTAGACTAAGCGAATTGCTTAACAATCTTTATTTATAAAGAAATAAATAAATATTTGTTTTTTTATATATTAAGTATAATAAGTAAATAATAAGTACTCAATAAGTAGAAGCCAAATAACAAAAAATAGGTTTTTAACAACATTATTTTTAACATTTTTTATATAAATAAAGATTTTCTTTTTCAAAAACTACACTGCACTACATAATTGTGAAATATTTGCAATGAAATGCGTTACAGAAAATTAATTTTTTTTTTTTTTGAAAGTAGCTTTAAATATTAAAAAAAATAAGGGGTTTGGCAAAAAGAAGTTACAACATTCTATAGATAATTGTTTATTAAAAATTTGTGTTTTTTTTTAATAATTTTAGATTTATCAAGCAACACTGCAAATAGAGTTATACCTTTATTTTAAATAATTATTATTTTGAAAAAAAAATTCCACATTTTTGCATGTAGCTTCTGTTGACGATACAGCACTCTGCACTGCTTGCATTTGTTTGCAGATGAAAGGTGACAGCTACGACACGACAGCTACTGATAAAAGACTCTCGTTATTCTGAAAATTCTTGCTATTCTAAAACAATTCAAAAATACATTTCTAAATCAATTAAAAAAATCTGATAATTTTTGTTATTTTACAGAAAATTAGTCTTAATCAATTCAAAAATATATTTCATAACTATTTGATAATAATTTCCAAAATTCGTATTATCCGCATAAAGAAAACTATAGACTGCACTGCCCACTCAAAAGCTGCTTGCTATGCAACAAAGTGATCTTTTTAACTCTCGCTCTCTCTATCCAGGTCTATCATCGAAGAGAAATTGTAGCTGTTAGTCACAGCCACAGCCATTTACGCTACCAAAACCGCTTCCCCTTTCCCTCCCCCCGCCTCTCTCCCACATCCCAGTCTCAATAGACAAAAGCAACAACACTCAATGCATTGGCTAAACAGTTTCCCATTTGCACTTAAACAAATTTCAATTCACACATTTGCGACAGGGATAATATTTGAACAGGTGCTGAATGGATGTCGATGTCGAAGGATAATGCCTAATGGGTAATGGATTGCGTATTTCACTACACATACATATGTATGTTTTGTGGATTGCGGGCAGAGTCTAACAGTTTGCAGACAGACACTAAGTAATTGAATCCACTTGACATTAATGAAGCAAATTTTGTGGGACTTGAAAGTGGGCCTATATATGTTATGTATATCCCCAAAGTGGACATGACAGTTTGCACTTGAGACACAATTATGAGACGTGACATAAAAGGATAAATAGTTTAAGTGCCCAGCAGTCTATCTATATATCCATCTAACTATCTATCTGTCTGTCTGTCTGTCGGTCTGTGTGTCCTTTTATCAATACTATGGCCATCCTTGGGCTTCTTTCCTGACAGCGTAGACAAAATATTAGAATGCATTGTCAGTATTTGTGTATGTTGTGAACATTTTGACATGCCACACATTTAATTAGCGTCTGCAATGCCATCCACATGATGAAGAAGAAGAAGAAGATGATGGAGAAGAAGAGGCAGACGCTGAATAAGAAGAAGCAGCAGCAACAAAAGTGATTGCAGATAGTATATGATACAGAATGTGTTTGGCCCAAGTGTCCTTTGCATGCTGCTGGGGATTTTGGTTAGCCCCAGAAATTACAATACACTGTGGTCCTCACACTATCGCTATCTCTTTCACACACACTCTCTCTGTCTCTCTCTTTCTTATTCTAACTCTGTTTGCTGGCTGTGTTTGTCTCATGTAATTTGTGGACCACATGTTGTTCTGTGGCAGCTTCAATGATGCACTTACTATCTCACTCTCTCTCTATCATATTCCCTCCTTGTCTATTCATCTCTTGGAGTTCTCTCACCTGCCAAATGGAAATTGTAATCGATAATTTGCATTGGCATTGGCAAGTTGCAGGTAATTCTAAACGGTTTAATTCCTAATTGATTCATGTTTTGGCTTCAACTTGCACTTGGAATCGGACTTTGGCTTTGGAATTGACTTCCCACATCCTCCTCGACTTAGAATTGCCTCTTAGTCGTGGCTTTGGTTTTGACTTTGTGCTTGGATCTTGGTCAATATCCTTACACTGAAGGATACGCACTTCAGTTTATTTGGAGCAGCTGCTCAAACTAATTAGTTATAGTTATCAAACCAATCTCTTGTTTCATTCATCACTTGAAATACTTGAATGAAATTCAATATTGCAAACTAGTTGAACTATAAACTCGATATGAATTATAGAGAACGTTTTAATAATGCTTTATGAGCTGCAGATTGTTTGCTATTGCTTAGCTCAAATATATTTATATCAATTTGAAGTCGATAATATAAATTGTCTTTCATATGGCTGCCACTTCATATATTATTGTACATAGATTTTGTATAAAGTCATAGTTATGCTTTTACTGCATAGTTATGCTTTTATTTAAGATTCCTAAAATCTTAATTAGTTATATCTTAGTTTTATATATTTTTTTTATTTTTATTAAGTATAGAATACGCATAATATAAATTATAAAATTTTTAACTACAATTATTCTTGTATTATAGGATAGAAATTATCTTACATATTGCATAAACCAAAGATGTTTATTAATTATTATAATAAACATTTATAAAATCTGTAAATTGAGTAAAAATTATTAATATAAATGTAAAAAATATTATTAATTTATCTTTTTTTTTATATAATATAATATAATAATTCATATTGCAAAGAGATTATTCAAAAAAATATTGTTTAAGAATTGGTATTCATTTTCATAAGACACTTTTATTGTCTCTATGCCCTTGCTTGTTAACAAATATATAGTCTTATTAAGTATATTTATTGATGAATAATAAAAATTGCTTGTATTCCTAACTGCATTCTACACAATTCGCACTTAAAGATACCCCTTTTTATAGCTAATTCTCAGTTACCTCACCGCCCTAAAAAGTATGCTATGAAAAATGACAAGCTTTTATATGGAATATAGAATATTAAAAAAGGCAACATTTTCAAACTTTCAGAATGGCAACAATATCAGCAAACTTTAATGGATCAACAAAAAATTACAACAAGAATGGATTTTATGGGCAGCAAAGGCAACTCATAAAACATGTCAACCCCGCACACACTCCCCCATACACACATATAATATGTGTAGAAATAGACTAAGTATGGCAGTTGGTCATAGGTGAATGCAACTGCTTTGATTAGCACAGCTTCCCCTTGCAATCTATTCTCTACGCTCCTCTCCACTCCACTCCTCTTCTCTAACTGCTACTGCTGCTGATTGAACATTATGTACGCATAATTAAACAGTAAGCGCAAAATTTGTGCGATTTGGAATGACGCTTGGATCAGCATTTAAAATGTTTGTGCTGAATTTTGCAAATGCATTTTTCACGCTATGCCATGTATGCTGTATGTTATGTAATGCAATTGCCACCAGGCAGCAGGCAGCAGGCGGCATGTGGCATGCGGCATGCCAGCAAGCTGTGACAGTCAAATACATGTCGTAATGTGGCGGGGTGGGGGGCTGTGGTGGAGAGTTCATGTGGAGCGGTTGCATTATGCACAGGCGATTAAACAATTTGGCCTCAGTGTGAAAGAGAAGAGTTGCTGCACAAATCAAAAGCATTTTGGCATTATCGATAGCCTGCCACACGCCCAACACTTGCCACACACACTCAGACACACATCTCAGAGTGTGGCATGCAAGTTGCCCAAGGGTGGTTGAGGGGAGGGGTGGCAGTGTGGGTGGAAGGAGTGGCACTTTCCGCTTGCAGTTTACATTGTCAAGTGGCCTGGCAGTAAAATTGTGCGGGAAATTGTTTTAAAGTTTGTTTGGATGATGATGATCAACGTTGCATAACTCTAGACATGCAACAATGTGCACATTACATTGTTGTTGTTGTTGTTGTTGATGCTGCTGCTGCTGAGTTGCAACTACAGGACATTGCTTGCATCATTTCTGCTTCTGCTTCTGCTGAAATTGAAATTTCAATTTTCAATTTTAAACACATTTACAAGCAGCTGGACAAGTCCCAGCTCCTATCTCCCTTCCACTCCATCACTGTCTGTCTCTATCACTCTCTATCTCTTTCTTTCTCTCTGTTAGCATCTATTGCTGTCTCTGTTGATTGCCAGTGGCTTCTCTCTCTCTCTCACTCTCCACGGACACAACCACATCCACAGCCAGAGAGCCTTAAACCACACCTACGCCATTTTCGTAAGCTTCATGTTAATAAATGAGAATTTCGCACTTTTATGGCCTCTCTTACTATACGAGTGTTCATGTATGTGTGTTCCACATAGAGGTATACTTGCATGTGTGTGTGTGTGTGTGTGTGTGTGTAGGTGCGCATTCATTGCAAATACAGCTCGCTTTGTGGCCGCTATAAAATGCTGCTGCACTGCCAACCAAATGGCGAAAATGGCAAATGTTCAACGCCTTTGTTATTACGCGAGGCAAAACAGCAAAACAGCAACACAAGCCAAACTATTGCCAATGAAGTGCACTGAGAGAAATTGAGACTCTACCTTCAAACATTCCTTACAGATTGCAGATATATTTAAACATATAAAAAAATTGTGATGAAATGATATTTTGTAATCAAAATCTATGAATAGAAAATCAATTAACTTCAGATTCCGATCAGTTTTTGCAATACAAAGTCATTCCAAAACTGAAAATTTAGAATATGTGATACTTGCCAAATTAAACACATTTTCATCCATATTTCGAAAAATGTACATCAGAAACACTTCAAATAAAAAGCAGAATGAAAGTTCTGAGTGCCAAAATCGATTGAAGTCAAAAAATCGCAATCGAAATCGTTTTCAATTTTTGATGATATTGACAAGTGGTCATTATGCAAAACTAGTCAAAAAAGTCGAAAAATTAAAAACGGGGAAATTAAAAAATCTTTAAATGTGGAATTGAAGTGGGATCAAAACCATAAACAAAAACACAATTTTCATGAAAATCGGTTGTTTTTTGGCCAAGTTATCGACTTTTAAAGTTAGCGGAAAAAAGTTATTGGACAATCTTTGGCACATTTTTAAGCATATTTCGAGAAATACGTATCGAAAACACACCAAATAAAAATAATTTTGTAAAATAAAGTCATCTTCGTCATTGTCCCAAATTTCATAAAAATCGGTTATGATTTGGCAGTGTTGTAGTTCGTTAAAGTTAAGCACTACTTTAATAGTCCTTTTTCGGGTATTTATAGGTATTTTACACACTTTTGGCGATATCTCGCGAAATATTCATCAGAAACACCTCAAAAAAACAGAATGCAAGTTATGAGTTCCAAAATCGATTGAAGTCAAAAAATCGCAATCGAAATTTTTTTCAAATTTTGATGATTTTGGCAAGGCGTTACTACATATGCAAAACTGGTCAAGAAAGTCAAAAAATTTAAAACGGTGAAATTGAAAAATCTTTAAATGTAGAATTGAAGCGGGATCACAACCATAAACAAAAACACAAATTTCATGAAAATCGGTTGTTTTTTGGCCAAGTTATCGACTTTTAAAGTTAGCGGAAAAAAGTTTTTGGACAATCTTTGGCACATTTTTAAGCATATTTCGAGAAATACGTATCGAAAACACCCCAAATTAAAATAATTTTCTAAAATAAAGTAATCTTCGTCATTGTCCCAAATTTCATAAAAATCGGTCAAGATTTGGGAGTGTTGTGGTTCGTTAAAGTTAAGCACTACTCTAATAGTCCTTTTTCGGGTATTTATAGGTATATTACACACTTTTGTCGATATCACGCGAAATATTCATCAGAAACACCTCAAAAAAAACAGAATGCAGGTTTTGAGTGCAAAAATCGATTAGTGTCAAAAAATCGCGATCGAAAATTTTTTGATTTCTGATGACTTTGGCAAGGAGTTAATATGCAAAACTGGTAAAAATAAAAACGAAAAATTTAAATGGGCGAAATTTAAAATTCTTTGTACGTAGATTAGAAGTCGCATCAAAACTATAAACAGAATCACAAATTTCATGAAAATCGGTAGTTTTTTGGCTAAGTTCTCGACGTTCAAAGCTATGGTAAGGTTCCTTTTGAGCGAAAAAAAAGTTTTTGGACAATCTATGGTACATTTTTAAACATATTTCAAGAAATACTTATCGAAATGAAGTGCATTTTATAAAATTAAGTCATCTTCGTCATAGTGACAAATTTCATAAGACTCGGTTAGGACTTGACAGTTTTCTGGTCCTTTAAAATTAAGATACTGCTAATTTTAGAATATATTTGGCCACATGCAAGCTAGTATAGTAATTTTTAACAATTGAATTTTTTTAACCTCTAATAATTATTTTCATTTCTCTCAGTGTTTCGTTTCTAATATTACGACAACTAATATCCGCATTTGGAGTATCCACTAAACACACAACACATCACGCCCATACAACTGCCATATACATACAATACACCAACCCACACACACACACACACACACACACACATAGAATGTGAGTGTGTGCGAGGAGTTCCTCTCGGTAGCCCACTAAACACGCCCCATATAGTGGACGTGCATATATCCCCTGGACTATGTCATAAATGTGACGACGACTATCATAAAAATGCTGACTTCATTTTGTAAACGCCTCGTGCTGTGTGCGAGCGAGACAGTTGCAAGCAGAGCGAGATAGAAATGGGGCGGCATGAAGTGTGTGTGTGTGTGTGTGAAAAATATTTAAGGCATGGCACATGCAGTTCCCCAAACAGAAACAGAAACAGAAAGACAAGAAGAGAGCAAGAGACTAAGCAGTAGTTGCAAGAAGAAGAAAATGGAAAAAAAAAAGAGAAAGAAATAATAACGTATACGCAGAAAAACGTAAAAGTTGTTTTTATGCGCGTCGCTAGATGGCGCTGCTCGCCAGTTGTCTCTAATGCACGTCGCGAGGCGAGGGAATTTGAAGGTAACTTTTATGCCACGTGTGAGAAAATTTCAATTGGCTTCGTTTTTGCAGACTTCACTTCCGTCTGTGCTCTCTCTCTCTCTCTCTCTCTCTCTGTCTCTCTCGGCTCATAAATAATTGAACTATCAGTTCACACACACTTTTTTGCTCCTGGAATAGCCAATTGCCAATAGGAGAGAGAAAGAGAGAGATAGTACGAATAAGAGAGAGATATATATGTATTTATTCAGTCTCTTAATGAAATACAATGACTTTGCTAAATAAAGGGAGCGTAAAAAACAATTACAGCCAACTTGTTTAAAACAAACTCAATTAAAATGCAAGCAACTCTCTGCCATTTAAAAATTAAAATTGTTGCCAATGTGGGAAAATGGCAAATGGCAAATGTGAAATGCAATAATTCTTTTTGACAAGTGCCCCAAAAAAATATAAAAAATATATATATATAAAGGAATAATAAAAATGCACATTAAACAAGCTGAGCAGCAGCTTAAAAACTTCTTAAAAGGCACATGTCGAGTATCTAGTTTTAATGTTCCATTTTCAACCCCACTTCCCACCACTCTGTTTAGGGGTTGTGTCTCTCTCTATGCCTTTTCAGTTGCGTAGACAAACGCCATTCGATGACAGCAAACAGCAATCGAATTGGAAGACTGCTTAAATATTGGAAGGCACTTAAGAATTGTTTGCCAGGCAACTCTCGATTGCTGCCAATACCCCTTGACTTCTAGCATATCCCTGCCAGTCGATATCTCTTCCTGCTCCTGTCACCATATGCACAGCCAACAAAGAAGTCGAGGAAAAAAACGGCATAGCTAAAGAGAGAAACCAACACAGCAGAGTAGAGAAAATAAACTGAAGAAGCTGACAATGTGACTAAAAGATACTCTAAAGTCCTACTCAGATTACCCACACACTGTGCTATGTATAGAGCATTCAGGCCTCTCATATAGCCCAAAAGATGGAGAAGGATATGTGAGAGGCAAAAGTAAACATTGCAAAGTTGCAAAATGCAGTCGAGTGGTTTAAGCAGCTCCCCAAGGGTAAACTGATTTCAACTTAGAGAGCGAAGTCTCGCATTTTTTTGGGGGCTGCCTGCAAATGGAGCAGGTCTCCATAGGGATGGAAAGAGGGGGCGGTGGTGCACCACCGCCTTGTTGCGCCTATGACAAATGCGGAGGCATAAGAAAACTGTTCCGAAGGCAGGCATTACAAAGTTTTTCCATTAAAAAACATTAAATACAAAGTGCGTTCATGTTCATGATGAAGTCGTGCCATCGTCACCATCACCATCATCATCATCATCTTCATGTGGAAACAAGCAGTAAAAACCAGCAAAAGAAAACGCTGATAAAAGCCGCACACACACACACATGCACACCCATACCCTCACACACACACACACTCACATGAGTATAGTTCTCTTCTCGATATATGGCCTATAGATTACAAAGAAGAAGTGGCAAATGTGCTGCAAAAAAAATAAAAAAAATCTTGCCGAAAATCCACTAAAATCAGCTGCAACTTTTAATAGACAAATAATCTAAAAGTTGTCAATGGAAACACTTAAAAAAGCTACATTGTTGATACATTGTTACATTATTGTTTAAATTCAGTTCTGAAGCAGAGAAAATAATCATAAATATGAGGGGAAAATTGTACTCTTAAAAGTATAGATAAAATAAATATCAGTAAATAGAAAAAAATTATTATAAAATATATTTAAAAAAAAATAGAAATAA
The DNA here is from genome assembly GCA_018150725.1 of Drosophila quadrilineata. NCBI lineage: Eukaryota > Metazoa > Arthropoda > Insecta > Diptera > Drosophilidae > Drosophila > Drosophila quadrilineata. The sequence goes on along the minus strand of JAECWN010000219.1, from coordinate 8,041,294 downwards.
TGTCTTTCATATTATTTTATATATTTATTTTTATATTTTATTTTTCTATTATTTTATATTAATTAATTCTTTTGCTATACATTTATCGCTTGTAAAATGCAAAAATTTTGTTATTTAAATATTTAAAATACAAAAAAAATATTTTATCAACAATTTGACAATTTTTTTCAATTGCTCTCCATATGTATGAAGGAGTATATAGGCATAATTATAAAAATGATAATTCGAAAAATTAACTAAATTTAAGAATAGAAAATATCAGAACTAAAATTAGGCCAAGGCAATATGCTGATATGATATGAATGATATGATAAGTGAAAAATTGAGAAATGCGGTAAATCAAAAAATTGTAAAAAAAAAAAAAATATGAAAAGGAATGATTCGAGGTACTTATATTTATATATTATACTTATTTATTGTTATTAAATACTAATTTTAATATAATTAAAAAATAAATATGAAATTTAACAATAAAAATGAATAACAAAATTATATATATAATAAATTAAAATTAAATTAAAAAGGTAGTTAGAAAAACAAATTTCTTCACAAGTTTCTTTTCACATTCGTGTATATTTTTCAACAATTTTTTTTTCTTTACTTTTTTGCATTTTCTGTGAAGAAAGACAAGAGCAAAGAGGAGTTGCGAAAAGCTAATTTTATTTTTGCAATCTTTGTTTTCTCGCTGGACGCTTTTAATTTGGGTTTTCAATTGGATGCTGCAAGGAGTAAGGACAGCATTTGAATTGACAATGACTCATGTGGTGATCCACACAGAGAGAGACAGAAACACAGATAGAGAGAGATAGTGAGAGAGAGAGACAGATAGATAGATAGATAGAGATATAGAGCGACATATCATAAAGCATCGTCGATTCAGTGCAGAGCATTTTTATGGTTCGATAAATCTGTGCGCTCTACTTAAAGCATATTTAAATTTCGCCCAAGGAATGAGGAAGGTATGGGCAAGACTTATGTATGTGTGTGTGTATGATTCTATGTGCATATGGTAATATTTATGAGTACTCACTAATACACGCTCATATGCGTTTTGAACACAATTTCGCCCAGAGTTTCACCAACCATCCACATACAGTTCCCCTCTCTGCACTGACCTGCTCTATGCTCTCTGTGGCATCATCCTGGGCTGGAATAACATTGCTTTGGCAAATTTGCATAAAGAAATCCCTAAACTCACATATACACATCTCTACACACACACACACACACATTTTCAGTGCATATTTGAGTTTAGTGTATGACTTTCATATAAACTTCTTTCGTTGTGAACGATGCTCAGTGGACTGCACTTGAGGAGACCAAAAGAGATAGATAGATAGATAGATATACGTATAGAAAGAGATAGAGATAGGCTTGCAAGTGGTTTGGTGCTAAGCTGGCGAAATTAATTTGGAAGCCAACAAAACGGTTAGAAAATTTCGACGTTATTGTATTTATTAAATATTAATCCTCACAGCGTATAAATTTCATCGACAGCCTTTGCCTTTACAAAGTGTGAACCGAAGGAAAACCTTAAGTGTAGAACTTGCCAAGTTTTGCCAGCAGCCCCTGCCACTCCCAACTGAAACTTGCAACCTCGAACCTCCCTCATTGGAACTTGTGTCGAATAGCGTATGCTTGGGGCCGGAATTCCCACTCCAAGCCAGACAAGCTGGCAATATTTATATTCAATTACGTTGTTAGTCAGCGCCAAAAATAAAATAAAAAAAAATTATTTTGTGCCCAGACAATTGGGAGGCAATCTTAAAGCTAAGAAAAAAGTTATAGAAATTGATTTTAAATGGCAGAAATGTGAGTTTAGTAAAATAGAATTTGTGATTATATCTTGAGGGCATTTCAACTGCTTTTGCACTGCTTACTTAATGCTCTGCTTGTCACTGTTGACGTGTGAGTTTTTCTGCTGACTGCTTGACAGGTGAATGTTAGCAGCTCACTGAACTATGATTTTCAATTAGCTGCTCATATACATAATTAAAAAAATTGTACTCTTTAAAATAATATGAGATTCAGCTTTTTTAATACTAACATCAAAGTATTAAAGTGTATAATTTTGCATAATAAAATATGGAATTAGTCGTTTCTTGCCTTTGCTTTGTTTTCACAGCGATCAAGCGTTTTTATTGAAACTTCCCTATGAACTGCTTGACGGTAAGTCCATTTGAACTGCTTACTGTTCAGATCAGTCTGAATGACAAAAGCTGCTTAACAGCTCACTGCTCCACAACTCACTGTAAAGTGTTTACATATTCATGTTAAGCAGCCAGGTTTGCTCTTATTGCAACACACATGTTAATTTAAATTAAAACAAGGTACTTGATGCTAAAAACTTGATTTTGTGTATTCTCCATAATACGTTTACTTATATGATAATCAATTGTTGATTGAATAATAAAGTAAGCATCTGGGAGGCAAGTAACACGGCTGACTAAACAAGCATGAAATGTTGCAATTAATGTGATTAAAGCCAAACAACAACAAAGCGATATGTTAGGCGTGGCAAATGCATCAAGTGAATTAGACAAACAATTACAATAATAATATTTCTCATTATTATTGAGTTAATTTTCAACAAACACGCTCAAATAACACAAACAAATATACATATGTCCAAATACGAATACTGCACTTCACAAATCTTCAATTATTGAGAAACGGTTTTCTAATTTCTGTTGGCTTCAAGGCAATCCAAACCAAAGGCCAAAAGACAAATTGAGAGAAATTCACATAATTAATTAATTGCAATTTGCAGCAAAGTTTACAGTTTTTCATTATGGCAAAAGGACATGACAGCTGTAAGTATAATGAATACAAATTGAACCGGATTAGTATTGCATGAAATGGGTGAAAGAGATAGACACTACGAAAAGTAAAGGGACAACACGAGTTAAGGATAATTTGTTGCTTTTCCTCAACTTGTTGGAGATTAATTTACGGAGAGTGAGTGCCAAATAAGTTTAAACTAACTCAAATTCATATAATTCATAAATAAATGCAATTTTCTTTTATGCTATTATATTATATTTCCACTTTGTCGGCATCAGAAGACAAAAATACAAATATATTGCTAGAATATCTAAATTGCCTGCAATTTAACGCTTTGCAGTGCACTTAACACAAGTATTTCATGGGAAAATCCATGCACAGCTGTTGTGAAAAGTGAAACGCATGAATTTGTATTTGTATTTATGGCATTTGCATAAAATCCAGATCAAAATTCCATTTTGCTTAACATTGTTTAGTTCTTCCACTGCAAAGAACAACAACAACTAAAACAAGTACAACTGCAGTTCAAATACAGGTGTGTGACACACTTAACTCCCAGAGGGCGCTGTTGGTCTGCTTTGCTGGAATGTTAATGTTAAATAACAGAGTCTGTTAAATTGGCTATTTGGCGATCGAGCCTAAATAAATACTTGTATTAAGCGAAGTTTGCGAATATTTTTCTATTTTTGCACAGTAAAGTTTATTTTATTTCGAAATAGTTAAATTTTTAAAATTTTTTTTTATATTTTTATGACAGTTTAACAGCTTATATTTACATATATGCAGCAAAACAGAATCTCCATTAATCACAGTGTATTAAATTTACAATGTATAGGGGTAGAGTTAAATAGTATTAATTATTTACAGTTATTACAGGTATATTCTACGGTTTACGGTATTTACTAATATATTTAATTTTATTTAATTTTTATTATAATTATTTTAATTATAATTTAATTAATTGCCAGAATTTGCAGATATCAATATATCATATCTTACTTCTAAAAAAATGTAAATATTTAATAAATATATTTAATCTTTTAATAAATATATTTTAATTTAAGTATACTAAATTAATTATATTTGTAACATTTAACAGAATATTGTCAATTTAAAATTAAGATAGTTCTTGGTAAGTGACACCAATTACATTTCAAATATTTAAATTTAAAATTCTGCTTCAATATAGTTGCATTTAGATCAATTACATAATTATGAAGAGCTGCTAAATAACAGCATATTAACAAGCCAAAACTTGTACAATAAATATTTAATTACCAGACAACATATATCTTAATTAAACTGATGCTGGTATATTGTCTTACACTAATAAATTGTATCATTTTCATGTTGATTTCTCTATTTTTTTGCTCTTCCATCATGAGATTTAATTAAAATGCATATTCATTCTGTATTTTGATTCCAGTTACAAGATTTTCTAAGCTAACATATAAAAACTTATAATAAATTTCTAATCCATTTAACAGAAATGAAATGAAGTGTTCTGCCCAATTAGCTGCAATATAACTGTAGACAATGCATTTCTATTCTTGAGGAAAAGACAAAACCAGACATATCATAACAAGTCCAATTTGGCATAACATGAAATATGCTTACAAGCTGTAAAGTTGTTAAGACAGGCAACTGTTTGTCATAAATTGAATTGGAAACTCGGCTTTTATGATAGAGTTAACATAGAACTACCCCCTCCACGCACTTCATTGCCTCGTGTTGCAGTTGCAGCTGCAGCTGCGGATGTGGCAGCTAAACGTTGCGCTAAGCAGTAAAAATTGCATTATGAAATTAATATGGAACAACAAAGAAAGCAGCGCAAATAGAATGAAAATGCAGTCAGGTAAGTCCCTTAGAGGGGGGGCTGAGGGGGCAAATTGACTATAGAATATTGTATATGTGTGTGTGTGTGTGTGTGTGTGTGTGTGTGTGTGTAGTGCAATGTCCTTTGGAAGTGCTTTAGCAACTTTGTTAACCATTTTATGTGCATGTAGAACGCGGCAACAAAGTAAAAGCCACCGATGATTAATTGCCATTAGTTGGCGGTTCCTAGAACTCCCTCTTCCTTCATATCCTGGCCAACTCTGCCAACTCTCTCTCTCTCTCTCCCCCTCTGTTCGGACCATGGCCAACACGATTAGTGCGCTGTTAGCGGCGACACAATGTGCCAAGTTTAAACAACTTGCCAACTAATTATGAGCATTACAAGTAATTTCCCCATAATTTCAAAATATTAAGCGGAGATCGTATAGTATTAAAGCACCCTTTCAACTTTTGACAATTATAAATTATTTCTCACAAAAATTCTAATTTTATGTTGGCAACTAAATTTTCATATACTTTTTTTTTAGTTTTTTTCTTTTGCAATAAAATGCTATGCTGAAATGCGTATTAAAAATTTCCAATATTGAAGTTTCTGTTTCAGTTTCGATTTGTGAACATCATGAAAATAATCAATGTGTATGGGGAGTACTCGACTGCATTATACCTTGTGGACAAAAGCTGAATGATATAGTAAGTTACGTAAGTCAAGCAATGAAACCTTTTTTAGAAACTCGATTATATTATGCCAGGTATTCAAAACAATAGAATTTAAAAGGTATCTCTAAAAATTATTTTATATTAAATAAAATTTTACAGCTGATATTTAAATTTATATAATACATATTTATTTTATATTAATTTTCATTACATAAGCTGACTATAATGGGCTGACTATAATGTCTTTATACATATTCGCAATTTTAAATTTTAAATAAAAATTGTATGCCTAAAAATAAATTCATATTTAAAATATCTTTACTACCGATATTTAAATATTAATTTTTAATTTAAAAATTAATTTAATTTATTTAAATTTTATATACTTGACACTCCCTTTAGTTGCTCTACTAAGAGGTATGCCAACAGAAAATGAAATATGCATATGATTTTTTTTTTTGTAAGTCTTTTGCATAATATTTTTAGAGCAGAATTTACACAGTAAATGTCGAAATTACATGCTATACTATATATGTGTAGCATATTGACATGATATTGAGTAGCAAACTCACACCTACCCCCTATCTCCCTCTCCCTCTTCATTTACATCTCCATCTCCCTCTAAAATCATGACTCTCTTCTGTGGATTTGTGATCCCTTTGGTTGCCACACTCTGTGGCAATTTGTTTATTTATGTGATGTTATGTTGAGTCAAGTCAAGTAGAGTTGAGTTTTGTATCTGTATCTGTAAATGTATCTGTATCTAATAGTATACAAGACCCACATACAAGCATTAGCAAACAAACAGATAAATAAACTAACAAATACTTGTAAGCCGTGTCTATTGATAGAGACCACAAAATCCGACATGATTAGACTTTTGATGGCAAATTTACAACAACTTTACAGCTTTAATAAATGAACTCGATATTTATTAGTTTTTCATGGCACGAACTGAAGCCACAAAATGCAAGTCACTGTTGAATGCAGTTTCCATTTACAACTAATTTTGCAGTGGATAATAGAGATATTTTTGCACATAAATAAATTAGTTCAAAATGAATTCTTATATTGGCAATTGAATTGTTTTTTTTTTAAGAATATTTGAAAAAAATATTATGATTTTTTTTAACATTTTTAACATTATTCACAAATAATGTTAAAAATTTCATTTTCTTAAACTGATGTTAATGCATTGCAATGTCCGCGCAGTGACACATAGATGGCGCCACTAGAATTATGTGTATCCTGATAATTTGAAGATGTTTTTAGCGAACCAAAATTATTTTAAAAGACAGAACGATGTTAAGAAATCGTGTCTGAAATATCTCTTAAATTTTGTGGAAGTTTATTTTTTAAATTAATTAATCAATACTTATGCACTGCTCAGTTGTTAACTTAACTTCAGAAAAATTTAATAAAATAGAATAAATAATAAAATTTAAACTCATTATATAATAACACATATTAGATAATATTGAATTTGTACCTTAAAGTATATCTATCAATTCTAGTTAAATTTAAGCACTAAAGCAATTTAAGCAGAATATCTGTTCAATACTTAACAAACTTCTATCTCAACATTCTATACTTTTCTCATTTCTTTTTCTCTATTCCTTTTTCTCATATTTGATTGCACTTTGTATGCTTCCCTGATTAATACAAAGTGCAACCCATGCGAAGTCAGAGACTCCTTATGTTCCTCAGATATGCCTACCGTATATATATATATATATATTATACATAACATAAGTGAAGAACACACACAGAGAAGAAGAGTAAGAGGTATTCGCCATTTTATTTATACATTTAATGTGCATTTAAATTGCCAACTCTTCAGATTCACATCTCTCTGTCTCTCTCTCTCTAGGTCTCCCTCTCTCTCTCTCTCTCTCTGTCTATATTGCTATCTCTGTCTTGGCGTGTGCTTAAACAATATTGCATGGCAAATGGCGTAGATATGAGCAGCTACTTTATTGTTGGCATTACACTTGAGTAGTAATAGCAATTGTTGGAGCCGAGATGACGATGGAGGATGACGATGGAGATGGAGATGGAGATGGAGAGGAAGTTGAAGATGCAGAAGATGGGGAGAATGCGAGAATGTGCTCGGAAATGGCAACAAAGTCGTTGTCGGGGAAAGGGAAGGCACCCTTTATGCTGCCGATCATGACTCAAGTAAGATGATGATTATTTCGACATCATCACCATCATTATCATCATCATCATTATCATCATGAACATCAGCATAATCATTATGATTGTATCTATGTAGAGCATACATATTGGCAACGTCATCGAGCTTCTGTATCTCCTTCGTTTACATCTTCGTCCTTAAACTCCATTGCAATTTCTATAAAACGTTCCCGTTGAGATTTTCCAACATTTCTCTGACATTTTCCCATGCCCCAACCCCAACCCCAACCCCCCCAGACTGTTGTTTGTCATAAGAGCTAAAATACGCTTACAAATGCAATAATTTAGCATACACACACACACACACACATACATGTATATACACACACATACATACATATGTCTCTTGGCAGTCGATTGCATTGCTTTTGCATGTTGCGCATACGCCGCGTATGCCGCCACCATAAATTCTTTTCTTTTGGGCGTAAGCCCCGCCCCATGCTCCTGCGAAGTCCACAGATTCCTATGATTCCTATGACTTTTTACACAGTTCTTCAATTCAGTTGTGCTGTTTTTAATATTTCGCTATGCATTTTTATTTATTTTCATTTTGCTGCCACTTTTTTGTCTTTTGGAATTTTTTTTTTTTTTGAGAAATTCGACAATGCGTCATATATTTTGTTTTTATGCGTTAGCAGCAGTCGGAAATACACTGAGAAAATTTCAACCGCTCTCTAGGGAAAATTGAAGAATTGCAATTCGACGATAAATTTAATATTTCCTAAATCTACCTTAATTTTGTACCTTGAAATATTTCATATACTTAAAAAATAGTTTATTCACGGTAAAAAAAATATCCATATTTAATTTTCTACTTATGCTTAGTATTTTGATTTATATTTAAGGTGTACATACATGCATAATTCATTTAAGTATTTTTTTAATATTATTTAATGCAATTTTTATATTAAAAATAGGGTTTAAATTGAAATATTTTGAGAAATTTAAAAAAAAAAAACAATTTATGGAAAGAAAAAAATATTTAGATTTTGAATTTCTAAAATTTTTTATTATAAAATTTTTCTCGCAGTGCACGCACATTAAAAGCACATAAGGCGACTTTCTCAAAGGAGGTAGTTGGACTGGGGGCGTAACTCCCGAAAAAAGCGCACAATTTTCCGCTTTGCAAATCTTTATATTTATTACATGCACAGCTCTCAGCTCTCCCCAGTCGTCTGTCTGTCTGTCTGCCTGTTTCCCCTGCTATTCATGAGAGATACTACACATGAAGAAAGCAGCCGAAGAATAGAAAAGAGACAGGAGACGAGAAGAATGGGAAAGAGATAGAGACAAGCTATTTCTTGCCGCACTCCAATAAAGTCAAGAGTTTTTAACTTGTGTCTGAGATACATTTCTGTCTACTGAGGGCAAGCGACTGTTTCTCGTTGTTGTTGAGGGGGTGTGGGAGGTCACAGTCACGCCCACAGCTGCCTGACGCCTTCGTCATAATGCCATTTTTATTTGCGTTTGCATTTAGTATCTCATTCTCTCTCTCCGTCGCTCTCTTTATTCGCTTATACATTTTTTTAGCTATTTTTCTATTTATGTTTTTAGCTTTTTTTCTTCATATTTTCTCATAACACATATGTAATTTGTAATGCAGTTAGCTGCTGCCAAGTGTCCCTTCACCCCTCACCCAATCCACCCCCTTCCCGCATACACTCGACGCCTCTGCCCTGCCCCATAGCAGACGCCTCTGCTTGACTTTTGTGCTGACTGCTGTAACTGTAATAAAAGCTGACTTTCAGTTATTACAAGGCATTTACAATTGTTGTGCTTTCTCTGCATGTGTGTGTGTGTGTGTGTGTGTGTGTGTGTGTGTGTGTGAGTGTGTGTGTGTTGCATATATATTCTTATAATAATTGTATTTATACTTGTGCTTTCATTGATGTTGCCAAATGCTGCACATGCCGAGCTTAAGCTGCAGCTTTCGAATGAATGTGCTTTAAGCTCTGGAGTTAGCATACTTTTAGCTGCTGCGAAATTTGATTAAAGCTACAAAAAAAGTAAAGTCTCGTTAAATGAAATTAAGTGGCAAAAGAGAGGAAGCAGAAAAACAACGAGAGAGGAGTAGTAGAGTAGAGAGATTTAGAGAGGGAGACTTAAAAGGCAGCGTGGCAAAGACAGAAAGATAGAGAGAGAGAGATAGATAGAGAGAGAGATAGATAGAGATAGAAAGAGAAAGAAAGAGAGATAGAGAGAAAGAGAGGAAGATTCCAGTGAACTAAGCACACGAAGCCAACGAAGTTTATAAAAATGCAGCGCATGCAAATGTTAATTAAAAGTGAAAATTCAACTAAAATGAAAACCAAATTTAAAATACGAAATTTGCATTTTATTAAGAGGTTTAAAATTCAATAAACGAAACATATAGGAAAAATGTGAAATTAAAATTATTTATTTAATATTCATCAAAAATAGTTTAAATTTATTTTTCTGATTGACTTTGACATAATTTTCTTTTGATTGATCTTTAATATGCAGCTCAAACAATGCCTTCACTTATTGGATTTACGTTTTTATTTTTATAAAGTTTTTTTTTTAAATTGTAGATTTTTGTGTATAAACGAAAAAAAAAATAAATATTTACAAATATTATAACAATTTTTTTTGCTTAGAGTTTCATTAATTTGTTGAGGTTTAGAAATATAAACTGCAAGCAATAAATTTTAATTTTGTAATAAATTTAACAGGTGAAGAATCTGTAAATAAATAATATATTAAATTTAATTAATTATTTAATTTAATTTATTTTAAATTTATGCTCTTGGCCATAAAGAAATCTTTGCCCGAAACTATCACAAACTTTCTTTCACTTACTTTACTGTCAATACCTAAGCCAACTTTCAATTGGTCAAAAGCACTCCGCTCTCTCTCTCACTCTCTCTTTCTTTCTCTCTCCCTCTGTCTCTCTCTCTCTCTCTGTTTCACTCCCACCCTCTCTGAACTGATTTGTTTGATAGAAACGCTTATCAGAAGCAGCCCAACACGTTGCCAAACAAAAGCCGAAAAAAAAAACAATGCATTCAACAAATTTGCCAACACTGACTCTTCCTGGAGGGAGATGCCACAATATTGGGGGGTGGGGTGCAGGGGGTGGAGCTGTTGGCAAAGGGTTACAAATGTCGAGTGGACATTAATTAGGCAATGCACCGATGTCGCATCAGTATAAAACAAAACAACAACGACAAAACAAACATTCATTGTCTGAACTCAACTCAGTTCCAACTAACTACGCTATCATTCTACAAATCTCTCTAACCATCTCACTCACACACTTAATACATTCTCTCTCTCTCTCTCTCTCTCTGTCAGTCTCTCTCTGTCTCTTTCCCTCTGTATGTAGTTTTCCGTTTCAATTGAACTTTTGTCTGTGTTGGCAATTTTTCGCAGCTTGCGTTTTTGTCGCGTCTCGTTAAATGCGTTGAAAATGCACTCGCAATTCCAGTTAGAAAGGGGGTGTATGGGGTTGACTAAGGGGTGTTTGGGAGGGGGTAGGGCCATGCAAGCGGATTGTGTGTGTGTGTGTGTGTGTGTGGCAACATTGCGTGGTCTCGTGAAACTGATGCGTTAATTTGATAAAGCAGCTTTAGGGCACTTTGGTGCATGCAGCATGTGGAGCATGGATCATGAAGCATCCACCAAGCAAGGATTGCCTTCTATTACAAAACTCACAGCGCTAATTAGAGGGAGACACACTGAGTGAGAGTGAGAGAGAGAGAGAGAGAGAGCGAGAGGGGGGGAAAGAACTACATCAAGCAAAGGCCATGCTCATTGAGAAATGAGAAATGCATTCCATGTCAAGTGTGGTGCATTCAGAGTCTATACTGTTTGCCCCACAATTCCAATTGTTTGCATTGTCTTTTTTGAAGGGGTGTTTTTGGGGGTGGAGGTTTCATTGGGGGTGTTTGACATACGTATATGCGCCAGATATTTGGTCTCTAATAGCGATTTGCTTGAGGTTTCGCCATGCGGTTTTCAAAGTGGTTTTGCGGCAAGTTTTGAATTGATTTCGATATCAGCTCAATGCCGTGTTTACATTATGTATCTGTGCTTATGTACACAGCAAATTGAGAACATGTGTATGCAAGCTATTTATTGTTCTTAAGTCAACAAATTGTTTTCTTATGGAAGCCAAGCATTTAAATTAAGTGGCAAGTGATTTATGTTTGCTGCGAAAAATGCATTTATCTATTTGTTAAATAAATATGTTTGTGATAAATTTATGGGATTAGTTTGTTTGCATTTTTATTTTAAATTTAATTTTCTTGTTGTTTTAATATTTTTTATATATTTTTATATATGTTTACTTGCATTTTTATATCGAATAACATTAATTTAAAGATAAAATTGCCAACTTTTAAGCGCCATTGCTATTTCTATGCAACTCAGAGTGTCGTAGCAACAAACTGCTACGCAGTGCACTGCTTGCTTGCTTGCTGTATCGTAGCAGCCTGCCTTTGTTAGCCTAAGTTTCGTTTATAAATTCATAATTCACAAAAGATATTAGCACATCTGCTGCTCATTGCCTGTTGGGCTGCCATTTTAGTGATTTTGGCAGTGGGATAATGGAAGTCAGAGACACTTTGGCAAGCAGATAGTTAACTTCAATATTTTCGCAAAATTAATCCAATTAGCAAAACAAATATGCGAAAATTGCCGCCAAGTTGACAACCAAAAACCCCCATATGAATACCACATGACAACTTGACTGCAATCTGCCGGAACTATCTCTATCTATTTCGCTCACCCACTCTCCATATATCTATCTATCTATCTCACTCGCCAGTTGTGTGTTGGTTTTAGAGAGTCTTACGATGTCTGGGACTCTAATTTCATTTCCACGCAGCCGTCAACCAACTGCACTCGCTAAACAAATACCTTTCAATTAGTTGCGGCTGCCAAAACTAAATTATTCTTTGTATGTCAATTTCATCAGCTGCATCTCTCTCTCTCTATCTCTATCACTATCTAACTTCGCTCTCTCTTTCACTCTATGACTTTTAGGTGCATTTTGTGTTATTTGAATGTTGAATGTGTGTGTTGCCCGTATTTTTGTGCTGTTTTGACGCTTTCCTGTCTCGACTTTTGACAGCCTCGACACAGAATGAAGTTAGTTGACTTTTCAAGTTGAAGTCTATCTGCAAGTTTGTTTGGGGCGACTTCGAAATTAACTTTTATAATTGAATTGTGCACAGTTTATGCACTTGAATTTTCTCAGATAGAGATAGACTCTATATATCTATCAATCTCTCTCTCTCTCTCTCTCTCTCAAAAAAAGTGAAGCAAATGTTGTCGTTCAATTGAAAGATTCTCGCACAGCATGGATTGCAAAAGTTTTACATCTAAGGAAAAAAATAACAATAAATCTTATAATAAAAATAGCCAGAAGTCGTGTTGTGCTAAAATTGAAGATATACTAAAAAAAAATATAGTTTATTTAATTATTTATTAAGTGAAGAATCTCTACACAATGATAAGTAACTTCACATCAGAGTGAAAAAAGGTGTAATAAATTCTAAAAATTTGAAATTTTTGATAGAAGTTGAGTTGAATTTATAAAATAAGAGTCTTGAAAATATTATTAAATTTTTTTTAAACCCTATGATCTTTTAAAAAAAAGAAGGTATACTAATATAGTTTTAAATAACAAAAGAAAAGTCCTCTGGAAAGCAATTTAAATATTCACCACATTGAATACAAATTTAAGAAATTTTTTTAGAAATTTTTTTATTATAAGTTTTTCAAACTAGAACACTTTTATTTATTTAAGTAAAATCTCTATGAATTATAAATTGCTTACAAAGACAAACTAATTTATTATTTTCTTTTTAAATTAAATTAAATGATTTTATGTACGTATAAATAAAATAAAATTAAATAAAATTATATTAATTTTAAATTAGGTTTTTCTTTTAAATTTCCGCCATTCTTGTATGTGATTCTAAAAGTTATTGAAGTGTTTTTAATCAGCGATTCGTTGCAACACATAATAGTCAACAAATTTGCAATCAATTGCATTGCATTTCAATTGAAACTTTTAATGCAAAACACTTTTGAAACACCCGCCACCCTCTCCCCCCCCCCTACCGCCAAAGAAGTGTGCAGAAATTGCATAAGAAGAAGCAAAAATAAATTCCATTTTATTTTGAATGGATGTCCCGTTAACACCTCCCATCACCCCATCTCTCTATCTCTCTCTCTCTCTCTTTTACTTTGCTACCTTATTGAAGACGCACTAATGCAGAAAACAACAAAATTATCACGAAATGTGCCACGCCCTTCAATTGACACAATAAGACGCTAAAAAAAAACTAACTGCCCACCTCTCCCCCCCACACGATGCCACCCTCCCAATCAGGTTGATTCCTTCAACCTTCTTTACAAAATTTTGTTGCATACTTTCCGGCGCTGTTGTCAAATAAACGGCCATGCTGCAGTTTCTGGAAAATCTTTCGGCTGCTTTTGACTGACAATCTTAACCAACTTTTTCTCTCAGTCTCTCGCTCTCTCTCTTTCTCTCATTTTTATTTTCCATCATTTTCTCTCTTCCTCGATGGCATATAATATAAACTGTATTTGCCAAAAAAAAAGAGCCACGTCGCGCTGCTTCTATTAAAATGCTGTCATTTGTCAACTTACCATACTGCAAATAATTTCCTGAAGTCAATTTCAAAAAAAAAATAAATAAAGAAGAAAATTTACATTAATGGAAAAATGTGGAAAATTTTAGGAAAGAGATGGAAACTGTTGTAGATGCTTGTCTATATGCTAACTGTTTTAGTTTAAATCAAAAATAAAGTATGTCTTGCATAGCAGCCAGCTTTTGCCAGTCTCTTTTGTCACTTTCTGATTTCGAGTGAATACATTAAAACGAATTCTATAAAATAATAGCTATATATTACTATATATTATATTTTTATAATAATTTTAAATTACTCAATGGCGACACAACTGTTGAAGAACAGCCTGGTCAACTATGAAGTGCAAGTCTAGTTTGCATAGCAGTCAGCTTTTGTTCGTCACTGAGTAACTCCACTTTTTTAATGCAAAAGCATGTATTAAAGTATTTTTGTATAGTAATTTGTATAGTATTATATCTATTTTTAATAATTTTATATAATTATAATAATTGTAAATTTCAGAAATGAGCAGATTTAACATCTGGACACAACTAGTCTTAGTTGCATAGCAGCCAGCTTTGGTCAGCCACTCAGAAACTGCACTTCTTTGAGCTGTTGTACAGCTTCTTCACTAATTAAATAAAAAAAAATATAAAAAAAAAACAAAAAAAAAACTTTATTGAGTTCAAAAGAATATATAACTGCCAAAAAAAATATAAATAAATATAAAAATAAAACATAAATAAATGTGGCAAGTGGAAACTCATTAAACTTATCACTTGATGCTGAAAACAAAATGGAGCTGCCATAAAACATATGCACAACAATAAACATTAATCATAAGCTCTGTGTGTGTGTGTATGTGTGTGTATGTTGCATGTGTGGACAATTAAAAAACAAAATGGAGGCAAGCGAAGTGGGCAGCAAAATGGCCGTTAAATTTGAAATGGCCTAACGAATCGCAACTGTATAGGTGTGAGTGGGTGTCTTTGGGAGTGTGTGTGTGTGTGTGTGTGTTTGTGCATATGTGTGTGCGAAAGCCAAAAACCAACAAAGATAAACAGCGACTAAACAGGGACTAAAAACAAAGCCAAACAAACCGACAAACCACAAAGAAAAATAATAAAAAAAAAACAAAGCAAAAGTTGCGTGAAAATGGGAAGGGAATATATTGGGGATATATGGATGGGGTGGGGGTTATATAAAAACCTATGAGCTGCCTCAAATTAATACGAATTTATGACAATTTCAAATGCATTTTCAGCGTACCAACAACCCCCCCCCCTCACCATTCACCCCTCTTCATGCCCACTTGCCACAGCCTGCAGATCATAAAAAAAATTTTATGCCAAAAAATTTCCTCTTTTTGTTTTTGTATTTTAGGCAAACATTTTTATGTGCCGCCTGCCACGCCTCTAAAATGTACATGCAACACACACATGCACAAGTGTGTGCAAGAGAGAGGGGGGTGGGAGGGGGAGGCACCTCCTTGTGGCATGTGTTTGATTCGCAGACTTCGTCTTCTGGTTGTTTGACCAGTTTTATGATCCCACGAATCTGCCCCAAAATTTCTTCTCATTTTCTTTTCTTTTTTTGGTAGGCTTTTCTTTTGTCTTAGGAGTTTTCCCTGCGGCCAACAATTTGCTGCGAATTTTCCACCCGCTTCCTCTTCCCCTTCTTCGGCACATTGTATACTTGCAATTTTTATGACTACTGACAATGCCATTTCCTTGTCCTTTGCCATGTCCTTTTCCATTTCCAGTTCCATTTCCATTTGGCGAGGCACGTTTACAATTCCTCAATGCCTCGACTCCCCCCCCCTTCAGATGCCCCCATCGTCGATTGTGGGATGTTTATGCACTTTATGCACAATATACATAAATAAATTCACATTAAATGCGTTACTCTTTTTACAGCTTCCCCCCCTAGTCCCCGCTCCCACCGCCCCCCTCATCCACGACTCAGAAAGCCAAGTTAAAAACATTTGCTTAGCTCATAAATTCTTTTAATGATCTAAACGTTTTTTCGTCTTCAGATTTCTTCCCCGTTTCGCAATTCGCCATTTTTATTTTCTCTCCTTCTCTCTCGCTCTCTCTCTCACTCTCTCTCTCTCTCTATCTCTCTCTGTCTCTTTCTCTTTCCTTTTTTATTAATTTGTCACAGCTTGTAAGGCAATCGACAATTGGAGAGAGACAAAGACAGCGACAGAGAGTGAATGAGATAGAGATAGTGTATGGCGACAGTTGAAAGTGGGCGTGTCAACGCCTTAATTGCATGCCCACTTATTTATATGGCAGCGAATATAAATGTTAATTGACGGATTTAAGCAGCGGCCATAAATGCCGAAAGGATTTCAAGGACATCGTAAATTGGCCAAAAGGACACTTGTTGCAAATCGTCTCCACTTTCCAATTGGCCATAAACAATTCACCAAATTTGCCAATCAGTTAACGGAGATCTAGAAATGTTTAGACACGACTGGGACTTGGTTAGCAACTATTAAATTCAAACTAATTGAGGGCAGATTTTTAGTTTATTTTTCTTTTTTTTATAAAAAATATATATTTTTATAAATTTATTTAATATTATGTTTTTCTATGTTATATAAAATTACAAAAAAAAAAAAAAAAAATTGATTTTAAATAAGTTATTTTATTTTTTTATTATCTATAACACATTATCTGAAATATTTCTATATAAAATTTTTTTGCAAGCAAAAAGTTGTTGATTTTCAATAAATTACTTTTCAAATCAAGCTAAGTAAGGAAAGATATACTTTATTAAATTTGATTATATTAATTTGCTTATAAATAATAAATAATGTACTTTTTTGGTTGTACATATTTTTCATTTACTTAATTTATTAAAAAAAATAAAATTTAGTATTAAAATAAAGGAATTTACAGATTATGGTATTAAACTTCTTCTTTCTTCATTCCACATATTTTGTTAGCATGGACTTGAACCTCATGCTCAATTTATGGCATAAGTCAAGGTCAAGATGATAATCTCGTCATGGGAACCTCTCAACTACATTTTTGACGTATTCATTAGAGTCCCGCCTTCTGTCAGCTGTAGGCACCGATAAGAAGAAGATTTTGAAAAGGTTGCATATTTTTTTTTACAATTTTTTGGTTTGGCTTGCAACATGCTTGCCACGTACAACATTCGTTGCACATAATTGCCATTTGCCGCATGACAACGCAATAAACATTTTGACAGACACTCACGCACACACACACACACACACACACACACACACACACACACACACACACACACACACACACACACACACACACACACACACACACACACACACACACTCACACACATACACATACATATTGGAGGCACAACTATGCCGCAACTTAAAGTTCACTTTTAAGTGCCCACAACAATGAAGAAAGAGAGGGAGAGAGGAGAGTGAGAGAGAGAGAGGAGAGTGAGAGTGAGAGAGAGAGAGAGAGAGAGAGATAGCGAGAGAGAGTGAAGAAGAGAAATCTAATGAAAATGCGAAACATTTGCCATGTGCAAATTGTAAATGTTTCATAATAATTTCGTAGCAAATTCTTCTTGTGCAGTTGTTAGCCATGAGAATTATGTGGCCAACAGCAGCAACAAGACCAACAACAACTGCAATAACAACAACAACAACTAGCGACTGGTGGCAAGAAAAGGAGACGAGGTGGCAAAAGCGCCGACAGCGGAAATGTTAAGCAACAACGTTTTTGGCTTTCGAAAAATCCTCACTCAACTCAACTGGCGGCAGCCAAGGGAGACAACAACAAACTGACAAAGTGAGGGAAAGAGACAGATAAAAATAGAGAGAAAGAGAGAGAGAGAGAGAAAGAGATAGAGATATAGAGTAGAAAAAGACAGTGACAGGAAGTACTACATAGTTGGTCAACAGTTTCTCTTTTTAGTTGTTGTTGCTGCTGCTCTGTTTTGTGGCTAGAATTTCGCACAGGAAGTGCTAAAAATATTTGTTAAGAGCGCCATGAGAATGCCGAAAAAAAATTGCATATAAATAATAA
This sequence comes from Drosophila quadrilineata, assembly GCA_018150725.1. Classification (NCBI taxonomy): domain Eukaryota; kingdom Metazoa; phylum Arthropoda; class Insecta; order Diptera; family Drosophilidae; genus Drosophila; species Drosophila quadrilineata. The sequence goes on along the minus strand of JAECWN010000219.1, from coordinate 8,023,161 downwards.
AATTAACTACAAGGACAATAGCGGGAATTCCTCACAAAATCTATACACTTCCCCCAACTTCCATCTGCAGTCTAGTTGTATTTTTTAGAAAATCATTTTTTTTTTGGCCATTTGTTGCAGCTTTTGTTGTCGGCTGTCAACGCGATGCTGCTAAAATTTCTAAAATGCAAATTTGCATTTGTGCAGCAAATGTACTTAATTTAATTACATTCATTATTTTAGGCTTATGAGGCTTATAATTCATTCAGGAAATATAACTATATTAAATATAGCAACATTGAAAATTTCAAATTTTAACGTGTTTTCTACCTAGCGGACAAAAAGCGCAACTGCAACTTTAGTTAGACAACAACCATTTATAGCACTCGTTGAGTTCACAACACTTGACCAGCAACAGGTATTTATTTAAAATTTAACTAACATTTCAACTAGTTAAATACAATAATTTTATAATTGTTTACATTTTAATGTTTGATTTAACATAAGTTAATTAACATAGCGAAATCTGCCAACAAAGTACTGCTAGTATTTTTTTTAGACTCTTTGTCATTTCTTACTTTAGTCAGCAACGGTCACACTGCACAGTCAGTGCAATTTTCCTCTTGTACGTTCTTTTATAAACTCCTCTAAATTACGTGTAAATAAAACAGTCTGCACAGTGAATATACAAATTTAGCATGGAGGCCGTGCCGCGTCTGCACATGCTATGGTTCGCCCTCAAGACCAGTCCCGAGGGCACATCCTTTCTGCCGCTGAAAAAGGTAGGTGTCGATGGCCGATGAAAAGAAAAAAACTCAACCAATTAGTGTGGGTTGTCGAGGGGATGAGGCGGGGGGTAGTCGTCTGATGCACAGCAATTTTATGCGGCTTTGTTTTGGCCTCTCACTCTCACTCGCTCCACAACAACAGGCTGGTAATACGTAAATTTCTCATTGTGGAACTGGCGTAGCCCAAACACCGAGCTGAGTCATCATACCTCGCAAGTCGTTGTCTGATTATCACAATTGCAATTTTGCAAAATAAACAAACCATAATAATGTGCTATCTCCCTCGCACTCGCCAGCAATAACATCATGCTCTCTCTCTCTCACTCACACTATAATTTTGGGTCTTCTTCATTCCACTCTGCGTTTACCTACTCTTTCTTACCACTTGCTCTTGTTCTACTCTTTCTATTCTCGTTCTACTCTATATTTCTATATTCGCTCTTCTCTCGCCCTTTTCATATTTTCTCTCTCCACCCTCCCATTACCACTACTATTTTCTACTCTTTTTCATTCTACTCTTTCTCTCTACTTTCTCTTTCTGATCATATTCTACTCTTTCTCTCCTCGCTTTTTCTACTCTCACTCGAGGTTGCTTTTCTCTTTATTCGCTCTTTCTATTCTCTCTTCTCTTCCACTCTTCACTTTCTCTCTCTACCTTTTCATTCACAATATCATTCTTTGCTCTTTCAAAACTCTTCCCCACTTGGCTCGTTCTCTCTTTAAGTGATCTTTCTACCCTCACTTTTCCTTATCTTCTCTATTCACACTTTCTATTCTCTCTTCACTTCCTCTTTTTACTCTTTCTATCCTCTCTATTACTTTTATTCACTGCTCTTTCTCTCACAACTCTTTCTTTATCCCATATACCTTTCTACGCTCTTCAACTCTCCCTCTTACTCACTTTCTACCCTCTCAATCACAAACTCACTCTCCCTCTCGTGTTGTGCTTCGTGTCTTTCCAGTACATAGCCGAGTTCTATCACGAAGATGCCGAAGCGTATTCCAAGGAGGTTCACGCACTGGAAACTCTCCGCAATCAGGCTACGCGAACCACGAAAGACGGAGCCCCGATCATGAAGCGTTACTATTGTCAGCTGCATGCGCTGCAGAATCGGTTCCCGCAGCTGGCGGACCGGAGTATCTTCACTTTCAGCTGGAAGGATCTGTATCACACCACTGTGCATGAGGTCAGCGAGCTGAGGTACGAACGTGCCGCAATTCTCTTCAACATTGCCGCCTCCCACACACAGTCGGGAGCGTCGGTGACACGCAGTGATAGCGATGGCATCAAAATGGCCTGCACCCACTTCCAGGTATTTGAACTTAATTTAATAATGTGGTTGCAAAAATTATAATTAAATTATAAATGTTATTCCGGCAACTTTTAGGCAGCTGCTTGGGCTTATAATGAACTCCGGGAGAACTATGCCAGTGTCAACAATGGCAACGATTTCATGACCAACGAGCTGTTGCTCTTCCAGCAACAGGTGTCTCTGGCACAGGCACAGGAATGCATTCTGGAGAAGTCCTTGATTGATAACCGTAAGCCGCATATTGTGGCCAAGGTGACCGCTCAGATTGTTGTCTACTATGGCGAAGCTCTGGCGGCTCTATTAACTGGCGGAGATGATGGCCCCATTGCCCAGGTCATCGATAGCTCTGTCTACAAGCTGTGGAAGAAGTATGTGCGCTTCAAGATCAACTATCTGAACTGCATACTCTACTTGTACCAGGGACAGCATGCGGAGGAGCAGCGCAAAATGGGAGAGCGTGTCACCCTCTACCAGGTGAGATCTATCTGAGATCTTCCCAACCAAAACCTTCAACTTATCACATATCTTCAACAGGCTGCGTGGAACAAGCTGGAGGATGCCCGCAAGGAGTCAAAGGGTTTGCCGGATCAAAAGGAGATCAGCGATTCTCTGACCTTCACCGCGGATGTCGTCGAAGCCAAGCGCAAGAATGCGAAAAACGAGAACGAGTTCATTTACCACGAGGCAGTGCCAGAGTTGAGCACCATTGCTGCGGTGCAGGGCGCCAATCTGGTGAATGGCATTGGTTTTGCTGTGACGGATGAGGAGTATGCGGGCGCCGATCTCTTTGCCCGCTTGGTGCCCATGAAGGCACACGAAGCCAGCTCCATGTACAGCGAGGAGAAGGCGAAGCTGCTTCGCAAATATGGTGCATTGCTGGAGGAGAAGGACACCCAACTGGATAGCTATATGAGCTCCCTAACTCTGGACAACCTCAACATCAACGAGGAGCAGGCCAATAAGCTGCCCCAAGGCATCGTGGATCGTTGTGCCGCCCTGCATGCCAACAAAACCGCCATCAGCGATCTCATCGAGGCCATGTCCCAGCTGGCCGAGATTACCGCCGATGTGGAGACGAATCTCAGCGATTTGACCCAGATGCTGGAGGCAGAAGCTCAAGCGGAACGCGAGTTCCAAGCAACCAGCGGCGTTCAACGTACGCCCAATGCCCACATCACGGAACTGTCGCGGGAGTATCAGAAGTATAGTGAAGCCCATGCCAGGGCAGGTGAATCCAATAATACGCTGCGCAAGGCCATGAGTCTGCATGTGAATAATCTCAAGATACTGGCCCGACCACTCCAGGAGATCCAACAGTTGATGCCGAAACTCAGCTCAGAGCTGAACACGGCGGAGATCTTCAAGGATGTCAAGCTGATCGTGAACAAGGTGAACGAGATGAAGGCACAGCGGGCACAGTTCCATGCCGATCTGCGCATAGCCATCAACGAGGATGACATCACCTCGAAGGTGATTGCCCATGGCGGACAGGAGGGACTCCAAGCGCTCTTCGCCACCGAGCTGGCCAAGCACGAGCGGCTCACCCAGCTCATCGATCAGAATGTGCTCGCCCAGCACAACATCCTGCAGGCGCTGACCGAGGCTTACGCCAGAGCGGCGCCGGTACTGAAAACTCTGCAGGATGTGAAGCAGAAACGGGAACATTTCTATAGCTCCCTGGCAGCCTCCTATGATGTGTATGAGGATCTGCTGGCCAAGTCGGCCAAGGGTCTGGAGTTCTACAAGAAACTGGCAGGAAACGTGCAGAAACTCTTGACGCGCTTCAAGTCCGCCAAAGACGTGCAATCCGAGGAGCGTCAGCAGCGTCTGCAGAGTGTCAAAGCTCCAACTCCAGCTCCTGTTCCAGTTGTGGCCCCACTTAACAAACCAGAATTGAACAGCGGCAATCCCGCTGTGGCGTCCAGTGGTGCTCCAAAACTACGTGATTATCTGAAGGCCAAGAACAATGGTCTGGCTGCCGCCTCGCCGACTTTGGACACCACCCCATATGTGCCCACAGTGCGACCAGTGCCAGTGGGGTCAGAGAATCCGACGCAGGCTGCCTGCTCCGCCTATGCCACAGCTCCGCCACCCAATGAGCCACCACCACCATACAGCCTGCAGCAGCAGCAATACTATGATCCCAATGCCGCTGGCTACACCAATCCCATCTACCAGCAACAGCAGCAGCACATAGCGCCACCTGCCTACAAGGCACAGGCCTCGCCCAACTCCCAGACACTGCATGGCGCCATGGCATCACTGAGCATGCAACCAAGTCAAGCTGAATCCGCCCCAGCTGCACCAACTGCCTATGGACAAACCCAACTGTCCTATGGCTACAATTATCCCTTAACTTATCCGGCGCCCAATGCTGCAGCTGCTCCACCCCAGAACTTCAGCTATCAGCAGCCACTATATGTGGCCACCTCAGTTCCACAGAGCAACGAATCCGCTCCAGCTTATGCGGCACCGACGGCATATGTACCGCAGCAGCCACAGGTTGGGGTTGCCTATGGACAACAGACGAATCCTCAGCAGCAAACGACGGTTACATATGCTCAGCAGTCCGCAGCCTATCAACCGCAAACTACGCCCGCCGCGCAACCCCAGCCTGCGCCACAGTTGCCCATGTATCCACAGCCATCAGCAGGTTATCCACAGCAGCAGCCTCAACATTCCCAGCAACCCACTCAGGCATTGCCCAACCAAACTCCAAGTTATCCACAAACGCAGACCTATCCTAACCAAACGCAGACACCTCAGCAACCTCAAGCATATCCAGTTCCCACACAGACACCTCAACAAGGCAACGCATTTGCTCCGCCGTCACAGGTTGCTCCACAGACTGGAGTTTACGCATCCCAAACCGCGGTCTCTCAGGCTCAGCCACAACCTCAGCTGGTGCCACAACCCACCTTGTATCCCTCACAGGCAGCATCAACCCAATCTCCTGCCCAGGCCACTGCAACGGAGCAGTCTCTGCCTAAGTCAGCTGCAGATTCCAACTACTACAACTATGGCAATCATCCTGGCTACAGTTATAATCCTCAGACGGGCAACTATGACTACGGTAGTGGCTATCAACAGGGTGGCAGTCACTCCTCTCAGGTTTCCCAGAACTACGGTCAGTTTACGCAAAGCGGGCAGCAACAGGCGGCAGTGGTGGGCACCACCGACTCCGAGCTGGCGAATCGCAGCAATCTGGCCACAGGATTCGATGTGAGTAACCCAACTGAGAACCGCCTTTCCAACTGATAACCCTTTTCATTCTATAGTCTCCCGTTGTATCCCATACCAAGGTGCCGGCAACTGGTGGAGTGGAGACAGTGCAGCCACAAGGCAACGCTTCCAACTATTATACGCCACCTTATGGCTACCACTCGACGGGAGAAGCGGTCAATCAGCAACAGCAACAACAACCCCAACAGCAGCCACAACCACCAAAACCGCAACAGGAGCAACTGCAGCAGGCCACTGCCGCACCGGCTGGCACACCGCCAATCAGTCAGAAGCCACCAATTTACATGCAGAGCGGCGGCAGCAGCATTGCCAACACTCAGACCACGACGAGCAGTGCACCCTATGCCTCGTCCACATCGCAGACGGCAACAAACCCGAAAAAGGCTGCCATTCCCAGCAATGTGGATTTGCTAAGCGATCTGGACTTGGAGTATGTGGGAGCAGTACCCTTACCTTTGCTGCAGCCAGAGAAGGTGGTCACAACTACGCCACCAACAAGCCAAGTGGCCGCACCTGTTGTGAGTGAAGCTCCAGAACCAACGGGAGAAGTTCCAACAGCTGCTCCGACACTGTCGCCCATAGCCTCGCCTGCTCCGGCAATAAACGCATTGCGCAAGAATAGCCTCGACAATCTATCCAATTGCTCCGATCTGAGTTCATTGGAGAACTTTGACTGGGACTCGGTTTCTTTAACACATTCCGCCAGCGAGAAGACGCCGGCAACTGATAGACATCCATTGATCACATTCCAAATGCGACCACAAGATCCATTTAGCGACGACAAGACCCTTAAGTATTTCCACAAGGAAGTGGAGAGCTACGAAAAGCTGGTCGAGAATCTGCACGTGAAGATGCTAAATGGGAATACCCAACTAGGCAGCAAATGGCAGGAGCTGCAGCAAAAACTGGAGGGCAACGCCAGGACTAAACGAACCACAACCATTGCCAAGTTATTCCCCGAAAAGAATCGTTCCCTCGATTGTCTGCCTTATGATCATGCACGCGTTAAGCTGGACAAACAGACGGATGACTATATTAATGCGGCCTATATGAAGGTAAGAGATGGAACTGGGAAAACCTAAACCCATGATCTGTGTCTATAAGTGTAACTCTTTCCCTGCAGAACCTTAGCGCCGGCTGTCCCAACTTTATCGTAGCGCAGACTCCACAGGCGAATACCATCAATGATTTCTGGTCCATGATCTGGTCAGAGAAATCTCGCACAGTGCTCTGTTTGCACACCACCAACGAGGTGAGATTATAAATGCATATAATTTTCCAATTCCCTCATTATATATGTATATCAATTCCCCTACAGCTCTTCGATCCGTATTGGCCACAGACACTAAACCAGCCCACGCATTATGATGACTTCACCGTGACCTGTGTGAAGCTGGAGCAGCTCAGTCACTGCACGGAGTACCAGCTGAAGTTGTCCATGCATGGCGCCGATGCTATACTGGATCTATCCCTTCTGCTTCTCAAGCAATGGACCAAATCGTAAATATGATTGATTTCAATTTTTTTCTTTACATCTTGATTGATATCTTTTCCTCCCACAACAGTTTCCCAACTCAGTTGCTTGGAATTGCGAAGAATGCGCTTGAGACGCACCAGGAACGTTGCTTGGCCAGCAATGCGTCAGCATCGCCGCTCATTTTGAACTGCTTGACGGGCTCTGAGCGCTCCGAGCTGGTGGCCATCGCCATCTGCGCTCTGATGGGCACTCAAACCAAGCGACCCATACTGATAAGTAAGTATACTATTGATGGGTGTATTTTGGTAAATTACTAACTGTAATTAACTGTATTTGCAGATGTGGTTGATGTTTGGTATCGGATTTGCATGCAACGTCAGAATTCGCTGAGAGATGCGGACATCCTGGAACAGTCCATGCAGATTATACTCAACCATGCGCACGAAGTGCTCAACAAACGTAAGGCAATAAAACCATAATGATGAAATATATAATTAATTATTTTATATAGGTGGCATTATGACATCATATCAGATGAAGATGGCACCGCAAGTAACAGCTAAGGAGCAACAGGAGAGCAAGGATCCATTGAACGAACTGGATGCGCTGTGGAAAATGAAATAAATTCGATTGACTGAAAACGATTCAAGTGCATCGCTAAATTGCTTTATTTATATACTACTTATACTATACATACTATATACATACATTTTGATCAAAACGATAATAGCTATATTTATACACAATAATTTACTGCTATTATCAAGAACTACATACAAGCATTACATATTTATTAACAAATCCCACATTGTTGAAAACAATTGGGACGCGAGAAACAGAAAATGTATTTGTCTTATGCTATTAATTGTTATACGAGTATAAAATATTTTTCAATCTATATGGTGATGTTTTTTCTTATAATAAATAAATTGAATTGTATCTTATTATTATAGCAATGGATAAACGGCGAGACTCGCAACAAAGCACAAATTGTTACTATTCCGTGTCAACCTCAAGTAACCGTCTTCACCGAATTTATTGCACTAACAGTTCTTGATCAACCTGTAATCCCTTGGCTACCTTTGTGACCGTAACCATTGACCATACAACACATAGATGGGACATTTCATACAAAGAAAACGGCCACGAAATATCTTAGCGAGATTTTTGGGAGGACATAACTTTGTAAAAACATAACAGATTTTTTTATTTTTCTATAAATGATTCTATTATAGATTTTTACCATACTTAGCCCTTGTAAAAAAAGTGAATCTTTTAATTTCAAAATTTTTTGTGCTGAATCGATTTCTGGTATAGAAATATGTATAAAAACCCTTACTTCACATGCTTTTTACTAATATTTTAGAAATTATTCCCAAAATAGTGGAAAAAGACTAAAAAGGCTTCTTGGAGAAAAACTGATTGTTTTCTAATTTTTGAGAGGACTTAACTTTGTCAAAACTTAACAGATTTTTAAAAAATTTTTAAATTTTCATAAATGGTTCTACATAAAGCTTTAAAATATGCATACCACAGTAAAATTGCACTGATACTTTAGAAATTATGCACAAAAAGGTAAAAATTACAAAAATCCACAGAAAAAGGGAAATTTTCGAAACTTGAAGGTGCTACAACTTTCCCAAATTTCAACCTATTTTCACCATTTTTGCATTTTTGACAACGGTTTTGATCATATATTTAATCTGCATCAAAATTTTTTTGATTATGGCATTTTTAATTTTTGGTCCATTTTTCACCATTTTTGTAAAAAAGTCAAAAAAATGGAACTTTTAAATTCGAAATTTTTTGTGCTGATTCGATTGCTGGCATTTAAGTATGTATAAAAACCCTAACTTCACATGATTTGGACTAATATTTTAGAAAATATGTCAAAAATATATGTTGCTCGTGTGATCCGATGGGGGTATGTCGCATCCAACTTCAAATTTCTTATGAAATCTCTACTTACCACAATCCTAATCATGATATAGGTGACTTATATATTTCTGTGAGGGAGGTTATTACAGTGCCGTGTATTTTTAACTAAAATGTTTCTCTTAATTTTTGTAAATGATGAATTAGTAACAATTAACAAATATATAATTAATTTGTAGATTAAAAACTGGAGAAAGAGTCCCATATTAATATATGTTATTACTATCATAGTTTAATAATAAAATCGTGATTAAAAACAATACAATAATGATTGATGATCAACTATGAGAATGCATAATTCTAATCAAAATCGTAAGTTAGCTTCAGTTTCAACTATTTGCCTTACTTCATTGATATATTTGAACAATATTTAGTAATACTTATAATAGTAATAATAAAAAAATAAAAAAACTTAATGAAAATTTTACATTTTATAGAGTATTTCCTGAGCCAAGGCAACTTTTGCATATGGAATTATTAAAATCATGTTGATTTATCGGGAGCAACATGTGGCCTTTCCAAATTTATTTATTTATCAATTGTCAAATTGTGATATTAATTTGTTAATGAATTATCTACAGTACGCTGATAATTGGTTCGATGCTCCAAAAATAGTATATATACTTAGACTATTTAATAAGCACCGTTAACTCAAATTCAGTTAGTCACTGGCGTTTGCAGGAGAACTTCGGTTCGACTTTGATACTTTCTGGATATTACGAAAAATTAAAATATGAGTGCGTATAAAATTTATAAAAATTTGTTTTCCTTTTAATTACTTTTAAATATGTGAAAAGTTAAAAAATTTAAAAAAAAAATTAATTTATTATATGTAAATCTAGAAGTATTTATAAGATTTTTCTAAAATTATAAAATCATTTAATTAAAAGTGAAAAGTGATTTAAAAAAATATTTAAAAAATATTTTAAAAGCTCCAATGGGTTTTTTAAATTTCAAATATTTTTATTTTATAATTTTTTTATTTTATTATATTTGAACATATTTTACAAATATTATTTTTCTGTTTTTATTAAATTATTTTTATTTTCTAACTTCAGTTTCTTTTCCATACTTTTGTTTGCTGATCTCTCTGACCTTAGCTGTGGGGTCATCGAGTACCTCGACCTTCAATCCAGATATTATCTGCACTCTAATCGCCAATGGCACCAAGATCAATGATCCGCGTGCCTGCAATGCATGGATACAGTGCATCAATGAGCGTCCTGTCAGCGGCACCTGCGAGGATGGGCACTACTATGACCGTGAGACGGAGGACTGTCTGCCGGCAGCGAATGTAACCTGCATCTCCAGTGATCCCTGTGCAGTGTTGGCTAATGGGTTCGCTGCCGATCCCTATTCCTGCAATGGGTACTACTATTGCAAGAATGGGATTGGCACTCGGGGAGAATGTAACGCCGGGTTGAACTTTAATCCCGGCACGGAGGCATGTATACGGGACTATGAGTGTCCAGCAAAGATGAATCCCGATAGCTATTGCAATATATTGCCGGATGGCGTGTTCATCAAGACATCGAGCAGTTGCAATGGCTACCAGCTGTGCTGGCAGGGAGAGATCTTCAATGGGACCTGCCCGGGCACATTCTACTTCAGTGCCTTCATTGGCAAATGCGACTATCCCCAGAATGTGGTGTGTGCCTTCACGCCGGCACCACCGCCAACAGCTCTGCCCCATGTTTGCCCGGAGGCGGGCACCTTCGTCTCCGACAACAGCACCTGCAATGGCTACTACTATTGCCGTTCCAATGCCGATGGTCAAATGGTGCTCGAGCATGGCGTCTGTGACGATGGCCGATTCTTCCATGGTGGCAATGGCGGAGCCTGTGTTCCGCGCACCGACGTTCTCTGCGATTACAATCGATGTGTGGGTCTGGGGGAGACCAGTATTCAGTTGGCCAACATGGCGGATGACGGTTGCACGGGTTTCGCGGTCTGCCAGAATGGCACCACCATATCGGAGGGATTTTGCCCAAACGGACAGTATTTCGATGAACTGACTCAACTCTGCACCACACAGGTCATATCTTATAAGGCCTGTGCCCTGACTACCACCGAACCCACGACAGTCTCGATGATCGATGAGACCTCGGAGACAACAACAATGTCCACGTGATACGTTGCCGTATTGCGAATGGGGAATACTATGAGAGTGGGTATGCCTAGGGAAATAGATAAACTAAAATATATTAAAATTTTATTAAAAAAAATCCAAGATAAAATAAAATATTAAGCGATTATTTTGATAGCTGGACTATAACTATAACATTATTGTATTAAATGGCCTTGATTTTAGTATTAATTTCATAATTTAGGAAACTTTTTACTTCTACTTAAGAATAGTTTGTAAAAAGCTTATAAAATATATATTTAATTTAAAATATAATCGGAATATCTAAATAAATGTGTCTGATAAAAAATTATATTTTAGATTAATTTTATTATAAAATTATTGTATTAAATGGCCATCATTTAAGTATTAATTTCATAATTTAGGAAACTTTTTACTTCTACTTAAGAATAATTTTTATAAAATTTAAAAAATTATATATTTAATTCAAAATATAATCAGGATACCTAAATAAAAGTGACTGATATAAAATTATATTTTAGATTAATTTTTTAATAAAATTATTGTATTAAATGGTCTTCATTTACGTATGAAATTCATAATTTCGGAAATTTTATTCAGCTTCTTAAGAACAATATCTAAAAAAATTAAAGAAAATCATTTTTAATTAAAATTAAAATATAATCTAGGAAATGGAAAAATAATGCTAATATAAGTAATTATATTTTCAATTATTTTATTATTTAATTTTCAACTCTTGAGAAAAATAGTATATCATTTTAAATTCCCAAATTTATATACAACATAAAAAAAATATACAGTTGCGAAAAATAAAATAGCACCACCGACCAATTCAGTTTTTAAATTGGTGTTACAGATACATCTGTAAGTTTACAGAGATTCTAAAAACATTTTTAGATTCGGGAGAGTCCCTAGAAATTATAAATTTAAAAATGTTTATAATTATATATACCGTTTCTAAGAAATTTGACAAAGTTTACTGAAAAGCCATAAAATCAGCGAAAAAAATAATAGCACCACTCTTCCAAAATGACCTTAAAACTAAAAAATATACATAAAAATGTAACAAAATCACTGTTTGAAGTTAATTATATACTAAATTTAATATTTTTTAAAGTTTATGTATTTATAGGTATACCGATATTTTAGATATTCACAGTACAAAGGCATCAAGTCGAAATATTGAAATCCTTGCACTTTTTTGAAGGAATTTGGCTCCTGGACTTCTGAACGGTGGTCCAAATGACTGCAATCTAGTTGGAGTCAATGTAGAAACTCCCCATCTTATGTCTGACCACAAGTTCTATATAGGATTACGGTCTCTAGGTGGTCCAGACCACTCCATATGAATCAGCTCCCTTAAAACCATATTCTTGCATTTCTACTTGTCTAATATGAGAAATCTACTTTTAAATTATTTTATTATATATTTTTAGAACTTGCAAATAAATTAAAATTTTAATTGAAAAATCCAACAAAAGTATGTCTACCAAAAGAATTCTATTTTTGAATTATTTTATAAAAATATTAAAAATTCAGAAAACTTAATTTATTTTGTATGATTTATTAAGCTTATACATATAGTATTTGCACGCAAGCTTTAAGAATGTTTTGCAGGCGTGCAGTTTGTATACATTAATACATCAATTAACGTATGTTATGTTTGAAAATATGTAATTACGTAAATAATTTGTTGAATTGGCTTCGTTTGTTGCTTGAACAACTGAAAGTTATTAACACAATTTAGCTATTGCATATTTAAGTAATAAACAATTTCTATTTAACATTATATGAAATACAGGAAATGTCTTTCGTTCTGTAAATGAGCTGGTGCTTAGTTAATTAATTAACGTATGTATAAAAATATATATTTATATTAAGATGTAAATACATGTATATTATATATTTAAATTGAAGCAAACAAATTGTTAAATGTGTTCAGTATTCAGTTATTATGCCAAAGCAGTCTACAATGATTTTCATTTCGTTTCGTTTCATTTCTTTTGTTTTCGTTGGCATTCATGATTATTTTTATTATCAAATTGAGTAATCGAAATATATTCTCGCAGCACCCTAAATTTGTATTTTTTTTTTTTTAATGTTGTTCACATGCCACTATAATTAAAATTTCATTTATTTATTTAAAAATTTTGTTTAACAGGAACCAAGTGTATACATTATTCTATAATAAATTTGGCAAATCCAATTTGTTCATCAATTTCCATTTTGATCATTTCTTATAATATAATTTTTAATTTTGGAATTTAGTTTACGAATCAGCAAATGTTTTTGTAAAAAAAATAGCACATTATTATAATGTATTAGTTACGATTTTATGCATAATCTATTAACAAATCACAGTAAAAAGCAACAATGCTAAATAAATTGTTCACATTATGCACATTACGTTGATTATGAAATGTGGAGATGAATATGAATATATATATATAATTATGTATATATTAAAGATGTTCGAATTTTATGGCTGCCATTGGTATGTAACTGTTGCTTAATTAACAATTAATTAAATTATTATTAATTTAATAACATAAAAACAAATAACATTTTAAAGTTCAGCAAAGCAGAAAACAATTGGAATGTTTAAATATAAAATAGTTGACAATAAAAAAACTTCATAGGGAAAGTGAGAAAAATGAATACTTAAAAATAAAATTCTAAAAAGAAAAAATGATGTAAAAAATTATTTAAAAATTATACAAACGAACGCATACAGTTACATGTACATTTGTAGGAAAGGGCGGAGCATTTGGACTAGGCATAAGAGTCTTGTTTTAGTAAAATTTAAATGGAAATGGATTGATTTTACACGAGGAGAGTTTTACGTTTAACGCACTTAGACTTACACTGAGATTTTTTTTTTTTGATTAACACGTGGCAAAAATGTGTTATACTGTTATATATAGTTATTTCTTTGGGGTATGTTATAAAAATATTGAATGAATATTCAAATAGAATATACAGAATTCTCATTTGGAATTGATAATGAAGTTCTGACACATATATGAAAACTTTTATATTGTTGTTGTTGTTAGGAGAGTATATTCTAAAAATATTGGGTGAATATATAAGTAGAATAGAGGTATACCACTGCTTTGCAGTGGCAATCGAAATTCAAACAGATATCAGACAATATTTGTAACTTTCTTGTATGCCACGTGAAAACCTTCTTTATAGTGTTATACTGTTATATAGAGTAGATTAATATATATATATAGTTATACCTGGGAGGATTTTGTTATGTACACATTTAGATGGTAGGCATTAAAAGTAGCGCTCAAAAAATATACACACACAAACAGACAGACAGACAGACACATCACATTCATACACAGGACAGATACAGATACAGATACAGAATAAATATGTATGTATGTAGGCATGGGAATACATTAGTATTTGAGTTAATCAACATCTGTGTCACCATTTCATCGATTCTAATCCGCGTCCAGCTGCCGATGGCGATGCAGCAATCAGCTGCCTGCCGCAAAACGTGGCTTGGCCGCATTCGCCTCGGAATTGCTGGCATTGTTGCCCAACTCCTGTAGCTCAATCTCGCTGAGAAGGGCCCAGTTCTCGCTGTCGCTGTGCACATGCAGGCGCAGCTCCTTGATGGCACCAATTTTGGGATCGAGAAGTCCCTCAGCCACGCCCAGGCTGTCGAATGAACCGACCACTAGATAACCGTCTGTGGTTGTGTTGTAGGTGCTCCAAACGGATGAGTTCTCGCTCAGACTGTCGGCGGGCAGTAGCTCCACGGTGGTATTGTAGAAACGATCCGATGGATGCTCCGAGTTACCGCTGCGAAACAGATAGCGACGCAGTAACGTTGGCTGCTCAAAGATGAACTGCACCAGGTCACCGGGTTGAGGTAACAGACCCCAGAAATAGGATTCACCGCGATAGGCGCGCTTCAACAAGAAGTTCTTATAGGGAGCAATGTTGGATTTGACGGTTGCCGGCGGGTTGTGCGTGTGGGCATAGAATGTGGGCACTTTGTTGCCAAACTGTTTGTCCTTTAGCTTCTGTACTTTCCCCTTGAGCGACGAACTGGTGCCAATATGCTGGAACAGGGATTTGCGGAAGTGTTGCCAGTACTTTGCCTTCTCCAGATTGCAATGCTTCTGATCCTTGTCGGTTCGACACACCTTCGACTCAATGAAGTAGGTGAGCAGCCAGTCCACGGGTTTATCATTGTAGAACATTTGAAAGTAGGTGATCAGATAGGGTAACTCCGCACTCTTGAACATCTTGCCGATGAATCCCAGCTGACAAAAGTCCAGGACGAACCATTCCGGTTGATCAGGTTTCGTTAAAGCGCTCTTGATCAGCGCGTACTTCTTCATGGTGGTTATAAACTGCCGCTTGGTCAGTATATCATCCTCCAGCTGCACATAGAACGTGCCCTTGGAATGGGCATAGGCCATGAGATAGGCGAAGTCCAAATTCTGTTTGCTGCGCCATTTCACGCGCTCCAAAGGATCATTCAAGGTAATCCGCAGGCGTTCAAAGTTCGGATAGTAACTGGGCGCCGGAGCTATGATGTCTATGAGGCCACTCTCCACCTGCGTTTCGAAGCTCGTCTCAATTTGCTTGGCTATCAGCTGGACAGCATCCAGATCCGTTTCGCCTATGTACACAATGATGAGCGTCTCGTTCTGCTCCTCATCGTTCATGTTCTCGATTAGATTGTGCAGTGTGCTCAACAGATACGATTGCTTCTCGCGCCGCACCGTGGGTATGCCCAGCACAATGCTGACATCGGTGCGCCCTTTGCTCTGCAGATAAGCCGGACGCAGTGAACCCGCATCGTCCAACAGATGTGGCAGGAAATGATAGGCATTGGGTAATCTTATATTCTGAACACGTGTCGCTCCGGTTGTGGTCGTCCTCGACGGATGTGAAGCGTTGCGCAGCAGCTGTCGTGCCTCCGGACTGAGTGCATCCAGAAAGTTAGCCACCGGCTGAGGCGGTGGACTCACATTGGTCAAATTGCTGGAGTTGTTAAACTGTAGCTGGCCCAGATACTGTGAGAGCAGCGATACATCCTCCTGGCGGGCACGGTACATGGACTCGAGGTACTGCAGCCGCATATGACACTCGGCCAGGCGTTGTGTCAGCGACTGTTCGGTGGATAATTCTGGACCCAATAGCATCAATACCACAATGCATGGCGCCAATATGAGCACCGTGGCAATCAGCATGCAATTCCTTTGACGTATCTTAAACATAATGTTGATGATTCGGATTCGAACTCGAATTCGGATTCCGATTTTGACGATGCTTCGTTGTTTGGTCTCCAATCAATACGATTGTAATTAAACTAATGAAGAAAGAATATCGGGGGTGTGATTAACAATTAATTAGACCGATTAGTAAATATACTTACCAATTGTAATCATTGCTACTTTAGTATATTGATTGGTAAATTGTCTGCACCAACGTTTGTAAGCTCTGTAAGAAGCGAAAGTCAAATTATTATCTACATTATTTTGATGAGAATACATCTTTATCTTTAACATACATTTTTTTTTATATATTTATCTTTATGATTTGTATCTTCATTCTTTATCTTTAGCTTCATTTTTCTTCGCCATATTTAACATTTATCTAAATTGTTTCATATTCATCTTTACTTTTGTATATTTATCTTCATTATCTTGTTTTCTGTATGATATTTATCTTTGATTATTACTTTAATATTTATCTTTATCTTATTTTTATCTTTATTATCTTATTTATAAAAGTAACGTAAAAGTTTTATTATTATGATTTCTTACTTAACTTTCATTGCTGTTTTTATCTTAAATCGTTGTTAAATTTAAATTTTATCTTCAAGGTTACATACTTGTTTCTTATCTTTACATTTTTATCTTGTTTGTATTACCATATTTTTTTCTTTTTAATATTTATCTTTCACTTTTATGATTTCTTTCTGATCTCTAATCGCTGGGTGTTATCTGAAATCTTCATATTGAAATCGTTAACATCATTTATCTTTCTTAAATTTACCTTTTATCGTCATGGTTTCAGATTTATCTCTTATCTTTATCTTTATATCTTCTTCATCATCATCTTTAACTCAGTTTTTCAATGCTATATTTATCTTTATCTTAACACTTTCATCCTTCACTTCTTGATTATCTGTATCTTTAAATTTAACTAATGAACATACTTTCAACGTATCTGTTATCCTATCTAAATATAATTCCTTTTAATTTTGAGGTCGCAGTTGCCATCAGACATTCGTCTGATGGATATGGACATTATCGACTCAGCGCTTGGCCCCCACATCAAGTGGATATACGTACGTACATACATAATTTGCGAGACACGTAATCGTCATTCATTTCGTAATAGAGAATTGAAGCCTCTCTGGGGTCTAATTACAAATTATAATAACACACCAATTACATAATGCACATAAACTTGGCATACTTAATTAATTTAATTGCTAGCACTAACTCTGTCGCCAGTATATATACTATATAAATATATATATGTATGTATGTATATGTATATATAATTTGATTTCGATTACAGTTTTATTTTCGCATTACCCGTATCAGTTTGTCGCCTCATCGCCGCCTGGCCAAACTGATGATGACTATCGCCTCTGTTAGCCGCATTTTTTAGCTGCACGTTTTAGACGGCAATATAAATGGGTTTACCACCCATTACCCATTTTAGCCAGACAGTTTGGAGGTCGACGGATTGAAACGTTTAACAAGTTTCTGCCCGATATTGTCGTCGTCGTTAACGTCTTTTGTGTGGCAGCTGTCGCTATTCTCGCCACATGACCTGCAAGCAACAATAGTTCCGACTATAATGTGCATCTATATCATATAAGTATCTATATACTATATAGTCAGCTAGACCAGCTAGTACAAAAATATCAAGAGAACTATATTTACATGGCGATGCGCCAAATTGCGGTTGTTGTTTGTTCCTGTTCTCGTTCTCTCTTCTTATTATTGTAGTCGCCTTGCCCGGTATTCCTCGTTCCAACTACAATCGGTGGGGGTGTTTTCTGAAAAAAAAAACAAATATATAAAAAAAAATAGCGAAAACGTGTAAATAAATGAGATAATCCGCGTTAATGAGTCGAACCCAGGCGATTTCTATACAATTTTCATTTGTTCCAAAGTCAACAAAACACGGAACACCTCAAAACTAACACCTTTGTTTATCTAAAAATTGGACTGTATAATTGTTCTCTAAATAAAGCTACGCCATTACATTCCAGACGGATCAATTAACAATATGTATATATTTAAGTCATAAAGTGTATTAACATCTGTAAATTAATTAGAGACGATATCATATTTATGGCAACACTATAAAATCCGACAAATCAGTTCATTTAAGTTAAAGCCAGTTCAAAGCTGCTTAAAAACTAGTTATATATAGCCCAAAATCGGTTCAAATGTCCAATTTTTTTTTTTTTTTTAGCGATTTTGAATGTAAAAATGCGAATTTATGAATTACAAATGATTTCACTTTAGTATAGTGTAAATATTATTTGATATAAAGCCAAAAGCTGCTTAAAAGTTAGTTCAAAATATTTCAAAATCGTTTCATATAACAAAATTCGTAAATAATTAGAAAATTCAAGTGCGAATTCCAAAATTTGAAGGGATATCACTTTATTATATAGTCAACATTAGTTCATTTAAAATGAGGCACCTCTAAACTACTTTTATATATTTCAAAATCGGTTCCAATTTTCGAAAGAGTTTAGAAAAATAAGTGTCAATTTGAAAATCATGAATTATATCTCTTTGTTACAGAGTGAACATTAGTTCATTTATTATTATGCCAGTTCAAAACTGCTTGTAAAGTTTTAAATTAAAACTAGATAACGATATTTCAAAAATCGTTTCAAATGCCAAATTTCGTATAGAATTCAGAAAATTCTAGTGCAAATTCGAAAATTACAAATGATATCATTTTATCACATGGCCCCTAAACAGAGTGTGAACATTAGCGGCTCCCTCACATATTTGAGAATTAAACAACAACACATTTGGTAAACATAAATAAATAATAAACATTGCCAGCCCATGCCCCCCCCCCTCCCCCATAGAGGGTGCTCCATAAACAAACACACACACACGCATACAACTTTCCCCCTCTCTTACTCTCTTTAACACACACACACACACAATAAGGAATGTGAACATACGTTGGCCTGTATATTCCCCATAATACTCACAGCACGTAATAATTTAGTTAATTGCCGCTTGACAAATATACGCACAACGCACAATCAGAGCTCAATTTACGCAACTTTAGTTGAACGAGACACCAATTGCATTAATAGGAACTGATTAAGAGAGTCAACTGAAAGCCATTGAATTTGAATTCTTGTATTGTATTGTTTTGTGGGTGGTGTCCTCAGCCTTTGCGAATTCTTCTTCTTGCTTGCATACTTTTTGCACATTTCCCCGCGCGCACACTTTACATTTTCATTACGGCTCTCGCACTTGTATTATATAAATGTATTATAAGTAATTATTGCAACACATTTAAGCTAATTTATGCATTATGCGGGGAAAAGTTTGTAAAGCTGGCCGAGAGCAGCAACAACAATAGAAGCAATTGAAAGTGCTGCGAAGTCGTGCATTTGGACTGCTAGTGTTGGAAAATAGCCGGTAGTGCAGCAGACCTATCGCTTATCGATAAAGAATGTTATTGGGCAATGGACAATTTGAAAATGTTAATATATTAAATAATGTAATTTAATCTATTTAATATAAGAGAATGTATAATGCATGTCTAAATTAAAGCTTAATGTAAAATATATTTACGTGTTTCATTTAATATTAACATTTATCCATAACAGTCCGCACCTGTGTTCTGTTATTAACAGAGCAACAAAATGTTAAGCAACAGATGATTCTGTTTGGTTAATTGAATTTTTATAGTCATACAAGAAATAATGATCTTAACGTTGTTAAATGGCACTGGATATGTATTCAATGTGGACGGTGAGTTTACTACATTATGTTATTAAGGACTTTGTTATTAATTGAATATCCTAGACTACATGGAGCTACGTACAAAACATCGCATTATTGGGGCTCCCGTAGGCACGACCAACAGCAAAGGCTGGAGTTCCAGTGAAGCCAGTAAATTTTTGTAAATGCTCTTATTATAATTACATCAGCATATTAATAATTATTATTTGCAGCATTACCAGTAGAATTAATGAAATATGAAACACAGTTGTTGATTGACAAAGAAATTGCAATATTAGTAAGCAAAACAGCTG
The DNA here is from genome assembly GCA_018150725.1 of Drosophila quadrilineata. NCBI lineage: Eukaryota > Metazoa > Arthropoda > Insecta > Diptera > Drosophilidae > Drosophila > Drosophila quadrilineata. Next base: position 8,003,027 of record JAECWN010000219.1, on the reverse strand, counting down.
ATTTAACAAAGCCTCCAAGTGCAGAAATGTTGGCGGAATATAAACAAAAATTTGAGGCAAATTTGACGGCGCAGGAGAATGCGCTGAAAGCGGAGAAGCTGAGAGAAACTGAGAGGCACGTGGAGAAAATCTTAAAGGGAAAAGGACAAAAATTAATAAAACAAGGCAAACACACAGAAGGTTTGTAAATGATAAAGTAATAATAAATAATTAATAAATCAGATTTTAGTTACATATTCTGATTTGTTCCATAGTCCTTTGATTTATTAAATGCAACTTCTCTGTTATTCCTTTAACAGCTGCTGCTCTCTCCGCAGACGATGTGCTCCAAGAGATTGCCAAGAATTTCGTGTTCGAAAGACAGAATGCCCTCGTGGAAATTCCTTGCTCTCACATGTCAAATCATAGTAAAGACTTATATTTGTTTTCTACATTTAAATATTTACTATATTCAATTAAATATGTTTTTAGCTGCTCAGATATGCACAGAGTCTGTATATGACACCAATTCCTTGAAATATCGCGTTTTCCATGATCTATGGCAGCGAGGGAAATATGTCACATCTGGAGAAGCTTTTGGCGCCGACTTTTTGGTCTATCCCGGCGATCCTTTGCTCTATCATGCCTCCCACATTGTTATCCTGCAGCACACACCCTCCATACATCCCTTGGACCTGATTGGCAAGGTCCGTCTCTCCGTAATTGTTAATAAGAACTGTGTATTTGCCTACGAACAAAGTGATAGCGGAAAAATTATTTACCAAAATGTTGCCTGGTGCAATCCAAGCAAGTAACACAAGGTGAGTGTACCATGGTATAGGAACATAAACTTCTTTTTGATAAAATAAAAAAATATATATATGTATAAATAATCGTACACCAGCTGAATTTTATTAAAAACTTAGCGTTTCTAGTTTTTTTTTTTTGTCAATTATTATAAGCTGGTCAAGATTAGTCGATTAGAGAGTTTATTATTTTTTACAATTGTATATCAACTTTCAAAATTTGCCACACTGTGCCGCTCTCTCTGTCCCTTGCTCTGCTCAGCAACGCACTGTCAGATCTCTTGTACTTATTGCAGTTTCAGAAGATTTCATTTGTGGAAATTGGATACAACACAGACAAAACTCTTTGGACTCTCGCCCGTCACTCTCTCTCTCTCTCTCTCTGTCACTCTCTTTCTCTCTATTTATGCTTGTGCGTGTGAAAGTGTGTGTCCCTGTCTGTGTGAGTGCGCGCACTCACTAATACAATAGTATTGTGTGGAAAAGCAAAATAATATAAATGAAACTCTTGGGCAGCGATTTTGGTCCGCTTTTCGAAATTTCTTGGAGTACGCGCGCCCGGCATTAGCCTCTCCTCTCAACTGTGCCAAACCTCTCCGTTAGTATCTCAGCAATAGCAGCAGCAGCACCAGCACCAGGAGAGGGAAACTCTGCTGCTGTCAGAGCCGCAACCAGCAGCAGTCACAGGTTAAAATTTTGTATGTAGAAATGAGTTTATTATTGCGACGACATTCAGAACGTTGGGATGTTGTGTTCCCTTCTCGGCAAGTTTTCATACATGGTAAATCGAATTAATCAGTGCGTATTTATTGCTGGCAGCAAAATGAGGTTATAATTCGATTGGCCGCCAAATCGCTAAATAAATTCAAATGTGTAAAGTACACACAAATACCAACATATGTACATGCATATGTTCATATGTGTGACGTGTGTATGCGTGTGTCTGTTTGCGTTTTCGTTTTGAACAAATTTTTAGCATGTTTCGAGTTCTGCGTTTTCAACCTTTCGTTTTTTCCTTTTAAATAGACTTTGACAAAACAAAACAGAAAGAACAAAAACGATAAGCTTTGCCAACGGTTACGGACGCGGTGGTGCAATAGAGAAGGGGACGTGCTGTTTGGCGAGGCCAGGCAACGTCGTGCTGTTCGAGTTTCAGACAGCTAGTCCAATTGCACAGTGGTCACATAGCTATTAGATTGCAGCCGTAGTCATGTATGGCAATTTCAATTCAGTTTGGCAGATTTTGTTTCACTGTCAGTGGCGCGCTAAACAGTAACGTTTGTTGTATGCCTTCTCTCTCATGCTGTTTTCTCTCTCGCTCTCCCTTTCTTACCCGCCACCCAATAGTGGGCTGAAATTCGCTCAGCATTGCCAGCAACGAAATACGCTCACTATGTTAGTGCTGATTGGACTTTTAAAGCAGCATTCACATTTCTCATGTCCAGCATCAAAATCAAAACAGAGAAAATTGTAATCTTGCGTTGTGTTGTTTGTTTTTCTTTATTTCGGCTTTACTCACTCGCCTCTCACTTAGTTCATTACTTCTCAGAGTATTTGGACGCGTCATATATAGAACTCTCCCTGGTTATTTTTACTCTCCCCGCCAGTATGCACGTTGTTTTTCAAGTTTTACTCTTAAGCGGGACTTGATCTGCATAAAAATAGGGTCGAACAATCTCTGGGATGCAAGTAACAGGTGATTGCGGGAACATGCTCAAGAGTACAATCCATCCATGTATATGGCGCGGGTGGAGAATAAGAGCGAAAGAGCGAACCGGCTTTTTTGACAGGATCTATTCGTGAGGAGCTCAGAGGCTGCAGCTGATCTCATTAATTTATGGAGTATATTAATATATATAATGTACATTTATTAATTTTATAATAGTTTTTGTAAAATATCATTTATAATATAATAAATATTTAAAATAAAATTTTCGTATTTTCTTTTTATATTAAAAAGTTGAAGTTGTAAGATTCCATACAAGTGAAATGTTTCTCTGCTTTGGATAAATACTCTTGCATTTGCAGCGTTTCACTTAAATTTATTTCCATCTGGTAACGCTGTTCGTCAACTGTACTTTCAAGAGCGCGCTCTGCCAGCCGTCTCTCTCACTCTCATACGCTCACCGCAGCAACAGTGTCACCCACACTCACACACACATTCAACGAAACGTTCTCATGCACAACGTTCGCACGCACACAACAGCAAAACATGAAACCACCACCAAAAAGCGGTTCTGTGCGCATGATCAGAAATTTTCTCCGTATAGAGACTAAAACTCGTCATACAGCCGTCGCGCCGCGCTGGCAGAACGTAATTCGATCGAATACTCAGAGCTGTGAGCTCAGTTCGAGTTATTCAACGTTGGCGAGCAGAGCAGAGCAACAGCAGCAAAGGAGAAAACTAAATCAAGAGACACAGAGAGTGAGTGGTGGTCATCAAGAAGGGAAAGCAAAGCGAACCCCGAGTATAATAAAGCAGCCAAAAGCAGATTTTTCTTTGCGCTCCGGTGAGAAGATAATTTTAACATGCAAAAAGAAAAAAAAAATTGTTCGCTCCGGGAGCGACGGCGTGTAAACAAACAGAATAATAACAACAATAGTGAATGAAAAACTATAGTTACTACTTATAAAACAAATGCAAAGCGAATAAAACAAAATGCGTGGCGATAACTGTACGAAAGTCATGAAGGCAATGAAAATAATGGAAAATCCCAAAAACAATATTCTGCATATTGCTCAGTGTGTATATTATCTGTGCGAGTGTATTTCTGTATATGTGTGTTGGCGCGCTATTTTTATTTAATATTCAAAGAACAAATTTTTATTTGCTGGCAGTTGGTTACTCGTGTGTTTTTTCCAAGTCTAAAGTCATGCATTTCCATACGTTGGAAGACTATCGGTTGGTGTTTGTGTGTTGTGTGCGGGACGTTGGGTGGGGGAGCGGCGGACAGGCGGTCGTGGACGGCCCACATTTCATATACGAGCTGTAAAACTTGCTCTCTTGTTGTCTCGCTCTCGCGTGCTCACAGCGCACTCTGTGCTCGTGTGATTGTGTTTGTGTGTGACTGTGTTGTGTTGTTGGAGCAGAGCAAGCAGTTGTAAGGGGCGCGCATGACAGCTTTACCTCTTGCCTCCCCTCTTTCAAATACAAACACACACATACACATGCAGAGAAACACATTCAAGCTATAAAAACTTTTTCTCGCGAGAGAGCGAGAGCACACGAGTTGTTTGATATTTGCTTGCTATCTGCTTATGCTCTTTACTCTTTTTTTCAGGGGGCAACGATAAGAAGCAGCGCGCCATTCAGTCGTCGTCGTGAAAGCTCTCATGAACGTCGTTGTGGAGCTATTGTAGTGAGCAGTGGAGCAGAAGTCGGCAGCATATTAGTGGCTGCCATTTAAATACAAATATTTCTGGTTGGAACGTTGCAAGAATAACAGCCTCGTCGTGTTGGCCACAAATAGCAATCAATACAATTACAACGCTGGAGAACAACTGTTGGATTTGGACACGACAGCCCTAATGTCGTTGCCAATGAATTCGCTGTACTCGCTCACCTGGGGCGATTATGGCACATCACTGGTATCGGCCATACAATTATTGCGCTGCCATGGTGACCTCGTCGATTGTACGTTGGCGGCCGGCGGACGCAGTTTTCCGGCCCACAAAATAGTCCTCTGTGCCGCCTCTCCATTTCTACTGGACTTGCTGAAGGTGAGTACGCGGCGAGAGCGTATCTCTCCCCATTTCCTTAGCCCTCCCCTCCAACAAAATGAAGAGACATAACCTCAACCATGTAGTACAATTGTATGGCATGTGTCTGTGTGCTGCTTGCGCGTACAGTTTGTAAACAGAGAAACCAACGTCGCCTAACCAAATAGGTTAATACAAATGTGTGTGAGTCTGTGTGTGCGTGTGCTTATGGAGCTGCTTGGGCTCCCTCAGTGACAGTGACTGTGTCTGTATCAGTGAGCTGTGGACAACAACGTGTGCATTTCGCGCTCCGCTCCCAGCTTTAATATGCTCAGTAGCAGCAGCAGCAATAATATCCAAATCGACATCATCTCCTACTTTCTGGCATTTTAGTTGTCTAGAGATTTTTGTGTAAGTTTTCAATTGGCAATTGAGTTGAATGAGTTGCGCACTCTGTGCGCTGACGTTGGCAATACTCTGACCCTTCCCCTTCAATGACTCTCTCCCATCACATCTCTCGTTCTCTCTCTCTCTCTCTTATTTCCCCAACCATCCGTTGCCCATAGCTGCGTGTTGCTTATCAACTTGCTTATAACAAAAAAAAAGTATAAGCTTTTATGAGTGCTAAAAGCGAGAGAGAAATAACCAAGCAGAGAGAGATGGAGAGAGCGAGCTAGCGTGTGAGCGAATAAGTTCGTCATAAATACCAAATGGGATAGAGCGAGCGAGAGGCAGGAGGAGCACAAGTTGCGCCAACTTTCTGTTCGCATGTGTTAGAGCGAGCGCAATCGAGAGCGCTGTACGATGGAGCTGTCTTACTGCCTCTTACTTGCTGCTCTTGTTGTTGCTGTAGTTGGGTGCACACGAGCGCGACCTCTTTTTGCTTATGTGAGCGAGCGAATGAATGTGAGTGAGTGTGTGTGTGTGTGCTTTGCCAATGTGTTTGCATTTGTATTTGTGAGAATGTACAGTTTATATTGGCTATGGGGCATGCTAAAAAAGGGGAGCAGTCCAACCGAAGACTTGATAAAAAGTATATTCCCAGAAATATGTATATTTTTTTATGTATAGATAAAGTGTGTATGTAAATATGTATGCTTGGACTTTTCTATATAAGCTTATATGATATTGAAAGAATCTTTTTATATGATGCCTCCAACATAATTCGGTTAATTGTCAGGTTGGATTTAAGGAATTTCAACTGTTGTTTGTTTTTGTCATAAACAAGTTCTACTGTACTCATATCAGACTGTTTGTACATAAGAAATACACAATACATAACAGTTTCTGAATGCGATTTGCCTTTAGCATGTAGTATTTTTTATTTTATTTTTTTTTTCCTTCTTTTTTCTTCTTTACTTCTTCTTCTACATATTATTAACATTTTTAAAGTATACGCGCTCTACTGTACTTATTGAAGCATTCTGTTGCAGTTCTTCAGTTCAGACTATTTTATATTTGCAATATTTACTGTCATTCACTCTTTATCAAATGTTGTTGTTATCGTTGTCCACATGACAAACTGACCAAAACAGAGAGTCATAATAAGCACAGAACATAGCAAGAAGAGAGGAGAAGAGCAGAGCAGAGTATAGAGCGTAGTAGAGTAGAACAACACCTGACGCTGGCATCTCTGACTGGCATCGGCTTCACACGCTTACGTTTTGCTCCCAGTTCAAAATGTAAACAGAGCGTAATTTTTAAAACGTCGCTCAGAGTAGATTTTTGTCGGCGGGAAATGTCAAAAATTGGGTTTCCATACATGTGTGAACTCTGCAAGAGTCGCAGTCGCAGCCAGAGACCATAAGATGTACACATGCGAGCGCGTATATACTGATCTCGTTACACTCACACACAAGCGTAAAACACGTAAACAATGCTCTTTGTTTCTCCCGCTCCCTGACCAGAATGCAAGCAACAAAGCAACCAGCGAAAAGCAACCACTCTGAAAGAAAAAAAATCGATGAGCGGCGACGGCGTCGTCGTCATCGTCATCAAGCGCAATGGCAGCGACGTCAACAGAAAGAGGCGCAGGCATTAAGGCAATAGTCGGTTCGTGGCAGCGGCAAATGCAAAGGCAGAGACAGTGGCAGTGGCAGAGGCAGTCAAACAGTCATTGTGAAGGGAGTGTGTGTAGAGCAGAGTTCAAAGAGCGTACGGTATGTGGTTTTGCTGCTGGTTTGAGTTTGACGGAGCGGCCGGATGACATTTAAAGAGATTGTTGTTTTTCGGGTGAGGGGCTAAAGAGAGGAGAGAGTGAGAGGAGAGAGAGAGAGGGTGGTGCGCTCACTTTAAGCGCGTCTCTGAACAGACACATTTTCTACTTTCAGCCTAATTAAATGCTCCGAGAGGGGTGCTCTTTCTTGAGCTGTGAGCACTAACTGAGCAGTGAGCGCAACAGTGGTCATGAGCTCTGTCAGCATCTCCTCCAATCCTGCTGCAGAATTGCAGAGCGCGCATAACTAAAAGCCGGTTTACAACGCTGAGAGTATGCGTCTCTGTTTTTATGTCTCTGCACACGTGTGAGTGTGTCTGCGTGTGTGTGTGTCGTTGTTGGACAATGGCTGTGTGAGTGAGAAAGTGAGTAGATGAGTGTAAGTTTGCTTCGATGGCCTCACATGATGATGGCCAATTCTTTTGTCTCTGTTGTGAACTGACGCACGCAGCAGCAACCTACTGATTGGGCGCTCTCTGCTCTGCCGGCAAGTGTATTTGGAGCGCCAAAACAGAAGGTAGTTGAGAAGATGGGAGAAACTTTTACAAATTGCCCAGCAGCAGATTGTATGCATGAAAAAGGCGCTGAACATGTGATTACATTTCAGGTTGCTTATCAGAGATGAAAAATATTTAATTTCTAGCGTTATTAGATTTTAATTTTACCATATAAATATAAAATATATCTAAAATGTTTTTTTTAATGAAATTATATACCATTTTTTTATGGTATTATATTATCAATAAAATAATTAAAAATATCCAACAAATCCATTTGCTCATAACTAGTTTTCGCTATTAATAAGTGGTTGAGAATTATAACGTTTGCATTTACAAAAAAACTATTCCAGTTCGGATTTTGTGAACTGAGCTACGAATTATTATTTATTTGAAGCTTAAAAACTATTATTATTTTATATTTTTGATTAAGATTTATAAAATTTACTTATATTTTTTAGAACACACCATGCAAGCATCCAGTTGTTATGTTGGCTGGCGTGAATGCCAACGATTTGGAGGCACTGTTGGAGTTCGTGTATCGCGGGGAAGTGAGCGTCGATCATGCGCAGTTGCCATCACTGTTGCAGGCGGCACAATGCCTCAATATACAGGGACTGGCGCCGCAGACGGTGACCAAAGATGACTACACGACCCACTCGATACAACTACAGCATATGATACCACAGCACCATGATCAGGACCAATTGATAGCGACGATTGCAACGGCACCACAGCAAACTGTGCACGCACAGGTTGTCGAGGACATTCACCACCAGGGACAGATACTGCAGGCCACCACACAGACCAATGCCGCCGGACACCAGCAAACGATTGTGACAACCGATACAACCAAGCATGACCAGGCCGTGATTCAGAGTTTCTTGCCGGCACGCAAGCGTAAACCGCGCGTTAAGAAAATGTCACGTAAGTTTAATTAAAATTCGTTGTTTGTTGTTAGGCAATTTGTATTAATTATGAATAATTGTTATGTTGGTTTAGCATCGGCACCGAAGATCAGCAAAATTGAAGGCATGGAAACGATTTTGGGAACAGCGTCCTCGTCGCACGCAGCCGGCGGACAGCAAGTGGTGCAACAACAGGTTCTAGATGAGAATGGTGCCGATGGACAGCTGATGGGATCCACACCGATCATCAAAAGCGAAGGACAAAAAGTTGACACAATTGTGACCATGGACCCCAACAACATGATACCTGTGACCTCGGCGAATGCCACCACTGGCGAAATAACTACGGCAACGGGCACGACCGGCACTACCACCAGCACCGGCACAACGGCCACGCCCAAAGCGAAACGTACCAAACATCCGCCTGGCACAGAGAGTACGTATACTTAACCTTAACCTTAACTTTAATCTTAACCCTGACCCCAACTTTAACCTCAACCTTAACATCAACCTTAACCGCAACCTTAACCTCAAACTTAGCTTCAACCTCTACCTTAACCTCAAACTTAATCTCAACCTTAATCGCAAAAACGAGCTGTTTATCCTTTCTGTAACCTCAACCTTAACCTCAACCTTAACCTCAACTTTAACCTCAACTATAACCTTAACCTTAATATAGATTATAATCTTAACCTTGGTCTTAACCTGTATTCTTATCCTTAACCTCAACGATAATCTCAGCCTTAACCTAAATTTAACCTTAACCTTAATTATAATCTAATCTAAACCGTAATATTAACGATACCTCTTTAATTTTCTTCATTTAGAACCAAGATCACGCTCTCAATCGGAACAACCCGCAACTTGCCCCATTTGTTATGCAGTCATACGTCAATCACGCAATCTGCGTCGCCATCTCGAGCTGCGGCACTTCGCCAAGCCCGGAATCAAAAAGGAAAAGAAAAGTAAGTCCGGTAATGATACCACACTAGACACAAGCGCCGAGTTCAACACTACAGCGGAGGGCGACACCAGCAGCATCTTGGGAACGCCCGTCAGTGGCACGGGCACGCCCATTCGACGAGTGATAGAAACAACTCCCACATCCAACAGTAATACAATTATGGCGAGTACTGTGTTGCCACAGCAGCAACTGCAACAGCAACAGCAGCAGCAACAGCAACATCATCAACAGCAGCATCAGCAGCAGCAACACATGACAACAACAACACTTGGTGGTGCAGGGGGTGGTGGTCAACCACAGCAACAGACACATCTAATGAGTGTCAATATTAAACATGAGGGCAGTGGCGCCGCTGGCACCACCGCAGTTGCCCAACAACAACAGCAACAACAACAGGGCCTGCAAAATGTCATACATATTGTGGGGGATCAAGTGTTTATGCCACAGCAGCAGCCTCAATAGAGGGACGCTACTGACTATGCCCCATGCCGCCCGCCAAATCATTCCACACACACAAACACTCAATCACACACAAAAATTCATACACACCTCATACACACACACAGACACAAACACACACACACACACACACACATTGTAAATAACAAATAATGCTCCGTCGCCAAATGAATGTTTCACATTTCATTTCATTTTGTATAATTTTTGTTGTAAGTTTCATGATTTTGCTAATCGATACTTTTTTCTAGTTATAATTTAAATGCGATTTGATTAACAACAATTGTTTTTAAGTTGTTTAATAATTTATTATGCAGTATTTTCTTGCATATTACAACGCTAAATACTCCAACAGTAACAAATAATGATTTACTTAAAACAGAAACAGAAACAAAAACAAAACACATTCTCTGTTAAGTTGTAAATTTAAAAAATTGAAGAAGAAGAAGAAGCAACAGCATATTAACTAATTTGCTTTATAACAAATATGTTTATAATTTGTAAGAAATTTAATTGTGGCTTGATATGAAAATTGAGTTTAAGTTAATTTCTTTTTACTAAATCACAAGATATATATAACGCTCTATATATATTTATATATATATATATATTTTTATAAATTGTTTAATAAATATATATGTATTAAATTTTTGTATAAAACAAAATTTTATTATTATTTATTGATTGATTTATTTTTAAAATTATTTCTCTGCTCGTTATTGTGTGCGATGTTTTTTGTTTTGTTTAATATAATTTCAATTGTTTATCTGCAAGAAAATACTGCTGTTGAAATGTTTATTAATGTATTAACACATTTTTCTAAACTTTGTTCTAAACTAATTAACACACTTACATACACACGCACACTCAAGCACATCCAAACACACACAGTCAATCATAACACAACTCTATCGCATCTATTTGAAATTGTCGCCATCGATAAGTCTGAGATTCCTGCAGCTGCTGCCAGGAGTCGCCAGGTGTCGCCTCTCCACTTAGACGTAGTTGTTGCCAACTCTCTCTTAGTTCTTTATAGTCTCTATCTTTCTCTCATTTTCACTTTGTACTCGGTTTCTGATGTTGTCTATCTCTCTTTGTCTCTCTCTCTCTCTCTCAATTGCCTTTGCAGTACCGAGCGGCAAGAAGGGAAGCGGCAGTGGGAGTGGCGGTGGCGGTGGCGCAGCTGCCGCAGGTCAGTCACAGGCGGGAGGCAGTGGAGCTCTAAGCTCTGGCGGAGTGCCCCAAGTGCAGGCAGTGCAATCGTTGCATCCGTTGCAGGGTGTACAAGTGAAAAAGGATCCGGATGCGCAGCAGCAGCAGCAACAACAGCAACAGCAGCAGCAACAACAACAACAAGCAATGACAGTGGCGACCACTGGCGGTGGGCAAGTGCAACAGGTGCAGCAGGTGCAAGTGCAACAGCAGCAGCCGGGACTGCATCATCAGATCATCGATTCGTCGGGCAACATGACAACGCCAACAACAAGTGCACAAGCAGCTGCACAGCAGCAACAGTTGGTGGCGCAGGCGGCCGATGGCAGTGAGAGTGGTGCGCCGCTGTCCATTGCCCAGGTGCAGACGTTGCAGGGTCATCAGATCATAGGCAATATCAATCAGGTGAATATGACTGACTTCCAACAACAACAACAACAGCAGCAGCAACAACAACAACAGCAGCAACAACAGCAGCAGCAGCAACAACAGCAACAACAACAACAAACACAAGCACAACAGACAATCTAAGTAGTTAGCAATGAATCCCCACAACACATTTTGACAAATCGGACGTAGAATAGTTCTATATACATATATATATATCTATGGCTTGATAATCCATTGAGCTTTTAAAATACGCTTTAGTCAAATTCATATTTCAAGTACTATCAGCAAGGATCACTTGGCCTTTAGCAATGAATCCCAGTTTGAAGAGGTCCTCAGTTCGCTCTGCTAAACATTTCCGAGTAACTTCTTATTAGTTTTTATTACTACATATTACTATTTACAATTTATATTATTATTATTATTATCATCAATTTTGTTGTACAATTTATTGATATAAATCGAATTGTTCAATTTCGATTTCGATTATGTTTTAGTTTTGTTTTTGCTCTAGTTTAATGCTTAAGTATACGCGCTATGGTTATTGGACAATTTGTAATTTTTATTATTGTAATCGTAATCGTAATTGTAACTGTAATTGTGCTATTTCGTCTCCATCCTACGGTTCCTCCGCTACCAATCTATCCTACTATAATTACTTGTTACCTATAAACTGTTGATTTGCTCGGAATCTGGGCTAGGCAATCCCAAAGTCCTAGTTAATGACGTAGCTTGATAACTAAATCAAATTTCCTAAATTTCAAAAATGCAATATTCGATTTAAACTTGGGATAATCCGAGGATTTTCTCCAACTATGCCACAGATAAATTATCTGAATTATCTGAGATATTTATAAGTTCTTGTTTCACTTCTCTATATATCTATATTCTATCTGCGGCGCTTTGTTGTACAAACCATCAAAAAAGAAACTTATAGAAAGCTTTGAAAATATGTTTTCATTTTTAAATTTCTATAATACAAGCAAAATCTACAATCTATACTATTTTTATATATTAATTATTATTTCATAATTTTAATAGTTGAAAATTCATTAAAATTTAAGTTGCCAGTTGCAGCTCCGAACACGTATTTGATTATGATTATAATGGAATATTTGATCTGTCTGCAAGTGCAGGAAATACCTTAATTTTTATTACTTAAATAAAATTTAATTTTATTTAAATTGCAAAATAAATAAATGAACCAAAAATGTGTGCAATACAAATTTGTTTGGAAAACGTATTATTTAATTTGTTTCGGTCTTTGGTTTCCTATTTCGTCTTCGGTTTTGGTAAACAATTTTTTTTTTATTTTTTTTGATTTGAAATCTGCTTATTAACTGTAACTTGTTACTAATTTATTTGTTTGTACTAATTTTGAAGTTTTTTTGATGAGAATTTTCTTCAGATTTTTATTAATATCATTGACTATCGAAATATCAGCTTTAACTTATGACTTACTGCACTTAACGAATCTACTTTAACTTGTCGCACACACATACATACTCATATACACACATATACTCATAAAATAATTTCATCGAAATAGTTCCAAATTAGTTTTAAAATTCAATACAGATATATTCATCACAAAATGTTTTTTACATAAAGTGACAGTCTCGAGTATTGCAATTGCCTTAAGTATTTGAGGAATATTAAGTTGTTGCAGATGAAAAAAATTATGTTTATAATGAAAATTTATAGGATTTAATATGAATTCCATTATTCTGAAGTCCATCAATCAACTTGATTGAAGGGAAATCTAACTTGAATTTTCTTTCTTTTTACACTCTATATTATTATAAACTTCATTTGGAACTACTTCATGTAGAGTCTCGCATTGTCCTTACACTGTAAAAAATAAGTAACAAATCTCAGCTAGTATCCATAATCAATCAATCAATCATTAACGAATCGTATGTTTTTATCTTGTCTTCTCTCTTATCTTATCGCTGCCTCGTTGTTAACTCACTCGACAACTTTAACCTGCAACCTGAAACATGTCAAAAACAACAAAAATTTTGCAACAATCATGCATCAATCAACCATCAATCAAACAATTAATCAATATTAATCACGTTTAGGGCAACAATAAGAACATTTTGGTAAAGAAGGTTTTCATTTTGAAAGGCGGTAATAATACGTAATGATGAGCCAACGATATGACCAGCGGCCCTGGAGGAGGTGGTGGAGGATCCGGGGCCGGTGGGAAGCCAGCGCAACAACATCAACAGTCGCAGCAGCAGCAGCAGCACCAGCAGCATAGCAGCAGTAACAAGTGCAGCAGCAGCAACAACAACAACAGCAGCGGCGGCAACAGCGCAACGGCAACAACTGTGAACAGCAGCAGCAGCAGCAGCAACACTCAAACAACAACAACAACTGGTGGCACATTGCAACGTCGTGTCTTGCGTGGACATGCAGCACAGACCACCAGTGGGGAGCGAGTGCTGCTCATCAACTATGTGCCACAAGGTAGCAATTCAACAGCTGGTGGATCAACAACATCAACCACATCCACAGCTGGCACCACAACACAGTTGCCCACACGGAAGATACTCCAGGCTCGGGCCACGGCAGCAGCAGCAGCAGCAGCATCAACATCGGCAGCAGCAGCAGGAGCAGCAGCAGCAGCAAGTACAACATCAACATCTGCTGTAGGTACCATACCGTCCGTCTCCTTTGCTGGCCTTGGCTCTGAGGTGACGGTCACACTGACACGGACCAATCAACGTGCCAGTGTTACCAACGTCACAGCCGCCGGTCATATTGTTAGGAATCAGCAACAGCAACAGCAACAAACAGTCTATCAGACGACCAGTAGCAGCAGCAGCAGCAACACAACAACAGCAACAGCTGCAGCAGCATCAACAACCACACCCGGATCAAGCAGCAACAATGCGACGAGCATGCAACATGAGACAGTGCAGCATATTGCAACACCGACAACACCGCCGCCATTGCGTTGGCAGCAACAGCAGCAGCAGCACGATTACCAGCATGATCATCATCTGGTGGAGCAGGACCACATTATCATTGATCATAATCAGCAGGGCGATGCGGATGATCAGCTCATCGAGTATGATGGCGGCGAGGGTGTCGTCATCGAAGATCAACCTCATCATCATCATCAGCAACAGCATCACCTGCATCAACAGCATCATCAGCTGGAGCTGCAGGAGGATCTGCAGGATCATGATCCCCAGCAGCAACAGCATCAGGATGTTGTCCAGGAGGTCTATCTCCAATAGAAACACTGTTATATATAAACAAATATATACATATAGAAATCGATTCGTAATCTAGATACACTTAGTTCTTAGCTGTAATATAATTAGGGTTGCCAACATACATACAGATATTATAATGTATCGTCTTTAGTTTACCCAAAAAGATTTCAATTGATATTCTGTAAATAAACCGTAATTAAGGTCATGAGATAGATTTGAAGATAGTATAAGAAAAAGTTTAAGGATTATATACTGAGGAAAGGAAATATTTTTGTACCATAAAGTTTATGCTTCGAATTTCGTATTAAAACGAATATAAACAGTTGATAAATAAATATTCATTATATGTAAGTATTTGACAACACAAAACACAAACAAGACACAAATATCTATTGTCAGTTTCAGCAATATCAATTGTAAAATACAGCAGAATTCAAAAGAATCCCACACAACTATGATTAAACATTTAAATAAATACGTAAATATGAAAACAAATTAAGTTTAAGTTTTGAAAATCGGGTACGATTTAGAAAAGTTATGTCAGATTGAAGGTTCTTTACTACAAAAATGTCAAATTTCCCCTATATGGCATTTGAACCAGGGTTCATTCACAGGGGTCCGAAAATAAATTTGGATAATTTTTGAATGCAGTTTTTAGGTGTTGGACAAAATTAGAATAATGAGGTATGATATTTGAAAATAGGTTAAGATTTGGCAAAGTTCTGGCAGATGGAAGGTTCGGAAGGCCCAAAAACCCATTTTGATATATAAATCAAGGCTTGTGAAAGGGTCCGAAAATGAAGGTCTGATTTTCGACAATCCTTGAATGCAGTTTTCAAGAGTTGGCCAAACATAAAAAATTGAGGTATGATATTTGAAAATAGGTTAAGATATGGCATAGTTATGGCAGATGGAAGGTTGGGAAGGCCCAAAATCCCATTTTAATATATGGATCAAGGCTTGTGAAGGGGTCTGAAAATGAAGGTCTGATTTTAAACAATCCTTGAATGCAGTTTTCAAGTGTTGGCCAAAATTAGAATAATGAGGTATGATATTTGAAAATAGGTTAAGATTTGGCATAGTTATGGCAGATGGAAGGTTGGGAAGGCCCAAAATCTCATTTTAATATATGGATCAAGGCTTGTGAAGGGGTCTGAAAGTAAAGGTCTGAATTTGGACAACCCTTGAATGCAGTTTTTAAGTGTGGGCCATAACTAACAAAATGAGGTATAATATCTGAAAATATGTTAAGATTTGGCATAGTTATGGCAGATGGAAGTTTGGGAAGGCCCAAAATCCCATTTTGATCTATGGACCAAGGCTTGTGAAGGGGTCCGAAAATGAAGGTCTGATTTTGGACAATCCTTGAATGCAGTTTTCAAGTGTTGGCCAAAACTAGAAAAATGAGGTATGACATTTGAAAATAGGTTAAGATTTGGCAAAGTTATGGCAGATGGAAGGTTCGGAAGGACCAAAAACCCATTTTGATCTATAAATCAAGGTTTGTAAAGGGGTCCGAAAATGAAGGTCTGATTTTGGACAATCGTTGAATGCAGTTTTCAAGTGTTGGCCAAAACTAGAAAAATGAGGTATGATATTTGAAAATAGGTTAAGATTTGGCAAAGTTATGGCAGATAAAAGGTTGGGAAGGCCCAAAATCCCATTTTAATATATGGATCAAGGCTTGTGAAGGGGTCCGAAAATGAAGGTCTGAATTTGGACAATCCTTGAATGCAGTTTTTAAGTGTTGGCCAAAACTAGAAAAATGAGGTATGACATTTGAAAATAGGTTAAGATTTGGCAAAGTTATGGCAGATGGAAGGTTCGGAAGGACCAAAAACCCATTTTGATCTATAAATCAAGGTTTGTAAAGGGGTCCGAAAATGAAGGTCTGATTTTGGACAATCGTTGAATGCAGTTTTCAAGTGTTGGCCAAAACTAGAAAAATGAGGTATGATATTTGAAAATAGGTTAAGATTTGGCAAAGTTATGGCAGATGAAAGGTTGGGAAGGCCCAAAATCCCATTTTAATATATGGATCAAGGCTTGTGAAGGGGTCCGAAAATGAAGGTCTGAATTTGGACAATCCTTGAATGCAGTTTTCCAGTGTTGGCTAAGACTAGAAAAATGAGGTATGATATTTGAAAATAGGTTAAGATTTGGCAAAGTTATGGCATATGGAAGGTTGGGAAGGCCCAAAATCCCATTTTGATCTATAGATCAGGGCTTGTGGAGGGGTCCGAAAATGAAGGTCTGATTTTGGACAATCGTTGAATGCAGTTTTCAAGTGTTGGCCAAAACTAGAAAAATGAGGTATGAGTTTTGAAATTAGGTTAAGATTTGGCAAAGTTATGGCAGATGGAAGGTTGGGAAGGCCCAAAATCCCATTTTAATATATGGATTCGGGGCTTGTGAAGGGGTCTGATAGGGAAGGTCTGAATTTGGACAATCCTTGAATGCAGTTTTCAAGTGTTGGCCAAGACTAGAAAAATGAGGCGTGATATTTGAAAATAGGTTAAGATTTGGCAAAGTTATGGCAGATGGAAGATTCGGAAGGCCCAAAAACCCATTTTGATCTATAAATCAAGGCTTGTGAAGGGGTCCGAAAATGAAGGTCTGATTTTGGACAATCTTTGAATGCAGTTTTCAAGTGTTGGCCAAAACTAGAAAAATGAGGCATGATATTTGAAAATAGGTTAAGATTTGGCAAAGTTATGGCAGATGGAAGGTTGGGAAGGCCCAAAATCCCATTTTAATATATGGATTCAGGGCTTGTGAAGGGGTCTGAAAGGGAAGATCTGAATTTGGACAATCCTTGAATGCAGTTTTCAAGTGTTGGCCAAGACTAGAAAAATGAGGTATGATATTTGAAAATAGGTTAAGATTTGGCAAAGTTATGGCATATGGAAGGTTGGGAAGGCCCAAAATCCCATTTTGATCTATAGATCAGGGCTTGTGGAGGGGTCCGAAAATGAAGGTCTGAATTTGGACAATCCTTGAATGCAGTTTTCAAGTGTTGGCCAAAACTAGAAAAATGAGGCATGATATTTGAAAATAGGTTAAGATTTGGCAAAGTTATGGCGGATGGAAGGTTCGGAAGGCCCAAAATCCCATTTTGATCTATAGATCAGGGCTTGTGGAGGGGTCCGAAAATGAAGGTCTGAATTTGGACAGTCCTTGAATGCAGTTTTCAAGTGTTGGCCAAAACTAGAAAAATGAGGTATGATATTTGAAAATAGGTTAAGATTTGGCAAAGTTATGGCAGATGGAAGGTTCGGAAGGCCCAAAAACCCATTTTGATCTATAAATCAAGGCTTGTGAAGGGGTCCGAAAATAAAGGTCTGATTTTGGACAATCGTTGAATGCAGTTTTCAAGTGTTGGCCAAAACTAGAAAAATGAGGTATGATATTTGAAAATAGGTTAAGATTTGGCAAAGTTATGGCAGATGGAAGGTTGGGAAGGCCCAAAATCCCATTTTAATATATGGATTCAGGGCTAGTGAAGGGGTCTGAAAGGGAAGGTCTGAATTTGGACAATCCTTGAATGCAGTTTTCAAGTGTTGGCCAAAACTAGAAAAATGAGGTATGATATTTGAAAATAGGTTAAGATTTGGCAAAGTTATGGCAGATGGAAGGTTCGGAAGGCCCAAAAACCCATTTTGATCTATAAATCAAGGCTTGTGAAGGGGCCCGAAAATAAAGGTCTGATTTTGGACAATCGTTGAATGCAGT
Organism: Drosophila quadrilineata; assembly: GCA_018150725.1. Taxonomy (NCBI): domain Eukaryota; kingdom Metazoa; phylum Arthropoda; class Insecta; order Diptera; family Drosophilidae; genus Drosophila; species Drosophila quadrilineata. The sequence continues at coordinate 7,984,942 of JAECWN010000219.1, read as the reverse complement.
TTTCAAGTGTTGGCCAAAACTAGAAAAATGAGGTATGATATTTGAAAATAGGTTAAGATTTGGCAAAGTTATGGCAGATGGAAGGTTCGGAAGGCCCAAAAACCCATTTTGATCTATAAATCAAGGCTTGTGAAGGGGTCCGAAAAGAAAGGTCTGATTTTGGACAATCGTTGAATGCAGTTTTCAAGTGTTGGCCAAAACTAGAAAAATGAGGTATGAGTTTTGAAATTAGGTTAAGATTTGGCAAAGTTATGGCAGATGGAAGGTTGGGAAGGCCCAAAATCCCATTTTAATATATGGATTCAGGGCTTGTGAAGGGGTCTGATAGGGAAGGTCTGAATTTGGACAATCCTTGAATGCAGTTTTCAAGTGTTGGCCAAGACTAGAAAAATGAGGCGTGATATTTGAAAATAGGTTAAGATTTGGCAAAGTTATGGCAGATGGAAGATTCGGAAGGCCCAAAAACCCATTTTGATCTATAAATCAAGGCTTGTGAAGGGGTCCGAAAATGAAGGTCTGATTTTGGACAATCTTTGAATGCAGTTTTCAAGTGTTGGCCAAAACTAGAAAAATGAGGCATGATATTTGAAAATAGGTTAAGATTTGGCAAAGTTATGGCAGATGGAAGGTTGGGAAGGCCCAAAATCCCATTTTAATATATGGATTCAGGGCTTGTGAAGGGGTCTGAAAGGGAAGGTCTGAATTTGGACAATCCTTGAATGCAGTTTTCAAGTGTTGGCCAAGACTAGAAAAATGAGGTATGATATTTGAAAATAGGTTAAGATTTGGCAAAGTTATGGCATATGGAAGGTTGAGAAGGCCCAAAATCCCATTTTGATCTATAGATCAGGGCTTGTGGAGGGGTCCGAAAATGAAGGTCTGAATTTGGACAATCCTTGAATGCAGTTTTCAAGTGTTAGCCAAAACTAGAAAAATGAGGCATGATATTTGAAAATAGGTTAAGATTTGGCAAAGTTATGGCAGATGGAAGGTTCGGAAGGCCCAAAATCCCATTTTGATCTATAGATCAGGGCTTGTGGAGGGGTCCGAAAATGAAGGTCTGATTTTGGACAATCGTTGAATGCAGTTTTCAAGTGTTGGCCAAAACTAGAAAAATGAGGTATGAGTTTTGAAATTAGGTTAAGATTTGGCAAAGTTATGGCAGATGGAAGGTTGGGAAGGCCCAAAATCCCATTTTAATATATGGATTCAGGGCTTGTGAAGGGGTCTGATAGGGAAGGTCTGAATTTGGGCAATCCTTGAAAGCAGTTTTCAAGTGTTGGCCAAGACTAGAAATATGAGGCGTGATATTTGAAAATAGGTTAAGATTTGGCAAAGTTATGGCAGATGGAAGGTTCGGAAGGCCCAAAAACCCATTTTGATCTATAAATCAAGGCTTGTGAAGGGGTCCGAAAATGAAGGTCTGATTTTGGACAATCCTTGAATGCAGTTTTCAAGTGTTGGCCAAGACTAGAAAAATGAGGAATGATATTTGAAAATAGGATAAGATTTGGCAAAGTTATGGCAGATGGAAGGTTGGGAAGGCCCAAAAACCCATTTTGATCTATAAATCAAGGCTTGTGAAGGGGTCCGAAAATGAAGGTCTGATTTTGGACAATCCTTGAATGCAGTTTTCAAGTGTTGGCCAAGACTAGAAAAATGAGGAATGATATTTGAAAATAGGATAAGATTTGGCAAAGTTATGGCAGATGGAAGGTTCGGAAGGCCCAAAAACCCATTTTGATATATAAATCAAGGTTTGTGAAAGGGTCCGAAAATGAAGGTCTGATTTTGGACAATCCTTGAATGCAGTTTTCAAGTGTTGGCCAAGACTAGAAAAATGAGGAATGATATTTGAAAATATGTTAAGATTTGGCATAGTTATGGCAGATGGAAGTTTGGGAAGGCCCAAAATCCCATTTTGATCTATGGACCAAGGCTTGTGAAGGGGTCCGAAAATGAAGGTCTGATTTTGGACAATCCTTGAATGCAGTTTTCAAGTGTTGGCCAAAACTAGAAAAATGAGGAATGATATTTGGAAATAGGATAAGATTTGGCAAAGTTATGGCAGATGGAAGGTTGGGAAGGCCCAAAATCACATTTTGATCTATAGAGCTTGTGGAGTGGTCCAAAAATGAATGTCTGAATTTGGACAATCCATGAATGCAGTTTTTAAGTGTTGGCCTTAACTAGAAAAATGGGGTATGATATTTGCAAATAGGTAAAGATTTGGTAAAGTTATGGCAGATCAAAGAAGCTGACATATAGTTTGGGGATTTATTGGCCCAAGAGGAAGATTCTTATCGTATTGTGTGCTATTGAATTCAATTTAGCTTATGAGTCAAATATTTTAAAATAAAATAAATTTTTGGGATTATTGATTTTGTTTATCATTTTATTTGTTAATTTTTGCCTTGTTTAACTGTTGCCTATAAACAATTTCCATCTAATTTACAAAAGCCATTTAACAACTATTTATTTACAATGTTTCTTCATCTTTTCAGCAGTTTCAAAAAACGTTTTCCAAGTTTTTGCTGATTTTTTTATACAATGTGGCAAATGAAAATGCTGTGAAAACTACAAGCTAAAGATATTATATATAGTAAATAAGCAGTTAAAATTTATACAGAATTGATTTTCATAGAATTTTTGCTTCGACTCAAGCCGAAGTCGGGCATACTCTCGCAGCTACAGGGCAGGGTATACGAATTAAATTCGATCAACTTGAGCTGCGAGATGAGTATGAATTTATGAATTTAAGCGGATTATAATAATTGTTTGTCACTAGCTTCGATTTTTGAGCGCTTGCTGAATTTATATAAAATCTAATTATTGTTTTGGATTTTTGTTTTACTAGGAAAGATCTACATAATATATTTTATTCTTGTTTTGATAAATTGTCAGTATTGTGAATTTCTAATTTAACAGGCACTAACTACAACTACATAACGCTGTAGTTTGTTTTTGTTTGTGGTCTGTAGTTAGAATTTTATCATAATTAATTATAATTATAAGTTCTATAAATATTTGTATATATATGTGTATATTATGTTGAAATGTTGTTGCTTAAAATGTCTTAAAATGCAATTTCAAATATTATTGTTCCAAGTTATCTTATAACACTTTTGGACCTGCATTTGTTTGGCTATTTGTCAAGCAATTTTTAACCATAGTTCTAGATTTCATTTATATTTTAACTACATTTGATTAAAAAGTTCTTCTCCTCCTCGGTTTCCATGGAAATGCAACATGTTAAGTACCAATTATTGAATTTGATTTAATTTCTATTTTAGTTTAAACTAGTTCCAGAAGCCCCTCATTACTTGGCGCTCTTCATCAGACGACTGCTGGCGAAGCACTCCCCGAAGAAACGATCCAGGGAATGATATAGATGCGGACGCACATTGGCCAAGCCATGGTCCTCATCGGCATAGCTCTGGAAGGGCATACAGCAAATTATTTAATTAATCATTCATAAATTAAAAATTAATAAATATATTGAAAATTTCAATAAACGTATTTAATAGCATCTAAATGACACTCAATTTTTTTTTAAACTAAAAAAAATAAATTAATCAAAAATAACTGAAAACTTATATACCACTAATTAAATTAATATTAAAAAATTTATGTTCTTTTAAAATTAAATAAATAATAAAAAAATAAATTAAGTTTTTAATCATTTTATATGAAAAAATAGTAAAAAACTTGAAATTCACTATGTGCAAAATTAAAGTATTTTTTTAAAAAATGAATATTGATATTCTATAAAAAATTAAAATATTCTTTAATTTTAATAAAATGTTAAAAAAATGAAATTCACTATCTGCAAAATTGAAATAATATTTTGAAAGTGAATTTTGATATTCTATAAAATATTAAAATATTATTTACTTTTAATAAAAATTAACAATCTAATATATTCTTACAAAGTTAAAATTCATTATTCATTCAAATTAACTTTTTTTGAGTATTAATCTTCTATAAGAAATAAAATAATAATTTATTTTAATTAATATTAAAATTGCAATCAATATAATATTTCAAAATGTAATTTCCCAATTAACATTTTAAATTCCAAAAAACATATTCTTAACATAAAAAATAATGTTTCTTTTATAATTGATCACTTACAATCTGCTTGAACAATATGTCATGTCGTTCCAGATTCTTGGCAAGAATCATGGCCTGCTGATAGTGGACATTGTCATCGGAGGTGCCATGGACGAGCAGATACTTCTTGCCCCGCAGCTTCTCCGCCTTCGTGCTCAGCCTGGACTTGGCATAACCCTCCTCATTCGTATACGGCAGACGCATATAACGTTCCGTATAAATCGAATCTATCAAATATAATTATAGAAAATCTACTAAAATATTTGAATCTCGTCACTTACCATAGTAGGTCCAATCGGTGACTGGGGCAATGGAGGCGGCGCACTTGAACACGCCCTTATTATCGTTGGCCAAGGCCATGGCAGCGGCATAGCCACCATAGCTCCAGCCCCAGATGCCAATGTGATCCGCATCGATGTAGTTAAACAACTGTGTCAGATTGCTGAAAGGTGTTGATTAACAGTATTAGTTAGGTACGAGATATATGGGAGTCCATCAGTCACCTTGTCACGGTTATCTGATCGTCGATCTCTACGGTGCCCAGCTGCAGATAGATGGCATGCAATAGGTTCTCGCCACGCAGCCCGGAGCCGCGACCATCGATCTTGGCATAGATCACAGACTGATTGGAGGTCAGATAGGTGCCCCAGTCCATCATCCACTTGTTCGTAACCTGTCCATAAATAGAAGAATAAAATTTGAAAATCGGATGATTTTTGACGAATGTAGAGCATTTTGAAGATTGGGAGGGTACCACTAAATAGATTTTTAGAGTAAATATTCCATTTTTGCTGCTGTCAAATTTTCCATATTGAGATTTTGGTACTCAACGATTAAAAATTTTAACACTATTATTTTGGTGTATAAATTTGATTTGAAAATCGGATGATTTTTAAAAAAGATATGTTATTTTTAAGTTTTTGAGATTTTTAGAGTCGAAATTCTTACGGAATAGGAATCAGGTCCACCGTAGACATCCACCAGCATGGGGTACTTGGTCTGTCCGCTGGTATCTAACTTGGGTGGCAGCTGGAGCAGCACCTTCGCCTGGAATCCCCCATCAATGTTAACCGAGATGATCTTGTGCGTGGGCAGTGCCACGCCCTTCAGCTTGCCACGCAACACCTCATTCGTGTCCCAGTCCAAGAGCTTCTTCAATGTAACCTGAGCTACAAATGGGAAAGGAAATTAACCCTTGAGGTTCAACATGGAATGGGAGGCACACTCACAGTTGGCATAGGTCCATTCGTAGATGGCTGTTGTGGGTATGCCGGGTCCCAGCGAGGTAATAACAATCTGGTTATTGTCATTGAAGGTGGCGGAAAAGTAGTTCTGTTCCACATCTCCGGAGGTCACCAGTTTGCAGGTCAAGCAATTGGGCGTCTGTTTGCGTGTGGTTTGGGCACGTATCGCATAGAGATGCAGTTGCTCGGGATGCTCCTCCGAGTTGGCCGTGTAGAATATCACATCGTGTGTTTCGTCCCAATGGAGTATGCTGTCCACCACGAATTTACCGCTGGTCAGCGGTTCCAGCTGAGGATTGGTGACATCCGTGGGCAGGAGTTGGAGTTGCTTGTAGTTCTCGTGGGGCAGCACAAAGGCAAGCCTGGAACCGTTGCGATTCTTGAACGGAGCGGTATACAAATCAACCCAACCCGTCTTGGATTCCGTATCGTAAAGCTGCAGAGGAATTCCATGCATATTTAGAGAAGACGTCAATCTTTGTCGGAGGATCCACTAAAAACTCACCCGCTTGCGTCCCTTGCCATCGAAGCTGACCACATAGGCGGCGTTTTGTATGCGGTTCATCCAGATGGACAGCACATTGTTGTCGTCCAGCCAGCTGACCACGGTCACTATGTAATCCGTAACCGTATTGAGATCACTTGGCACCGGCATGGGAGTAAGGAAATCCAGGCCTTCCACCGCTCGCACCAGATCGACCATGTAGAGCTTAACCCGAGGATTCGACGAGCCCGCCTTTGGATAATGGATCTCCTGATGCAGGGGATACTGGAAGCGCAGATCGCCAGCATCGCCATAGTATGGGAAATTGATGACGTGCGTCGGCGAATCATCGAACTGAATGAAGGCGAGCTGAGTGCCCGAGGGATTGAACCAGGTGGCCACATTCGAGCTGAACACCTCCTCCTCGTACACCCAGTCGGGTATGCCGTTCAGGAAGTAACCCATCTCATTCGTCGTGATGGCAATCTCCGCATCCAGAGCCCCCTTCTTGTAGTACAAGTTGCGCTCAAAGTTGAGGATCAGGGCATTGCCCTTGGGTGCCCATTGGGCCATGTTGAGAAACACCTGCTGATTCTGGATGGTCAGCTCCTTAAAGGTATTGCTACTCAGATTGTAGATGTCGTATTGGGCCAGGAAACTGTACCGGAAGTTCTTCTTATAGTTCTTGGCCAGCAGCAGAAATTGTCCATCCGCCGATTTCTCGAAGAGCACATAGTGGGCGGCATTGGCCAACAACGTGGTCACCGTATTCGTCTTCGTATCCAACTCAAGGATGTTCTGCACAAAGAAGGAAATTTCGATATTTTAGCACATATCTATATGCATATAACAAACCGTCAGAGTTGTTCTCGATTCTGAATCCGAACGAAACGTGCGGTTTTGGCATTTCTTTCGGATTCGGACTTGAGAACAGGCCTGGATTTGTATGAGTACACATAAGTTTACAAAGTTATTAGCGATATTTTCAAAAAAATGCGATTATTTCATAATGTATGCACATTTTTGATCGTATATATATTTACATATATTTATTAGAAACACCTTAAGTAAGGTTGTTTATGTTATTTTTGAAATTAAGAAATTTTACATAAAAAATTTTACATTCTTTTTGTCGAGGACGCCAAATTACGCAAAGATTGTGAAAAATCGCAAAAGTTATCAAATCTTCAATCCATTAGAAACAATAAAATTCAATATGTAAGTAAATCGGTTGAGTTTTAGCAAAGTTATCTTTAAAAGTATATAAAGTATTGAAATCTGAGGTACATTCGATTAGTACTCACCGATTGATCCTTGTAGATGATAGTGTTGCCATTGCTCCAGCTGCCATTGAAACGTTTCGCATATAATTGACCCGAGAGCACATCATCCAGATTGATGCCCTTATCCTCCTCCTTTTCTGGTTTCGATTTGCCATCATCTGAGCCCAAGATGAACACTATCATCGTGGCCACCAGGGCCACGGCGATGACAGCACCCACAATGCTCAGGATGATGCGCACTCGACGACGTTTCTCCTGGGAGTAGACCAGGTTCTGTGAAGGCATTTGACATTGAACATTAATAGGGGATTCCATGTAAAAATTTATTATAATTATTTTTAAATATTGGAAAATGATAGAAAAAATTTTATTTTATTTTATTATATATTTCATTTATATTATATTAACTTTTTTATTTAATTTTATTAAATTTAAATATTTTATATAATTACATTTTTTTATTACTTAATTATTTGCAATTGATCATATTAATTTTTTTTAGAAGTTTTAAATAACATCCCATTGAATAGTTTTCCCAGCGAGAATAACGAGTAGTATCGTAAATGGAAAGAAGAAGAGAAAAACCTACTATTATGGGGTAAGCATAGTTACTATACTTAAACAATTTAATCAATTTTGATTTATTTAAATTAAAATTTATTTTATTAAATAACTCTGGTTATTCATTATTTAATTTTGCAATCATTTAAGTTGGTGTTTAATATTTACTAATATTTAATATTTATTTGTTGACTATAATAGACAACAAATGTAATATATTCCATTTTTTTTTTAAATATCAATAGTTTTTATATAGATGCTTTACTAATGAAATCAGTCAACAATTTCAGTTGAAACTCATAAAACCGGATATTGTTTACAGACAATTGTAGATAAATCTAATACGAAAAGGTGCTAATAATTCGAATACAATTAATTGTATTATTATTATTATTATTGTTGTTGAGTATTGGAATTCCATTCCAATCATAAGTAGCTGAAAATCATTTCTGGCTGCAGATTGCGCATTTCCTCCAGTGAATTCAACAGTTTCGCTGGTTGGATAAACAAATTCTCGTATAGTTGGAAATTTAATGGGGGGGCTTTTGTCCAAATTGGCATATGGAGACATCGACGGTAATCAGAGAGGAGAGTTTATTGTCGTTGTCTCTACTCACAATACTCAGAAATCCCAGTCACGTTTATCTCCACTCGATTCAACTCAAGTCACAAGTCTCGACTCAAATTTTTTTTTTATATATATTTTTTTTTATTTTATTTTATGGGACGCGTCGTTGCGCATGCTCAATAACTTTTTCTTTTTTGCATGAGAGGGGGCTGCAAGGGGAATGGAGGCTTGTCGGCAAGGGATTTGTTTAGTGCATAAAACGCACAAATATTGTGGCCAAAAAAACAAAAATCAAATACACATCGTACACAAAATCAAAGAGAAGACATAAAAAACAACACGAGACGAGACGAAATGTTTACTGAAAATGAAAGTAGTTTCTGAAGTCGTCTTGGAACTGGTTTTCTTATATACATATGTGGCAGGGGATTGGGTGTTGGCCAGGTAACGGCTCATGACTAGCGGGGAAAAGTTGTGATGGGGGGGAAGTGGGAAGCACAATTGTAACTGTGACGTAAACACATTACAAAAAAAAGAAAACATTTACCAGGTAGCCAAGAAATTACTTTTTATATAACTATATATTTTTATTGTCTGTTGAGTTTCGATTTGATATATGTATATATCAATTTATACATTTATCGAAACGGGCTACAAATTATTTAATTGAGCTGTCCACACATGTCTTTGAACAAAATCAAATGCTATATTATTTTCTTATATTTTTTGGGATATTTTTTTCTGTCAATGGATTAAAAAAAAAAAAAATACTGCTGACAATTAAGTGACAGTTGTTGATATTTATGCGTCGGAGTTCCTCATTGTTTGATTCAAGGTTACTATATATGACGACTTTTTATAATGAGATTTTATTCAAGTGCAAGCTCTTTAATTTTATTGTTGATTTTTATTAGATATGTATGTATACATTTTGCACACTTTTTGATACGCTTTTTATTAGGTTTTTTTTCTGTAAAACCGCAAAACACTTAAATCCGAAACTGGAGCAAAATAGTTGAAGGCAACTTGTTTATTGAATTAATTATTTAGTTGCAGTATAAAAATATTTTATATAAAATTTATAGATTTATGCGAATAATTTACATTTTTTTTTGAGTATTTTTTGCCAATTGCCAACTATATTAAATTATGTAGTAATATAGGAAATCATTTATGAAGTTAATTGGAGCATTGAAATAAAATGGAATAAAAAGATAATTGCTGCTAAAGCTATATTTTTGAGTATTTTGAAAATATTAGTTTAAATTTTGCTTTCAATAAGTATTGATACTGATTTTTTTAGAATTTTATATATATCAATTTAATTGGAATAATAATATAAAAAAAAATTCTTAAGTAATTTCAATTTTTATTTTACTAAAGAATTACTAAAAATTTCAGTAAACATTTCTATCAATTTAATAAAAATCAAAAATATTTTGAAATAATCTCAATTAAATTTAATTTTTTTTACTTATTATTTATATATATATATATATATATGTATATATTGTGAGTATAATCGGCTGAACTTCAGAATTCTTGTGCACTTTTAGTTTTTAAAAATAAATCTCGTTTGACTGCAAGTTCCATTTCAATTTCAATTTCAGCTTCAACTTCCAACAGTTTCAACTCATACATATGCAACATATTTATGCACATATATGTATAATGTACACATGTATGTTAGTATTTGTGATTGCACAAGTTCAACTTTGACCTTTGTATTTATGCAGCTTTCGCTGTTTTTAGTCAGTCAACAATTCGCAACATTTGCCATTAAAATATGCACACTGAAATCAAACCAAGAAAAATTCTACTTAGACAACTAACGTGCACCCTTTCCTCCCCCCTCCCGCTCCCACAAACACCCACCCCCCTCACAGCAAGGCCATGGCCGCGCCCACCTTCCACGACCACGCCCACATTGACGCCTACGCCTTCAGCGTCGCCTTTTGTGCCACGTGTGCTTAGGGGGAGAAGAAGCCCCCCAATGATTTGTGGCAGCAATGCTGAAATATATGGCACCTTTGGTGGCAACTTTGCTTGCAACTGCCACTTGCCACTTGCCACTTGCCTCCATACAAAAGACATCTTAGTTACAAGTTATTTTGCGATTTTATGTTTTGCCCAAACCATAAAATATTGTCCCAATAGGGACATGATTCGACTTCTTTTGTTGTTATTGTTTAGGGGTTTACGGGTTTCGAGTTCGACTTCAATTCATAAACCAAAATGCAAATACAAATCCCAGATATGCGCATATATATATATAATATATATGTATATACATATGTGTATATGTATAGTATATATGCAGATTCAGATCAAATTGAAATTGTTGTTTTTTTGTCGGCTGCTTTAAAAGTTCACTTTTGACTGCCATTTAAATACTCTACATAGAAAGGGGGAGTTTGAACTATGTAAGGCCATTTATATCAAAAGAAATATATATATATATAGAAAAGGTAAAAAAATTTAGAAAATTTTAGAATTTTCTTTCTTTTCTTGTTTCTTTAGTAAACTTAGTAAAAGTGATAAATTTACTACTTTTCTTAGTTAATATACTCTTAAGAATCCTTAAATATTTATAAAAATTATATTTTATTGTAATATGTTAAAAATAAGTTTATTTAAAAAGAATATTTAGTTTTTTTATTCTTAACAATTTCAAAATATTTTAAAATATTTACTATAACCATACATAAGCTATAAAATACGATAGAATTAAATTATACTTAGTATTTCAGTATATTATATTTTTTTTTAAATTAATCAATGTCAATCCACGATATTCAATGACATATTTGAGTACGGATAAAATTTAAAACCTCTAAATAACCCATACCTACATTTTTAAATGAATTCCTTAAACTTTTTAAAACAATTAGATTATTTATAAAATTTTATAAATTTTGTTTTTTATGATAAATTTCCATTTTAAACAGTTTATATAATTTTGTTATTCCAATATTTTAATTTATCAATAAATTTAAGTATTTTTTTGTGATTTCAAATATTTTTTCAGTTTATCGAGCTCAGATTTTCAAGTTGAATATTATTCTTAGTGTATTAGCGATTCGTCGTAATATTTCTGAAATTCACATTCCAATTGAATTGTTTTTTGATGGCGCGCAAATTGAAAAAATCGTTGGGGCTTCAGTTCTACATATTTAGAATTTCCTGTTTTTCGGTCCCGCCAAATGCATGACTTTTGTTATGCTTTCTGAATTGTTTGGGGATTTTGTGGATAGTATTTTGGGCAGGGGTACCATTGTGGAGCTTTGTGAAGCAGTTAGTGGGGCTTGGAGAAACCCAACCAAAAACGAATTCATTAAATAAATATGAAACCGAATGCTTTTAGCAGCACAACAACAACAACACTCAAAAAACCAATTGGGATTTCTCCGACCATAACTCCAATTCCAAATCCGCTGCAGCACTCGATTCCGGATTTCGGATTCTAGATTCCGATATGGGATGTTAGCAGCACTTTCTGCACTTGAACTTCCGGCAATTAGTTGCGGGCAAAGGGAGCGGAGGGAAACGAGAGTTGAAACAAAATTTATAACCATGTTGCACCACATGTCGTATACTTGTTATGTGTTCTCTTTCACTCTCTGTCTCTCTCTCTCTCTCTCTCTCTCTTTCTGGTCGGCCATATTGTGGCACGCATTGTTTTCTGGCCCCTTGCCTTCTTCGTCCTGTTTTGTTGTAGTTGGACTGTTAAAAAATGAATGAGCCCCCCCCTCCCCGCTTCACTCCCTTCATCTACACACCCTTTCTCTGTTTTTGGTGTTATTTTCTATTTTGTTTTGGGCTGTGGGAGATGCTTTGGGAGGATGGGGGGGTGCTCCTTGGGGCACTCTTGGGCTGTCATTTGTCGTTTAGTTTTTCATTAAACTGGCAAACTTAATTAGTTGTTGCTCTTGTTGTTGTTGTTGCTGTTGTCCTTGCTGTGGTGTTCCAAGGACGAGTTTTAGTCGTTAACATTATTGTTTGTTATTGTAGTTTTTTTTTATTTTTGCCTTATTTTTTTTAATACAATTTCACTAATTGTGAACACATTTTGGGCTGAAGCATATTAGACAAATTATCCACATAAATTGTTCAGCTAACTGAACACACTTTTGTCCACGTTTAAGCCATTTTCAGTCACACTAAGAAGAGTTAATTAATTATTTAGCAAAAATACATTAATTGACGAGAAACAGAAATACTTTGAGGGAGTTCTCAAATTTGTGGTAATTGCAGTATTTGTTTTGCCTACAAGCTTGAAATTTTCCCTTAACTTAACATATTATTTATGAATCTAAATAATTTATTTATTAATTTATTTAATTAATTTATATTTAGCTCTAAACTTTGCCACCATTTTGCACATCAATTATTAATAAATATAATTTTATTAAGTTATCTGTTAAATTTATTTAAAAGAATATATAATTTATTTGTTATATTAAGTATATATTTTTTTAAATATTAATTACTATTATTATTTATTTAATTTCTTTGTGATATAATTATGAATTATTGAATTTTATATGTTTTGGTGTATTAGCATTTATAATTATTGTTACTTAAATATTTTTTGATTCTATAATGTCATATTTCTTCAATTATCCCATAATTTAAGATTTTAATTAACTAATATATATATTTTTATTGCATTAAATTTATATTTATTGAAATAAAAAGTTCGTTTTCTTCAATTATTAAGGAAGCCTTTAATGTAATTTTTATATGTATTTTATCATTTTAATTTTATTTTGCATTGTTTTATATATTTTTTATACAATTTAATTTTTATCCACATCCACCATCATAAATTGATTTGATTAATTGACATAATTTTTTTATCAAATTATATTTCTTATTTCTATGTTGACAGCGACAAATTCATATGGTTGCGTTTCTGAATAAAACTCTGAGCTGCCAGCAAAGGTTGCTGCATAGACTAAGGTGTTGAACTTGGCTGCACTAAAGTTATTAAAATCGAATATTGCTATGCAATAAGTGCTTAAATATTATTATTAAATTAATAAAAATTTCGAAAAATTAAGTTTTATTCTCTAAACTAATCTCGCTCTTTAAATTTAGCTTAAACTTCCATTAATAAATAGCTGGAAGGTCTTTAATGTCACTTGAATTCTGCCATCGAAATTCCATTTGCTTAACACAGTTCGCACTTGTTGCTTGCCACACATACACACACGTCTATCACAGCAACACACATATAGTTGCCACAACAAAGGCACACACACACACACACACACACATGTATATAAACAAACATCAACACACACACACTCTCATAGGCCGCATTGATGTCCAGATGAATTGAGCACTTGACAAGTCATCAGCATGTTCAATTAGGAGCTCATTATGGATGCCACACGCTCGAACACCAGCACAACCACTATGCCACATGTGGTAGGTGGTGGGTTGGGTGGGTGGCTGGTTGGTTAGTTGATTAACTCACGCTGCCACATATCAATTTTAATTGAAGAGCAACACAAGTGCAAACTCAGTTAGAAGAATCAAATGCTGCTGGTTGCCCGTGTTGCAAGCGAGTGTTGCAAGTCAGTGTACGAGTGTGTGTGTGTGTGTGGCATGGCTTACCTTGAATCGTGTCATGCCACCGGCAGCTGCAAAACCGCCGGCACTGTGCAGATCATCATCATCCAGACTGCTGCCACCGACGCCGCCCAGCATCGATTCGTGCAACTTGGCACTGTGGCGCCTCAGTTGATAGTTGTTGGCTGCCTTATAGTAGTAGGGCGGGTGCTGGTGTCTGTGGGCGTGGAGAGCGGCAGCAGCAGCAGCAGAAGCAGCCGCAGCTGACGATGCGGCAACTGTGGCTCCACTTGCTGTGGCAGTGGCTGAGGCAGACGCGGTCGCTGACGCGGATGTGGCAGCCGTTGGCGTCGCTGCCGCCGTTGTTGCATCCTCATAGTCATAGTCCAGCAGCTCAATGGGATGCTCGCATTTGCAACGATGTGGCGGCGTGCGATGCGGTGTTGCCAGCGCCTGCTGCTGGTGCTTCGCCTGATGATGCTGCTGATGTGCTGGATGTGGATGTGGATGCGCCATGCCATGTCCATGTGGATGGCCATGAGGATGGGGATGGTGGCGGCTCTTGTTGCCATTGTGGTGGCTGTGACTGTTGCTGTTGCTGCTGTTGCCACTGACATGCGGATGTGGGTGTGGATGTGGGTGCGGGTGCGGTGGCTGCGGTGGCGGCGGTATATCTGCGGGTGTTATATAAATTTTGCCACCACCCACTCCAAGAGAGCTCTGCTTGCTGGGCCAATGAAACTCATCAAATTCGCTGGAGCTGTTGACCAGTTGCTGTTGCTGTTGTTGTTCCCATTGTCGTTGTTGCTGCTGCTGTTGTGGTACGTGCCGCATGCAGCTCTGTTGTTGCGGTTGCTCGTGGTTGTAGTAGCGATAATATTGATGAAACGCTGTGGTCGCACTGTGCCCCTCCAGATACTGTCCCCCATCCAAGTCGAAGTTTTTTGTTTTTTTTTTTGCAATAAAAAATATTGTTTGTCGACAGCAAAGTGCGCCTGTTAAATCTTGTTGAAAATATTCTTCATTCTCTCTCTCCACTTCTCTGTCTCTTGTTGTGTCTCGTTGTGTGAGGGGAGTTTTTGGTTGTTGGAGTTGCGGGGGGGATTCGAACTGCAGTTCAATCGGGATAAACAACAAACTCATAACACACACATAAAAAAAAACAAGAAGAAGTTCAAGCAACAAGCACGAATTTCCAGAAAATAACAAAAGCAGCCATAAAACTACAAATTGCACACATCAAAATCAAAATTGTTGCAAAGTGGCATAAGAACTCCAGCCAATTTGATAAAAACCAAACTTGAAAATTCTACAAAGATCTTATATATATTATGAGCTAAAATTTTCATCAGCAAAGGTTTATAAAAGATTAGAAATAAATTAATAAAAATATTATACACACATCTTAAAAGATGCTTAGTATTTGTATCGATTTAAAATGTTTAAGAAATCCTAAAAAAAAAAAAAAATTTTGAAAATCTTTTACCAACTTAAAAAAATAGTTTACTTTAGTCTTCCAATTAATTTAAATATTATAATATATTTTTAAATAATAATATTACAATATTCGTGCTCTTTTTATACTCTTTAATCACATAACAAATTTAAATATAAAATGAAATTGTTGTATGTATTTCTTAAAATTGTTTCAAAATACTAGTATATTAATTACTTAATTATTAATTACTTCAAATTTCTTCAAAATACTAGTAAACTTCATATAAAATTTAATATTTAGAATACTGCAAATTAATTTATAACAATTTTAATTTCAAAGTGCTAATTATGCTATAAAATTTAAATTATTTAAATTAAATATTAAAAATTTGTTCATAAACAATTTTTTCTCTTCAGAAATAACAACAAATAAAATTGCTAATATTAATTATTAAATTAAATTATAAATTATTTAGTTATTAAATTATATTATTTTTCTAATAAGTAGCATATTTTGTTTATAGTTCTTGTAAAGCAAATTTATTTTATTTTGCTTTATTTTATGTCAACTATTAACAGTCGACAGAAATTAATTAAAATATAACATTAAAATTAAATTTAAAAATTAATTAAATTAAATATTTATATATTTAAAATTAAAAATTAGAATTAAATTAAAAGAAATAAAATTATGAATAATTCTGCGGTCTGTAGATTGTAAATTGATTCAACATTTGTTGCTATAAATTTTAAAAAATATACGAAATCCTTAGCGATTTTTTAGCTACTATATTTTTCACTAATATTTAAATATAATATTCAACTTAATTATTTAATTTAAAGCATAGAACAATTTCTTTCGTTTTTACCCCCTGTAATATTTATGAAGTAATTTTTAAAATATTTTTACAATATTTTGGTTCTTTTCAAACTCTTTTCTCTATTATCTAATTGAACTATGAAAAGAAATTGCTGTATGTATTTCGGTTTATATGGCAAGTGGCCATAAATGATAGATAGCCTTGTTTGAGCCCGGTTACGTGGCTGCAGGAAAATTGGTGGAAAGTCTCAAATGGCCCGTGGCCTAAGTATACAAACTAAGTTATGAAATGCAATTTCCACATGGCCAAACATGGAGTGAGACCAAAAAGAAAAGCCAACAGCAAACAGCAAATGGCAAGTCATAACGAGTCGGCCAAGTTGAGATTGTTGGCCAAAATGCATTAGCCCGATTTGGTGGCTGGCTCACCGCAATTATTTAATTACACAGTGGCCGAGTGGCCCCGAGATTGCTGAACTGCATGGAATGATATACATCCCCCTCCCCATCCCCATCCCCACCCACTCTCTCTGTCTGGTTTTCTGAGCAGTTTTGGCTTAATCAAAGCAGGGCCAAAAAACCGAGTCGAAAACTCAACACAAAAGAGCTACGAAACTTTTGTTGCAACTTGTTCTAGTTGCAGCAGCATGGGGCACAACCAAAGGAGTCAACGACAACCACAAAAAAGCGAATTGCACTGGCGACGTCATCATCAACTGGGTCCTTTCTCCAAACACCCACATACATACATACCTATATATACATATATATATATACATATGTATATATGTAGATGAATGCAGTTGGAGCTGTTCACAAAGCTAAAGTGCCACAAAGCTGGAGACCTCCGTCCGATACGTATCGCTAATGATGATCAAATAACGGCTTCGAATGCGGGAATCCAACAACAAAAGGACGAACAAAAATCGTTAGTCCACTTGGCACCGCACCAGGAAATACTGTCTGCCCCCCACCCCCCACCTTCTGCTCCACTTCATCCCCACCTCTATCACTTTCTCACACTTGCCGGGGATGTCCCCCAAAAAGTATGTCATGTGCAGGCAGAATTCTCATATAAATCGCATTCGAATTCGTATTCGCTGTCGTTGTCGTCCTTCGTCCTTCGTCCTTGCCCGTCGCCAACGTAATGAGCGTCGCTTTTACTTTTGCAGCCGGCCTTTAAGGATTCTGTATATGTACGAGTATGTGGCACATCCTCAACCAGCTTGCCACTTGACTGTTGCACTGTGCCACAAATGATATGTAAATAGCAACAAGAATTTGCCCCCGAACAAAGTCCTTATTTGATTACAACTAGATCAATGCGCCAAACAAACACAGATAGAGAGAGAGAGAAACAAAATGAGAAATAAAACATGTCCTAAAAAAACGATAATTGCAAATGGAAAATTCATTCCGCATTCGCCAAAAATAAACTACACAAATTATGACAAGTTTGCTGAGTTTGCCAAAAACTAAAATCGAAACGAAACCAAAAACAAAATGTGTTTACAGCCAACAATGTGTAGTTAAAAGCCATAATAAATATGCAAAAAGATTTGGGCAACGATGTAAAATATGCAAATTTTGAAAAATGCATATAAACATTTTGTATAAGCACTGTAGAAATTTTAGAACAAATTTATAGACCGAATTGAACCATTTCTTAGAGTGAAAATAAAGCAAATAGAATAAAGCTAACAGCTATGACACACATATGCACTGCTTACACACTGCTTGCCGCATGGCACAAACTGCACTGCAAATGCACTGCTTACATCCTTCGGAGATGATCTACAGTTGTTAAACACTGATTACAACAGTAACAAATTTATTTAAAATTTAATTTTTTTGAAATTTAATAATATGGAAAAATAAATTTTAATAACAAAACTATAAAAATTGTACTATAAAATAGAAATATATATTTTTCAAATTTCCATAAGCTCAGGTAATATTTACTATACGAATGTATGTATGTAGGTATGTATTTGTGTCTCATTTCATTTTCATATGCAGTTAGTGCTGACTTCTAGCCACGCCCCTCTGCCATATGCATAACACAAAATAAAACTACAGAAATTCGTATGCGCTCAAAACGTAATAAATAATATTTTCAAAACTCATATGCCAAAATCACACATGCAAACCATAGTATGTGTATGTGCGTGTGTGTGTTGAGAGGGGGGCAAAAATACGCCCCCCCCCAAATAACAATGCATAAATATGTTTAAAGTGGAAGCTTTTAAGGGTCGAACAAACACTTCAAAAATATTGCAGCAAATTTATGCGTTGGTCAAAAAATATGAAACGCATAAACAGCAGAAAGGAAAACTCACAGAATTGTTGTGGGTCGGAAAATGGGGAAAACCCCGACAGTAATAATTGAGTGTTCAAGAAATAGGAGAAAACATTCAATTTAAATGTCATGCCAGCAAAAATAAAATTCGTGGGAAAATCATGCGGGACGGAAAATCATTGTTAGCATAAATTGAAATAAGTCGATCAAAGGGGATTTTGTGGCATGTTTTGCTGTCTGTGTGTGTGGAAAGTCTATAAACTATATTGCGAATTTATATTATTCGAATATATATATATGGTGGGATATACATACCTGATCGCTTTGTGCTGTTTCGGTCACCGAAACATCATTGCCAGACATTTTAGAAACCTCTCGATTCCTTTTTTTATATTATGTGCATAAATTTAACAGTTTGTAACTATTATTGAAACAGAAACAGGAGATAAAAATGCGTATAAAATATTTGTTCAATTTGAGAGTTATTTGCGGACAATTTGAGTATTTATTTTGAATTTGATTTATCGCACAAATCTTTAGTCATGTCATTCACAATTCTTTTATTTTTATTATTTGTTGCAATCGGAGTTTGTTTGGCTTTGATGGCAAATATTTATTCACATCACTGTCTTTTTTTTATATATATATGTATATATAGAGTTTCATTTTAATGCCAACTGATGACAGAGATTTATTATTGTTTGTTGGAGCAAGTCGGTCAACGTTTGACTAAATCAAAAGCGTATTTATTTACTTACTTATTTATTTAGTTATATATGTATATTTATAAATTTTAACTAAATTTATTTTGCATATTATTTGTATGAAGCTGGTGGGTTGCTCGCTTCAAGAATTCTATTTTCAAAAAACATTTGTTATATTTGCTTAAAGCACACACACACACATACACCCCGAAACAATGTCTTGATCTTGTGGCTTAACCCAAAATTTGTTATTTGTTGTCCTATCTCAGGGACAGGAATTTGCCGCCTGTCATTTAATGCAAATTAAGCAATTTCAACAACAAATAAACGAAATGCGTAGAAAACAAATTTCTGTGGTACATTTGCGTAACAAACTAAAGAACATTAGAGCGCAACGAATACAGTTACTTAGAGTAGTATTTGTGTACATTTGGCTTTCCTTTCTGTTCTCTTATTTTTCTTTTTTTCTTTTTCTTTTGGGTTCGTCGCATTGCACATAACTCGTTACTCATACGCAGTGTTGCCTGGCGGTATTTTTTTCTCGTTTTAAAATTGTCAGCGGCGCAAAACGAGAGTCTCTGTCTCTGTATCTGTATCTGTGGTAGACAATGGCAAGTTGGGCATTCTTCGGGCTCAAAGTAAAAATAAACAACAAATATAAAATACGAAAGAAATTGAAATTGCGTATACGATACGTAACCCCAAAATAAAAAGACAGCCCCAAGGCGACCCCCACACACACACACAAACACACACGCTCACAAACATTTAAGTCGTATACAAACACAAACAAAAGTAGGTAAGAACTGCGTTGCGACACTGTAAACAAAAGGAACAGCGAAACAACTGAGGAAAGTAGAGTTGATGTTGCCCAACATCATCAAATCTCGTACCAATAAATGTTTACTTGAAATGTAATAAATATTTATTAACTATATGTGCCACAATTAAAATATAACATTTTTTTTAAAATATTTTATTTTTTCTAAATTTTAAAATTTAGAAATATATAGTGATTAACTATATATGCAACAATTAAATATTGATATATTTTATATTTTTGCAATTT
Organism: Drosophila quadrilineata; assembly: GCA_018150725.1. Classification (NCBI taxonomy): domain Eukaryota; kingdom Metazoa; phylum Arthropoda; class Insecta; order Diptera; family Drosophilidae; genus Drosophila; species Drosophila quadrilineata. The sequence goes on along the minus strand of JAECWN010000219.1, from coordinate 7,964,783 downwards.
ATATGGTATATTTATTTCGACAGAATAAAATGAAAATTTTCACTTGAATTGGGCACTTTTTTAAATGTAATAATAAGATTTATTAAGTATATATGCTACAATTAAATTTTAACATTTTCTTTTAATTTTCGAAATGAATATAGTATATTTAATGGAAACTAATAAAAATTCAAATTTTTACTTGAATTGGGCACAATTTTTTAAATCCAATAAATATTTATAAACTATATGTGATTCAATTAAATATTCCCAGTTTTATTTTTTTTTTCAAATGATATAAAAATTTGTATATTTAATTGGAAAAATTAAAATTAAAACTTTTACTTGAATTGGTCACATTTTCTTAAATCTAATAAATTTTTATTAACTATATAAGCCACAATTCAAATTTGATCAATTTTCACTGTAAATGAAATAGAAATAAATAAAAAATAAAAAAATAATATATATTTTTTTTTAAAAACCTTCTACACAACTCCATCATACCTTCCTACCTTGGGTACGTGCTACGAAAATTGTAAAAAAAATTGCAAGTAAATCGTTGCCGGAAAAACGAGAAAATGTGATAAATGTGCGGTGGCCTTTGTGCTAATGTGCTTGAAAATATGTGACAACAGCAGCATCAGTCGAAAACGATTTCGAAAACGATGTCGAAGCATGGGTAATGGCCATTTAAAGTGCCGTCAAACGATATTGAAAACGAAAGGGTTGAGCAGCCAACAAAAATTTGTCCCAAATATCTAATATTACTACCCATTTTCTATTTTCCGTTTTCCATTTCTATTATGCGTTAATAAATATTGCGCCCAGTTTAAGAAACTTGCCCAAGTTGGGCAGAAGTCTAATGACCGACCATCAATCAGTAGACTCCTAAAATTGACCAAGTAAAAACATTCTACTCCTCTGTCTGAATATACTACATACTAAATATTAGGCTCAGCTGTCATTTGGCTGCAAGTTCATTAAAATTAAATGAGCTAAAAAGCGTTCAGCAATTTGTTGTCAAATAAAATTGGGGGACATTTTTTTTTTTTTGACAAACAAATTACATCGACTAACTTACATTCCATTCTGTGGTGGAAGATAATTTTAGGGGAACTTTTAGATGTTGAGAACTAGACGAGGTGCATAGTTATCGGTAGTAGCTATATATCGATATTATCAGAATAATATATATATAAATTTATAATGAAATATTTTATGTAAAATAAATTTAAAAAAAATAAAAATTAAAGAAAAACATTTATTAGATTGCTCTTTCATGCAGGAAATATAATATTGAATCAAAAATAAATTTATAGTTACATTTTAAATTAAATTAAAAAAAAAAATTAAAATTAAAAAAATATATATTAAATTGCGCTTTCATGTAGGAAATTTAATAATGAATCAAAAATAAATTTATAGTAACATTTAAATTAAATTTTTAATGTGAAATAAATTTAAAAAAAATTAAAAAAAAATATATTAAATTGCGCTTTCATACAGCAAATATAATAATGAATCATAAATAAATTTATGGTAAAATTTAAATTAAAAATTTTAAGTGAATTATTTTTTATAATCATTTAATGAATTTATTTATTTCTTGAAAAATATACTTCTAATTTATCTTAGAAGTATAGTAAAAAATGTAGAAAACTTCAAAGATATTAAAAATATTTTCATAATAAAAAATAAATATTTTTAAAATCATCTATACTTTATTTATAAAATTATAAAAATTATTAAGTAATATATATTGAGATTTCCAATCAATTATTTGACGCTGTTTCTGTTGATTTAGAAACTCTGTCAATACAAAATATATAAATTTTATAAATGCTTAACTGTGTTAATCTCTAAGATTCAGTTTGTATTTTCCTCTAGCATAAGATTATCCCAGTTTTTTTTAACTCTTTACAATTCTTTCCTTCGTCTGCTAATATCATAATTATTTAAGTCACATTTTTGACAAATTTCTGGCTTGAAAAACAATGTGGCTATAAAAAGAAAATAAATTTAAAAAAAATGTAAAGCAAAATTAATGAAAGCTTGTTTGGGAAGTGAGAAGTGCGGTTGCAGCAGCGTGGGCGTTGGCGGTGGTTGAGCAGTGATTTGTGGGGGGGCGTGGGTTTGGCGGTGGCTGGATGGGCGTACTGGTGGGTGTGTGTGTGTGGGTGTGGGAGGGGGGTGGGGTGCAGAGTAACTATAAATTTGCCGGATCGTGGACCAATGTTGGCCACTTGGTTGCTTGGTTAGTTGGCTTGGATAGTTGGGAATGCACTGAAATTTATATGCCACCAGCTGCTTGTCCGCCTACCCACACACGCACACACACCCGCACACACACTCGCACACACACATATACGAACAGTAGCATACTCTATGTAGATATAAAGACACACTCATACAGAGACACTCTTAACTATGGACGCGCTCGAAGTTCTTTGTTATGCAAGTTAATCCTTTTTATAGCTATTGTTCAGCGCATCAAAGAGAGAGACAGACAGACAGAGAGAGAGAGAGAGTGAGATGGAGAGAGAGAGAGAGAGACAGAGGAGAGTTGAGAGAAGTGAAGGGTTTTTAAAAAGTGCGGTAATAGGAGGATATAGGCACGCCTAGCGCATTTGTTGCAATGTTATGCAGCAGAACAGAGAGAGAGAGAGACAGAGAGACAGAGAGACAGAGAGAGATAGAGAGTGAGTGAGTGAGGGAGATAGCTAGCGCTGGCAGCTGTAGCACATGTCACTGCATTTTTCAGCGAGTCGAAGCGAGGCAAGACACATGCAACACATATTAGCTGCCACATTGTGTGGCACGCGGCATGCAACGCAGAAAAAGGGCTCGGCGTTGATGTATATATGCGCATCTATTTGAGAAGGCACACCCACACACCCATCCAAACACACACACACACACACCCACTTAGATGCATACATACATATATCAAATCTGGTGCAGGGCTGTTGCAAGTGTTTGTGCGGCATGCCGCAAATTCATTATTATTTCTGCCCCTCAACGCCCACGGAGGGAGTGACGGCAGCTGCAACTGCAACTGCAGCTTCTTCCTTAGTTTGCTGCATAAACAAACACTCAGCATATGAAGTGGATAAGCAGCTGGAGAAGAAGAAGAAGAAGCAGTAGCAGTAACTGGTGAAGAAGAAGAAGCAGTAGCAGTAACTGAAGAAGAAGAAGCAGCAGCAACAGCAACTCCACAATAACTTCGCGAAAATGAAAACCGTTTCACAGTTGAAATAAATAAAATAAGAAGAAAATAAAAAAAAAACTCAACTTTGCCACCGCCAAGTGAATCCATCCATAAAGAGCTTAAAGTTGACCCCACATATTTGTCAACCCCCTCCCCTCTCTTACCCCTCAGGCACAGTGAGTGGCAAAAGTTGTTGTATACGTAACGTTGTTTGGGCCTCTTGGGCATTTGTCGTTAATATCAATTTGATTGCCGTTTATTTGGTGTGCATTATTTGCAATGCTTTGACCTCTGAACTCTGTCACGTAATATCCTCGACATGACTGAGAAAAAAACAGAGACAAATATAGCGATAGAGTGAGACAGTGAGACAGAGAGAGAGAGAGAGACAGAAATGCATTCAGCATTTTTACTCAGAGCTGCAATTTCTCATTTTAATAAAAATGCAAATGACTCTGGAAAAGCACAAAGTGAAGAAATGATGCTGCCATCTTGCTGCACTTCCCCTCTCTTGGCATTGCAACCCCTCTGGCCTGTCACATATCCTTGCTATCCTTGCCATCATTGCTCCCAGCTGTCGTCTGTCTTTCCTTTCGGAGGGGGGTCCGAGGTTCAGTGCATTTTTCTTATATTTAACGTTGGTAAAACTTTTCGATTTTTTAGCTTTTGGCGGCTAAAACAAAATGAACAACAATAACAACAAGCAAAGGGAGAGGGTGACAGAGAGAGAGAGAGAGAGAGAGAGAGAGGGGGCGGGAGAGAGGGAAGAGAAAAGAGAAAAGGATAAACAGGAAATGGAGAGAAGTTTGCAAGAAGTCAAGCGAATTTCGGGGAAAGCAACGATGATGAATTTCAGCAAAATTGTTTTCTAACTACAAAATTGAAAACATGCCAAAAAAAAAAAACAAAAAGTTGAAGCTTCAAGTCTTTAACTAATCAATGCAGCTTCAAATACTTGAATTGATTTATTAATTAATTGATAATAAATTAATTTCGACAAATGACAATTACAGCCAATAAATCGAAGACAAAGAGGACAATAGAGCTGCCAGCATAAATGGAAATTTCTCATAGGATGTCTAACAATGGAAAATTGCAGGCAACTGTAGTAGGTGTTGGACGGCATTGTCCGTGCTTCTATATGATAACAGCGAAAGAAGATATTATTTAGCTAATATTCGTAAAAGTTAATTTAAGTTAATTAAAGTTAATAATTTCTCAATTATTTTTTTTTTATAAATACACAAAAATTTTTAAAAATTAGTAACAATAAAAATTTAATTTAATTAATTATTAGTTTAATAATTTCAAAAATTAGAAAATTTTCAATATTCAATATTATTAAGATTTTAATCATTTATTATATTATATTTATTAATTATAAATAATTCAATATGTAAATATATAATTTTTTAAATATTTAATATTAAGAATATCTTTTAAAAAAATATGTCCAATATTTTAAATGACATTCCTTAGGTGTTACAAATTCATTAATGAATTTTTATGTTGCTTTTCAACTATTTTCTTAAATTTTCAATGTCTCCATGCCAAACATTATTAAAGAGAACCTTCCAATCTTATCAAACTGCCGATAAATTGAGAATTTATGAGAATATTAAAAATTCATTCTGCAAGGAAATAACATAAGTTTTTATCTTAAAAACAATTAACTAATTGTGCCAATAAATTGAGCGTGGATAAGAAAATCGATTATATCACTAAAGTAGCAAAAGAAAACCAATAATATATGTATATCAGCTTGAAATAAATCATTTTAAAGTAATACTATAATCAATTAAACTACATATTTAATTTTAATTTTTTTCGAATTCTTTTGCTGTTCTAAAAAGTTACAGAAATTTTTTTGTAGTGTATTCAAAGCAACCTTCCCATAAATTACTCATCGATTCCCAGAGAAATTTATTTCTTATCTGATTTCGCAGCAACGGTCTTGATCAAATTCATGATATTGGTGGATGCCTTTTCAGGCGTCCTGGCAGATGTTGTGGGCGTGGTAGTAACGGGTTTGCTATCGGCCGGTTTGGAACAGAATTTCTGCAGAGCGGATTGGACACGTTCGGCATTGCTGCCCACAAATTGCTCGAGCTTCACTTTGTTCTTGATGATGACAAAGGAGGGCATCGAACTGATGTCATACTCCTCGGCCAGCTCCACATTGTCATCCACATCGATCTTCAGCACCAGCAAACAGTCCTCATACTCATCGGCCATCTTCTCGATGTGCGGACCAATGATGGCGCAAGGACCACACCAAGTGGCAAAGAACTCCACCAGGACATGCTTGTTGCCGGCCTCATCCACAATCTTATCGAAATCAGATTTCGATGCGATGGAAATGACCTTTGTGCTACTCGTGGTGGTCTTGGTCTTGTTCTTGTCTCGGCTACTTACAGTTGCCATAATGATTTTATTTAAATTTTAAACTGCCGCAATTTAGAAGGGGTCTAAAATATTAGAAATTTTGTACTTTTGTAAAAATAACTAATAATTTTCCGATTTTCTCTTGACATTTAAAACGAAGCTAAGCAAAGGGAGAAGTGAATTTGATATTGAAAATAGTTCACTAAAAAGATGTATATTTTTATATACATATTATTGCAGCAGAAGTATTTAAAAATATATATATATATATATTTATATATATATATTTACAAACCACTCAAAAAGGCATTTTTTTTTTTATTTATGTTATATTATAGATCTTTTATATATTTTATAAATTTTCACTTTTCATAGCCACAACTGCGCAACAATTTTAGCAATTTTTTAGCCTTTCTGTTTTTGGTTGAATATAATTTTGAAATTACATAAAATATAGTTATATTAAAATATTATTTCAGATTGATGGTTTTCAATTTTTTTCCTGCTTTTGTCTAATTTTGGATATTAACACTTTAATGAAAGCTGAAATACCTTAATACCTTAAAATCAAAATATTTTATAAAAAAACAAAAAAAAATCTCAAAAAATTCTTCCATATAAAACTTTCCTAACTTGATCAATAAATTAATTTTCTAATAATACATTTCTTAATATTAAGAAGATTCTTTAGATTATTCACTTGTTAAATTTATTAAAAAAAATTAAATTAATCTAAATAATTAATTTATTCAAAAAGTTTAATTATTTTCAATTTTTTAATTTTTTTTTTTTTGGTTTTAATAAATTTAATAAGTGAAGAAGTAAAGTGTACAACTTCATTAAATAAAAAACAATTTAAAAAAAAATAAAAAGAATTAAATATTAAATGTTTTTTTAGTTGTTTCGTTTTAAAAGTATTTAATTTATATTTTTTATATTTAACTGCTCATATTACATAAAGTTCTGAGTTGAAGTTTAAATTGTATGCCATTTTATTGTTCACATTGTTTAAGTAGCTGCAATGTAATTATATCTATTGATAGTTTGCCACACACACAAATAATATAACATATACTATATATTATATATGGTATATAGAATATAAGATATAGTGTATAATATAGTATAAATGTTGTTTGGCAACATGGGGCGTTAAGTGAGAAAAAGGGCAGTCAAGTCTAAATAAAGTTCCGTTTGATGCGCTTCATTGCATGCATTATATGTGTGTGTGTGAATAAGTGTGTGTATATATATGTGTGTGTGTGTAGTTAGTAAGCTTAGCAGCATTTTGTCGCTTTTAGTTGCTCTCGTGTCTCTCTGCCTGTTTTGCTGTCAGTTTGTTGTCTGTTTGTTTGTTTGTCTTGTGTTGTGTTGTCTTGTCTTGCATTTGTCAAGAAGGAATAAAAGAAATGCAGTCTACACACTATACATATATATGTGTGTATGTGTGTGTGTGTGCTGTGGCAATGCGGTTGTGCTCTTATCGCTGCTGACTGTGTGTTTACCTTAGGGCTCTTTGTTGGCTTTCGTCTTGTCTTTTAACCTCTTAAAGTTGTTTTCTACTTTATGTATTCTTATTTGACTCGCAGATGTTGCAAGTCCTGTAGTACCGTTATCCTGTGGTGTGCGTTCGTCTTAGTTGTTGCAAATTCAGTTGTCGCTTAAAGCGTTCAAATCATACTTGACATTGAACCAACCAGAATAATGTGCTCGTTATATGACATGTCTGTCTGTCTGTGTGTTGCCACAGTTGCAGTTGCAGTTGCATAAACTAATGGCTGACAAATGACTGCATTTAGCTGCCACATGCACGCAGTCAGACAACGTGCAACCGGAAGTGGCAGCAGGTGCAGCTGTTAACCATGTGTTAAACGTATCAGTTTCAGTTCTATGTCACAGCATTTCAAAGTAAGGGAGAGATAGAGAGATAGAGAGAGAGATGGAGAGAGGGAGAGAGGCACAGTCAAGTGCACGACTTCCGCAGGCTGTGATTTCGTCCATAACCTACCCCACATCCCACACACCAGGGATACTGCTGACCTTGCAACAGTAACAGTCGCAACGTAACACGCGGCGTATGAGCAACGAGAATAATGAAAATGCCTGAGAAACAACAACAACAACCAGTGAAACATTTGAGTTCAGTAGTTTTCCGTTTCATTTTATTTGATTGTGAACATTTGGCATGTCAGAGAGCACAAAACTAAAATGGAAACAAGAAATGAAGAAATGTCGAGCAAAATGCCAGAGAAATAGCAAAAGTCACGTATGCGGCAAGACAAATTGCTTCAAGTGCATAGACACTGCCTGCCACTTTCATTCACTGCCAGTCACTCGGTCAGTTGGACAGTCAACTCACTCAGTCAGGCAACCATTCAGTCAGTCAGTCAACATTTCAGTTAGAGTTATTTATATATTGCGCATGATGCTAGCATATTTTTATTGCGGTCAACTATGAAATTCTTTTTTTTTTTTTTTTTTTTTGGTTAGAGCATCAAATGCTTGTCGCGTTTTATGCTGGCAAATCCAATTTCAATACCCTGTAGTATAGTGTAACTCAGAACCGTGTATACTTTTAAGGTCAGAAAATATTATCTTAGTATAACAAATTGTTCAAAATTGTAAAGGATCTGAAGTTTCCCAGCGTTTGCTTAGCAAAATTGAGGAAGGATTTAAAAAATATAAAATGTACATATTTTTATTAATAAAAAGTAGAAAAAAGATATACAGAAAACTGGTACACAAAAATATGAATTTATATTATAATCTAATAAATTTGAATGAATAATTTGAAGTTCAGATTCTCTACTTGTATCAATTTGCATAAAATATAAATATTTTTATTAATGAATGAATCATTTGTAATTCACATTCTTCACTAATTTCTGATTGCGTAAAATGTAAAAATTTTTATTAATAAACATGCAGCAAAAAAAAAATAGATTTATTGAAAATTGTTCAACAGAATATATGAATTTTTAACAATAATATATTTTTTTGCAGTGAAAATATCAACATTCATTTTGTTAGATTTTTAATAAATTTAATAATAAAATATATTCAATTTCATTTACTTTGAAATGCACAGAATATTATTTTGAAAGTTAAATCCTTTAAGACATACCAAAAATTTCAACATACATATTATCATAAAAGTATAACATTTTCAAACAGCGAAAATATAATTTTTTCTTCATTTTGCTCACCTCTATGTTCTCTTAAAAATATTTATTTTTTTTATTTTTTTAGCTTACCAAACTACAAATAGATACAGTTACCTCCACTTCTTTACACCCTTGCAATCCACAGGGTATTTTTTCAGTCAATCCTATCATCACTGAACCTCTCAATGTAACTTTCCCTTGGTTTACTTTCTAAATGTCAAATAGTGTCAGCAGTTAAAGTGTTCTTTAAATAATATTTATGATACTTTTCGCCCAGGCAATAAGTTGTTCAATAAATGTGGCACGCCGCATGCCACATGCCACATGCCACATGAGAGCACTGCTTGCGGCCAAACTACGTAGATACATGCTCTAAATGCTGCCATTGCTGAAAAGTATGCTACGAAAAAACACGTTTGCATTTCCCATGCATTACAGGCCAGCTGCAAATACAGTCTGCCATAAATGTCAGTTGCTCTAGAGAATGCCATTATCTGTATTCTATGCGGTTCACATAATTGGCTTGGACAACCATATACACTCCCTATCTCTCTCTCTCTCTCTCTCTCTCTGGAACTCTTAGTTTGTCTTGCTCTGGCATAAGTATAAACAATGCAATCATCTCATACCTTTCGCATAGAAATAACATGGCACGTTTAAGCATGTCCTTGTTGGCGTTGGCTTCGTTCGTTGTCGTGTACGAAACTGTCAAACTGACAAAATGATGAACAATCTGCAACAGGAGCCACAGCAACCGCACTAACAACCAACGACAGCACCACACCATCACCGTCACCAGCAACAACAACAACTGCCAAATTTTCGTTTAACAAGTTTATGAGGCTGCACAAGTCCAAGCGAATGAGGATACAAGTCCATGCATTTGGATTTTGGAGTGCGTTGCGGACCTCAAAACAGCTGCCGCTGCTGCTGCTGCTGGCAGCCTCTATCTACCTCTCTCTCTCTCACTATCTATCTCTTTCTGTCTCTTTCTATGCCGTTCTCTTGAAGCGTCACGCGTTGCGTGCGACGTTTGCTGCATTCGAGTGTCAAAAACCAAGGCACATTTACATTCATGCTGTGCCCATTGTAGTCAGTGGCACTCCTCCTCTCTCTGTCTCTCTCTCCTCTCTCTCTCTCTCTTTATCTATCTCTCTCTCTCTCTCTATCTATTTCTCTTTCTCTGCCTTTGTCAACGTGCAAAATCTCTCAAATTTTATTATGCTCGAATTTGCTGGGACTTCACAGCTGCCACAACCTACAACCTACAGAACCTGCAACCTACAGAACCTACAGCCTGCTGTCAACCTACGTCCTTTGTCTGCTTACCCCCTCCCGTTGCCTTATTGCCTGGCGCTTTTATGGCGCTTAACGTCAGCCCATTACCAGGCAGTGGAATCAAGCTGAGCAACAACTTGAACATCACAGCTTCAACACTCCCAACCAACAACCAACAATCTACAACCTACAACCTCAGAACCTACAAATGATGCGGCGCATCAGCAGCAGCTTCTGCTACAGCTTCAGCTTTTGGGGGGCTTCACATTGACAGTTGGCATTTTGGCAGAGCTGACAAAACGTGGCGCGTCCTCAGCTTGTAATGAGCCCCCTCACACACACTCACACACACTCACACACACACTCTCTCTTTGTATGGGTGTGAGTGTGTGGCAGGCAAATCCACGCCTGGATTTGTGCTGTCTTATGGCACTGGCAGCGCCTCCAGATGAGCCCATACATTTTTACAAGCTGCTAATGTGGGCTTTATAGGGAACCGACCCTCCCAACTTTGCCTCTTCTTAAGCCCAGGCTGAGACTGCAGCCATTTATGAAGAGCTCACAGAAAATTTATAGCAACTTTAAGGCATTTATTTCAGGGCTTTTTCCTAACTGTTACCTACAGAGAGGCAAATTGAAACCCTGCTTACCGCAATCTTCATTAGTGCAATTAATCATCCAGAAATGCAAATATTTCAATCGACTTCAACTAATCAATATATATACATTTATATATATATATATAAATATATAGATGTATGTATGCTCACTTCAATCAATCAACTGTCAGGTTAGAAATCATCAGCAGGAGCAGCTTAGGATCCCAATCTCTGGGGATAAGAAAAAAGGGTAAAGGCAAAAAAAAAGGTTTATTTACTTCCCCCCAAAAGTTCTCTTACTTTGGGGGCATTAAAAACCACATGTGCTGCAACAACAAAACATTTTATGCTCCAACTGGTTAACGGTAGGTGCCCCCAAACAGGTGGCAAAGGGGGGGGGGAGGAGAGGTGGCTGAGGGGTTGCTTTTGGGTCTCGGTAACTTGGTTTTAGCCTGTCTTCGTAACAAGCTGCGTCAACAAACTAAACCACTTTGAAATTAACACGTTACATTGACATTGACAGCTTTATGCGTGGCATGCCGAGTGTCGAGTGTCGAGTATCGAGCAACGGGGTTGTCAATTTTAGCTAAGAGCCATCAAGAGGAAGAGAAGGGTGCAAGGGAGGGGGTGTCTGCCAGGAGCAGACATGCTGCTGTAACTGTAGCCATAGCTGTCAGCCACAGTTTGAGTTAAAGGCATGCCAAACGATGTGGCAAATATGGGAGGTGTGCTTGCCTCGTGCCTCGTGCCACACGCCACACTCCCCACCCCTTATGCCGGAAGGCGCGCAAAAAAGGCAATTTCCGTTGCGGCATAAGTAACGGCTACAACTCTACATGTATACGTGTGTGTGTGTGTGAGTGTGTGTATTAAGTGTGTATGTGTGTGCGTAGTTTTTATGCTTTGGCATTCAGCGAAACGAAAATTACCAATTCAAATGTCAGCAGTCGTGGTAAAAGCAACCAAAACATGCCTAACTTGCCTCCATATACTCTTCTCTCTTTTTCACCCCTCTCTCTCTATATATATATATCCCTCTCTCTCTCTCTCGCAGTTCTCTCCTCTTCACACTTGACGCGAAATTAAATTCAGTGTCAATTCGGTATTTCCATGTAGCGTGTAGCTAACGAGGGATCAGCTGTTGTTGCCTCTGCCAACCCCATCCCCAATTCCAATTCCAACACCAACCCCAACCTCATGTTCATCCCCATCCCCATCCCTTAGCCTTCGTCTGTTCGTAATCAGTTGCCGAAAAATGCGCCACATTTAGTCGAGACAAATTGTTGTGCAAAAGAGTCTTAAGCACTCCACATTACACCCATTACCCCCGAAGATCCCTCACCCTCCCCCTACTAAAATATATATTTTCTGGTCTCTTGCCTCACATACCACTTGAGAAGCCCATCAAAGAGGCATATTATAAGCTAAGGGTCGAAAATCAAACACTTTTTTAGATCTAAATAGATTTGATTGAAATTTTTTTTTCATTTCTCATAACAATTTCAAATGCCATTAGTTATTTTGGCTTTTAAAATTTATTGCACAAGAGCCAAAACAAATTTTTGTATTTTAATATATACAAAAATAATTAGAATTTATTATTTATTGCTATATTTATTATTATATATTTTTAGATTTATCAATTAGGAAAAGTATAATCTGATATCTTTTGGATAACTTTAAAATATTTCAATATTTTTTCTTATTAGCGTAAAAAATATATATTCTACTCATATTCTACTCAGAGAAATATTTCATTGCTATTATATAATTTTTGTTTTTTTTTTTTATTTAATAAGTGAAGAATCTGTATATTGCTGTAACATAAAATAATTTAGCTCAAATGAAAAACTCTGAAATATCCTAGAACAATAAAAAGAATTCTAAATTCAGAAATATTTCAATTTTCTTTAGTGGTTGTTTTGTTATATTAATTGATATTTAATTTACTGTTAAATTGTTATAATTAATAAATTAAAAAATAACATAAGTATCACAATAAAATGAAATAAAATACATTAAATGTTTCTAACAATTTCTTCTCCATCTGTTAATGTATTCAATATAATTCTAATTTTATATTTTAAATATTTAATATATATAATTTAATTATTTTTAAATTTAATTTTAATTTTACATTTAATTTTAAATTTCTGTCGACTGTGTATAGTTGACATTAAATAAATAAATAAATAAATAAAAATTAACTATATAAACTGAGATGCGTATACGTAATATGCTGCGTATACTTAATATTTTTCTAGGATATTTCTTAGACTTTCATGTATTACTTTTCCCACTTGCGTTGCTCCCATTTCTTTTTTTCACTGGCTTTTAATTTTTGGTGCGTGCCCAAGCGAAAGAATTTATGCCCTTCTGCTTTTACACAAAATTAGTTAAAGCTGCTCCTTCAAGAGGACGAGTGGCAAGTGGGGACCTCCAGTTCGGGTTGCTGGCAATGAAAAGTGCAAGTGCTGCAAAAGTAAACTGTGTGGAAACATTCAAGGAGTCTACATTTTTCCACTGCCCTTCATTTAATGGGGGGTGTCCTTGCCAGCCTGCCCACCCTCAACAAAGAAAGGATTTCACATAACGGCACAGCAACTGAAACTTGTTAAATTCCTCAAAAATTGACTTCAGTTATGAACATGGCCATAAAGTTCTAAAGTAACATATATACGAAATCGAGGAATACTTATCTCGACCTTTTGGCCGACAATATATATGATAATCTTTATTAAGTGCCGCATAAAGATAAGTTTATTTACGATTAACTAACTATGTAATCAAATTGAGTTGATTTACAGTAGAAACGCAAAGTTTATTGGAAACTTGTGACTGATAAGCGAAAAGTGTGGGACATGGAGAATTATGGGAAAGAAATACAATCCCGAAAATTATATAAAAATTATAAAGTTATCGGATGTATTTTCATAGAATTAAAGTACAAATAGCATATAGTTAATTCTATTGAAAAAATTAAAAATGGAGATAGATATTTGAAAAGAAGATTGTTGAAAATTGCATTAAAAATGTTGTGGTTAAATTATTTATTTTAATAAAATTATTTAACAAATAGAAAATGTTCATTACTTGAAATACGTATAGGGAAACATTAAATTTAAATAACAGCACAGTAAGAAGAACAAATTTGAAAATTATTTAAAAAAAATATAAAAAATATATAAACATTTTTAATATTTCTTAATTTGAAGGTCTTTCAATTGCTAAAAGATTAGTTTAAATAAATTAAATATTTTAAAATTTTTATTAAAATATGAAATATATGTATATAGAAAATAAATTAAATATTTTAAAATTATTATTAAAATGTGAAATATATGTATACATTTTAATAACATTTATAAATTTGAACATCTATCAATTGCCATTAGTAAAAGTAATGAGGTTTAGTTAAAGATTAGTATACATTTTCATTTAAGAATAAATGTGCTGCTTGAATACATTGCAGATTCATTCTCTCGCTTGAACTAGTTCCAGCTAAAGTTGAAAGCAATCAGCGCTCGTTTGAACTAGTTCGCTCCAATAAAAGAGAGCCAAAGTTTAGTGCCTTTTTAGAACCACTCCCTCTCTCTCACTCTCTCTCGCTGTATGTCTGTCTCCGTCGCTCTATAAAATTGGCAGACGACGAAAAGAGAGAGAGAGAAAAAAAGATATCTTTGCATTCAACGATTTGATTGCCTTTTGATGTTTTGTGCCCACTTCACAATATTCTTGCTTTGACAACGAAAATTACATTGCAAGCGGAAACAAATGCCAAAAAATACGTAAAACAACAAAAAAAAAAATAGAATGAAAAGGACAGACAGATAAGAACAAAGACAAAACGAAAGAGATGGATGCTGGCAGCATAAAAACAATTGATTTGTTGCGTTAGCAATTTGTTTACATGCAATAAATTTGCAAATCAACGATAATGCAATTTATTTGCTTACAACTCAACACACATATAAACATATATACATATATATATATAAATATATATATTCGATTTTTTTTGCTGCTTCTCTGTCCATGATTCGGTCTTTATTATTGCAATCGAATGCGAATATATCGAATACTTGTAGTCGTGTTGTTAGCAATTTTTATGGCCTGTCCAAGCGGAAAAAACTTTGTCCAGTTTATTGGAATTTCTGCGTGTGTGCGAGAATTTATGGCGCTCACTGTGGGCCTCTTATGTCATATTGTACCACGAATCTTTTTTTTATTCTATTTCCATTCTTTTTTTTTAGGTAAGTGTGCAATTTTTATTAGTTAAATTTGAGCATTATTAATGCGTTTGTTTTCAGTTGATTATCAATTATTTACGCACTAATTGCGTAAAGCAATAATTTTGTTTAAAGACATAATAAATAATAAATTCTTGCTAATTTCAACTTTAAAGTCAATTTGCTGTGCAATTAATACGAGTTGCATACAAATTTAGTTCTTTATTTCCAGCTTCAATTCATTTAGTTGTATGTCTATATAGAAAACATATATTTTTATCTTGTTGCACAAAATCCCACACAAAAACCACAAATAACTCAATTCGAAATCCAAGTGGATCCTAATTGAACCATCTAATTGTCATATAAATTTTCAATTTTATGGCTAAAGTGAGAGAGAAGAGGGAGGTGGCATGCTAACCGCAGTTAAGCCAGCTTAAGACCAACAACAAACATAACAATAAGCAGCAGTAATAGTAGAAGAAGAAGAAGCTAACGTAGAAGAAGAAGAAGAATAAGAAGAAGAAGAGTAGTAGTAGAAGAAGAAGCAGCAGCTGTAGAAAAGTTCAATTTGAGTGCTCAGTTAAGTTTTAGAGTTCTAAGAGAGAGAGAGAGAGAGAGAAGTGACTTCTTGTATCGTAAATATTTACGATTTACATAAAGTTTTATTTTTCAAAATGAGCGGCATTTTCCAAGTTTTTCTGTTTGCCATGCTCTGCTCTCTTTCTTCTTTCGTTCTCTATCCCCTATACCCTATCCCTATCCCTATCCCTATACCTATCCCATTTCATTGTGCTGTTTTGCTCGACAGTTAATTGAAGTGCGTGCTTATGAACTTGGTTACAGAATCCCTCTGCTCCTCCCTACATTCGTCCTTCTCTACTGCCCACTCTCTCTCTCTTTAACGGGTTTCTCTTTATTGTTGTGCTTCGTCTAAGCTGCAACTCATGAGCTGCAGCAGCCACAGCATCTAGAGAAATGGCAAGTGGGCGGAGCAAGAGGGGAGTCCATGCAGTTAGTTGAAAACAATTTCATAGCTCAGTTTGGTATTTTTCTTCTGCTTCTTCTTCGCTTCTTCGTATATTTTTCCCCAGGACTCTTCAAGCTCTACAAATGTAAATGAAAGTTTTTCTGTTCGTATTCGCATTGCATTTGCTCATTGATATGCCAGGACTAAGCAACAGAGAGGCTGATGTTATTTCCTTTGTAATGCGCCTAAAAGCATGCTTCGACTTTCGCAACAAGCATGGAATTATCATTGTCTTGTAATTGCCGCACGTTTCACATTACGAATCTGTCTGCCGCACATGAGACGTGTCTTTGATGCTACCCAAAACACAGTATCCTGAAAAAAGCAAAAAAAAAAAAACAAAACCAAAAAAAAACACTAAAAATGTCTCTACGTGAACTAAGTTTAGTTAGTTTTTGTTTAGTTGCTGTAAATCGTACTATGATCAGGAAAAGTTTTTAAACTCTGATTCTATTGTTAAAAAACGAAGTTAATTTCAAAATGCATCAGATTTTGAAAATATTATAATTTTAAAATTCAAATTTCAAGGATATACATTAAAAATATGGAAAAATAAATTCATGTTTTAAATACATATTTTTAAATTTGAAGTGCATTAATATTTTCAAAACTTGTTTGAAAAAATATTCAATTATAACATATTAAATTTCTGTAAATAAATATTAATATAGAAAATAATATAAATAATTTCTAAAGTTATAAATAAAAAATAAAAAAAAAATGCAGTTTTTTTTTAAAACAAGTATGAAGTTTTTAAAATTGAAAAAAAAATACATGAATTAAAAATTTTTTAAAATACATATATTTGCAATTTGTTTTATTTACAATAGAAACAATAGATAAAATTAATTAAGTGAAGTGAAGTAAAGTGAGGTAAGCCGAAAATCTGTTTACTAATTTCCACTTAAATTTAAAATTTCAATATTATTGTAGGGTATCTACACGTCGTTCAACATTTACTCAAACATCTTTTTGTGGAGTTTGCTCTCTTAAAAACTTTTCAATATGGGCGCCGAGTATAACTTCTGTTTGACATGTAAGTCTCGCCATACTTGGGCACACCTCTCTGTGCCTGTCCAACCACACACAAACACACACACACACACACACACACACACACACGCGTATTTATATATGTATGGGTGTGTGTGTGTGACACACATACAAAAGTGTGTCTGCAATATGCTGGCAACAGAAAATTCAGCACTTGGCAGGCTTCAATGCTCATTGCCAGACTGTTGACATTTTAATAAAAATTATTTCAGTGCATTCGCCGCATTGCAGACACGCCCCCTTTGGAAAGGATTGGGAGACTGAAGTTTGTGGCAGCATTAAGGACACTTGAAAAATGCAATGTTCATAAAATGTAGTCGTAACATGGTATTCTCATATTTGGCAACTCAAGCGAAAAACAAATTATATTCCACTGAATTTCTAATTGCAGTCGGGGATTTATTTTTAAAATAAAATTTTGATTTTTTAATATATTGATCACTGCCTTAAGAGCATATTTAAAAATTGTTTAAATTTAGTAATTTTATAGCAGAAAGTCTAATTAAATCTATACACTCCTGCCCATATTTACACGACACCTCGAAAATTTTACTTTCGACCTTCGTAGGAGAGTAAAATTTTTGAGGTGTCGTATAAATATGGGCAGGAGTGTATTATATAATTTTTGAAATAAATATATATGGAGAACTATTTGAAATGCATTTTAAAAAATTATTTCTATTTAACAATTTTATAACAGAAACATATTATTAATTTCAAAAAATTAAATTACTAATATATTGTTGATTTAACATTTCAATTTATTGACAACTGTTTAAGGTGCATATTTAAAAATTGTTTATTCTTAACAATTTAATAGCAGAAATATATATTTAATTCAAAATTATATATTGATTCGAATATTTAATTTTACTTTTCAATTTATAGAAAACTATTTTAAATGCATTTTTAAAAATAAATTTGTTTATATTTAATAATTTTATTGCAGAAGTATTTAATTAGTTCAAATTTATATAATTTTTCAAATCTTCAATTTAACATTTAAATTTATAGGAAACTATTCTAAATAAATATTTTAAAAGTAATTGCTATTTAACATTTTTACAACAGAAGCATTTTTTTTAATTTAAAAACATTATATTTTTTAAATATTTAACTTAACATTTAAATTTATTGATAGCTTACTTTAATTGCATGACTAAAAATAATTTCCATGAACAATTTTATAACTGAGATATTTAAATGCGCTTCAATAAATTTTGTTGGACTTTGCATAACATTAAAAATTGCACCGTTAACTAATTATATAATATATAGCTGGAATATGCGCATGAAATGAAAATTATTTGTTATATTTATACTTTTTTTTTATAAATTTTTTGCTTGCTAAATTAGCTGCCACAAATCGCACATAATTCAATTTAACGCTCTGGAAATACGAACTGCGCTTAGTGGGTGGGGGGGGGCACTCCCAAAAAGTATGCTACAAATTGTTGGCCGGTCGCAATTGCGGGACTCGCAAATAAATTTCAAGTTTTCCGGCCAGTTTGCAGTGTTTCCTTTACTCCCTAACTTTCTTTTTTTTTAACTGATTCGAAAGTAATAAAGTTTTATGGCACCAGCCAATTAGCGAACTACGTAGGCCAACTGGCGCCCAACTATGACGGCTAAAACACCATTAACCCCATCTTGGAGTTCGTGGCCAAAACCAACTTCAACTCCGATTGGGACGCATAGTAATCTGGCCACATAATTTCATTGAATATTATGGCCATGCATGGCGTGATCTTAGAGCATTTCACATTATTAGTCATTGTGGCTTAGGATTCGACTCGTCCTTGGACTTGCCAGGACTTGCCTGTCCTGGACATGCTTATCAGGCTTATCAGCTGACTGGGCCAAAACTGCCCAAAACTTTGGCTATGAACTCTATACAAAATGTCTGGCAATTTGTTGACAGCCACTGCGTAGATAAGGATACACAAAAGGAGCAGGCTGAAGAGGGGGGAGGGAGGGGAGGAAGGCAGGACTAAGCATAGCTCGTAAATAATTATAATTTAAGCTTGCCGAACACTGACTGTATTAATTATTATTATTGTGTGAAATCTGTGTAAATTGTTGTTAATTGCAAATAACTAATTCAGTTAGAAAATTATGCAATTATTTAAGTTGCCAAACAAATTATTTACAAGTTGAATTGCATGCAATTAATCAGCTTAAAGGACTTTGAACAAGTCTGTATATCATCAAGGAATACATACTGCAAATGCAGGCCGTCCTTTCGATTAATGTCCTTTTAGTGTTGCCTTGCCTATTACCACAAATTATATATACACCTCTTTCCAACTCTCAGCTCAATTATATAGATATATATATATATATATATATATATATATATATATATATATTTATTTTTTTTGGTAAACTGAAACCTTTGGCTAAAGTATCCTAACTATAATTGATTTTTTGCTCTTGCCGCAGCTACGCCTGCTGTTTTCTGTCTCCTGGTATATATATATTTTTTCTTTCGTCCTTGTCATTTCCTTTTTTCGGGCTGCTTTGGCTTTAATCTGGCCAAGTCAGTGGGGAGGGAAGTGGTTAGGAAACATGAAATTAAACAAGTAACAAGCATATGACCTGAGGTTAATCTCATGTTGGAGCATTTTATTTTGTATGTTGCGTATTTATTTGCTGTTATTCAGCATCAAAACAGGATTTTGGCTGCAGGCGCCATTTGCATTGATGAAACGCAAGAATGAAAATATTTAATAAATATTGCAAATATTTAATCAACATATGCCTTCCTCTAATCGCAAATTAAGCGCATTTCACTTCCCTTTACTAAACATAATTTGCTTGAAATACTCGCTTTTGGCAAAAAGTATCTTTGCTCAGGTTTTGTTTTTCTCAACTACATTTTATGGCGCTTTGATGTTTGCATAAAGTTCAAGTTCATAAAATTCTTTTATGTTTCACTTTGCCCTGGCACATTATTAAAACTAGTTTTGGCACACACATACACACACACACAGACACACCCACACACACATACAGAGTGTCAACTGTAGCGTGAGCTGGGAAGGATTTTAATTTGGCTTTGGCAAAACTTGGGCCAAAGTTTTTATTACCTTGTGCGGCTTGCCTGGTTATTAAATGGACGCACTTGCAATCTGTTTTATGGCCGACATTAATAAGCATTGTCCAGACACGAACACACACACACACACACACAGACACATCCTCACACATATTAATTTTCATACACGCAGAGTGTCAATTTAATGTTGCCTACATTTGGGCGCCGTCTACATTTGTTGCCTCGTTTCCTTTATGAAAATGAAATGTTTTAGCTTATTTAGCTGCAAAACTCATACAAGTGAATCTCCGAAATTTGTAGCACAGTGCACACACTTTGCAGTCTGCGATGCGTGCAATAAACATTATTCTGTTTTTGCCCCAAAAAAACACTCCTCTCAAGTTTCATCTGCACTTCTAACAGATGTTTGCCTCATAAGTCCACAACTGATGACGATTTAAGTATATTTGTGTATTTGTATTTGTATTTGTATATGTGTGTGTATTTTGTTATATCTATTATTGCCTTTTAAATGGCTTTTCGACGGCTGTCAAACAACTGTAAACAACGCCACAGTCAGACTCTCAGTTCGAGCCATAAAGTCGATAGATGTTCTATATAAATAATGTTCCCTCGTTTGATATCTATCTTTCTTTCTTCCCATACCAAGAACAACAACAACGAAAAAAAGGGTCAACTTCTAAAGGTCAATAATGGATTTTTATGGCAAGTGGAATGCGTTCGTACAGTTGGCAGGGGATGAACATTAAGTGCGGATTATTATATCCATTCCATCGAAAATCAACGAAAATCATTTGGAATTTGGCCAATTGGGGAATTCAACTGCGATCTGATGTAGCCAAAAAGGCAATTAGAAAAATTACTACAAAAACTGCTAAATGTTGCAATGGAAAAATTTTAAAAAATTTGCTTAAATTCTTTTCGAATGCAACATAATATAACATAAAAGACAACCAAAAAAAAAAAAAAAAACAGAAATATATTAATAAAGATACGAAATGTAAAAAATGTATTATAAATTTATTTAAATATTAATTTTTTTGTGAGTTTGCTTTTTATACAGTAATTTAATTTCTAAGATTTAGAGCTAATTTTTTTTAATAAATATGTCTACAATTTATAAATAAATTTTTATTTTATTGTAAAAATAGTTTGCTAATTTTTCAACAGATGCCAAGTGATAAATTTATTTCTTTAGTACCAGACTTTCTGAAAACAGATATTGAATTAGTTAATATTATTGAATTTGATATTTTAATATAAATTATTATTAATATTATATATTAATATGAATAATATTATTAATATTATAGAAACTTGTCATTTTTACTTTTAAAAGACACTATATAATTCAGTTCTCAATATGTAGTAATCAAAAAAATTCCCTAAATTATTATAACTCTATATTAATGTTTAAATTCTTAACGAACTGTATACATTTCTTTACAATTTCTTGTATACTTTTAGGATATTTTAATTTATTTTATTTCCTATCATTATTTTTCTTTACTTGTGTCTAATCAATGTAAAAGCCATTGGTAACAGCTCATTGCCAAATGACAATGGAAGCTATTAATTAATACAAATAGCAACAACAACAACAATAACAGTAGCTGATAGAGAAGGGAGGGAATGTTTTGTGGGGAGGCAGACAGACCACATAAAGGACTCGGGCTACTCGTGCATGGCCATAAAAAACAAGCAGGACAAAAGCAACAAATTAGCAACAGTCATCACACACACACACACACACACACACACACACACACACACACACAAGATACAGAGTTGGCAGGCCGAGGAAATTGTTACAAGGTCCTTAAGTTGTATGCTATTGTTCTTAGCACAGGACAGTCATATGAATACGAGTATATGTATCATGATTATATGGGATCCCTTAAAGGACACCCATCTGACACTATGTCTCTGCCTCTCTCTCTCTCTCTGTTTCTCTCATGCTGCCACTGCTTTATTGTTTATTTACCAAAAATTGTTGCTTAAATTTAAATATTGATTTTGATGCTCTGCAACAGGACTCGTCGAAGGACTAGGCGAAGGACTAAAGCCCCTACCTGCCATGGCAGATTACGGCAAATATTTACGATTTCAGACAAGGTGCAAATAATGTGGCCACATTTCTTGTCTTTGCCCACAACATGCCTTTGTTTAGGACCTCTCAACACACAGATACACACACACATACCAGGACATAGTGTGTGTTTTGAAAGGAACGCCAGTTACAGTTTAGAGTAGGTCCTAGTCATCGGTCTATTGTGCATAATTTGACTGCCAAATGAAAATTTCATAGATATTTCAAATGCAAATAGAAACAACACATTTACACATTCGCTCTCTCTCTCTCTCGCTCACTCCCGCCTCTCTCTGTGATTCTCATTGAATGTTTGGCCAGCAATTTCGTTTGTGCTTCTGCTGGTATTTGACAAAGACTTGTTACGCTTAGATACGTTTTGAATGCATTCAAAATTTGCTGATTTATCGATTGTTTTCGATAAGATAAACGTAGTTCAGACGTAATCTTATCGATAACAGCCGCATGACATGCCTAATTGTATTAATATTATTGCTTATCGATTGCTCTGCACTCTTGAGATTTGCTTTGGCCTACATAAATTATTTATTATTGTTTCTAAAATTATGAAATGCCCTCCACACAATTTTGAGGCATATTTTAGCATTGCAAATTAACTTAAAGTTAAACTTGTTGTGTGTGGTGAGAGAGAGAGAGAAGCTGCTAAAGTTTTTAAGTCGACTTAGTCGGTTTAAGTAGCAAAGTCAAGTGTTTTTCCAAATAACAACTTAAATATGCAGTTAATAATTTACATGGTATCTGCTAGTTGAATACTTACAAGTTGATTCTTTCTGTAGTTTTAAAAACTCAAAAACTTACGCTTCTTTTGGAACTAGTTCAAATGCGGCTAAGCAGATAAGACCTTAAGCCGAGTTGGCAGCCCTCATTTAAATAAACCACTGCAGGCAAAGCGAACTGAACTAGTTAGTAGAACTAAACATCAAATTGGTTTGACAAAGAATCATCATAATAATTCATTTGGCTGCTTTTTATGAGATTAGATAAGATAAAAGTAGAAAATAAAATTGCTAAGTGAGATAATTGAATAAGATGCTGCTGAAAGTTGTGCAGACAACACTTTAAGCCAAGTTGGCAGCCCTTCTGCAAATGAACCACTGCAGGCAAAGTGAACTAAACTAGTTCACAGAACTAAACATCAAATTGGTTTGACAACGAATCATCATTATTATGATGCTGCTTATTATGAGATAAGATAAGAGTCCATCAAAGACACAACTAGAAAACGTGGAAATGATAAGTGAGATAATTGAATAAGATGCTGCTGAAAGTTGTGCAGTAAAAACATGAAATGAACAAACTGCTCGTCAACTACTTTGGCACAAAAAAAAAAAAAGGGGAAACACTTTTTACTTGTAATTTGCTATTTAATTAAGCAAAACGAGTCGAAGAGGAAGAGGCGTATAAAAATTAAGGTAATTGCAAGCGTAATGAACTAAATTAGACAAGTACGTGCAAGTGCGAATTATTTTCAACACTTTCGAGTGACGGTCGTTGTTATTGTTGACGAATGAGTGCGAAGGCAGAGAGCGAGATGATGATGGACAACAACAAGAAGAAGAGACGCGCGCAGCCAACTGAACGCTGCGAATCAACTGAACGCAGACAAACAGTGTAAAGTGTAATGGGCAAGCATTTGAGTCCAACAATATTAAGACAATCATTTTAATTGAAGTGCTCAATTCCACTGTTCACACAGTAGACACACAGTATGTGTGTGCCGAAATAAGTGAAGTGAAAAGTGAAATATACGACGGGCAGACACGTCTCCTCAATGCTGAGAGTGCACTTTGCCTGATGCTGGTCTGGCCTTGCGAAGTGAGTTACGTTTTCTTTGCTACTATTTACTTAATTCTTAAAAATTATTGTCCTAAGTGCACTGTATTTGTATTGGCCAAAAGTTTCTCATTGTAGATGAATTTGTAGTCGCAATCAAACATCAAACAGTTGCAATAACAGTTAGACAGCTGTTCTACGTCACTTTTGATTTACCGTTTATTTTATTATGTTTTTCGTTCATTCGTTGTGTCTGCATGTTTAGAGAGAGCGCCTTTCGATTGCAGTGAGCGCGCTCTTGGATCAACAACAACAAGCATTGGCTGCGCTCTCAGCTAAATTTGCATCACTTGAGAGACGGACGCACTCGACACTAGCAATTACTGCAAGAGAGCGCGCTCTTAATTACCAGCTGCATTTAACAGATCAGCTGCACTGCAATTGACAGCGCTTCAAAAGAGTAGTGTTAAGCAGCAGAAGTAGAGGCTTACCAAATAAGAGCGTAAATTAGCACTTGCTAATTGACTGCTAAGCAATTACGAAAAGAGTGCCGCTCTTAACTCCAGTTGCTGCAGATTATGCTTAAGAGTGTAAGCGAAGCTGGCACATGGGCATTCAGCAGTAGTTTTGTTTAATTGTTTTGTTAATTATGTCATTGATTTGGCGAATAATAATAGCAGTAATTGACTATCTATTTTAGTGTTTTACCCAGTCGATAACATACAGAGACACACATTGCTGTTCACATTATTTCACGTTTATTACAGTTTACGTGTTCGCTAATTAAGTCAGAGCAGCTTGCGCTTAATTGTTTTGTGAATTATAGCATGCATGTGATTTAAACCGCAACAATTGTAATTTTGTGGTTCAGCTTCGGATTCGGAAAATCGCGATTAAGCGATAGCAAATAAAATATACAAAACAAATATAATCATTACTATAGAACTTTTCTATACTAATAAGCAAATTGAGCATGATCAACAGCAAGATATTCTTGACAACTGCAAGAATTGCAAATTGAATGCATAATTTGCTTGTTGACAACACTTTTATTTATATTATTTATGCAAAATGAAAACAGTTTCTCATTCACTTAGCGCCATTTCGCATTCAAGGATGTTGACTGCATAAAGGCTGAATGAAATTGAGAGTTGCATTTTAAGTTTTTGTTATTAACTAATGCGTTTAGTGTTGCTCGCTACTGCAAATGCAACCGCACTCTCACCACACGCTCGCCAAAAGAGCGAAAGCTTCCTCTTCCACACACAGATGAACGTATGTATGTGTGTATGTATGTATGCATGTGGGTGAATTCAATTCATTAAAGGTGAGCGTGTTTCTAAGTATATTTGTAAGAGAGTGGGAGATGTTGTGAGAGCGTGAGAGGGTGAGAGGGTGTGTGTGTGCTTGCGTTTGAAAGGCCATTGAGCGCGGAATGTGTTTGCATATTTCTCTTTTGAGTCGCACGTCGACTGCTTTCAATGTTAATTATACGCCACGACACTCTCTCATTATGCATGAAAATATCAAAATAAATAAAGGAATAAGAGCATAAAAGGTGAGAGCTTCTTTGCCTACTCGACCTTTTTGTATAATGTCCACCATTTTGTTTTCCCTTTTTTCTTTGGCTTTAACTCAACCTTTTTTTTTTTTTTTGTTGCGCTGACTATTAATACGTAAATTAATTACTTGGCAGCGAAATATGAGAGCAAAGGATATGCCGTGTACTTTCTACATTGCTCTCACTCTGTGAGAGATGTACAACAAATTTATATGGCATTTTAATGGGCATGTAATTAGCTCATTTCGGTGGCAAATGCCTTTTCGCCTTTTCAGCGGCATATTGTTTACCTTTTCATTTGTTTTGCTTTTGATGATGAGCAGCACATTTTGACACTGAGCAGCACATTTTTTTAACTGCTGATTTTACTGCGCGCGCGTAACACGCTGCGCATACGTAATCTATATTACGTATACGCCATGCATTGCGCCACGAATTAGGCTATGAAAATTTGCCGCTGCTAATGGTAAAACATCCGCCCAATTGAGACACCACGTCCCAAGGACTTTGTGGAGAAAACCAAATGGCCAAAATTGGCACACTTTTGTCAATTCGGCCAAGTTAAAAGGCAAACACAGTGGGCACAGACACGGCTTAAATGCCCAATTGGGCATATACCGACAACTTTGTTGGGCTTTATAGCGTTTTCTCTCTGCGCTTCCCTTTGCCTTTGCCTTTTCATTTCCGTTTTCATTTGCCAAACGGGGCCACTTGAATGCAAAATGAAGTCCAACACGAAATGGGCGACAAATATATATAAAAAAAAAAAAAAAATGGAAATCGAAAAAAAACATAAGCAAAAACTAGATACGAATTTTTGGTATTTTGCATAAATCCAACACGCAGTGCACTAAATTCCATTGCAAACATTTATGCGGTTGGCAGTTGGCAATCTCCACTTAATATTCATAGAGCACCAACGAGGACAGCACCACCAAAAAAAAAATGTAAGTGCAACAAACTCGCAGATAAACTTAAGCTCAACCACGCCCACTTTTTATGTTGTTAACCCCTAATAGGAGTGGGTGGGGGGCAAAGAGAGAGAAAGAGGCCTACGAAAGTGTTAATTAAGCGACACAAAATGGCGGACGTCGCCATTTTAAACAGCATTAAATTGTCAAGTATTGTTGAGCCATGTTTCCCATGATGTCCTTCTTCTTCGTCTTCCTCTTATTGTTGTTTTTGTTGTTGTTATTGTTGTTGGCTTAATTATTTTTAATAATTTTTGCAGGCTTTCTCTTGCGGGTCGTGTGCGGTTATTTGCGCTGTTAAGTGGCTGCTGTGCAACCACTCATTAAATTTAATCAATTAATTTAGCTTTTTGTTTATTTAACATGTTCATCAATGTACGTGCCACATTCTGTGGCAGTTGCACTGAATATTTTCCGGCCAAATTATTCATTTGAATATGGCCTTTAATTGAGTGCACATTCCCATAAGGATTAACGAGTTATAGATGGGATTGATGGGATCAGAAAAGTGAGTCCTTTACCATAACTAGCATTTAAAATTGTTAAGCGCTTTTAATTAAAGCCCTTAGTATCTGATGATAACTGTTAATTAGTAAATGCGTATATATTTATAACTTCAAAATCAGAAACTTGTTTTTCATTCACTCTGTTATCTACAAATCTATACTATAATTAAATATACTTGTCCTATAATCATTATTCAGTGACCCACTTGGATTTTCTAAGTTATTGTTTAACACGAAATACACTCTGATTATCTTAAAAAATATATCAAAAGCATTATAACTGTCTATAAATTTATTGCCATGTTCATTTCATGTTGAACATGACAATTAAATGGAAATGGAAATATTTTAAATAATCTGCCATCTCTTCTTCAGCTTTATTGAATTACCAAAAGCAATAAATGTTGCTAAATTTATATGTTTCTCCTATACGATTAGAAAATTGATTTAAAATATTTGATTTGATTAGAATTGATTAGATTAATACATATACATACATGTATATAAATTTGATAATAAAGTTCAGAGCAACCCCGTAATTGATTAGATTGGCATTCATATTTGTAAGCTGTATTATTTAAAAAATCATTTTCTACAAATTTATTTTTCGATTCTTTACAATGTGCTTAAAATACCACAAAAAAAAATAAATATTTTTCGAGTTCTCTGTAATTTATCAGTTGATAAATTGACATACTCCACTGACAATTGATTTCTGAATTTATTTGCATTTTTGATAAACCTTTTTCATCATTTTTTTTTGTATTTTATTTAAAAAATAAAATAAAATAAAATAATATAAAATACAATTCATCAATTTGCCAATTGAAAAATTACTCATACGCAGCGTGTGACGCCCACAACATCTCTAGAATGCAACTAAATATAGAAGCTGAGTATATGTTGTTGTTTTTTTTTTTTAATATATGGATATGTATATGTGCATATAGTATATTTATAGTATATTTAAACTATAACGTGGAACGGCCTAATTTTAATAGACAGCTGGCAGCGTTTTGAACTCAAAAATGTTTGTTGTTTTTGCGCTGATTTTTTTCATTTTGGTCAAGATTTTTGTATATATTTAAATTGTGGATACATATCTGAAGAATTCTCGCTCTATTTCACGTATTTCTTGAATTTGTTGAATGTGGGTTTTCTTTGTCATTTATGCCCCTTTAACTATACATATTTATATTTTCCGAGGCAAAACAGAATTTGTGTCCAGGATTTTTCTTTTTATGAATATTAATGGACACTGTCGAAACTCGTTTTTGTAAATATGCAGGAAAATATTTTCCACAGTGAAAATATTTAATATATGCAATTAAAACCTGTGCAACTTTTAATTGAAGATTTTGCATGTGATGCATAAAACAAATTTTATGAATGAACCAAGGAAAAATCTTTATAAAAATATGCATGTTTTTCTTTAAAGCCATAAGAAAAACATTTAATTGTTTATAGTAAAATTTTATAGCTACTCTTTAGTTTTATATATCATATTTATATAATGAATTAATTTTTTTTATTTTCTTGATTTTTTACTTTTATTATATTTTGAAAACATTTTATTTATTTATTTACTTGTTTCAAAAATACGCTTTGATTTTTCTATTTTTTTTATTTGTGTGTTTATTTACCGACTTGCTTCCGCTGCATTTGCAATCAGTTTAATGCACTTTTTTGTGGCATTTCTTGTTTTGACAGATATTTGGCAGTGAAGTTGGTCAAAAGGCGAACAAATGTATAGACCAAATTTTTTGTGGTGAAACTTCATAACCGTTGACAAACCGAATTTTCCGCTTATAAAAGTGTTTCTTTTATTTTTATTATTATTTCTTCTTTTTCGTTTCACTTTTTAGTTGTTGTTTAAAAGTTCAAAATTTTTCGCTAAAGTAGCTCAGTTTTAATACGATAGCGACAGGTGAAAATTGAAAATTGTGTTGAAAACCGCAAGAAATTCAAAACTGACTTGTAAATGAATTGAGATATTTGATTACAATATTTGCACGTCAAAGTCAAACCCAATAAAAGAGTAAGAGACAGAGAGAAAGTCAGATAGATAGAGAGAGAGATGGAGCAATAATGAAATCAAAATTGAAAAGCACGCGTCGTGCAGCAGCAACAAATGAAAAGTCAGGCGACATGGCGACAATAACAAACAAATGCAACGACAATAAAAGAAAATGCATAAAAAAAATAAAAATAAAAAAAAAGCCGCCAACGCATTGGAAATACAAATAGAAATTGAAATGGAAAGGGAAATGGATATGGAAATTAATATCCCCCCCCCTTACCAACTATTCAACTATCCATCTAACCAACTAACTATTCATCTTTCTCTCTGTCCACTCAATATGCCTGCCAATTGTATCTATGTATTTGTTAGAATACGCGAATGACACTCACACACACACACACACACAGACACAAACACAGGCTACGCAATGCTTCAACGCGCGCGTTTACACATACACGTAGACACGCACACAACCAGCAGCAAGTTTGAGAGTGCTGCCCAGCGAGAGAGTGAGAGTGAGCGACGGAAATGTTGAGAATCCGTACAAAGCGAAACGAAACGAAGCGAACCGCACGTGGCGACTGACGAGCGGCAACTGAACGCTGAACTGAGCCAAGTTGGCCAGCCAAGGCATAGCTGGAAGCAGCAGCGTCAACGGCGGCGTCAGCCTCAGTCATGGAGCTGAGTTGAGTGAGAAGCAGCGCACAAAACGAAGAGTGAGAAAAACTTGATTACGTGATGATGCCGACAAATCAATGTGTCGTGTGTGTGTGCGTGAGTTTGTTGTTGCCGGCGAAAGAGCAGAGCACAACAAAGACTGTAAAACGCAAAAATGAGCGCAAAGCAACGTATTGAATTTCAGAGAGAGTGAGTGTCAAGCAGTTGAGAGCGTCACTTTGAGTGCAAGTTGCCTATTATGCGCAACAGGTGTCACTTGTGGCCACCATATGGCTGCAGTAAAAATGTGTGTGTAGTGTGAATATGTGAGTGTGTGTGTGTGTGTGTGTGTGCGGGAGAGTTAGCGACAAATTGTTTAGAAACGGATTTGAGTTTTGTGCGAGTTTCATGACTCGGATTACACTTTTGTTTTAGTTCCTGGTTATTGGCTTAGTTTCTGCTTAACATATTACGTATACGTAATTTAAGCGTTGACAATTTGTGTGCATAACTTCTACACAACTCTTGAAACACCAGCGATATTAAATGCTTTACATAAGTTAAGCCCCTTTAAAGCAATTTGCTTCAATATTTATATAAATTTAAGCAAATTTTTGTCTAACGGCTGATGTTAATTTTACGACTTATTGAGCTCTTTATTTCGCCAGAGATGACATAAAATATTAATGAATACAAATTAATAAAGACGCCGGGATTATCCTCATCAGCATTGACATTGACCTCAGCTAGCCTCAAGCGAAGCCAATTAATCCAATTAGCTCAAAACAAACCCTTCAGGCACCGCAAGAAAGGGACAGACAGAGAGAGAGAGAGAGAGAGAAAGAGGGAACCATATAGAAGGGGATGAAAGTAGCGCTAAACCAAAATAAAGTACTTTGAACAATTAACATTTTTGCACATTTCAAATATTCCAAATAATGTAAATGAGTTTTCTCTGAAAAAGAGAAGAGAGAAATGAAGGGTGAGTGATAAGGAGGGTGAGGAATAATTTTATATAGATAAAATCAGAATGAAGCACAAGCCTGTGAAAATGAACTTCGTCAAAGTCATTTCAATGAAAATTCAAGCTTTTGACATAATTGAGCTGAAATGATTACGATGGGCGGCGTAAAACACGCCCCCTCCTTCTGCTCAACCCACAGGATAATCAATTATAAGTGCATTCCAAACTCAAAGGAACAGGGAGGGGAGGGGTGGAAGAGTTTCATTTTAATATATTGCATGCAGATGACAATGCATTTTGCTGATTAGATTAAAACTAATCGGATTATTTGCATAATATGGCTGCCATCAATCAACAAATCAATTTGAAACAAGCAGGCGACGCATACTTCCATCAACATAACATACAAAATAACAACAACATTATATACATACACGGATATATATTTCATATGTGACTTTTCGGATAATGGATTCTTATAATCTGATGCTCTTAGCTTGCATGAAGGAGAATGCGACCAACACACGTATAGAACATGAGCAGCTGCAGCAACGCATCTCTGCAACCCTGAGAAACGCGCGTTCAGCCCTGGCAGAGATGCGACAGGTGTCACAAGATCTGGAGAACTTAAGGTTGACTATTGAAGAAACCGGAAGAGATCAAAAACTAAAACATCAAGCTCTTTTAGCTGGATATGATAGAATTACGGAAATTGAAAATGAGCTAAAAATAATTAAGAAAGTTTATACAGGGGATGAAGAAGAAAAGTCGAGTATGTCAGAGGAACAGTTACAAGTTGCAACTGCAGCAGATCCTTTTGAAAATTAGTTACTGTTTTTGTAAATTTTTTAAATTTGAAATGTTGAATTTGTGCTCTATTGGAAGACCCTTATAAAAAAATTGTTATTTGAACTGATTCGAGTTACATTTATGTAGTGGAAGCTGAGAATCTCATCGGGCATTGTTGCTGCTTGACTTGCAACCTTTTCTTGACCCAAAAATCATCAATTATGCCAGAAGCAATGCTTTGCTGATTGAACTGAATCAACTTTTTGTCGCATAATGCAAAAAGAAAACCCCACAAAACAGAAAGAGAGAAATTCTCATATATAGAAAGACAGAGAGAGTAGGGCAGAGAACATGTCTGTTCTGCTTCGGTTGGGTTGCCTCTGCCTAGTTCACAATAAATCACATTTCAGCCGCACATCAATTTAAAACTCGTCCCGCCAACCTCCCTATCCTCTAACTCGGTTATCTGCCCCACTCTTCGATTGAAAATGCAGATAACTGAGACTACCTTGCTTAACGGGATTATGTGATCCAATCCATCAACAGCTTTCAATTATGTTTGCCAAACATTCTGTGCTAAGCGCAAATATATGTATGTACAAACGTATCTCCAGTAAATTGTTGCCTTGGCACATGTGGCGTATGCGCAATTTGCCAATTTGTTAATTAAAGCTAAATGCTGCCCAAGTGACTTACATACTTCAAATGGCATAACAGAATAGCATTTTTGGCTACAAAATAAAGAAGAGCTTATAAAGTAAAACAGAGAGAGTGAGAATATATATATGTATATATATATAGTATAGAGAGTAAGCCGATAATGCACCGACAATGGCATCGCTTTTCAATTCTGAAATCGGCTTAATGCCATTGCCAAGTCAGCTTAGCTTGATATGCAGTCAATTGATGGCACATTTAAATCTATAGTTTTCAGCTTACACTCTTTGCTCACATTTTAAGCACTCCCAAATAGATTCAGAAAAATAGAAATAAAATAAATCGAACTTTTAAATCACTGCAAATTGACAAATGATTTTAGAAATGTAAAACAAAAGCGAAGTAAAAAGATTCAAGGAAGTTAATTAAGAGCTTAAAGTTTGCAGCGAACATAAAAAATAAATATAAAATGAAATAAAAATAAATAAAATTAAATAAAATAAAATAAAATAAAATAAAATAAAATAAAATAAAATAAAATAAAATAAAATAAAATAAAATAAAATAAAATAAAAGAAAATAATATAAAATAAAATAAAATTAAATAAAATAAAATAAAATAAAATAAAATAAAATAAAATAAAATAAAATTAAATAAAATAGAATAAAATAAAATAAAAGAAAATAATATAAAATAAAATAAAATTAAATAAAATAAAATAAAATAAAATAAAATAAAATAAAATAAAATAAAATTAAATAAAATAGAATAAAATAAAATAAAATAAAATAAAATAAAATAAAATAAAATTAAATTAAATTAAATTAAATTAAATAAAATTAAATAAAATAAAATAAAAATTCATAATAATTTCAAAACGCTCTTCAGAATATTTAAATTATAACTAATATTAATAACAGCAAATAGGGAAGTAATTTTTAGAAAAATCTGCTCCAATATATTTTTTGTTTCAAAAAATAACTTTTTTAAAGCTACAAGGTACGTTTTTAAAAAACTAAATAAATTATCAAATATTTTAAACATAATTTCGTAAAAATAGCCAACAATCATGCCAAGAGAGTGTTGAACTATCTTCTAGTTTAAACAACAATTTAAATACGTTGAAGTTGAAGTTATAGAACAAATCAATATATCAAATAGTTTTCAAATAATTTGCAAGTCAAAAAGTAATGAATTTTCTTAGAAATCTACTTAATACTCGATAAAAGAGTGTTTTAGTTCAGTAACCAACTAATACATTAAATATTTTTTCATAATTCCAGTTTAAACAACTATTAAAGTGCGGTTAATTCAAAATTCAGCATCAAATTTTGAAGTTATTGCCGAAAGTATAAAAAATAGTATTGAATTTTCTCAGAATTTTAACTTCAAAAACGTTTGAAAAGCTTTAAAGTTTCAGTTCAGTTAAAAAATAAAATATTTCAAAAATTTTAAAAATAACTCCCATAAAATTTTCAAAAATCATTCCCAGTCTGTGTTGAATTTTCTCAGAACTCAAGTTAAAACTAAGATTAAAGTACTTTTTAGTTCTTTCCATTCAACCTCACACTGGGTACGATAAATGACTTGAAATGTTGTCACTTTTGGCTGTTTGGAATGTCAGTTAACAGTGCCTGCCAAAATGTGTTTGACAGGTGAGTAAAAAGTTTTTATTATACATTGTCATTCTTTACCTCTTGTGACATTTTGATGAGTTAACTCGGCATATGCTTACCTACAAATCAGAAAAGAAAAAAAGGGAATAAGATATTAGCACAAGTTATTATAATCAACAACTTTTTGCCAAAAAACACAACGAACACAAAAAAAAGAAAATAGAATAAAATAAAAAATGGGAAAGGAAAAGGAAACGAGAACTTTGTTGGCAAAGTAACTTTGCCATTGGCAGCATAAATAGCTAACGCTTTGTGGCCCTACAAAAAAAAATTAATAATAATAAAAATAAAAGGTGAACAGAAATTTTTACTAAAATTAAGAACTGTAAAAGGTTTTTTAGCTACTCTTCATTTTTCACGCTTGATTTCAACACGGATATACAGCAAAATATTTGAAACATTTTCTTTCTTTTTTATTTTGATTATCTTTGCCTTTATTTTCAGCTGACTGAAGCATTTTTATTAATTTTTCATGAATCGATTGGAAATTTGTTAGAAGAATGTGTATAAATTCGTGGTATTTGGTTTTAAATTGCTTGAGTTTCTTTTTTTTTTTTTTTTTTTGATATTTTTGCTGAACTTTGCTCATTACAAAAGTCGAGCTGGGAGTTGGTTGAGCTAAGCTGTGCTGGTTGCTCGTCATTTGGTTTACTTAGAAAACTTTGAGAATCCCGAAACGCAGCTAATGATTTCAGCTGGCGTTGCACGTGGCACGTTGCGCGTTGCAAGTTGCACAGGTGACGATGGCAACCGCGGAGTGTTTGCCAGCATTGCCACTTTACGTGCCACAAGTAAACTACTCTCCTCCAAACTCTCTTCACATCTCACTCTCTCTGTGCTATCTCTCTCTATCTCCCTCACTCCCTCTCTCTCTCTTTCAGTATGCTTTCGCAACTCTGTAAGTCGCTTTATCTCTCGATGTCTTTAAGCGTGCTCAGTTTGTCTTTGATATGCTTTCAAGTTGCTGCTCTTAACGAAAATTACGCATACGCAGCGTGCGCCTAATTAAAATAATCGCTGTCGTATCTTGCCGATGACTCTCTGCAAACACAAACACAAAAACAAACACAATGTTGAAATCATTGTGCACTCATACCTGCTTGTTATATTATCTAAAAAATAAAAAAAAATGGGAAAGAAAATTGCAGAAAAAAGCAAAACTTTTGGTTACATTTTTACGTTTTCATCTTTTAGCCGCTTTTCACAGCTTCTCGCATCTCGCTTTGCAATCTAATTTTTGTGCTTCCCTTTTTGGCAGCGCTGTTTGCGTAGCTGAAATTGTTTTCTATTTGAGGTTGTCCGCCCTCTACACACACACACACACACACACACACACACACCAATACACACAGTCAGAGAGTGTCTCATAGTCATCGTGGTGGAGTCTGCTCCCTGGTCGGGTATCTATTTCAAGTGCCCCAGGGCAACGACAACCTGCAGACACTAACGAGTAAGCGGCGCTTTGAGGACACCAAATGTTGCATGTTGGCACTTTTTATTCTCAGCATTCAACTTTCTTTTATTATAAATATTTTTGTTGGATATTATTTAACTGCAGAGTTTGCTATGCTAATGGATTGAAGTTCAATTATCTACGTACATAAGATATGACGGTTGAAGAATATATATGCTGAAGCAGCATTCTAAAGTTGTTGACATCTATTTGAAAATATAAAAAAAAAACATTTCTTTAATAATTGCATATTTTTGTAGCGCATTTGAAAGTCGTTTTGAGTGCAAGGGAATTTGAATTTCTTTATCTTTCGTATTTTTTGCCTGCATTTTGATATATTTTTTTTGGCATTCTCATTCTCCCCCCTTTGGCGCTCTTCACGGAGTAACTCTCTTGAGAATTTAATTTATTAAGCACTTGCCTTAATTCTGCGCATCCTTAACGGATTTCCAGTTAAACTTTAACCATATCTCCACATAGTTACCACAGAGTTACCTATCCAACTTCCAGAGTTTCCCTAACCTTTGACAATTTAGTCAGTTTTTTTAATTATCGAAACAAAAACATGGCACAATAAAGTTAATTTTATTGAAAAAGGAAATTTGTTTAGAACGACTCGCAAAAGAAATGGAAGAACTCTCAAATTCAGACGAGGACATATTCCAATTGCCCGTTATCAACGAGGAAGAAGTGAAACTTGACTTTGCCCTCGCACTCTCCAATCATATCGAGGATGATGTACTCTTGTCCTTCGAATCCATTCAACGTTTGAGCAAGAAATACAATAATCCTAATCGTTATAAAATATACTGGATGCTCGTCCCGGGGCATGCAACACTTGACGGTCCCTCGTGCTCAAGTTCTGATCAAAGTCTAGCCAGCGACAGGTCTGTAGGTTACAATGTTGAGATGATCGCAGGACGAACCCCAAATGAGGTGAATGGGACTGAAGATCAAACCTCAAATGAGGTGAATAGTAACGAAGGTCAAACATCAAGTGAGGTGAATGGTAACGAAGGTCAAACCTCAAGTGAGGTGAATGGTAATGAAGGTCAAACCTCAAATGAGGTGCAGGGATTAGAAGGACCTACCTCAAATGTCCAAGGTTCAACCTTAAATGGAGGGAATTTTGTGGAAGGTAGAACCTCACATCAGTTGAATGCAATGTATGTGGATTTGTGCAGCAAATGCACGAAATTGCGACGCGAAGTTGAGGGAACTCTGGGGCAGGTGCATCGTCTGACTGAATTAAGCATACGGCATTGTGTCCTGGTCAAAGTGAGGCATAACATATGCTGCCATTGGGGCAACAAACCAAAATCAGGATCGCTAAGGATTTGAATGCAAATTTGAGAACATTTCTACTTTCATACTTGCAGTCCTTGGCTGTTATTATACTTTTTTTTTCTTTCTTTCGATTTTTGAGTTTTATTAAAAATTACTGTCGCCATTAAGTGAACATCAACTTTGGCCAACTTACCAAAAACTCATTTGACTTGACATGAAAACGAGGCTAAAACTTTTCTAACATCGGCGTCTCGAGTGACAACAAGATGGCAGTACACGCAATCTCAACGAGGACATCATGTACCAAAGCAACATAAGTTTCTCCATGCTACCAACAATAATATTCATGATGATGTTACAAATAATAATCATTATCGTCATCATCATCATCATATTTAAGAGCCTCAAGGAGAAGAAGTCCAAACAGCAACACGAAGTAGACGAACTATGAGACATGTTTACGGACAGGACAATGCGAACAAGAGCTGCAAGGAAAATAGAGAGAGTGAAATATGAGGGAAACATGAGAAATTGCCAGCACCAAGTTACCAAGAGATATTGTAATGCAAAAAAGTAGCCCTGGCAGGTCCACGCAACACACAACTTTCTTGCAACATTTGCCCAACTTAGTTCATTTCTCAGCCAACAAACAACACCTCACATAAATTCTGGGCGCGTATCTCTCTCTCTACATGTATTGTTTTTCTTTGCAAAGAGCAGCATTTTTCTTCTCTTTGCAAATAAAATGGAAATATTAAAATGTAAAGATTGCATATGAAAATGAGTCTGAAAAGTGAAAAACTTGTGACAAGACAACAGGTAAATCACGCACTGCAATTTACTTAAGGATGCAGCAGTTGCTCAGAAGGATAACAGATGATGTAACTGGACAACTCGGATACTAAAGGACAAATTCATTGACAAAAGAAAACAGTTTGCGCATTTTTTTTTTTTTTTTTTTTTTTAATATATTTAATAAGTGAAGAATCCGTACATCTTTAAGTACCTTAACATCACATGGTTGGGTTGTGTAAGTGGAACCAAACGTCAATTTTGCATGGCGATTACATATGTATATTGATGTGTTTTAGGATTGTGTTGTAGTATGGGTTTGCGCATTTGAGAAAATATTGAAATTCTTGACAAGTAACATACAAGTAACTTTAAAATACCAATTATTTAAAAAGCAAATGTATATTCGAGATTTTGGATATGTTAGATTGTAGATAATCATATTAACATAATTTGAGAAGTTGAGAACATTTCTTAAGCATTTTTTTTTAAAGGGCTCACAAAAGTATGCAACTGTTTTTGGGACTTTATAGTTTACTTTGTCACTATAATTCCCAACTAGTTTGAACTGCTCTTGATATATGTGCAGTTTGAAAAACTTTGAGTTGTCTACAGGCGAAAATCGCTGATGAGGAAGGAAGGTTCCTCCCGAAATAGCTGTACGATCCAATAATTGTATATTTTTGAGAAATAATAATTTATTAATTTTTGTTGCTGTTGAATTGAGTTTACTACATGCTGTGATTCCTTTTGCCAAAATTTCCAGCCAACGTAGTTTGGAAAATGTAAAATTAATCTTGAATTTAAATTTGCTATAATATAAATAATGAAGATGATGATCCACCATCACATGAAAAAAGTTGCTATAAACATGACATATCTTTCAACCACAAATGAAAGCACATTTGAAGAGCTTTAAGTTTGCTATTGAGTATTGTGTCTCTAGTGGATATATGTATGTACTTCTGCAATATTATATTTTGAAGTATGTATATTTTCCATAAAATGTTGCTACACTGTCAACTTTTTATTTATGGCACACATACTTATATACACTCGAAGTCACACTCATTCGCACACTCTGTTACATTGGCAACCATTAAAATGACTTTTATGGCGTCATTTGGTTTGGAAGTCCCTCTAAGTCATCGATTGATATGCACATGAAAATTTATGATTAGTATGTGCTTTAATGCTTCAGCGCTCTTTGCCGCTGCCACGAAATGTTGCCCGCTCCCAAGGCGACGAACCCAACGAGTTGCAAGTTGAGAATTGGAGGGTTTGAGGTTGAGGACTGGGAGAGTTGTAACTTGGCAGCTACTTGATTGCAGTCGAAAGCGCTTGAGAGCTTTGAGCAGCTTCTAATTTGCCAAGGGCCATTGAACGGCATTCAAGTTCAGTTAAGCTCACCAGAAACCCTTTCAGTTGCCTCCTCCCTCCAACTATATGGCTTAAAAGACACAATGAGAGAGGGAGAGAGTGAGAGGTGTTCAGCAGAGACATTTGAAACTCTCTCGCTTTCTCTCTCTAAGTTCGCATCAAAATCAAAGTCGAAAATGTGCAGAAACCGCCAAATGGTTGCGCGCCTCACTGCATATGTGTGTCTCTGTGTGGCTGTGTATGGGTGTGTGTGTAACTATGCAAGCGTGTGTGTGACTCTTACTTAATGCCTGTTGTGTGTGTGTGTGTGTGTGTGTGCGCTGTAGTCCTGGCAGCACAACGTTGCCATTTGCTCAATATTAACAGACCGCGAAGACCAAGAAGCAGAGACTGAGGGTTGTGGGTGCAAGAGGATGAGTGTGTTGAGCTCATGTTTGTGTGCCTTTGTGGGAGTAGCTGGTCAGGGAACAAGGATCAGGGGTCAGGTTGCTTTGTTGGACCATTTCTAAAGGATATGCCATACAAGTTGTTTAATTAAGATTTGCTGCGGGCCCATTGCTCGTCTTACACTAAGGTTAGCCTAACCTCTTTGTCCTTCACTCCCTATCCCCTCTCTTTCTTAGCTATGTTCATCTCTCTCTCTCTCGCTCTGTCTCTATCGCTGCGTCTCTTTCTGAGCTGATGCCAATCAAACAACTGTTGAAACAGGGACGAGTTGTGACTGCCTTAATAAATACAAATTGAAGGCGGATTGCATATCCTTAGGATATATATGCGGGTTCTCTAGTTAAATAACTATAGACAGATCCTTAGCTAAGCTAAGACAAAAAAAATAAATGAATATTTGATGACTTTCGTAAGAATTATACGAATTTTCAATCATTTTTTTCAAGCTACATGCAATCAAAATCTAACCAAATTATGCTGCTTTTTATGAGAATGATTTTTTTGATATTTTTTTATAAAAGACATTAATGAGGCTACAAAGACAGAGAGACATAATATAGACATAAATAACTGTGGGTGTGTGTGTGTGTGCGTGTGTTGACCCGCAGGACATGCTAAGCACTTCCGTATGAATAAATATTTAATCAATCAATTTCGACAATTTCTTTCGTCAGCTCATCAAAATGCGCACATAAACTGAATGAACACATTCTCAATCTTGCCAACGACTCCAAAAAATACATATACATAACGATGTCCTGGTCCTGCCTGATATCCTGCCTGATGATAATGATAATGATAATGATGTTGCCAAAAATGCCATTGAGGCGTAAAACAAGTCAGACACATAAAATTGATTTGATTGAAATGCTAATTCCGCTGTCCGCTTCTTCCGCCAAGACCAGGACAACAAAGGAACTTTTCCGTCTGATTACCATAAGCAGTACCAAACGAAAGAGATAGCCTGAGAGAGAAAGTGAAAGAGACAGAATGCTTTTAGATAAAACTGGTCAAGGGGCATATTCAGGAATTGTCTATTATCCGACTTAGTCATTTTCAGTGTAATGACAGTGCAGATTTTGACCCGAAAGGTGCTGCTCACTCATCATACCAGTTAGCTCTCTCTGTCTCTTACTCTTTCTAACACACTATAGCTATCTCACTCTACTACTCTCCATCTCAGTGTCTCTCTCTCTCTCTGTCATCCACTTGACGAAACTCATCAACGAACTTCCGCTTATCATCGTGCGCTTCAGTTTCAGATTCAATTTCGATTTCGATTTCATTTTCGTTTTCAATTCAATTGATTTTCTATGAATGGCTGCGACTGTCTTCTACTCTATATATACTGTATGGGGTTTTCCCTAAATTCCCTCCCCCCCTCCCCCAACCCATCTCAATTCCAACGGTTTAGTTCGATTCTGTGCGTATATGATTATCAGAAATGTTATTAGTTTGAACTGCGGCTGACAGCTACTTTCAAATCAAAATGTTGTTTGATGTGGCATCGAAATATTTTTTAAAACTGTTTCTGGCATTTCCTTCAATATGTGGTCTGCTCCTCTCGCCACACACCCACAAATTTGAATGTCGTGACATTTTGTAATTGAATTTCAGTTGTGTCATTGAAGTTCAAATTATGAGGGCCAAACCCCTTTGATGGGGAGTTAAATGTTAAATAAATTATATTAATAATACTTGCAATTATTGTGTGGTTAAGGTACGATGAGAAGTACGGATCCTACACTTAATAAATAAAAAAAAAAAAAAAAAAAAAAAAAAAATTGAAGTTCAAATTGAAATTTCAATGGAGCGAATCAACATGATTGACAATCATTGTAAGAGGCTTTGGCAAAGCAATGCAGGTTGCAACTAAAAAGAGTTACATTTTGAGTTTTAATTATTAAAAGAAAAAAAAATGTTTATGATTAGATTTTGGACACCACTTAAATTTATATTCATATCATAATTGCAGACAAATTGTAAATATTTTAAAATATTGTACTTAAGTCACTCTAAAGACAACATATTGTTTTTATTTTATTATATATATAATTATTATATATTATTATTATTATATATATATATATATTTAAAATATAAAACATTTTACAAAATAATATATTTATAGTATTATACTTTAAAAAAAAATCGCAAAAAAAATGTTTTAAATTTCTGTCCTTTCAAAAGTCTTCTTACAAATATATTTATTCTGTCCACAACATTTATTTGTCTTTTTGCTATTAGGAGATTCATTTATTTTTCATTTTGTAAATCTAATTTGTATTTTTATTATATTATATTAATAGTTAATTTCATTAATTGAATTTTAGTGTTATATTTTAATTAAATCTAATTTTTCCAACTTTTAATGATAACAGCTGACTTAAAATAAAGAAATAAGTAAATCCAGTCATAAAATTTTTGCATAATAATTAAAAAAAATAGTTCAATAATTTTGTCAGTTATTTCTTAATTTGAAACAAAATTTTACTAATGAAAAATCTAACAAAAATCCTTCCTTGTTCAACTCTTACTTTGCTTACAAGAGGTTGAAGAGCGAAGTTCAACAAAAAAGCGTTTCATTGGCATTTAATGCAAAAATCAATAAAATTAATAAATTATTAGAAAAGAAGATGTAGAAAATTCTACAAATTGACAAAAAAAATTTAGCGATAAGAACATATTTTCTAGGGAAATGTCTGCGACATGCATTTGTTGGTGGCCAATAATAAAATTTCAAACAAATTCTAATTTATAAATTTTTCATAGTTTATGAATTTTATTGTTATTTTGGTTATTGTTGCTGTTGTTGTTGCTATCGATTTTCAGTACGAATTGATGAAGTCAGTTTGAAAGAATGCAATAAAATTGATTTCGATATTCAAATGCCATCAACAGAACTCTCAACATATTTGTTTTGCTTAGGGCAATCTTGTTACCAAAAATCCCAAAATGCAAATTTTGCAACAAATAAAAAAATTTAACTTCTTTGTGGATTTTGCATAGTTGTTGGCAACAATAAAAAAAAACAATATACAACTACATGGCTTCAAGGGAAATGCTTTAAAATATATTTTCGAGCTGAAAATCAATGCGCTTAAATTTCATTTGATATTTCCTTAGATTTAAATGTTCTTATAACGAATAAATTGGACAAATACAGAGAATTTATGTTGTGTAGTTAAGCAATTATAAATTATTAACAAATGGTTAACATAAATATATATTATTTGATTTCCGACTCAGTTTGATTATCAGAATTCTCTTCCATCGTCTGACAGGCGACAGAGTCCCCTATGCGTTCCACCAACAGCTCCAGATCAGGCATACCCTTAACATGAGATTCCACATTCTTCCTTTCCTCGAGATTATCTCCTTGAAGGCTCCTGTTCTTAAGCTGAATAACTTCAGTCATCTTCGTCATGCGATTCGAAATGCTCCTAACTGTTTCACAGAGATCCTGCAGCCTGGCTGGAGTATCAGAGATTCCGGCGCAGTCAAAGGTTTGAGTTTCGGAAATACTCCTTGGCAAGTCCATGGCATCCCAAAAGTGTTCCTCCTCATCAGACTCGACCTTATTAAGCCGACTCATTTTATATATATGTATGGATTTTATAATATATATAAATTGAAATTATATTCGTATTATTTTAGAGCTGAAGTTAGGATGTGAACAAACCTAGTTTCCGTTTATGTGGGGAGTCTACTCAACTTGCATAGCCTGCTTGGGCTATATAGTAGATATATAATCTCGTCACATACTATATTGTAAAATCAATTAAATGACATTAAATCACATGAATCAAATAGTTGGCAATTGAAAGATTCATCGATGCGAGAAGTCAACAATTTGCCAGGCAAATAAATCTCTGAAAAAGTTTCCATGGCGAATGAAACTTGCAGCATGATGCTCTCAAGTAACTGAAATCAAATACTATATATGTATATTGGTTAAGTTGTGGATTGAGTGAGGGGATGAGGGGTGTGAAAGGGGAAGTTGGTGGGGGGGGGTGTGGAAGCCATGTGGCAGAACGCGCAAAAGGCGCCAACGCAGCAGAAGACAAAGGCCAACAAACGGCAAAAGGCAAAAATGGCGGAAATGCAGCATTCATCTGCCTGCCATACTCTCTCTCGTCTCTCTCTCTGCTCTCTCTCTGTCTTTCTATGTGTCCGCTCTCTTTGAAAACAGTTTCAATATGTATGCTGTTTGCGAGGCTTCTCGGTTTGCCATATGTTTAACACACACACACACACACACTCACATATACACACAGCTAACATACCTATGTATATGAGTGTGTATTTATGTGTTGCCTCTCAACGTAATAAAGTAATAAATCTTTTTGCATAAAGCAATGCTTCTTTAAAAGCAAAAATATGTATATACAAATATATACGTATATATTTGTGGAGAATTCTCAGCTTCATAGACACAGACACATTGTATGAAATTGCATAAAAATAAAACTTGCAAATGGTTTTTTGTCAGGCTAAATAAATTGCATTTGATGTGTTTTATGCGAATGTGAATGGCAAT
Source organism: Drosophila quadrilineata (assembly GCA_018150725.1). NCBI lineage: Eukaryota > Metazoa > Arthropoda > Insecta > Diptera > Drosophilidae > Drosophila > Drosophila quadrilineata. The sequence continues at coordinate 7,921,210 of JAECWN010000219.1, read as the reverse complement.
TCCAATCCGATTGCGATTTTCAATGCGATTTTCCAGCTGTATCAAGCAAATGGTATTCTAAACTCCATTTCTGAATTTAGCAGTGCATTGCAAAAAGTCGCTGCGCTGATAAGTAGGCAACAGTTTTTCTTTTCCTATTCCCATAATGTACATTATGTGCACATTTATTGCGTATTTGTTGAGCAAGAATTATGTGAGTGGCGATAGTCTATCAATTTCAAATTAAAGAGATTTCGTACTTTACTTTTTAAGACATCTTTCAGCTGTAGCTAACTTTACCATTACTTCAAAATAAGTAAAATAATTTAATATAAACAATATGACGCTTTGGAATGTTTTACTTATCCAATATCTGCATCATATTCAAATATAGATCACTTAAGAATATTTTAAGAAATTGTTTAATTTAAATACTTGAATCTGATAACTCCTCATTTCATTGTTTTTGTGAAAACAATTATTTTTAATTATTTTAAATACAAATTTAATTATAACTAAATATTATACTAAATCAGTCAGATTTTATCAAGCGAATTTAAGTATCTTAACAAAAACATTAAAAAGTTATTTCTTTACACTTTAACTACTAAAAAATTATAAAAAAAAATTCTGAAGACACCAAAATGTATAATTCCGTTATTAAAATGATACTCAGGCTATATAAAAATCGCTTCTCAATGTCCTTGATAAATTACATATCCTGTAAGCTGCGTTAAATGAGCCGTGACTAAATTTGGCACAATTTACCTAACGACTTTCAGTAGATTAAAATCTGTCATGCATTAAAGATGTCTTTTTTGTTATATGTATATTCAGACACCATAAATAACAGTCCATCAATATATCAGTTAGTCACTTAATCAGAATCAGGTTATGCATATGTCGAGCATCGTCTAATTGATGGTCTAATTGAATGTTTGCGGAATCGTTGCTCATGTTGCCTAAATGGCCATTTGTGATGTGATATGTGAGCCTTAACAGCTGAGCAGAGATGAGCTCGGCTTGAGTTGCTTAGCTGCGTTGCGAACAATAAATAACCGTTATAACTACTTGGCTTATAACGAGCATAACACGCCCACATGGCTGCAGCATTAAAATGCCATCTACTTGAGATTAATGGGAAGAGGTCATGCGAGTATCAGACGAGGGCCACTCACATTGGGACGAGACATTGACATTTGCTTTACTTATGCCAGATACCCTATACAAATTGTGTCACATCAGATGGGGTGGGATTCCTACCTATATGACTGCATTAAATTTGTAGAAAGAAATTCTGAAAAATTATACTTTTGTAATATTTTTCGTTTTATTTTTTTAATTTAAATGGTAGCTGCGCACAAAAGTATGCAGCAGTTGTTGGGTATTTATAGTTTCTTTCTTTTATATGTCACTATAATTCCCAACTGGTTTAAATAGCTCTTGATATAGGTGAAGAATTTATTAATTAACAAACTAAAGTGGTATCTGTTAGTCGAATACTTTTCGATGTCACATATTTGCTTATTTTGCTACTACTATTGTTTTCGGTCTACTCTTTTGACACGTGACATTATCACAATGCCAACACAAAGACTAAAACGCAAGAATGAAATGATATGAGGTTGTGCTGCCTCACATGTGTGTGTCGTGTGTCGTATGTCGTATGTCGTGTGGCATGTGGCATGTGCCAGGTGGCAACTGAGAACTTGCAACTGGCACCTGCTTTGTTTGCCGAAAGAAAGTGAAAGTGAATGTGACTTTTGGCATACTATCTTTTAGTTGTAGTTTTTACATTTATCTTAATTACGGGGTGTGGGTAAAAGGGGGCGGGGGGTGGTTTGGGGCAGCCACAGCTTCCACTTGAGGGAAAGCCCAAGGTCCAAGGAACAAGGACTTGTGTCTGCCTTCGGCCTGACTTAAAGCAGCAGCAGCAGCAGCAGCTGCTGCTCTCGTCCTGTTGTATGCCGTACATGTCCTTTTGTAATTTATATGCCTGCCAGAGAATCTTCTACGACTCTGCTTCCCCCTCCGACTTGTCCCCCTTTCTGGCTTGTTTGCACACACTTCTGCTCACAAATTTGTTATAACATTGCATTAAACTTGAAAAATGTGTTAATGGCTTAAACAGTGTACAGTGCACAGTGTCTTGCCCTTAATTAAATTCCTACAATGATTCAATTGCTTTGCTTCCTCTAACACAACACAACACAACATTGCGCACCACATGGCGTATGTGTAATGTGCTTGTGAAAATTTATTAAATTGCTAATAAAGAACTGTGTAAAAATGTTCACAATTTCTTTCAATTGTTGCTCTTTAATTTCGCTCGTTGTTTGTTGTTTGCTTTAGTTCATTCACACATCGTTTATTTATTTGCTTTGCAACTTTAATGTTGTCGGCATGGAAATGACTTTTTGTGGTAATTAAAAACCTTCAGATTTATGTGAAACGGAAAATCCTCAACAACAGCCAACGAAAAATGGGGGGGAAAGGAAAGGCAAGGCCGAAAAAAAGTGAGATCAGCATTTTTTGCATAACATTGCACAATTTTTGGTAGCATAAAATGAAATATTTAAGTTAATGGCCATTCGTTTCTGTTGCCAGGATTAAGAGCCGGGCTTAAATTGGATTTTAGCCCGACAGTAACAATTAGCTGGCAACTCAAGCAGCTTAAATAAACCAAATTGTGGCGAGAAAATTGTGAGAGCCATAAAGACTTTCCTACCACATTAGAACATAGTTTATTAAATCGCAAAAATTCTATTTTCACTTAATATACAATCAAAGTTGGCACAGATATCAAAATTTATAAACATGAAAAAGATAATTCAAAAATACAAATATCGAAATATTAACAGATTTTCAAGTTCTCTACTTCTTTTTTTTAGTTTTGCCAACACTTTCCAACCTTAGATCTGCCATAACTTTGCCAAATCTTAACCTATTTTCAAATATCATACCTAATTTTTCTAGTTTTGGTCAACACTAAAAAACTGCATTCAAAGATTGTCCAAATTCAGACCTTCATTTTCGGACCCCTTCATTAGCCCTGATCCATAGATCAAAAAGGCGATTTTCGGCCTTTCTAACCTTAGATCTGCCATAACTTTGCCAAATCTTAACTGATTATCAAATATCATACCTCATTTTTTAGTTTTGGTCAACACTAACAAACTGCATTCAAAGATTGTCCAAATTCAGACCTTCATTTTCGGACCCCTTCACAAGCTCTGATCCATAGATCAAAAAGGCGATTTTGGGCCTTTCTAACCTTAGATCTGCCATAACTTTGCCAAATCTTAACCTATTATCAAATATCATACCTCATTTTTCTAGTTTTGGTCAACACTAAAAAACTGCATTCAAAGATTGTCCAAATTCAGACCTTCATTTTCGGACCCCTTCACAAGCTCTGATCCATAGATCAAAAAGGCGATTTTGGGCCTTTCTAACCTTAGATCTGCCATAACTTTGCCAAATCTTAACCTATTATCAAATATCATACCTCATTTTTCTAGTTTTGGTCAACACTAAAAAACTGCATTCAAAGATTGTCCAAATTCAAACCTTCATTTTCGGACCCCTTCACAAGCTCTGATCCATAGATCAAAAAGGCGATTTTGGGCCTTTCTAACCTTAGATCTGCCATAACTTTGCCAAATCTTAACTTATTTTCAAATATCATACCTCATTTTTCTAGTTTTGGTCAACACTAAAAAGCTGCATTCAAAGATTGTCCAAGTTCAGACCTTCATTTTCGGACCCCTTCATAAGCCCTGATCGATAGATCAAAAAGGCGATTTTGGGCCTTTCTAACCTTAGATCTGCCATAACTTTGCCAAATCTTAACCTATTTTCAAATATCATACCTCATTCTTTTAGTTTTGGTCAACACTAAAAAACTGCATTCAAAGATTGTCCAAATTCAGATCTTCATTTTCGGACCCCTTCATAAGCCCTGATCGATAGATCAAAAAGGCGATTTTCGGCCTTTCTAAGCTTAGATCTGCCATAACTTTGCCAAATCTTAACATATTCTCAAATATCATACCTCATTTTTCTAGTTTTGGTCAACACTAAAAAACTGCATTCAAAGATTGTCCAAATTCAGACCTTCATTTTCGGACCCCTTCATAAGCCCTGATCCATAGATCAAAAAGGCGATTTTCGGCCTTTCTAACCTTAGATCTGCCATAACTTTGCCAAATCTTAACCTATTTTCAAATATCATACCTCATTCGTTTAGTTTTGGTCAACACTAAAAAACTGCATTCAAAGATTGTCCAAATTCAGACCTTCATTTTCGGACCCCTTCATAAGCCCTGATCGATAGATCAAAAAGGCGATTTTCGGCCTTTCTAACCTTAGATCTGCCATAACTTTGCCAAATCTTAACCTATTTTCAAATATCATACCTTATTTTCCTAGATTTGGTCAACACTAAAAAACTGCATTCAAAGATTATTCAAATTCAGACCTTCATTTTCGGACCCCTTCATAAGCCCTGATCGATAGATCAAAAAGGCGATTTTGGGCCTTTCTAACCTTAGATCTGCCACAACTTTGCCAAATCTTAACATATTCTCAAATATCATACCTCATTTTTCTAGTTTTGGTCCACACTAAAAAACTGCATTCAAAGATTGTCCAAATTCAGACCTTCATTTTCGGACCCCTTCATAAGCCCTGATCGATAGATCAAAAAGGCGATTTTCGGCCTTTCTAACCTTAGATCTGCCATAACTTTGCCAAATCTTAACATATTCTCAAATATCATACCTCATTTTTCTAGTTTTGGTCAACACTAAAAACTGCATTCAAAGATTGTCCAAATTCAGACCTTCATTTTCGGACCCCTTCATTAGCCCTGATCCATAGATCAAAAAGGCGATTTTCGGCCTTTCTAACCTTAGATCTGCCATAACTTTGCCAAATCTTAACTGATTATCAAATATCATACCTCATTTTTTAGTTTTGGTCAACACTAAAAAACTGCATTCAAAGATTGTCCAAATTCAGACCTTCATTTTCGGACCCCTTCACAAGCTCTGATCCATAGATCAAAAAGGCGATTTTGGGCCTTTCTAACCTTAGATCTGCCATAACTTTGCCAAATCTTAACCTATTATCAAATATCATACCTCATTTTTCTAGTTTTGGTCAACACTAAAAAACTGCATTCAAAGATTGTCCAAATTCAAACCTTCATTTTCGGACCCCTTCACAAGCTCAGATCCATAGATCAAAAAGGCGATTTTGTGCCTTTCTAAGCTTAGATCTGCCATAACTTTGCCAAATCTTAACCTATTATCAAATATCATACCTCATTTTTCTAGTTTTGGTCAACACTAAAAGGTGCATTCAAAGATTGTCCAAATTCAGACCTTCATTTTCGGATCCCTTCACAAGCTCTGATCCATAGATCAAAAAGGCGATTTTGGGCCTTTCTAACCTTAGATCTGCCATAACTTTGCCAAATCTTAACCTATTATCAAGTATCATACCTCATTTTTCTAGTTTTGGTCAACACTAAAAAACTGCATTCAAAGATTGTCCAAATTCAAACCTTCATTTTCGGACCCCTTCACAAGCTCTGATCCATAGATCAAAAAGTCGATTTTCGACCTTTCTAAGCTTAGATCTGCCATAACTTTGCCAAATCTTAACATATTCTCAAATATCATACCTCATTTTTCTAGTTTTGGTCAACACTAAAAAACTGCATTCAAAGATTGTCCAAATTCAGACCTTCATTTTCGGACCCCTTCATAAGCCCTGATCCATAGATCAAAAAGGCGATTTTCGGCCTTTCTAACCTTAGATCTGCCATAACTTTGCCAAATCTTAACTTATTATCAAATATCATACCTCATTTTCCTAGTTTTGGTCAACACTAAAAAAGTGCATTCAAAGATTATTCAAATTCAGACCTTTACTTTCGGACCCCTTCATAAGCCCTGATCGATAGATCAAAAAGGCGATTTTGGGCCTTTCTAACCTTAGATCTGCCATAACTTTGCCAAATCTTAACCTATTTTCAAATATCATACCTCATTCTTTTAGTTTTGGTCAACACTAAAAAACTGCATTCAAAGATTGTCCAAATTCAGACCTTCATTTTCGGACCCCTTCATAAGCCCTGATCGATAGATCAAAAAGGCGATTTTCGGCCTTTCTAACCTTAGATCTGCCATAACTTTGCCAAATCTTAACATATTATCAAATATCATACCTCATTTTCCTAGTTTTGGTCAACACTTAAAAACTGCATTCAAAGATTATTCAAATTCAGACCTTCATTTTCGGACCCCTTCATAAGCCCTGATCGATAGATCAAAAAGGCGATTTTGGGCCTTTCTAACTTTAGATCTGCCATAACTTTGCCAAATCTTAACCTATTATCAAATATCATACCTCATTTTCCTAGTTTTGGTCAACACTAAAAAACTGCATACAAAGATTATTCAAATTCAGACCTTCATTTTCGGACCCCTTCATAAGCCCTGATCGATAGATCAAAAAGGCGATTTTCGGCGTTTCTAACCTTAGATCTGCCATAACTTTGCCAAATCTTAACCTATTTTCAAATATCATACCTCATTTTCCTAGTTTTGGTCAACACTAAAAAACTGCATTCAAAGATTATTCAAATTCAGACCTTCATTTTCGGACCCCTTCATAAGCCCTGATCGATAGATCAAAAAGGCGATTTTCGGCCTTTCTAACCTTAGATCTGCCATAACTTTGCCAAATCTTAACCTATTTTCAAATATCATACCTCATTTTCCTAGTTTTGGTCAACACTAAAAAACTGCATTCAAAGATTATTCAAATTCAGACCTTCATTTTCGGACCCCTTCATAAGCCCTGATCCATAGATCAAAAAGGCGATTTTGGGCCTTTCTAACCTTAGATCTGCCATAACTTTGCCAAATCTTAACCTATTTTCAAATATCATACCTCATTTTACTAGTTTTGGTCAACACTAAAAACTACATTCAAAGGTTGTCCAAATTCAGACCTTCATTTTCGGACCCCTTCATAAGCCCTGATCCATAGATCAAAAAGGCGATTTTCGGCCTTTCTAACCTTAGATCTGCCATAACTTTGCCAAATCTTAACTTATTATCAAATATCATACCTGATTTTCCTAGTTTTGGTCAACACTAAAAAACTGCATTCAAAGATTATTCAAATTCAGACCTTCATTTTCGGACCCCTTCATAAGCCCTGATCGATAGATCAAAAAGGCGATTTTCGGCCTTTCTAACCTTAGATCTGCCATAACTTTGCCAAATCTTAACCTATTTTCAAATATCATACCTCATTTTCCTAGTTTTGGTCAACACTAAAAAACTGCATTCAAAGATTATTCAAATTCAGACCTTCATTTTCGGACCCCTTCATAAGCCCTGATCGATAGATCAAAAAGGCGATTTTCGGCCTTTCTAACCTTAGATCTGCCATAACTTTGCCAAATCTTAACCTATTTTCAAATATCATACCTCATTTTACTAGTTTTGGTCAACACTAAAAAACTACATTCAAAGGTTGTCCAAATTCAGACCTTCATTTTCGGACCCCTTCATAAGCCCTGATCCATAGATCAAAAAGGCGATTTTCGGCCTTTCTAACCTTAGATCTGCCATAACTTTGCCAAATCTTAACCTATTTTCAAATATCATACCTCATTTTACTAGTTTTGGTCAACACTAAAAAACTGCATTCAAAGATTATTCAAATTCAGACCTTCATTTTCGGACCCCTTCATAAGCCCTGATCGATAGATCAAAAAGGCGATTTTGGGCCTTTCTAACCTTAGATCTGCCACAACTTTGCCAAATCTTAACATATTCTCAAATATCATACCTCATTTTTCTAGTTTTGGTCCACACTAAAAAACTGCATTCAAAGATTGTCCAAATTCAGACCTTCATTTTCGGACCCCTTCATAAGCCCTGATCGATAGATCAAAAAGGCGATTTTCGGCCTTTCTAACCTTAGATCTGCCATAACTTTGCCAAATCTTAACATATTCTCAAATATCATACCTCATTTTTCTAGTTTTGGTCAACACTAAAAAACTGCATTCAAAGATTGTCCAAATTCAGACCTTCATTTTCGGACCCCTTCATTAGCCCTGATCCATAGATCAAAAAGGCGATTTTCGGCCTTTCTAACCTTAGATCTGCCATAACTTTGCCAAATCTTAACTGATTATCAAATATCATACCTCATTTTTTAGTTTTGGTCAACACTAAAAAACTGCATTCAAAGATTGTCCAAATTCAGACCTTCATTTTCGGACCCCTTCACAAGCTCTGATCCATAGATCAAAAAGGCGATTTTGGGCCTTTCTAACCTTAGATCTGCCATAACTTTGCCAAATCTTAACCTATTATCAAATATCATACCTCATTTTTCTAGTTTTGGTCAACACTAAAAAACTGCATTCAAAGATTGTCCAAATTCAAACCTTCATTTTCGGACCCCTTCACAAGCTCAGATCCATAGATCAAAAAGGCGATTTTGTGCCTTTCTAACCTTAGATCTGCCATAACTTTGCCAAATCTTAACCTATTATCAAATATCATACCTCATTTTTCTAGTTTTGGTCAACACTAAAAAGGTGCATTCAAAGATTGTCCAAATTCAGACCTTCATTTTCGGATCCCTTCACAAGCTCTGATCCATAGATCAAAAAGGCGATTTTGGGCCTTTCTAACCTTAGATCTGCCATAACTTTGCCAAATCTTAACCTGTTATCAAGTATCATACCTCATTTTTCTAGTTTTGGTCAACACTAAAAAACTGCATTCAAAGATTGTCCAAATTCAAACCTTCATTTTCGGACCCCTTCACAAGCTCTGATCCATAGATCAAAAAGTCGATTTTCGACCTTTCTAAGCTTAGATCTGCCATAACTTTGCCAAATCTTAACATATTCTCAAATATCATACCTCATTTTTCTAGTTTTGGTCAACACTAAAAAGCTGCATTCAAAGATTGTCCAAATTCAGACCTTCATTTTCGGACCCCTTCATAAGCCCTGATCCATAGATCAAAAAGGCGATTTTCGGCCTTTCTAACCTTAGATCTGCCATAACTTTGCCAAATCTTAACTTATTATCAAATATCATACCTCATTTTCCTAGTTTTGGTCAACACTAAAAAAGTGCATTCAAAGATTATTCAAATTCAGACCTTTACTTTCGGACCCCTTCATAAGCCCTGATCGATAGATCAAAAAGGCGATTTTGGGCCTTTCTAACCTTAGATCTGCCATAACTTTGCCAAATCTTAACCTATTTTCAAATATCATACCTCATTCTTTTAGTTTTGGTCAACACTAAAAAACTGCATTCAAAGATTGTCCAAATTCAGACCTTCATTTTCGGACCCCTTCATAAGCCCTGATCGATAGATCAAAAAGGCGATTTTCGGCCTTTCTAACCTTAGATCTGCCATAACTTTGCCAAATCTTAACATATTATCAAATATCATACCTCATTTTCCTAGTTTTGGTCAACACTTAAAAACTGCATTCAAAGATTATTCAAATTCAGACCTTCATTTTCGGACCCCTTCATAAGCCCTGATCGATAGATCAAAAAGGCGATTTTGGGCCTTTCTAACTTTAGATCTGCCATAACTTTGCCAAATCTTAACCTATTATCAAATATCATACCTCATTTTCCTAGTTTTGGTCAACACTAAAAAACTGCATACAAAGATTATTCAAATTCAGACCTTCATTTTCGGACCCCTTCATAAGCCCTGATCGATAGATCAAAAAGGCGATTTTCGGCGTTTCTAACCTTAGATCTGCCATAACTTTGCCAAATCTTAACCTATTTTCAAATATCATACCTCATTTTCCTAGTTTTGGTCAACACTAAAAACTGCATTCAAAGATTATTCAAATTCAGACCTTCATTTTCGGACCCCTTCATAAGCCCTGATCGATAGATCAAAAAGGCGATTTTCGGCCTTTCTAACCTTAGATCTGCCATAACTTTGCCAAATCTTAACCTATTTTCAAATATCATACCTCATTTTCCTAGTTTTGGTCAACACTAAAAAACTGCATTCAAAGATTATTCAAATTCAGACCTTCATTTTCGGACCCCTTCATAAGCCCTGATCCATAGATCAAAAAGGCGATTTTGGGCCTTTCTAACCTTAGATCTGCCATAACTTTGCCAAATCTTAACCTATTTTCAAATATCATACCTCATTTTACTAGTTTTGGTCAACACTAAAAAACTACATTCAAAGGTTGTCCAAATTCAGACCTTCATTTTCGGACCCCTTCATAAGCCCTGATCCATAGATCAAAAAGGCGATTTTCGGCCTTTCTAACCTTAGATCTGCCATAACTTTGCCAAATCTTAACTTATTATCAAATATCATACCTGATTTTCCTAGTTTTGGTCAACACTAAAAAACTGCATTCAAAGATTATTCAAATTCAGACCTTCATTTTCGGACCCCTTCATAAGCCCTGATCGATAGATCAAAAAGGCGATTTTCGGCCTTTCTAACCTTAGATCTGCCATAACTTTGCCAAATCTTAACCTATTTTCAAATATCATACCTCATTTTCCTAGTTTTGGTCAACACTAAAAAACTGCATTCAAAGATTATTCAAATTCAGACCTTCATTTTCGGACCCCTTCATAAGCCCTGATCGATAGATCAAAAAGGCGATTTTCGGCCTTTCTAACCTTAGATCTGCCATAACTTTGCCAAATCTTAACCTATTTTCAAATATCATACCTCATTTTACCAGTTTTGGTCAACACTAAAAAACTACATTCAAAGGTTGTCCAAATTCAGACCTTCATTTTCGGACCCCTTCATAAGCCCTGATCCATAGATCAAAAAGGCGATTTTCGGCCTTTCTAACCTTAGATCTGCCATAACTTTGCCAAATCTTAACCTATTTTCAAATATCATACCTCATTTTACTAGTTTTGGTCAACACTAAAAAACTGCATTCAAAGATTATTCAAATTCAGACCTTCATTTTCGGACCCCTTCATAAGCCCTGATCGATAGATCAAAAGGCGATTTTCGGCCTTTCTAACCTTAGATCTGCCATAACTTTGCCAAATCTTAACCTATTTTCAAATATCATACCTCATTTTCCTAGTTTTGGTCAACACTAAAAAACTGCATTCAAAGATTATTCAAATTCAGACCTTCATTTTCGGACCCCTTCATAAGCCCTGATCGATAGATCAAAAAGGCGATTTTCGGCCTTTCTAACCTTAGATCTGCCATAACTTTGCCAAATCTTAACCTATTTTCAAATATCATACCTCATTTTCCTAGTTTTGGTCAACACTAAAAAACTTCATTCAAAGATTGTCCAAATTCAGACCTTCATTTTCGGACCCCTTCATAAGCCCTGATCCATAGATCAAAAAGGCGATTTTCGGCCTTTCTAACCTTAGATCTGCCATAACTTTGCCAAATCTTAACCTATTATCAAATATCATACCTCATTTTTCTAGTTTTGGTCAACACTAAAAAGGTGCATTCAAAGATTGTCCAAATTCAGACCTTCATTTTCGGACCCCTTCACAAGCTCTGATCCATAGATCAAAAAGGCGATTTTGGGCCTTTCTAACCTTAGATCTGCTATAACTTTGCCAAATCTTAACCTATTATCAAATATCATACCTCATTTTTCTAGTTTTGGTCAACACTAAAAAACTACATTCAAAGGTTGTCCAAATTCAGACCTTCATTTTCGGATCCCTTCACAAGCTCTGATCCATAGATCAAAAGGCGATTTTGGGCCTTTCTAACCTTAGATCTGCCATAACTTTGCCAAATCTTAACCTATTATTAAATATCATACCTCATTTTCCTAGTTTTGGTCAACACTAAAAAACTGCATTCAAAGATTGTCCAAATTCAGACCTTCATTTTCGGACCCCTTCACAAGCCCTGATCCATAGATCAAAATGGCGATTTTGGGCCTTTCTATCCTTAGATCTGCTATAACTTTGCCAAATCTTAACCTATTATCAAATATCATACCTCATTTTTCTAGTTTTGGTCAACACTAAAAAGCTGCATTCAAAGATTGTCCAAATTCAGATCTTCATTTTCGGACCCCTTCACAAGCCCTGATCCATAGATCAAAAGGCGATTTTGGGCCTTTCTAACCTTAGATCTGCCATAACTTTGCCAAATCTTAACCTATTTTCATATATCATACCTCATTATTCTAGATTGGACCAAAACTAAAAAAACTGCATTCAAAGATTGTCCAAATTCAGATCTTCATTTTCGGACCCCTTCACAAGCCCTGATCCATAGATCAAAATGGCGATTTTGGGCCTTTCTATCCTTAGATCTGTCATAACTTTGCCAAATCTTAACCTAATTTGAAATATCATACCTCATTTTTCTAGTTTTGGTCAACACTAAAAAACTGCATTCAAAGATTTTCCAAATTCAGACCTTTATTTTTGAACCCCTCCATTAGTAAATGTTCTCAACTGAAGCAAATAAATCTTTCCTGTAGACACAGTACTTTAAGTACTTTAACTCAACTCAGTTGAGGCAGGCCTTTCAACAGTCTCTGCAACTGACTTGGCGTATTTTACAACAGATTTCCTGACAGATTGCGAGCAACAGCAGCACTCTCTGTCCCACTCTTGCACACTCACAGGTCACACTTAAGGTCGCTGTTCATTTCACACCTGGACTCCAACTCAACCCAGTTCAGTTTAAGTAGAGAGAGTGAGAATGATAAAGAGTGGGAAGAGGAGGGAAAGGAAGGGAAGCTCGCGTCGGCCATTTTGCCGGGTTAAGTGGACGATGCCACTTATGAGGCACTGTGACTGCAAAATGAAATGAATAAAAGTCGGTTTGGGTCCGAGTTCTCTGTATTCTGTTTCTGTATTCACATGCTGCACGTAAATTCAGCCTTATTACATTTTTGAGTGCAGCTCAGGTTTTATTTATTAAATGCGGTGAAACAACAATAACAATAACAGTAACAGTAACTTTTGGCCAGGCTGAGAAGAGGCTGGCAAGGCCTTAGCCAAAATCCCAAGCACAAAACTGTCATTTTAATCAGCCATAAATATATTGTATTTTTTTTTTTGTGTGTTGTTAAATTTAAGGAATTGTGCACACGTTGCACAACAAACAATTTTCACACATTATGCAAAGTTTTCCATTGCCATTTGTTTTCCCAAAACATTTGCTTTCTATTTTCTCTGTTTTCTGTTTGTTTGTCTCTTGTTTTGTTTTTTCCGTCTCATTTTCTGTAGCAAGCAAATTTATACAGACCACAAAAGTTGGCATTGCACATGGGTAAAAAACATTGGAAAATTTGCATGCGAATTTCCATTGGAGTTGATGAAACTTTTCTAAGAGTTGATCAACAACAAAAAAAAAAAACTACGAGGGGTTTGCGGCTCAACAAATAAGCTGCAGCCTGCACTATTTACTGTTATCCTTCCCCCCACAGACTCCTCCCATCACCAACTACACATCAGAGCTCATCATCAGCAGTCGATGAAACTGAGGTTCATTTAAATAGGCCACAAAAATTTAAATGCAAAAATTTAAGCAGTAAAATATGCATATAAGTTGGCTAAAAAGGTAGATTGACATAAATATATATATATATTTTTTTTAAATATTGATATAATTTTGTAAGTTAGTAAAGTATGTATACAGCTAAGATTATTAAAGAGGTAGTTGTAATTTTTATTTTAATTATGAATTTAGGAGAGTTATAATTATATATAATTATAATATTATTTATTGAAAGCGGTGAAATTGATTTACTATAGTATTTAAAATCAATATTAATTTTGCGGTATAATGCAGAATTTTATATCTTAAATTACAGTTCTTTAACTGATGTTATTCATAAAAAAAAATCATTTTTACATATGTTACTTTCCATTTTCCAAATTTTATTTAAATTTGTATTCGTTTAAAGAGTATCTCGAAGTTGTCTTTCGATAACTGCCTTTCCTTGATGTTTTTAGTTTTTAGTTTTTAAGGCATTTTATGGCATGTTTTCTGTTTGCATTTCGGAGTCTAGTGTCAACGCAGCCATATTTGTTTGTTTTTTACTTGCCAGCCTATGCTGGGGATATGTTTTTTTTTGTTGAAACTCGTTTGTTCGCCTCCACTCCCCCACTACAACTTTTCTCCATTTCCACTTTTCCCTGCTCATTTTTTTTTTCTTTTCATTTGTTGGCCAAGTTTGAGTTTCTGTTAAATGTCATTGAACGCATGTTTGGGAACGATTGCAGCAAAGATAAAGAGAAAGATATGGCTTTAAATGCAGTTAAATTTCAACGTATTCAATTAAAATTCAAAAAAAAATAATTTAAAATTATTCACATTAATATTAAAAAAAATTAAAATTTCAAAATATAAAATTACACTAAATTAAAATATTTCCTGTCAAGAACTTTTCGCAATTTTCAAGATTAGATATATCCACATTTCATTTGCCACCAAATTAAAACTGAACTGCAGTCTTCATTATTTGAAACTTATTTTCAAGTTTTCTGTTAGTCTGTATGTGAATTGCATAATTCGCGTATTAATTTCATGAAGTTTGTCATCTTGGCCAATTTGGCCCAGTGACCAACAGCTGTCGGCACATTTCACTTGGGCCATTAAATTGAATTTAAAGTTAACGTTTCCACCGACGATGGCAGATGGAAGATGGAAGTCTGTTGAAGTCACTGATGTCGCCAGCTGATGATTTATTATTATGAAACGGGCAGTGAGGAAACTTTTCCACCGACCAAATGATTAAAAAGCAAAAATCTGGAAAACTATTCACTTCACGCAGCACGCGGCAACGTTTCTCTTTAGTCAGTTTTTGGGCCAGGCCAGAAACGTTTTTCTTTTTTGTTTTTTTTTTTGCGCCTTTATCATTGTTGGCCGGCGACAATTTTCCTGTCAAATTGTGTGAACTTTTTTTTCAGCTTCTTCTTCATTTTCATTCCATTTTCGCACTGTCTGTGTGTGTGTGTGTTGAAAGTGAACTGGATGAAAGGACGACACTTTATCATGTCGGAGGACTGTCGCTGACCGTCGTTTGTTCACAAATTGTGAAATTGAAATGTGGCCCCGCGCGCAGCGTTTGAAAGTAAATGAGGCAAGACCCGCAATGGGGTCGTCCTCTTCCTCTTCTCCTAACCACTCAACCACAACTGAGGCCTAACCCTGGTGGTTTAAATATTAAGTCGAACAAATCTCCAACTACAATAATAACAAACACAACAAGCAAAAGTTGTTTGAAAAGAATGCGCGCTTTTGATTATTTTTCTCTTTCAATTTGTATTTTATTTTATATTTTTTGCAATTTGAAATGTGGGCAATTTTTGTATTTGTGAGTTTTGTGTGTCTGCTTTTGACAAATATTTAGCTTAAGTGATTTTTGACAGCAGGAGCCAGAGTCCTTTTGAGGCCAATGTTGAGCCAAGGCATACTTTATGCTTCGTTTGAGCGTAATTTCTGTTTGACCTGAAGGCCAATGCGGCGTATGCGCAATTTGGCACTAAAGTAAATCTCAAAAGAAAAAAAAAGTAGAACTGAATAGAGATGTTCTCTGTTCTATAAACAAATGTGGGTTACTAACTTAAATATCCACTGCGAATTTATATTGGACTCGAAACTGAAAGTAGTATAAAAACATTTACATATTTTCATATTCAGAAATTAACATAGTCTAGTTCCCGTTGCAATCTAAGAGTGAGTCTCATTTTACACTGGTCGGCATCATATTTGGCCTTACAGCGATCCACATTGACGGGATGGGGCAGTGGCAGCTTAAGCCGGTAGAGACCTGTGCCCAGGTCCACTTCCTTTTCGAGCAGCGTCAGGGTCATCTTATCGGCAGCCAAGGTCTCCCCCGGCAACGATATCTCCAGCACGAGATCTTCACAGCTGGACGAGGCTGCTGTGCGTTGTCCCATCTAAATGTTAAGCGGGGATGAGGCACGAAGGGCATAAAGTGGGCGGAGTATTTGTCGAACCTGTAGGAAAAGGTCCTCGGTACCCACTGCCTGTCGATAGGTCATCGTGTATTCGGGGCACTTTCTTGTTTCGAATAAATCGGCATCCTCTCGCTCCTGTGCCTCTTGCCATTCCTCCAACGTGGTTGGCTGCGGCTTCTCCGGCTCCTCCAGTGGCGTCGCCACCAAGTTAACCTTTTTCTTCTTTTTGCCAACCGCGGCAGCCTGTGGCCCAATGCTACCAGGTGCTGAGTGAGCCACAATGCAGAGTTGGCAGTTATCATCAGAGCATCAGATTGCCGTTTATTCAACTTACTCTGCCTGTTGGTAACCGCCAGGGATTCGTTGGCGTCGTCATCATCCTCGTCGCTGCTGCACGCGACCCCGCCCCGTCTTCGATCCGGATACAGTAAATTCTGCAGCTGTAGCAGCTGGTCGGGATTGTCAAAAAGCGACATTGTCTACGGGGTATTTACTCAACTTTATTCACACGCCTCAGCTATTTCACTTTATCACACACACAACAAAAACAAAATAAATTTTTCTTCTGCCCTTTTTTCTATTCTATTTCTATTTCCTCTCGGCAGTTGATGCTGCTATTATAATTTTCAGTTCACAACTCGACGGTGGCAGGAATACCCTTATTTTGAGTGTTATTTCAGTTTCTCAAATCGATTTATCGGCCTACTTTTTTTTGTTTGTTTTTTTGGTAACGATGGCAGCTGAAACTTGTTTATTATGTTGACCAGGCAACGAACCGTTGGAAAAGGACCGAAAGGATCAAGGAGTTGGGCTCTCAGTTGTAGATTTTTTGATAGAGTCGAAGGCATAGTCATAGTAAAGTAACTTGAAAGAGGATAACTTATACTGTCAGGGGTGTTCTCAATTCCGAATAAGATTGAAATATGCGGTTCTTGCATTGATAACTATACTTAAATCACACTTTTCTTTCGAATTCGGAATTGAGAACAAGTCGAAAAATATATATTTTTTTGAGATAGAGGAATACACTTTGTTAATAAATTTATTTAAATTACATACCTTTTTATAAAATCAAAATTAACTATTAGCTATTATTTTTTTGTATTTTTAAAAAGCTTTAAAAACCCCCAACACAGTTTGTAACTAGACCAAAATTTCTTAGGTGACTTTCAATATTTGAAAGTATTTATGGGAATACAACTGTAAAGAAATCAACTTAATTAAATTTTATAACGAAATTTCTTTAATTCCTTTTAATATTTTTTTATTTTGCAAAAAAAAATACTTTTAAATTTATTAATTAGCATATATTTACAGCATTTATAAATTATATATAAAATTTATGAAACTGATAAAGAATGTTAATATTAAAAGAATAACCGAAAAATTCAGAAATCTGGAGTGGATATATCAAATTAATTTTCAAAGGCGTTTAAAAATTAATAATTAAAAATTTTTAAATTTAATTATTTAATTTTAATTTAATAATTTATTTAATTTAATAATATCTGAGAGTTTAAATTAAATTAAATCCTTTATAGAAACATTGTCAATTTCTTTTAAATTTTAGAAATTAAACTTTGATAATAAAAATAATAAATAAAAAAAAACCATTTAAGAGTTTTAAAAAGTGATGGAAAAATGAGGCGGCTGAAAAAGTTCAGAAATTGAATACAATGAAAATGAATCCTTATTGGAAGTAAATTGAAGACTCTATATGACAACAAGGAGAATCAATTTCCCCGTCAAAACTCCATTAAAATGCAAATAGTATAACTACTCTAACTACTTGATAATTATTCATAAATGTTATCAACTTCCGTCGATTGTTCACAAGTTTTCGCATAGTTTAGTGCTCAACGTGAAATTGATTGACGACGTCGAGTTGAACAATTTCATAATTATTGCTTGGCACTTTTGACCTCATGCAAATACATAATTCAGTGTCAAGGATAAGCAATGGCAGCCCATAACAATGTCGGTCCTTCAACGTCCTTTTGGGTATTTCAATTAAAAACTTGCTGCCGTTCGGCAAAAACTTTTGCACAGCCAACATGGTCAGAAACCGGCTGAGGCAGGGAGGGAGTTGTGGAGGGGCGAAACAATGGGTCCTGCCCCAGTGAGAGTCCTGCGAGAGTTGCCGACAACTACTCGCAAGCAAAATGAGAACAAAATTATTTCAGAATATGTCAAAGCCAATTGTTTTGCAAATTAAATAAATTGTATAATTGCCGTTGACCTTCTGGTCACTTTGCTCGACTTTGGCCAATACTGTAGATACTGCCACCCCCTCTGCCCCTTCAACATTCTCCATTTTTCCATTCACACACTGCGCTAATTTGAGATATGCAAAAAAAAGAAGCACACTGAAAAAAAATGCACTGAGAAAAAAACAATATGAACATTGAGTGGGGCGGAATGCGAAAACATGAACGTGGCAAATGTAAACAACATGGCAGTGACTGTCGTCTGGCAGCTGCCAACATGACCAACATGGCCAACAAGCGGCCAAAAACGAACATGGCCAACACAATTCGGCCTCGCAATACAATAGCTTCAGCTGCATGAGGTCCATTTCGAGGTTTCACTTTTCACTGAAAAAAAGAAGAACGAGAAAGGGTTTCCCTCCCTTAACTTTCTCTCCCCTCAAACATTTTTGTTGTTGTTTTTTTTTATGTGTTTGCAGATGATGTTTTGTTTTTTACTTTTATTTTTATTTCTCATATCGAGCAGCATGTTACGTGTTTAATTTGTTTAACACGAGTGCCAAATAAATAAACCAGAAACAACATTAATGAGTTGGGGTAGGGATATGCGCTTTTGTTGAGAACTATGCCCACACTCTATACTCCCTTTCAGCGCATTTATTTATAGGGTATGGCGATAATAACAGCAGCCAAAAACTATTTGGTTGCCCGTTTTGGTTGAATGGGAGCCAATTTACAGTTCGCCGAGGACCTTTCAATCTCTGCTAACCAGCGTCCTATTTGGCTACTGAAGCGACCTACAGCACAATTGGAGTGGGAGCAGAGTATGCCCAACTAAATGTCACCCATTATTTCATTTAAAATATGGAAAATTTCCTGTGTTAGATTTAAAATTGAACGCAGCACAAGAATTTTTAAAAGTCGCATGTTTTTTTTGAACAAGTTATGACATGTGACAGTTTCCAAATTTCCATGTTAAGTATTTGTTAAAAATCAATCAAAAACGTAAATATTATAAGATAGATAAAATTTCATAACATTGGAAGATTTTTGGAAAAGTCCTGGCAATTTTAAGTTTGTTCGGTGCCAAAAGCAGGAATTCTAGAGTTATAAGAGGACTTCTGCTGGCAAAAAAATATATTTTGAATATGTAATTTGCATCAAATAGAAATTATGATAGTCCTACCCTAATGAAAAGTATTAAAAATCTGTGGATTTTAGTTCTAATTGAATAGAAATATAAAATTCAGAGAGTGACATAAGCTGCACTTTATTAGTTAGTCAAAAAATACTTTTCAAATATGGTAAACATAGATTTCAAATAAATTTAAGCTATAACTTAGTAATTACTAGAATTTGTGCATAAAATAATTTCGTTCTAATTTATAAATTGATTAATTAATTTGATCATTTATTAAGTGAAGAAACTGGACATCTTAATAAGATATATATTTTTTTATATATATGTATGTATATATTAATTTAAATTACTAGGATTTGTACATAACATAATTTCATTCTAATTTATAAATTTATCAATTAATTAAATAATTTATTAAGTGAAGAAACTGTACAACTTATTGAGATTGAATTGTATGTAAATTTTTGTAACCCACGAAACTATGCTACAGATTTTTGCATAATTTCTTAAAATGGCGGCGTTTGTAGATGAGTTCTTTTCAAAAGAATCTTTTGCCTCATTCAGCATACGCAACCTAATCCCACATCAGACTATCAAATTTCCCAGCAAATGTACGTAGAATTTTCCGACTAATTTCCATTTCACATATGCGAGGAAAAACTATCACGTAACTGAGTTTTGACCTTGTTTACTGTCGCCTGCTAAACAAACTCTATGCCGCTGAAGGGAATGGAATTCATAGGCATGTGAAGGTGGCGAGAGGTGGAAGTAAGAGGAGGAAAGAGCAAAGCTGGACAAACCGTGATAGGGCTCAGTAATCACAGCTGTCGCGAGATGTAGGTGATATAATGTCCGCAATGAATGAATACAGCTGTAATTGTATTTTGGTAGTACATTTCAATGAACTGCAATGTCAATGGAATGACACAGCGGAATGGGAGGACAAAAAAAACAGAACTTTTGTTGACACTTCCACACCGATTCTCTCCCCCCTCCAACACTCCACTTACAGCCTCTGTACAGTCTGTTTCGTGTATAAAACGTATCCCCAAAACAGATACCAAAAAACTAGAGACCGAATCTGATTTTTATTACGGCCCTGGCACGTAGCGTTACGTGGAGGCATGCAGTGAAAGTACAAGTGAAAGTGGAAGTGGAAGTGAAGAGAGGAGACAGAGAAGGTGGAGAGCGAAGTGGGAGGCTGAGAAACATGCACGCAGCTGCTACAGATTTTTGCGTATTTTGTGTATATTTTTGCGCTTCTTTTTCTGCTGCTCCTTTTGAATATGATTTGTGTGTTGAAAGCACTCCAAACTGACAGTATTTTTTTTTTTTCATTCTTTTTCCTTTTTTTTTTGTTTTTTGTAGGAGGTTGCGAGTTGGCGTTGGTTTTCCAACACACACATAATATGTCGAGTGGTGCAGGCGGAAATGTGAGAGGCAGCTGTTGGCAGTGTTGGAAATGGAGACGGAGGTGTGTTGGTTAACAGCATGTGGCTGAGAGAAGGGGGGCTAACATAAAACGTAATTAAGAAGGCATTAAGTACCATGCATAAATCATTGAAAACTTGCACATTTAGTATGTGTTGGAAAGCGAGCAAAAGAAACAGAAGAAAAGCAAAATGTAGAGGAAAAGAAAAGACAAAAAGAGACGGGGAGAGAGAAAGAGGGAGAGTGTGTGTAACACATGTGAGGTGGCAGCTAAAGTTATGCCCATTACTGGTTATTTGATATGCTCGAATCGCAGCCAAGTTGCAAAGCAACAAATACATACATGCATATACATACATATGTATGTATGTATGTACATACATAGATCTGGGTCTCATGATTGCAAATTTCGGCGACAAACTGGCGCACGATTTTTTGGCCATTTACTTTTAACATTTTGCAGCACTGAGCGCACAACAACAACAAGAACAACAACAACAACACTGCCAACAACTACTTCCGATAACAAAAGCTTGCGACTGTCATCCCCCCCCTCTTCCACTATCTCTCTTTCTCTCTCTCTCTTTTACACTCTCGCTATCTCGCTTGCACTATCTCTATGACTGCTTGCTGATTGTATATATGTGTGTGTGTGTGTGTGTGTATATGTGTGGAATAAATGCGCCTAGTTAAATAATTCCCACAACAACCGCAGCAAATACAACAACGCCAAAATAAAAAATGGAAAAATCTACAAAAAAAAAATTTTTTAAAAAAAGTGTGTACAGGATGAATGCTGTTGCCGCACAGTTGAGTTTGTGCAGTCAAGCGTATGGAAGCAAACAAAACAAAAAACGAAAGCAAAACAACAATGAAGCGAAGGAGGAGAAGGAAGAGCAGCAGCAGCAGCAGCAGCAATGGCTGAAGCATAAAAATAAAACTAACCAAGCCAAGTTACCATGGCTCGTAGCATTATCCATTATCATAGTCATAGCCAAAAGAAAGAAAAAAAAAACATAACTCCAAACAAAACAAAGCAAAACAGTAGAGAACAGAAAATATAATCAAATTTCGCGCGCGGCTTTGGCTCAACTTTAAGAAGCACAGCCACATTTGAAAGTCCATTGGAGCACAAAATGGCCATGGCCAGGCCAGCACCGCACCGAGACTTAAACCGACCACAGCAACTGACAATGACAACGACAACAAACAACACGTCCTCCCCCCACACAAAATGTTGCCCAACTCGATTATGAAAAAAACACATACACACAGCTGCCAAAAGCACTCAAGAGAGTGCACTCAGTACAGAGAGTGGGAGAGAGCGTAAGAGTGTAAGCTTAACTGAGAGAGAGAGAGAGCGCGCACAGAAACAGCTGTTGGCAATTCGCACGTGCTGAGTGAAGCTTGCGGCGTTGTTTGCTTAGCTGCTGTTTGTAAACAAAGTGAAAGCTCTCTCAACAGCTGATCAAGTGAGTAAGACACAGTGGGTTGATGTTGAGGGAAAATGTAGGTAATCTGTAAAGCCCATAATAAGTAATACAAAAATAAAAAAAAAAAATTAAATTATTTAATAAATTGATATTAAGCCTTGACAAGCTCAAGGAAGTAACAGAAAAAAATTAATTGAATTTATAGTTAAATATAATGCATATAGACAAATTTTTATATTCACCCACTAATGTTGATATTAACCATTTTATTTTCTGTTTCTTTTGAAAAAGGTTACATTTAACTGGGTAATATATACACATTATACATATATACATTACTAACAAAAAGAATAGAAAAATTATTTGAACGTTATGAGGTATTTAAAATCTTAAAAAATTTTATTTCACATTTGCACTAATAATTGCACTGTAAAACGTTCAAAAAATGTAGCAATCCAGACGTTCTAACAATTTAACTGCCCTAAAAAGCTATAACTAGTCGTGTGCAATAATTAGCTGGGCATTAAACAATAACTAAAACTAACTCCAATGACTAACTGACCTGGCTTGAATTTCCCATTTAATTCAATTGCTTGCATAATTTAGCAATTCATTATTTTTGTGATAATATGAAATGCCTAAAATTAATATTCTAAATTTAAGCTTTGTCCGCCTAAATATCATTGCTAATAATTTAAATGTTCTGTCGCTTATCCAAGCTGACCTCAACCCATTTTAAATGTATACATTTTCATTAAAATAATTTATATGTCACTGTATGTGAAATGCATATCACAAAAATATATGTAAATAGAGCGTAAAAACGCCCAGTTACACAAATAGAAATGGCTGCCAAAACTCTTGTATTATTTGTTTGGCAATTATCTAATAAAAACAATGGAAAAATATTAATGTAATTATCGAAGCCAACGATCGAAAGTTAATTATAGCAACTGCCTGCGTAATTAAGTTCCAAGCTCTCAAGCCGCTTGAACCCAATTCGCGTCTCAGACAAATTCCGATAAAGTCACGTGCGGAATGGTAGCAATCGGGGATGAAGTGAGTGGAATACATAATGGATAAACGGCGAGAAATGGAAAGCGAATTTAAGATCTACATACCTTACGTCTTCTTCTACTGTGAGTTGAATTGCGTTCTTGCAGCGGTCGACGCCACTTTCGTCGCTCCGTTTCATTGGCGAACAGATTCTCGACGCTGCTGCTGCTCAGCTGACTCTCGTCGTCGACGTCGTCATCGGAGCTGCCATTTGAACTCGAGTCGTTAAAAGCTTTGCCCGCCTCCGCGTCGCGCTGCCGCAGCACACGATAGTTGCCGGCGTCGCTGTTACTGTTGCTGTTACTGTTGCTGCCGCTGCCGGCGTTGCTCATGAAACGCTCACGAAATGATTTATAGAGTACGGCGCTAACACTGCCAATGCTGCCGCTGCCGCCGCCGCCGCCGCCGCCGCCACTGCTGCTACTGCGACGCTGTCGTCCATGGATGGCTGCGACGTAGCTGCGACGCTTGTCGGCTTTCTGTCGTGCCGCCACGCTCGTTGACTGCGCACCCATCATATCCAGAAAGGTACCACTCATAATAAATAATGTTCTCGATGATCTTTCTGGGCTCAGTTATGCAATGGATGATGCACCGTTCTCTATGTACATATGTATGTTGGTATGTTTGCTGTTGTTGTGGTTGTTGTTGTTCTTGTTGTTGTTGTTGGCATGACGGTGCCAAAAAGATTCGCTTGATGCACTCCAGAGTCTGCAATTGGCACAGTTATCGCAATTACCAGTTAGTTGCGAGTCTCGGCAATTTGTCTTGAATCTGTCAGAGAAATGGGGGAAAAATTTGCATACCATCGAATGCATCGTGTATGCAACATTAATAAAGCATTTCAAATGGGTGCGCCCATCCCATCTCTCTCTCTCTCTCTCTCTCTCTCTCTCTGTTTCTCTAAGATATCTCTAACATGGTTTGTTGACTTTATGATTGAAATATATGGTTTGCCATAAAGTAAATGCACTGTGGCCAATAGGGCCAGACATCATGCCATCATCATCAGCGTCCATGGCCAAAAGAAAGTCTCTCTCTCTGTCTCTCTCTCTTTCTCTTTCTCTCTCTCTCTTTCTCTCTCTATCTCTATGCGGTCTAGGACATGCAATATAGAAAGCAACGGGCAATGAGCCGTGCCGCTAGAGAACATGCCATATAAGAACTAATTCTATTCTAATTTGTATCCACCAATTAGAATAACTCGACTCTATCAAAATTCATGGCTGTTAAAATATTTTGTTAGAGAGAAAGTCATAACAATTCGTTTAATAATTTCATTATTTCTATAGGTAATATCCATAATATATTATTTTTAGTGACTTTTACACTTTGTTAGACAATTAATTTCTATTTTTAACTGTTGAGATACATATGTATATCATTGTCAGACTGTCACTGTGTTCTACTCCATTTCATGATTAAACTAAGTTATAATTTTTATAGTTTATAGTCGGGTTCAACGACAGACCTTTCATAATATTTCATGTCATACATAAGCTTAGGTTGTTGGGGTGTTCATATGTTCTGTATAGGTTTACTATACTTGCAGCACATATTACATTCCAGACCTTCCCTAATTGAAATAAAATAACCAAATTTATTAATATTTTTTTTATTATATTTCTGTAATAATCAAACATCGTTGATTTTATTTTGCAAAATGATCATAAGTCGAAAAATGTGCAAATTTTAACTTCTAAAGAAAAACCTTAAAATTTGTTGGATAGCCATAGCTTTAGTAAAACTTAACTGATTTTCAAAACTTAACTGATTTCTCCGTAGAAAGGTACTATCCTATTAACCAATTAAACAATGCCTGGTAGAATATACAAATACAATCATAGCTTCTTGTGTGTACACACATAGTTTACATGTATGCCTAACTTTGGTTGGGTTTTCATCTCGATTGGCAAATTATATTTCTACATCGACAAAAACTTCCTAATACTAAAAATATTCAACTAAAAAGCTGGGGTTCATCTTAAAAAAGGTAAAATTATAAATAAAGTACAATTAATTAAACTAATAAAAAAGAATAAAATTTAAATATTTTTAAAGATTAGTATAACTAAGAATAAATTTAAGTCAAGTTCATTTAATTGAAAATGGTAGTATTTAAAAGAAAAAAGTTAAAAGTGTTGATTATACATCTGAATGTAATAATAAAAGGGGTGAAATGATCAAATAAGTTAAATTAATTAAATAAACAAAACTGAATAAAAATTGAATATCTATAAACATATATATAAATATGGCGAATTCAGCAAATTACTTGCTGAGCAATTCTGTTCGCCTGGTATTTTTGGCGATTTTAGGAAACGGAAATTTGAATTTTTCGACCACACATTTTTTGAAATAAAAAGACATTTTATTTATTTCTATTTTATTCAATTTATTTATTTCAACCTTTTCTAATTAAAATTTATTAATTTATATACATAACTTGTTTGTAAATTATGTTAATTTAACTTATTTGATAAATTTATTCCTTTTTGGATTCACCCCAGATTTATAATTTTATTTTTAATTTCTTTTCTTATAAATACTATATTTTCAAATTTAAATGAATTTAACTTAATTTAAGTGTTATTTTTAATAATTATAAAATACATATAATTTTACCAATTCTTTTAATTTATAATTTTAAAATTTTTTCTATTAAACACTAAAATGTAATTAATTTAATTTGGTTTCCCAAATACAATTGTTTATAGATATTTAATTTGTTTTCAAATTTGGTTATTTAATTAATTTTATTTTTTGATAATTTTAACCCTTTTATAATTATCTCCAGATTTCTACACTTTTAAATTTTTTCATTTAAATACTACCATTTCCAATTAAATTTTATTCTTAGTTATACTAATCTTTAAAAATATTTAATTTTTATTCTTTATTGTTAATTTAATTATTTGTACTTAATTTATAATTTTACCTATCTTATGATGCACCCCAGATTTTAGCTGTCGGTAGCTTCAAAATTTCCCATCTCATCTATATGTTAAATGGTCAGTGATGATATCAAATAACAAAACTTAAAATTTTGATAATAAATTTTATTGACACCAATCTATTTTACCTTTTTTTATTTGACTTGATGCAATATTTTTTAAAAATGTCTTCAAATTAGTGCAGAAAATTTTATCGGCGAATTGTTGGCAAATAAAATAAGTTCGAAAAAATGTACATATGTTCAATAATGTGTATAATATATGTATGTAAATATATTTAATTAATAATATATGTAATATATTCAATATATTATAAATGCTGTAGAATATGCCCTACATTAAGATCAGGTAATCGTATCTGATAATCGTATAGTACTTGAAACTCAAACTTAACTATAATTGTGCTGTCTGCAGAACAGAAACTTTAATTGTTAATGCCAATTAACCCATTTACAATCGACATTTACAGCTGTAAATCGGCATGCGAGTTTTTCTGATAAATATTTAAATAATTTGGCTTCAGTTTTACACTGTCAGCTGTCAGCTTTTTAAGGGGCGGCCCCTTTTGGCCATATGATGGCAACGGATGCCGGCGAAATGTTAAATTATCCCGTTCACATTTTTGTTAATTCACGTCTCAAAATAAAAATAAAAAAAAATCCGAGCGAGCGAGAAAAAAATGTGAAAAGCAAACTGAAAATAACTGCAATGGTAAATGAACATGAAAATGCGATTTTTTTGTATTTTTTTTACTCAATCTCTTTTTTTGCCTTTGAGCGATTTGCATGCAAGTGAAAAGTGTCGGAAAACATAAAAGCCGCCAAATGAGAAATGAGAAGTAAAACGCGAGTTCGGGAGCCCTCACAGCAGTCTGGTGACAAAGGTTAACGAGTTCATAAAGGAATGTCATTGTTATGATATGACAACGGTTAGGCCAACAAACAAAAAAAAAGGCTGACCAGAGGAACTATAGTAGGTATGCCTATGCCTATACATACGTAAAGTACATGGAGAATATGCACTTTAAAATTATATGGAAAATTCTTTAATATTTTTAAAGTGGTTAGTTATTGTAAATGCCAAAGGAAAATGTTTAAAAATAAATGAAAACTATCTTAAGTAATACTAATTACGCTCAACAGTAAAATAAAGTCTCAGAAAATACAATAAATTTCGAGATAATCTTTAGCCATATTTATAGACCATGGAAATTCTCACAGTGTATTGACGTCACAAGCAAATCAAGTAATAAAATAATATGTTAAAAGTAATTTTTTAAAAATTTTACACATCTAACTAGAAAGTATAATTCACAAAGATAAAAAATATAAAAATAACATATAAAAAAAATTTATAAAATTAAATAATTAAATTTATAAAAAAAATATATGTAAAATTGTATATCCCAAAGAAATATTTTCATCAACAAAAAAAAGGCTATTTAAGTAATGTTTATTATGCTAAAAAGCCGGCTAAGGAAATACTACTTATTAAACAGGTTATCTATCGACAATATCTTGGGCCATATTTGAACGTCATTGAAATTCTCACGGTGTATTGACGTCTCAAGCATAATAAACAAACGTTGCGTTGCGTTGCGTTGTCGCGGCTCAGCCCAAAGTTCTGACAAACCAGAGAGAATGGCAGAAAAAGTGTGATGTGTGGAGAAAGAGTGTGGAGAGGGGAGGCACTCTCAGCTGGAGGAACCACCGCATTGATACAGCATTGGGCCATGGGCAAACTGTCACATTAGCATATTGAGAACAACGCAACGGCAACACACGGGCTAACAAAAATGCGACGACAACAACAACGACGACGACGACGACGACAACTTCGTCGCTGTTGACTCTGAACTGCCGCCAGTCAAGTGAAGCGTCGCCGTCGCCGTCGCAGTCACAGTTAACGTCGACGTTGACGCCGCTGCGGCGCATGCGCAACTTAGACATGGGCAGAAGATCGTCGTCGGTCCGTTTGTTAATATCAGTTGGTTTGCAGACTTTCGCGTGTGCGGTCGTAAAAAGAAAAGAAAATAAAGAACAAGACAAAAAAAAGAGCGACTAACAAACAGACTTCAGCATAAAGAAGAGAGCAAGAAACAAGAAAAAGCTTTGGAAACGAAAGAAACGAAATTCTTTCTTTATGCCGGTGCGTTGGGCGCGACTTTGTTGACAGTTTGAATTATGTGCTAAACGACGCAACGAAAGAGACAGAGCTACACTAAAAGAGAGAAACAGAGATATATTTGAGAATTCTATGTGATTAGCATAAAGCATAATTAATGCAAAACTGTGGAAAATCTCAAAACGAAAACTAAAGAGAAACATTCTTTGTCTCTTTGTAACGGACAACGTCTCAATTGAAGTGGAAAAACGAACGCAACGTTTAGTTTGGAGTTCATCGGCTCATTAAGTTATTAGCCAAGGAAACAACCTGAAGAAGATGCTGCTGCTGCTCCACTTACATCACTGGCCATTAGCATTGGCCATCATTTCCTGCATTGTCGCTGCCTCAACAACAACATCATCATCATCATCATCATCATCGTCATCGTCATCATCCTCCATACCGGGCAAATATCAAGCTTATGGCAATCAACAGCATCAGGCGAAGAAGCTGCGCATTGGAGCGGGAGTTGGAGCTGGACTTGGAGCTGCTGGGAATGCGACAACGACAACAACTGCTGTGAATGCCATGGCCAATAATAAACCAGTATTCCGGCAAAATCCGATCAAGAATTGGTTTGGTGTCTTTAATCGCAATAATTCGCCGCCGGCTCAAGACCAAACAGCCACATGCTCCTGCAGGTGAGTTACACACACGAACACACACCAACACACACATGGATAGATAGACGGACAAACTGACATGGTCATGACTGACAATTTCCAGTTAGCCAAGTTAGCCAAGTCAACCAAGTTATCCAACGACAACAACGACAATTTATTGGCTGTTATTGTCATGGCATACAAATACACGCTTACAGTTACAATTACACACATACACATACACATACATATACACATATGCATATGCATAAGTGTGTGTTAACTTATTTGACATGATCTTTTTGGCCCACTCCCCAAAAGCCAACAAAGTGTCAACGGCTCGTTAAGACATATGTATATGCATGCATCTTGGATTTGTTCTTATCGAGTTTAATGGGATATGCCACATGTGGCACAGTTGCAAGTTGTGCAAAGCACTTCCTATCGCTGACATAAATTTATATCTGTTGTAAGTCAACAAAAACAGTTAAGAGGCCAGTGTATAATTTTTGGGAAATCAATGCCATGTTACACAATGTTTTCTGTGATGTGAGAGAAATTCCAAAGAAACCAAAGGAAAATTCCACACTATTTACTTTTCTTAACTGAAGGAACTGTTGTAAACAGTAGAGAGTTCTTAACTTTTTCATATATAAAAAGTCAACAAAAACAGTAAAGAGATCAGGTAAAATTTCAGAGGCATCAAAGAAGTTCTGTAAAGTATCCCCGTGTAGATAAGTATTTCATAAAGACCGAAAAATTAATTAATTGAAATTGAAAAATAAAAAATTTTTAATAAATATATTATAAATGTATTAATTAACATACAACAATTTTTTCATCTTTTTAAATAATTTCAAAAATATATTACAGAATTAAATTAATTAATGAATTAATTTATTAATTAATATAAAATATGTAATTTAATATATATTCGTAATAAACTTATCAAATCAGTATTTACTTAAAATCAAAAAAGTTACGAGATACCTTTCATTTTTCAAGAAGTTTAACGCGAATAAAAAAAATTCTAAAATTAAAATTCTAATCACAATTTGACTTTCTAATTTTTACATTTTCCATAGAAATTTTCACCAGCAAATTCCCCATCCTAATTTGTATTTATTTAAAATATTTAATAGTTCAAACACTCAAATACCTTAAAAATATATATCCCAAATTTATTAGCCCATTTTGAAATTCTGGAAAAATTCTCTCACACAATTTAACAAATTCCAGCTAAAATCAACAATTTTAGCAGCATGTTTAAATTTCCATTTCTAATTTATTGTCTTCAGTTGACGAGAGTATCGAGAAACACGCATTCACATAGTAGTATTCCCAGAGAATCACAGTGTCTGCGAAATGTCAACTCTCCCCTCAACACTCAACAACAAACTTAAGATGCGCATTTCACAGACAATCTGTGGACAGTTTTCGCCAGTGGCAAAGTGCAATCTCCAGACGATGTGCATCTCCAAATGGGACGACTTGTTAAGAGATCTTTGTGGAACCCAAGGGAGTTGTGCTGAAATCGACAAGGAATCTAAAGAAGAGTTTTCCAATGGGAATACTTGGATATGCCTTTGTCGGCTTGGAAAACATAAAATAAAACAAAGCTTACAAGTTGTTGACTTGACTGGAGACTTGACTTAGGTCAGTTTCCGCTTAGAATACTTTCCACGGAATGGAATGCGACAGATTTTCACTTTTTTCCCGAATTCCGAATTCGGAGCACATTCCATTGGCCAGCCAGAAATTCGTAATATCATATGAATTTAATGGGGGGAAATTAAGCCCAAAAATTTTCTTTCGATTTTTCACAATTTAATAGTATAATAATAATAATAATAAAGATATATCTTTATTTGAACGTATTCGTTGCGTGGTGGTGTAAATATTTTGTAGGCTTCCCATAAAGTTTGATTTGATGAGCCCAAAACCTGTTTAATTTCTTTCTTTGTGGTATATAATATATACTATAATATTTATTTGATTCTTTTATTTTTACTTTTTTTTTTGTTTTTGGCAGACGAAATGTATTCTAAGCTGATTTGCATACGATTTGATAACAGGCTTTTTTTTTGGTGAAAAGTAACTTAATACCAAAGTAGAAATATTTTGAAAGAAATTAGTTTCAGATAGTTATAGATACTTATAAGGGGATGACGAGGGGGGACCTATGCGTCACTTCGTATTCTTGAGACAGTCGGAGACGCAGTCGGAGTGTCTCTGGAATGGAATGGTATGGAATGGAATGGAATGGAATTGGGTCGCAACGCACATGTCTCTTTGTCTTTCGGGACGCCTTCACTTTGGAGACTTTGACTTTGCCTTGGCCACCATTTTAGGGCAATGACTTGAATCAACAATAACTGAGACGGGCTTAAATATGTGGCCAAAAAATAAATATATATATATGTATATATACATACGTAGTATATACAAATATAAATATATCGATATAGCTGCCCCTCTCTCTTTCGCACACGCATATACCCATCTCTTTCTGTGTGAGCTTTTCTGACTGCATTGTGTCTCCGTTTGGTTATTTTGGCAATTAAAAACCAGTTTAATGTAACAACATCTTCAACTGGCAACAAAAAAAAAAAAAAAATTGGCAAACTCATAAAACACTTTGACACTTTCTTTATGCGCTTCATTTATGCAGACCGATTAACAGTTCAATCTGTCAGTATCTCAATCCGTCAATCTCTGCTCAGTTCATTGAACCCATATCCAAGCAGTTTAGCAATAAATTGAAGCAATACTAAAGTCAATCAATGTACATATGTATATATGAAAAGTGATTCAATTTAGAGTGGAGATTTGAGAATAATCAAAATAAGATATTGTCCATTTAATTATTTATTGCAGTGAGTGAAAGTTTTGTTTTGTTGTTTTTTTAGTTGAATTGAATTTTCGTCTCGCTGACTGAGATTTATTTAAATGATTGCAACTCATGCCCACAACAACAGATGCCAAGTGCATGATAAACAAAAGTACTCAAGTATACTCTACACTACTCTACACTCTTCTCTCTCTCTCTCTCTCCCCTGTTGGCGGCTCTCTTCACTGGTCGATGGTCGATGGCAGATGCGGGGAACGCAACGATGAGTCGAGGATCGTTGGCGGCACCACAGCCGGCGTCAGCGAGTATCCCTGGATGGCCAGACTGAGCTACTTCAATAGGTTCTACTGTGGCGGCACATTGATCAACGATCGGTACGTGCTGACGGCGGCCCACTGCGTCAAGGGGTTCATGTGGTTCATGATCAAGGTGACGTTCGGGGAGCACGATAGGTGCAATGACAAGGAGCGGCCGGAGACGCGGTTTGTGCTGCGCGCCTTCAGCCAGAAGTTCAGTTTCTCCAACTTTGATAATGACATTGCGCTGCTGCGTCTCAATGATCGCGTGCCCATCACCAGCTTCATCCGGCCCATCTGTCTGCCCCGTGCCGAGCAGCGTAATGATCTGTTTGTGGGCACCAGGGCCATTGCCACCGGCTGGGGCACCCTCAAGGAGGATGGCAAACCGTCGTGTCTGCTGCAGGAGGTGGAGGTGCCCGTCCTCGACAATGATGAGTGTGTGGCCCAAACCAACTACACCCAGAAGATGATCACCAAGAATATGATGTGCTCCGGCTACCCGGGTGTGGGTGGTCGTGACAGCTGCCAGGGTGACTCCGGTGGTCCCCTGGTCCGCCTGCGTCCCGATGACAAACGCTTCGAGCAGATCGGCATCGTCTCTTGGGGCAATGGCTGTGCCAGGCCCAACTACCCCGGTGTCTACACCAGGGTCACCAAGTATCTGGACTGGATCGTGGAGAATGCGCGGGACGGCTGCTTCTGCGATGAGGATTACTAACGATGTGAATTACTTTTCACAGCATATCATAGTTTGTATACATAGTTCCCCTAGTTATACTTTACATATATACCTTGTACTTTTATGCAACAAAAACAAATTGGAAATTGCAAATTGCAAATTGCAATGAAAAAAAAAAGGAAAACAACTGAATAAACTTAATACTGAAGTAGGCTAAATGCGATGTATGCCTTCTTTAACTGCACAATGAGTCAGCCAAAGTTATGAGTGCTAATTATAATTAACGAGTCTGCTCAGCAATCAACTTTATGGCTGCTTAAGCTTTATTTGCAGCTGCGCTGATTTGAAAAGGGCGCCAAACTGCACACTGCTTACACATTGCCAGTGTTGGTTTACACTACTTGCATAGCGATGTTCAACTGCTTATGCACACTGCTTAAACGAACTGCTTGGAAGGCAGTTGGCATTTGAAAGACAAGTTTTGCACCATTTTGTGTTAACAATTTGCATAGTTAAAATAATAATTAATTATAATAATTTATAATTCATTAATTTTTTTTATGTTTTTTATTAATTTATTTATTACTAAAACTGAACTATTGCAAAATGTTTTAGGCAAGTTTGCAACACCAATAACTGAATTCACTTTCAGTTTCATGGCGTTGCATGCTTCTTGAGTCTTTATACTATAATTTTATGGTTATAAGTTGCGGTGTTTTAGCCGTATTCACATTTGACTTTTTGTCTTGGTGTTCGCGACCGAAAAAATATAAAACAAATACCATTAGAAATACACCTAAACAAGCTTAGTAAATGGAAACTGGTTTCCCTGCTCCCAACAGCTGAAAATACAGAGAAACCACAGAGACAGTGGAGAGATAGAGAGAGAGAGAGAGTGGGAGATATACTAGAGAGAGAGACTAGAGAGTGGCCTGATGGGAGATACAAGATACAGCGGACATGGACTAATGTTAATAAAGATGAACAATAACAATGACAGCAACAATAACAATTCGAGAAGCAACTGAAGATGCCAACAACAAAAAATTGAAGCGTTAACTTGGCCCACTCACTGAAGATACAAAACACACACACGCACACACACACACGAAGATACATAAAGGCCAACACAGATACAGATACAAATTTAGCATTTTGTTTGCTTAACTTTTATGGATCTCAAAGGTGACTCAGAGATACTCAGTTGATTTACTCTCCACTGATAACTATTATCAATAGTGTTTTCTCTATGCATATCATACAGACATATGTTGTCCATTTATCATAATTAAATAATTAGTTGATTAACTAGAGATCGAAGAGACTGTGGAGATCGAAATGGAGATGGATATGGAGATCGAGATGGAGATGGAGATGCATTTTCAGGCAACACTCACTTGCGTAATTACTTTAATTTTCATGTGTCGCGCATCCGTCAGATACATTTACATTTCGCATAACACGTCTTCCAGATACATTTTCGCATATCTTTTATTTTTATTTCTATATTTTCATTTACTTTTCGCCGTTTCTGTTTCTGTTTCTGTCTCTTCATGCACTTCTCCTCGGCACCTTCTCCCCTTTCGTGGAGCAGCAGCAGCAGCAGCTGTTGTTTACCGTTTGCCGCTCGCGCGATAACTGAAAAAACAAAATAAAAACAAAAGCGCCGCCAACTGAGAAGATCTCATGCTATAGCTATCTCACTCTCGTCGCGGGTGCTGCTCCCAAGAAATAATGACGTTGCTTTTGCCGGAGTTTCGTTCGTTCACAAACTGAATCGGATTTATCTTTGATTTCAAAAACGAAGTAGCCACAGACAGTTTTCAGTGAATACAATATCTGGAATAGTGTTTTTTAGTTTCTCAGTTCTAAACAGTATTGAGTTCTTGGCAGTAAAACTATTACAAATAATTCATTATCACGATAGTTATGCCGGAAAGTAAGTTCAAGTCCATATATTAATATTCAAAAACAGTTATTCGTTCGTTATTTTTTTGATTCCACCATATCTCGAGATAAGAGTTGATATTGAATATTTTTGATCAACTCTGACACTTACCAATCCTTTTCAAAAACTCAATCTCAATATCTAATCCACTTTAATACGCCAGTTTCCGATATACAATCAAATCCAGAGGAGAAGCCCGTTTCGGAGTCCGAAAAGATTTTCAAAAGGATACGGGGGATTGACAAGACAATGAATGCGTTGCTGGAAAGAGTCAATTATCTTGAGGCAGAGCTAAAAAACTGGAACATAACTCAAGAGAAACTATCCAAGAAGCTCAAACAGCAATTAACTCAATTCAAATTAAACGAAGAATTTGAAAATTTGCACATAAAGACAGAAATTGATGGAGCTCAGAATCAATTGGCTAAAAATAATTAAAATAATTAGTAATTAATTAATTTACATTCATTATAATTAAATAAATTAATAAATGAAAGAAATTATGACTTATGTCGTTAATACGCCATCTATATGTAGTTGTGGGAACTACTTCAACTGCTTGTTCTAGCTAGCACTGCTTTATTTAAAAATCAATTTTGCATTTTTGAATTTTCAAACGAATGATCTTTAAATTAAATAAAAAGAAAATCATGCACTTATTTTTTATACTTTTATACTTTTAATAAAATGTATTCAAATTTGGTTATTTGGTCAGTGGATCAATTGATGACTGACAACAGAAAATATTATCAGATATCAGAACTGCATGCGCCATCTATAAATCAAGTGTTGGCCATTTTTAAACTGCTTAAGCAATTCAGCAAGCAGTGAAACAGTTTTTAACATTTAAAAATAACTCGAATCGTGTGACATTTTGAAATAAAGTATAATATATAGAATTCATAGCACAGATTTCTCTCTCACCAAACCACAAAGTTAACTTGCACTGGCAGCCTTGATTTGCAAATAAAGGAACACTTCCGATCGCACTTGTTGTCATTCATGGTAAAATTCCTCCGACTGTAGGAAACCAATTGACCACAATGCTCATTTCCTCCCAAATTGTTGGGTTCGACTTTACCCCATCTGATGTATCTGGGAGGACGTCCCGTGGTAATCGAATGAAATGTCTTGTTTCTAGTTACGAAATTGGTCAGACTCAGCCAATAGCAAGATTTGAACTTCAACTTTCGGACAATAGAGTCAAGTTCATTCCCGTTATCAAAGTCAATCAAATCGCTGCCTAATCGGCGACAATTCTGCATAGCCGTAAACCAATCGACCCTTTTCTTCGTTTCGATATAGTAATAGTTGGATAAAACTTTCTCAAATGGGGATATATCCGCTTGGAAGTCGTTGCCAATTCCATGAGTAATGCCCACTTTTAGCTTTTGAGAGGTATCTGGAGAAATACGAAAGATTCTCACTGTTAAATATTTGAATGCCAAAAATTTCTATATAATACCTTTTGAAAACGTTAATGAATGCGATTTTAATGTGCACAGTGCTAAATATAAATATAAGATTAATTGAAATGCGATTCTCGATTCCATTTCTTAACAACTTCTTTGGGTCGTGGCCTGCAAAGCACTGAGCTTAAATTAAAAATCTGGCGTTTATATTTAATAACTAACAAACCGCAAAATACGAAGTACGCAGTATTACTTATCTCTAAATTAATTTCATAATTATTTCTTATTTTTTATGACTATTTTTAATTTATTTATAGACATTAGAGTTACTTTTGCTTACTACAAGCTTTGAAATCCTGAGAACACTCGATTCTATTTCTTGAGTCATTTTCTTTTTAATCCTTAATTTTGAATATTTTAAATATGAACTAGTTCCAAATGATTATTTCGCTTACTCACAGATGGACCAGCTGGAAAGGTAAATGAACATAGTTCGTAACATTTTCTGTTCAGTTCGCATATGATTGCTCATGTTCCGTTGCCAACGTTCCGATATTACTGATTTGTGGACGCATTTATTGCTGTCGGCGGCAATCACACATACACACATATATATCGATAAATATAACAAATAATATTGTATTTATTTGCTTGCACATATACGTGAATATGTATGTGCATGGTTGAGGCAACAAGCACAATGAATACTTCATTGATAAGATAATTAATGTTTCAAATGGATTTCTTGCTGCCTTTCAACTCTACACACATGCATATGATTCATAAGCATTAATATCTGAGCGTGATTCACACGCAGTGCGCGTTCCGTCAAAGAATTCGAATTTTAAGGCAAAATGACATCGAACGCGGAAAAGGACTATTTACACTTGGTATGTATTATGTTAATAATATGTTAACTTGTGTACATACAATTAACACTTACTAGCTGAGTACATACATATGTACTCCATTCAGCAAGCAAGTACATACTTGTGTGGATGTGTGTGTGTGTGTGTGTGTGATGTGTTTATACAAAAGTGGAACAGATGTGCATTCATGAATGCAACCAACACATGCAAACATACACATGTATATACATGTACATACATATGCATAGAAAGTGTGTGAATTACACAGATTATATGTATCTAAACGAATGTGGATTACTCGGTGCTCAGAAATATGAATAAGAGAACTTGTCACTGAATGGGAGACTCTACTCTGCATAAACTACCATTGGTGATTATTATGCAGCGGGCCTAACCAAAATGTTTGCCCACAGAAAGTTCTTATCGCCACCCCTTGGAATTCTCATAATATTTATATATTAATCGGGTCTCTTATTCAATCATTTTGTTGGGTTTCTAGAACATAAGTGTGAGCAAGGCACTCAATGGCATGGAAGCGCCCTTGAAGTCGAAGCATGCCCGCTCCATCATCATCGTCATCCACAAATCGAAGGAGGCGAGATCGTTTTGGGCCGTGATTAGTCGACAGCCGATCATGGAGCAGAGATTTGCGGCCTGGAAGTTCTGCCATCTGCTGCACAAAGTCTTGCGAGAGGCCCACAAAGTGGCACTACAGCATTCCCAGAAGCATTCGCATATGATTTTGGAAATCGGGAAACTATGGGGACATCTCCAGGATGACATCGGCAACTGCATAAAGGCCTATAGCAAACTATTAGTAACCAAACTGAGCTTCCACGAGAAGAATCGCATGTATCCCGGTTCACTTCTAATCAAGTTCCCCGAAATTGCTGCGGTTGCCAACGGAGATGTAAATTTCTAGTAAGATATCTCCTTTTATCAAAATTTTGATGAATTTTCGAAAATAATGTGATTTTCGTGTTCATGTTATAGCTTTCAATTGTGTGTGGAAATCTTTGATTATTTGGACGATATAATTGCCCTTCAGGTGGCAGTATTCACATCGATCAACACGTATCGCATTTCATCGATGACACAGGCAGGACAATGCAGATTGGCGCCCCTGATCACTCTGATCCAGGACTCGAATCCCTTGTACGATATGAGTGTCCGGCTTATGTTTAAGCTGCACGAGAAGCTGCCCAACGATGTGCTCAGTGGTCATAGAGAGAGATTCTCTGGCATATTCTCTAGATTAAAACTGTTCTATGAGAATGTCCGACCATTGCAATATTTCCATGACCTGATTACGGTACCGCAGCTGCCAGAACATAGTCCTAACTTTAAATCCCAAGTCGATTTCGGTAGCTATGTACCTCCAGTAGTGCTCGTTCAATCGGAGCCCGAACCTGACCCCATTGTCGAGGATCTAGTCGATACCAACAGTTCGGAGCATATAGTCGAGCAGGAACATATTCTAAATCAAAGGATTAATGTTCTGGAGCACATGATCGAAGACAAAGATGATACTATTCAACAGCTTAGGGACAGATTGGATGCTTGCAATGTCAACTTCGAAGGCTTGGAACAGGAGTATAAGCACAGCATCGTCGAGTTGCAAAGGATAAATACGACAATCTCCAATGATTTGGCATCTTCCAATGAACTGTGCGCAAATCTTCGTATGCAAAAGGATGATTTGGAACTCCAACTAACCAACAATCCAATATTAATACGTAAGCAGTTAGTTAATGCAATCCATTTTCCATTTCAATAAATGAATTGATGTCATTTTGTTTACAGAAAAAGTCGTTGAGGAGGAGGAGAAACAAAAACTGTCTTCGGAGAAGTTTAACAAGTTGAAACTCATGTATACTCAGATACGTGATGAGCACATCACGTTACTTCGACAGGTAATGTTTGAAATGACATTAAAAGTATTTAAATTTTATTTTATTTGCCAAACAATTTAAATATTTGCAGAACAATGAATGCTCCAAATCATTAAATAAGGAGAAGCAAATGAATGCAGAGCTGTCGCAAAAGATTAATGATCTGAGCACAGAAATTACCAAAATAAATGAAAATATTTCGGAGGATAAAAACCATATTTCAAAGCTGCTGGAGGAAATCCAGAACGAAAAGGCACATTCAGCCAACCTGGAAACAATCGGAAAGGAGGCTAAACTTGAATATGAGGCTATACTTGAGAAAAAGGAAAGTGAGAATCTTGAGAAAAACTCAAGGATTAGTGTCTTAAAGCAAACTGAGCTAGATCTCGACAATGTAAAACAAAATTTGAAGGAAAAAGAAGAAAAAGTCGTACAACTCGAGAGTTTATTGGCTGTGAAAGAAAAGGAAATTGCTGAAAATTTACAAAAATACGAAGAAAAATATACGGAGCTCTCTAATAAAAATTCAGTGCTGGAAGAAACTTCACAAAAGGATTCCACTGCACTGCGAACTTCTTTAGATCAATCCAGGATATCTCTCCAAGAAAAAGAAAAAGTGCTAAAAACAAGAGAAGTTGAACTTGAAACTCTAAACTCGGTTCTGAAACAAAAAGAGGAAAAACTTGCTGAACTTGAAAGTTCTTTGGCAGCAAAAGAAAAGGAAGTTATTGAAAACCTTAAGGATTACGAAGGAAAATACATGATGCTATCAACCAAAAATACCCAAATGGAGGAAACGTCACGCAAGGATAACAATGCTCTGCAGGCAATTGTGGATGAAACTAAACAATGTCTACAACAAAAGGATATTGAACTAAAGGTAATTGTTATTAACAATTCAATTAAATTATAGTTGATTGAAATAAAATATTCGCACTTACAGACGACAGAAGAATCTTTGGCTAAGTTATGCCAAGAGAAATTATTGACGGAGGAACTAGTAGCGAAGGTTAAGAATTCTCTTACTCAACGTGAGGAGGATTTAGTACAAACATTGAGAAAATCCGAAAATCTGGCACAACTGAATCAGAAATGCACTGAGTCCTTGGAGCAATTTAAGAATCTGACTGTTAAAACTATAAAGGACATGTGTAACTCAAAAATGAATGAAACAAATCAACAACCAATGGAAGAAGTGCTTAGAATATCCTCTGAGACGAATGCCTTGCTTAAGAAATGGCAATCTGAAGAAATGTCCGACGACGACGACGACGACTCCACCAAAAATATACAGTATGCATTGTATTTGGGATATCATTTCATCAAATTGTACGATCAATGCGATGTGATAAACAAAACCACAA
This sequence comes from Drosophila quadrilineata, assembly GCA_018150725.1. Classification (NCBI taxonomy): domain Eukaryota; kingdom Metazoa; phylum Arthropoda; class Insecta; order Diptera; family Drosophilidae; genus Drosophila; species Drosophila quadrilineata. The sequence continues at coordinate 7,880,929 of JAECWN010000219.1, read as the reverse complement.
CAGAGATTGAAAAGGGACAAGGTATATTCCTAAAAATAAGTTGCCAACTTTTTATAACTGAAATACTTAATATATTTATTCGGCTCTTACAGATATATTAAACAAAGTGCGGTCCATATGCCCAGATCTACTGCAACTGTGTGAAGTTGTAACGAACGGAGGAAATCAAGAGAAGATTACAAACAGCTCAAGTGATATACAGAGAAAACTAGGTGAATTAAATGAGCTGGTGCGAGGTGTTATGAACAACTATGAGAATAGCATTGACTTGGACAAGTTAATTGAGATCGAACTGAAGGAAATGGATGTAGCCATCGAAGAGGCGGCATCTAAGATCATCAACTTGCTCTCCAAATCGCGAGAAACCGAAAATAAAATTCAATTGGAAGTTAATGAGAAAATATTGGAGGCCTGCACAAGTCTAATGGAATGCATTAAAATTCTGATTCTCAAGTCTCGATCACTGCAACAGGAGATTGTTTCCTCCCAAAAGGGTAACTTACGGCCACTTATATATCCGTCTATATATAGTTTATTCAATTCCTACTCTATTTTCAGGCAATGCCACAGCCAACGAATTCTACAAACGTAATAGCCAATGGTCTGACGGATTGATTTCAGCCTCAAAGAGTGTTGCTAAAGCGGCCAACTATCTCGTCGAGGCTGCTAATAACGCGATCAACAATGAGTCTGGGCAGAACTTTGAGCTGATTGTGGCTGCCCAGGAGATTGCTGCCTGCACTGTCCAGCTGGTCATCGCCAGCAAGGTTAAGGCCAACCACAACAGTCAAAACTTGGCCAACTTGACGATTGCATCGCGCAATGTGACAAAGGCCACTGGTGTGGTTGTTGCCACTGTGAAGGATGGAAATGCGAGGACCGAACAGCAGCAGGATATTGAGTTTAGTAAGCTGACACCGTCACAGCTGAAGACCAAGGAGATGGAGATACAAGTGAAAGTATTGGAGCTGGAACAGGCGCTTCAATCGGAGCGTTTAAGGTTATCGGCATTCCGAAAAGAACATTACCAGAAAACTGAGTATTAAGCCTTAAGTATTGGTACAGCGAAAATACAAAAGAATAAAATAAAACAATGTATAACATTTATTACATTAATTCATAAAAATTGTATAAATTAGAATAGTTATTTAACTAATACTATTTAGTATTGATTTGTTACATTGGTGCTGGACATGCATCCACCGTAAAGAGAAACCCCATGAAATGAACATTTTTGTATTGTATACGTCACTTTTATACTATAATTTTATTAAACAAAAAGTTTCAATGTTTAACGAAAGAACTGATTACCCTCCCAAAGTTCAGCTCCCACTTATTTAACAGCAGCTACATCCTTGTTATCGGTGGTCGCATAGATCTTTTTAGCTCTATCAAATGCCTCTATAATGCAGGATCTGCAATCAAAGTTAAGTTGATAGAAGATATTTCATTATTTGAAAATTACATTTACATTACCTGAATAGTTTCTGATGCAGAACATAAGCACTAACATGACCAGCATCTAGATATCTTATTTCAGCACCGGGCCAAATATCTTCAAGACTCGAGCATCCTTCCCGCGGCACGTAGGCATCATCTTTGGCGCAGACGGCTATTATCAGGGATGTATCAAATGGCACCGAGAAGTTCTTCAGATGAGTACATTCATCCATCATGCCCCGCATGAACTGTAAGGCCTCCCTTTCCCACCAATTTGTCTTGGTGATGTCAATCTTCTTCTGATTTTGTGCAGTCATTGGCAGAATATAATTCATGAGCTTCGTTAATGTGGACCGATCCATGGCATCGACTTGGCTCTGGGGCACACCATCAGCGTCATTGGACTGGTCTTTGGTAACAATATCTTTTAATGGCAATAATTTCTTAACGTCCACACTTTTATTTTGTGTTGATTTTGATAGAAATATTGAATCATCTCGATTCTGCGAAGAATGACAGGATTTTCCATCTGTATTGCAGTCCTGCGATTGAATTTTTCGAGTATCGTCTATATCTTCCTTGAGCTCATGTAGTGATTGATTAAAATTCTGGATAAACTTTTGTCCGGCTGTAAAAGCATCGTCTATGACAGTCACCATTTTCGAAAGGCGTTCCCGATATTGGCCATCCGAATAGTATTGCGTCTCCAGCATATCCCAGTTAATGGACTGACTCATGACACCCTGAGAAATATACCATGTAAGATATTTGCTTCAATCTGTGTTCTATCTATCTAGTTGATCTATTTACTGTGGTGAAAACAGCGGAGGCAGTCGACCAAGAAAGGCAAGGAACTAGTACCAATGGTTTTGGCCAATTTGTGGCCGCCAGCGAAGCCATCTAGAAATACAGACACATTAAAAAATATGTTCTATATTCATTTGATAGACCTACATGTCCTCCCATTGACAATCCAGTGATACCGAGAGGACCAAATCCGTTCCTTTCACACCAGTGCAAGAGAACCAGACATTCCAGTATCAGGCATCCACCCATTACGAAAATGTCCGAAACATTATGAAGATTTGAGCGACTGAAATACAAAAACAATTTTCAATTAAAATCTAGAGAAACTTCAACTTTTCTACTTACATTTGATCATCTGGTTTCCGTAAGCCATAAAACGGATTTTCCAGTATTATGGATCCAATGTTTGCATCTTTCAGCAATGGTTTCGCAATCAAATTCCTTCGACGCCAGAAAAACTGAAACCAAATATATCCAATCAAATATTTAAGTATTTAATTTATATGGTAATATTAACATGATCTCCAGTTCCCGCCAAATGAATGCAAATCGGTTTGTGGTCCTCGCATTTCCACTTATTTGGAATCAATAATTGAAAATGCGCTTTCTGTGCTTTCTCAGGAACCACTCCAGGAATATGAAGTTCTAACGGTGTCATAAAATTCCCCTCAATTAATGTTGAGTCCGTATACGTTTTTTTCTTAGTAATTTCAACTGGATAATCACGTGGAACTAATTTTAGGCATGTTTCTCTGCATGAGATAATTTTGCGAAACTGAAATACTCTGCAACATATAAAGAAAGCAATATTTTAATATAAATTTACCATCTTATCAATTAATGCTTACATCGTTGCTCTGAAGCACAACGATCTCTATGTCATTGCAAAAGGGGTCTTCACCTATAATCAGAGCTCAAACAGTTTTATCAGTGCCGAGATATTCTTTTCATATTTAATTTACTTAATCGATTCAATTAATGACATTTTAAGATTAAGTTATAATGGAATACCCTTAATAGAACACGATATTTTATGAATATATCGAGTTATCATGAAAATATCGCCAACAACAAAAAAACGAAGTGTAAGATAAGCAGCAGATTATTAAGTGCTAATGAAAATTAGATTCGATTGTTAATATACATTCATTAATAAAAGTATAGCGGATTGTTGGAATGAATACTGTAATCAAATTATGCAGATAGGAAACTTTGATAATAGCTTATTGGACCATTACGTAAAGAAGGGACCCACTTTGTGCAGTTTTTTAGGCTATTGTTTGCAATGTTTATAAAAATAATATAATCCTTGGCTTACCTACGTAGGTTTTCAGGCTTTCCCCATCCTTTCTCAAAAAATCGTGTTATGAGCATTCGTCTGTAAAGGCTGTCAAGTTTACTGGGAGCCATGTCTTCATCAATTAATTTAATAAATATTTTATATTTTTATCACAACAACTGAGGCGCTTTGCTTAATTAACTAGTTCATTGCAACCGGCTGATAAGTCAATCTTTTGAACTGATTCATTTTATAATCATATGTTACGATATTTCGATATGCCGGCGTACGAATCTTCTATAAACAAAAAATAAAATTAATTAATTCGATTTGTGAGTCACAAATTCTGACAAATGCAGTAATTCGAATAGTAATAGTATTTTCTTTACATATACAATTGTTGTGAATTTGTTGCAATAGTCACTTTGATTCGAATACAAACTTATCGGCCAATATAATCGATAATTTAATTATTGGAATTTTCGTTCCACAAGTTACATATGTATGTTTGTTTTGTTTACAATTTCTCTGTGGTAGAAGAAAAGTTTAAAAAATGAATCCAGGCGTACTGATTCTCTCATATGGAGGACTATCTCCAATGGAAGTTGTTGAGAGTAAGCGTTATATGGAAAGCAAGTAGATACCTTACTATATGGTTCTATTTTTCAGATATATTATCAGAGTTAAAACAAACGAAAACTGTGGAAACTAAATCGTTTGAATCAACCGATATTTCTTTATACAAATGTGATATTGTTACTAAATATTATACTACAAGCATTTCACTAATTCCATTTGACGGAAAGTACGAAAGTGTTCCGTCCGAAATTATGCAAGAAACTGAGGCATTAATTATTTCTTTCGATCCGAATGATGTAGGTATTCTATTTTGCAAGCATATATTTGTACATATACTATGTACATTAATTTATTCTTTCAGAAATCGATAATTACTTCACTTTCGGGTATTAATGACTTTGTAATCAATAACGACATTCAGCTAGGATTTTTAGTTACAAGATCTACTTCGGATTCTACTAATCAGATTACCCTTGAGAATCTCAGAGAAAACGCTAATGTTGTTTTCGATATAGTCACACTCGCAGCAGACACAGAAGATTCCCAAGATTCATCTTATTCAGAGATTATTGAAGGCCTAAAGAACTATGTTTGGTCCAATGTAAACATAAGTGAGTATATTACTAAACATTGCTTTACAAAATATTGATGTATTTTTCCCGGATTAGGTTCAAGCCATGGGGATCCAAATAATGCTGAAGATTTGGAAAGCCAACTGAATGATTTTGAAAACTTACTTATTACTGCACAAAGCCTAAGAAACAACAGTAATTTATCGAGAGAGGAAATCTTAAACAAGGCGGAAAAATTTGCTGAAGTTATGGCTGCCATATTAAATGACAATGAAGATTATGACAGTGATTAATTCCCATTAAGTACTATGAAACAATAAAAAAACAATACTAAATGTATCCTTTAATATTAAAATATTGAGTTATTTGTAGAATATCATCTCACAATTTTGTTATGGTTATCTAAACTATCGTTACGATTTACGGAATGAATCATTCAACTTAAAGTTGAAACAATGAAAAGGAACACTCCATCGAGGAGTTACAAAGTGACAAACTTAAATGCATTTACGTTGATAAATTTTTTAATTTTAATTAAATTACAACTTTCCACATTTCAAATTACCTTAAATCTTGTTATTTATATTATATTTTGAATGCGATATGTTTTCAGTTTGATTCGATAGATGGTATTATGTTCGATATTTGACGTGCATACCAAGCCCAGGGCTGAGTAATAAAGTGTACTGTTTCCACGTTCCAAGTATAAATTTGTATTAGAGCTTTAAAACACATTAATAATTCTATACGATACGTAAAATTATTAAAAATAATTTGTATCGTTGATACTTTTTTTTATAAATTGTGTTCAGCATGTAAGTTGCATATCAGTGTTTTATGGTTTATGGTAAATCTGATCTATCAATTGCTATGTACATAAAGGGTGTATGTGCACTTTTGGCAAATACATAATTGTATATGTATGTGCTTATATGGATTGTGTATATAGATATGAATATAAATTCATACAAATGTAATAAGTATGATACGTATGTACATACATACATACATTCTATTGTGTGAAAGTGTGCGTTAAGAAATTATTTCTGCACAAGCATTAATAAATGTTGGAGATAGTGTCATTCTCAGGTATATACATATATACATACATATACTCTTATATGTATAGATATGTATGTATGTATGTACATGTATATGTATGTATATGCGTAATAATGTTCAAGTTAATTGCAAAACTAAAAATGTATAAGTATGTTTGTACACGCAACCAAAGCAATTGTTGCGATGACGAATTATGATGTTACTTCCATGTCTTTTATAAGTGTGTGTGTGTGTGTGTGTGTGTGTACATCAGAGTAGTCCAATAAGCAGACAGTATATACATACATATGTACTTAAATAAGCTAGACTGTCTTGCGTTTATAAATACTATACCGTTCCTTCTAAGATATAAAGTATACATAGTCATGGCTATTTGTACATAAGCAGACAGTGGGCCAAGTCATTGCGAAGTTATCTTACTTTATTTTTAATGCTCTGCATGTGAACTGAAGCAGCAAGTGTAAGTGCATATGTACATACATATGTTTTTCTCTGTGTGTGCGTGTGTGTGTGTGTGTGTGTGCAGTGAGCGAACACCTTTCACGTAAGAAAAATTCCATAAATAATTTGTGTGTAGGAATTGTGCTGCTCCATTTTCTTAAGTGAAAAGTTTATTTGACTGCATAACATAGGAGCGTAGGAAATGTTAGCGAGCCATCCTTAAAATACCCCAAGCATAAATGGATTGTGATAAATGTATGCAAGCAAATTCATACAACATGTTTATGTTCCTCCTCCCACAACAACAGCTGTAATACAAGCCTTCACTTGACTAGCTTCTTCTTCATCATCTTCTTTGAGTGAACTTCTTTCTTACACGGTTTCGTTGCTTTTAACTTTCTTTACATGCAATACATATGCATATACAAACATACATATGTACATATATATGTTAGTGGGCATCAGTCATCGACTTTTGCCGCCTGTGCGGAGCCTATGAAATTCTAACCGGCAAAACTCACCCTCCAATTCATTAACAGCATGTTAACAGTATAACTTTTAGCAGTCCCTTTAATATAACAAACTTATTACATACATATACATACATATTTAATGTAATGTTGTATATATTTATATTTTGCCGCTCACACCGTACAATGTTTGTAAATAAACAATATTATGTTTTAAGGGTTATTCAATTCCAATTGCAACTGCGGCTCGGTTCCCCTTGCAAGAGATGCGCATGCGTAATTTTTGCATTTATCGATTTGTGTAAAAATATTTTATATAGTCGACACGCGTTTAGTGAAAATGATTGTATCTAAAGCTATAAAGAATTATAGAATGTAATGAATATTAAAAATTCTATATAATATCAAACTAACTTAGAGTTTAACATATATTTAGTATAATTTGTGTTAATTGTCAAAATCAACATCAAAATATTGAAAAATCTTGAGGGGATTCTCTCATAGTTGTGTTGGAAAATTTGTGTGGCGTTTTTAATGTTATCGTTTGTAAATATTAACTGAACTAAATATGAAGTCCTCTTGCCATTGCAGACAAAAAATCGAACAAATTGGAAAAATGACGCAAATGTCGCAAGACGAAATTATAATCAATACAAAAACTGTGCTGCAAGGCCTGGAGGCTTTGCGGGTTGAGCATGTTTCCATCATAAATGGCATTTCAGAGGTCCAGAAGGACAATGAGAAGTCGGACATATTGCGAAAGAATATCGAAAACATTGAGCTGGGCCTGAGCGAAGCTGGCGTGATGATGGCACTGACTTCCCACTTGCAGAACATTGAAGCTGAAAAACAGAAACTGAAGACACAAGTCCGTCGTCTGCATCAGGAGAATGCTTGGCTACGTGATGAACTTGCCAATACCCAACAGAAGTTCCAGGCTTCCGAGCAGTTGGTTGCTCAGCTCGAGGAGGAGAAAAAACATTTGGAGTTCATGGCGTCGATTAAGAAATATGACGACAATCAGGAACAGGATGAGTCATGCGAAAAAACACGAGCGGATCCCGTCGTTGAATTATTCCCCGATGAAGAGAACGAAGATAGAAACAATTTGTCGCCGACTCCGCCAAGCCAATTCGTGAATCAAACATCTGGCTATGAGATTCCAGCACGCCTCAGGACACTCCATAACCTAGTTATACAGTATGCCTCCCAGGGAAGGTAATATTCTGTGTTAACTCATGTTACCAACTAGTATATAACGTGACCACAATTCCAAAGGCTTTATCTAATCTATACTTTGCCAATTGACTTTCTTATTTGATGATAACCAACTTTAAGCGAATAATTTATAATAATATTATTATTATTTATTTGCAGATATGAAGTAGCAGTGCCTCTCTGCAAGCAAGCCCTTGAAGATCTCGAGAAGACCAGCGGTCACGACCATCCCGATGTGGCCACAATGTTAAACATTTTGGCCCTTGTTTATCGGGATCAGGTAACTACTATATATATCTAATCAAATCGATTCTGGACACTATACTGAAGAATATTCCTTCTGTCATGCAGAACAAGTACAAAGAGGCTGCCAGCTTACTAAATGATGCTCTGGCCATTCGGGGAAAAACACTGGGTGAGAACCATCCTGCTGTGGCTGCCACTTTAAACAATCTGGCCGTGCTCTACGGCAAACGTGGCAAATACAAGGATGCAGAGCCGCTCTGCAAGCGTGCCCTTGAGATACGTGAGAAGGTACTGGGCAAGGATCATCCAGATGTTGCCAAGCAACTGAACAATCTGGCATTGCTTTGCCAGAATCAGGGCAAATACGACGAGGTCGAGAAGTATTACCAACGAGCTCTTGATATCTACGAAGCAAAGCTTGGACCAGATGATCCCAACGTGGCTAAAACTAAGAACAATTTGGCTGGCTGCTACTTGAAACAAGGAAGATACTCCGAAGCTGAGATTCTCTACAAGCAAGTGCTGACAAGAGCTCATGAGCGTGAGTTCGGAGCCATTGACAGCAAGAATAAGCCAATTTGGCAGGTATTATACACTCTAATTATTTGAAAATCAGATATATATATATATATAAATTTATTGGATCAATGTAGGTGGCGGAGGAGCGGGAGGAGCATAAATATGATAACCGCGAGAATACACCATACGGAGAGTATGGTGGCTGGCACAAGGCCGCCAAAGTTGATTCACCTACCGTCACAACCACACTGAAGAACCTTGGCGCGCTCTATAGGCGCCAGGGCATGTTTGAGGCCGCCGAGACCCTCGAGGACTGTGCAATGCGTAGTAAAAAGGAGGCCTACGATCTCGCCAAACAAACTAAAGTAGCACAACTTCTCACATCGACCGAAAAGCGACGATCGAAGCAGATGCGCGATGATATGGAATTTTCTGATGAGGTACAATCAATGGTTATATTAACTTATTAACTGGAATCTAATCTAAGATTTTGTTTGCTTTTGTTTCAGAAATCAATTAAGCCTTAAAGCACATTCTTTAGCGTGTTGTGGTATTTATGGAATCGATGTGCTTTTTATACATACGCTAACTCGAACATTAATTATATTATATTTATTCATTCCTTAATATTAATTGGGTTAATTTTCTCAATAACGGAGTAAGATCATAACCAAAATCTAAAAATTTTTTATATATAAATAAAGCTGTTTTATGTTCGCGAGCATTTTACAACAAACGAGAAATACATTTTAGCCGTGTATTGAGAAAACTGGCTCAGTTGACTCAAGCTTATTTTAGTACATAGACAAAGTTCCATAAAATGTGGGAACGGCTCTTTAATAAAAAATAATGACAAAAACAACCAAATATAATTAAAAGATATTACATAAGTATTTCAGTTTATTTACAAACGTTTCGATTAATTTTTAGTTTTCTGATGATAACTTCAAATAATCTAATCACAACGTCTCCATCGTTCTTTTGGTCTAGCATAAGATACTTGTATTTTGAAGTTACAACTAATTGAAGCGCAAAGCGCAGTCCGATCGCAATTCGTGAACAATCCCATTCCAAAGTATTATATACAAAAGATATAATTTTTACAAAAAGTTACTATTTTGTCAAAGATAATTCGCGTTCATCGTAAACACTCTTAGCGTAATTTATCTGAAGTAGGGAAAATAGATTAATTACTGTATTGGGAAATGTATAAGATCTCCAAGGATACTTACACATCTCGAAACAGTTTCAGCGCACTCGTCAGTTCGACATCGAATTCGTGGTCGGGAAACCGTGGGGGCCACCTTCGTTATTTCGATATAATAGACAGAGGAAGCCTTGCTGCTGGATGAAGTAGCAGCCGTGTTCGTGGTCAAATTGTGACAAGAGAGTATATCGCTAAGATGCCACTCTAACATGACCTTTGGATTTTCATCATACAGCGAGAACACTCGCACGTGTTCGGTGGAGACTAGCAGACGTAATCTCTCTTCTTTGTTGCTCCACAGACTCGGATCATAGTAAATGATTTTTTCCTTGAAGTTCCTGCGGTTTATCAAATATAGATATTGCTGACCCTTACTCTGGCGACTCGAATAGGCAGGCAGCAGTCCCCCAGATTCACCAGTAATGCAACGAGGCAATCGTTTCCGATTTGGTGAATTCCTTTGGTTATCCCTGCTAGTCTCGCGCACTGCGCTCGCCGTCTCTGATGCCAAATCGAGCACGCCAATAAGGGGCTTAGTAACAGTGCCCACCAATCCTTTGCCCAGACCACTGATGAAACCATGCACACCATCATTTGATGCTCCGTCGTATGTATGCCGAACTATGCTGGTGACTCCGCCAAGCAAACCAAAGCCGAAGCCCTTTAAGCCAGCAGCTAGATGACCACCAGATGTTTTTGTTTGGAGCTCCAAGATCCTCTGTCTCGTCTCGTTATCACGATCATCTAGGACAACTTTTCCCAAGCTGTCCGACAGCGTCTCCGTCAACTTGGCCGTGGAATTCGAAATTCCATGAGTCACGTTCTTCACTAGACTTTTCACTGAGCCCTCAAAGATAAGTCCAGTGACGCCCTCGGATAGATCATTTGCGAATCCCAAGGGATTACCGAGGAAATCAACACTTCCCAATATGGACGCCGCATGCCACTTAATCTGATTGATGTAGTGCGTCTTTATCGACTTCAGATATATGTCGATTGTTTCAAAGTGGTATTTATCTTGGAAATAATCTAATTCTATCAGCGCATCTTCAAATTTGACCAAAGTGAGTCCCAGAGCCTTTTTCGTTCTTTGCAGTTCCTCGGGCAACTTGGATGAAGTGAATGCTGATAAACGGACCTAAGAAATTTATATGATTTTAATATTTCATTTTTTTTTTATAAGTCAAGTCATATGTTGAAACTAGGAATATTAATCTCGAAAATGGGTTGATTTTTGGCAAAGTTATGATTGATCGCAGATAACTAAGTCCCTTTCATTTTTTAAACATACCTGTGTGGGTTCGATTTTAAACTGTTCGAAATAATATCTTTTCGTATCGTTTTGCAAAGATTTTTCGTCGAATACATCGTAGTCATAGGGCAGAGATGTGTTCTGTTTCTCTTTACCATATCCGAAAAATGTAGCCATTTTCAGAATGAGCTTTTCCTCCAGATACACACTGCATGGTTTAAGTGCTAGCGTTAAATATTCAAAAATCAAAGCGTTTTTATTGGGACTCGGCAGCATCTTTAACTTGAGGATCACGGCATCACTTTTCGCGTCATCACTGGAGACATTACTGTGCATGGCCACTTGACTGGTGGCATCCATTAATTGATTATCTATTTGGATATATTTGATATTCAAATCAATAGACTTCTCCGCACTGGTCTCTATAAATTCGGCAATAATATTATCCAAGCTAATGAACACAATTTCCTCGCAGGGCTTAAGCGATATTACCGATATGCCAATTCCCTTCGGAAGCTCTACATTAATCTGAAATGAAAAGTGAATTAGTCTATTTTTACATCTCATTAATAAATATCTTACGTGAAATTCGTGTTCTGCTTGTGGTTTCCCCTTATCGAATATGGGTCTGTTGTTGAAGGAAGCGTGAACCCAAAACAAATCGGGAGCCAATATAATCTCATTTGTCTTTAGCTTAATATCACATATCTGAACAGTGCGAATGGGTCCATCCATTTTAGTAGATATTTCCAATTGCCCCGAACCTGGTCTTAACTTTTGGGTCACAAGATGTTGGTAAATGGGTATAACTTCATGATTCTTCGAGTGATGTTTAATACGCCCCACAACTGCCTGAGCACCATGCATTAGGCCAATCTCCCCATTTGGTGACTAAAGCAAAGATATATTGAAATATGAAAATCACACCAATAAGAACGTTAACTCCATACCTGGACACACAAGTTGGCGTGACACATAAGTCGTCCATTTTGGAATCTCCAGGTCTGTGTGGTGACTCGCTGCTTGTTGGGCAATCGAACAACGAGTCCCGTGAACTCATTTGGATTCGGAGGTTTCTCCAGGTCCAACACTAATCTCTCGGTACTGGCATCATTGGATTGCACAGGCGCAGTAGATCCTTCGTGCTCTAACTGACCATTCGAGTTCATTAGCCATAGCTGGGATCGATCTCCAGAATTCTTCTCCATAATGACCACCCTTTTATCAATGACGCCCAAGACCAACTGTTGATATTCCTCATCAGGGTTATTGCCATTCCTCTTCAGCTGGTCAAATGTGCTATGGAATGCAATGTATATGAAGTTTGAATACGTGAGAATCTTGCTACTATTCGACATGGCTATGGAGAATTCAATGATATTTCCACCGGGTGCTTCTAACAATAACTTATCGGTTCCCAAAGGATCGTCCATGACATACGAAAGAGACGATTGCGATCGCACAGGTGTTGACCAAATGGGCTTGGAACTGTTTTGCCAAAAGTTAACAGCCACCTCCGAGAAGTTATCAATTCGTATGGGAGGTGGAAGGTTTCGTGCATCAGTGAAGAGCAAAATAAATGTGGCTTCCTTGCAAATGATCTCCAGTCTGAGGAAGTGCATCTCGCACCATTCGTTCCGCACATTGATATACAAACTCTGCTCCTCAGTGATGGGAATTCCTTTCGACCAGCAGCAACAATCAACATCTGCAATGCGGACACAGATCAAAGGTTCACGGTCGTGATTTGGCCAATTGAAGGGAAAATTGCAATCAATTGGCGCTGAGATTATATTCGCTGGATTCGTAACTTCCTATAAATATAAAACATATATAAATATATTATCTTAGTATAATTATAATAGCACTCACGTAATGAGAGACATTGCATTTTTGTGTGAACTCCAGAGGATGCCCGCTTTTATTGTAGACATGATATCGAGGAGACAAGGTTACAACTGTGGTACTCGAGTATAGGCCTCGTCCACGTCGAATACTGATACCAATGGTAAAGCATCCGGTGCTGGATTCTCGTGGCAAATCCCTGTGGGTAATGCTCTTGGTCAAGCTGAAGCTTTTGCAGAACTAGAATAGAAATAATACTAAATAATGTCCCGTTAATATGGTTAAGAATATTATTGTATTAACCTGATTATTGGCTCCAAATACACTGCCCAGACGCACTTCCAGGGATGGAGATCCCTCTTGGTCTGAGAACGAAAACATTAGGGGAGACACTTGACGAGCAGTCTCGTGTTCCTCGAATTGTCCGGCAGCTATGCTAACAGCTCCCTCCTGCTTATAGATCAAGGGAAGACCAGTCTTATTCACAATCCAAATCGGTGCACTGATAAATATTTCCATGCTCTTGCTTTGATCACATTTGATCAGGACGTGCAGATGCAATTCTCTCTTCTTGGAATCGATCAATTTCAGCTTGGGTTCGACCACAGTCTTATGCTCCGCAGGAACTCGTACTTGCCCAGAAACTTGGAAATTATCCAGCGTTATGTTAAAGATGAACGCTTCACGAATATTCACATTATATATGTTTTGACTCTGAAACGCATTTATGCGCCCAATATTGCAACTATTGATTTTGTAACTGAGATCACAGCACAGCATGTTCTTTATGATCAGCGGAGGTAATAGAGTTATTGAGTGTCCTGGCATGTTCTTATCCTTGCTGGGATATGCTTCCCGGCTGATATTAATCACAGTGTACAATAAGCATCGATTAATATCGTAGCATGAATACAGTTCACCACAGGAATCTATGTCAGAAGATTTCCATCTGATTTCCTCGCTATATCCAGCCTCTTCATTGCCCAGATGAGTTGTGGTTTTCTTGACTTCGTTTGGAATATGGGATATATACAGAGAGGCATCAATATACTTCAGCGGCACACACTGCTCTTCATCGGGATTAATAATCTTGGTGGAAGACACCGAATCTGAATGATTCCTGTTCAACACCTTCTTCAGGCAGATGGCATGATCCAACTTATTGATTACCTTCAATGGGGACATGACCCTGATGAGTTTTTGGGCAGATCCCATGAGGGATACATCGAAAATTATTGGGATTTTCTTTTCGTAATTGGAGTCAAAAATGGTTGACCGAAAGTATATTCCATCTCGGTCTACTGAGATGGGTCCGATAAGAGTCCAGCCATGGATCTGTACCAAAATTTGATGCAGATTCATGAGATGTGAATCAATATGTCGCAACTTGCCCTTGTGGCTGAAATCGAACGTCTTGATTTCATGGGGCTCCACTGAAACCCAATTCTTGATGAGCTCCAGCTGCTGCAGATCCGAGCACGACAAGTCACCAAGCTGAGCGTAGATGGGCTTGAAGAGGAGTGATGTTCCCGTGAGGTTCTGTAAGGCAAATGGAACGAATGGCGATCGCTGTCGGAAGTTCGTGTTCTTGGCGTTATCGAGAGAGTGGAAATCACTTTTCCAATTCTTGGAAACCATGTGGAACAACTCGATTAGAGTTGAGGTAATATTTATCTTCAGGGACTGTTTACTATTCACAGCAATTTCGAATCGTTTCTTCTTATCGAAATGGATCTTTCGGTATTTCCATTTGGTCGAGCATTGCCACAGTTCGGACAAGGGTTCCCATCCACTCAAGCGTCGATTGTAATAGTTAAGCGCCACTTCCGTATCCAGATCACCTTCAGCTGAATTATTCGTGCTGAGGATCTCGACACCTTCGATGGACTTGCCTTGAAATTTGTACTTGAGCAGCAGCTTAGTCAACGAGACCTCCAGCAGTGGCACATCAGCATCCATACAATCATCAATCACGCAGATGGATATAGAGGTGGCATCGAGGATGGCTGTCTTCAGCTCAATGGCGGGATTTTTAGTTGTGCTCCGCTTCTGTTTGGAGAGCCAAAGGGCGGCATCATTTAGTTTCCAATTGTGCAACTCCATGGCGTACCAGCAATTGGAAATTTCGAATCCCATTGCCAGCAGCGGTGCGATTTTCTCAAATTCAGAGTTGGATTTCGATAGCACGGCCGGAGGAGTGGAGGTCTGGTTGGGCAGAGTGCTCAGCATGCGCATAAAGAGTTTCATATCAATGTAGGATAACCGAATGTTCAATTGCTTTTGGACGACAACATTGAGGCAATTGTTTCTCAGTTCAATATTCAAGGTAAAGGGATCTATGATGGAGAGAGCACTCTCATCCTCGGCGTCCAAGATGCAGGAGAATATTTCCAAATGATTGATGTTTATCGAGAGGGGAATACAACTATTGCTGGGCTTATACGAGATCACAGTTGTGCTCTTCAGGATAATGGCATTCGAATCGAGCCTGTCGTATTGCTCGACCAGGATAATCTCGGAGTCTGTAACATTCAGGATATATTCCGATATATTGGGATCACCGGTTTGTGAGTGATCCATCGACAATTGTGGATTCGTCGATTTCGGATTAACCAGAACTGTCAGAGAGTCCTCTTCTAGAAACTTTTTCAACTGCTCCAGAAAATCCAGGATGCCAATAACCCTCATGTCATTCAGCATGATGGTGTATTTGCTAAGATTCATCCGCTTTCGACAATGGATTTCCACTTGTGCCGAGTGCTTTGTCGGTGTTCCCTTCTTCGAGGGCTGTAGAACATTTCGGAAAACGTTCGCATTATGTTTCCCATCGCAGGATCTCTCATCCACAATGGATATGTTGCTCGATATTAAATCAATATCCTGTGCTCCATCGCTGAACATATCGATCTCCAGTTGGGATCGTATGAAGTGTATGCATGCCAAAGGTTCCAGCACAAAGTTGGGCATAGTATGGGTGTTCATTACCAGCAAGATAGCGACGTCTTCGAGAAGTATGCTGATCGAGAGGACATTGATCACCGTCGCCGAGTCGTCAGTCTTGGCAAACAGATTCAAAGCGGAGAATGTTTCCATTGACGAGGATGCATTATATAACGAGTTCTCGTAGACATCGTCAATTTGTTCCCCCATATTGTTCGCCAAGAGACTTCGTATCAGTTTGTAGTTTTGTATGTTGAGTGTGGCACTCAATTTGGAGAAGGTTCCCTTTACACTGATGTCCGGACAGACTCGTATTCTATCGGTTGTTAGATTGCGCTCAACCTGTAGATTAAGATAGCAGGCATCCTTGAAAATTCCACAGCCCTTGATGAAGACAGTGTTTGCAATATTAATGAAGACTTCCTTGTCGTAGTTGTGCTCCAATTTCTGTACACAGCGCTCCCCCGAAAAGAAGTTAATATTAACCAAATCTACACGCATTACATCCAGCATCTCATCTGGAGTCGGTGTGATTCCCTTCTTGCTAATGATGCACTCATCAGTTGCCAAATGGAAGCTGTTCTTCAGTGTCAGTTGTCCCAGATACGAAATCAGTGCATGATTGCTGTTGTAGCTCGCTGGAAGGACTATCACAGGAGATTCGGCCTGTATGCAGAGCTTTATCTTGGAGGCCTGCACTTTTTGTTTGTTATCAGATTTATGTTTCTTCAGTTTTCTGATCACAGGCTAAAAATTAATTAAGTTCATTTCATAATTACAAATAACAAGCAATTTCCATTTATTACCGTTTGCAATTGTAATAAGTCCTTGATAAACAAATGCAATTCCACTACAAATCGCTTTGTATGTATATAGTGAACAGATGACATGTTTATCCAGAGTACAGCATCAGCATTAATGCCCTTCGAGCATTCAATTTCACCAATTTTTCTTTAATTAAAGAAGTCTCTGTTACATATATTGTGCCTTAACATTTACTTTTATCCTGCCATAGGACATCCGCAAATATTCCTTATACTTTTCGAATTATCCTGAATTTATAAAATTTTTTAGCTCACCTTTTATAAACGAAATTTAAAGCCTCTGTTCCACTGGTAATGAATCGGTCTTTGTATATGCATCCAAATTTGGTCAGATCGGACACGGTAATCGATCCCAAGCATCCTTCGACAGCTTTAAATAAAGTCTCCTGAATTATGGAAAATGTTGCATTCGATACATTAATTTTTGTTAATACTGCTTCGTTGCGTGTCAAATTAAAGTTCAGGGATCGAATGGAGACATTCAATTTGCTGTTGAATTCGGATTCACCTAAAATATACATTTCAAAATACATTAATTTTCAGCGTTTACAATAGACATATATTATATTCCTTACTTTTTGCAACAAATTTGGCATTCTCCACAGAATGTTGAATGTTCTCTGTATCCGTAATTAATCCGAAGAAATCAAATATCGTATACCATCTGTCCACGCAGATAGTTAGGTTTAGGCAATTGAACTCAATGGAATCCTCCTTTTCAACTTTGTTTTCTCCACTTGGTTGCATTATTTTACGCGTGTGTGACCTGTATATAACAAGATTGTGCTTTTTTTGATCCTTCATGGATTTCGTATGACACATCCCGGAGTTACATTTCTTTTCGCTATTCTTATGCTTTATATATTCGTAGAGGTTGTTGGGCACTGATGTGGACATCGATTTGCTACTGCAGAAACTCGGCAAGTCGGGACAGGATGACGACGAAAGGACTTTCTGGCGAAAGGACTTCTCAACATCTATAGAAGTCACCATGTTTCGAAAGGGAGATGATCCGTCTGACTTCAAATCTTCCATTAGGACGGAGTTTAGAACGATCTTAACTTCTTCGTCGCTGCCTCTCATGCGATGCTTTACATAAAAGTCCTTAAACGTCACGTTCACCAAAGGCTCGTGACTTTCATTTTGTAGATTGATTTCAAGAACAGGGACAGAGAATTTAACAGTTGGTTTAATACGCTGCCCATCGCCCACACTTGAGTCGACTTCAATTGAATCGTGTGTCTTTGGTTTTGGTTTAGCCGACAATTTCCCAGTCGAAAAGTTAAACGCATTCTTTAGAGAATCCAACATATTTTTGTATTGCCTGCGATGCAGTGTGACCTTCAGAGTTTCAACCATACTTCCTTCCACCGCCAGTGTTTGAATCTTCCGTTCGTTTCCAATCACTTCACCATATCCTAAATTCAATTTCAAAGAGATTGCGGTGTCGTGCAGTATTGGAAAAGCCTTCTCTTTGTTAACATAGGTTTTGCATGCCATCGGGAAATTTAGTGTCCAATCATCCATTTGATCATCAATATTTAAGGAGAACAGATTTATATTCTTAACTTCAATATCGTATTTAACTATGATCTCCTTGCCATTAGTCTCCAACCCTTCGCTTATATCATTGCGACAACTTATTTCACCCAAATTTGCTATAAAAACTTCTTTACTATCATTCGAAATTGGAAGAACGATAATGGGACTACTTATAATAATATCAAGTCTGAAAGAAACAAATATTTAAAATACTACATTAAAAATAATCAGAATATAATATAACTGAATCTCTCAGCTGTTATTGCTACTATTTATCTTATAGATTTAACTGTAAAAAGTTGGTAGTGTTGCCCAATCTATGGCAGTTCAAAGTTAAAAGAAGAGGTTTTAGATGTGTCTTCAGTATTCTGGTCATATCCAAGGAAATACTTACTGAGATGACCTCGAAAAAATGTTATTTATAAAACTAGAATCATCATTATTATATCCCTAATTGCATTATAATTGATTGAATTTTGAAAAAGTTGTGCAATCTCAAATCAAAAATCAATTCGGGTCAATTTTGGAAGATTTTTCGCAATATTTCATGAAATACTCATCGGAATGACCTCAAATAAAAAGTAAACTGCTTGTTTTGAGTCCTGGAATGAATCGGACACAATAAAATTGGAATACAACATTTTTCGATTTTTTCTGATATTTACCAGGGGTTAGTACGCAAAATTGGCCAAAAAAAAATATCGAAAAATTTAAATCGCCTAAAATGAGAAATCCTTGAATGCAGAATTAAACTGGTATCAAAATCATAAACAGAAAACCTTATTTCATGAAAATCCGTTGAGTTTTGACCAATCTATAACAGTTCAAAGTTTACAGAAGAAATTTTTAATGAGATTTGAGGACAGTTTTTCTGTTTTCTGGTCATATCTCAGGAAATACTTACTGAAATCTCTTTGAATAACTTTTATTTTAAATAATAGGATCATCATAATAATATCCCCACATTTCGTTATGATTAGTTGAGTTTTGGCAAAATTATACAATTTCAAAGTGATGGACAAAAACTGATATTGGAAAACTTGGAAATTCAGGTCATTTTTGGTTGATTTTTCGCAATATCTCATGAAATACTCATCGGAATGACCTCAAATAAAAAGTAAACTGCTTGTTTTGAGTCCTGGAATGAATCGGACACAATAAAATTGGAATACAACTTTTTTCGATTTTTTCTGATATTTACCAGGGGTTAGTACGCAAAATTGGCCAAAAAAAAATATCGAAAAATTTAAATCGCCTAAAATGAGAAATCCTTGAATGCAGAATTAAACTGGTATCAAAATCATAAACAGAAAACGTAATTTCATGAAAATCCGTTGAGTTTTGACCAATCTATGACAGTTCAAAGTTTAGAGAAGAAGTTTTTAATGAATTTTGAGGACAGTTGTTCAGTTTTCTGGTCATAGGTAGCCACCTCGGACCATTGCTTTTCAATTTATTTATTAATGACCTTCCGTCTATTATTAAGAATAGTGCTGTTTTGATGTATGCAGATGACGTTAAATTATGCCTCTCTTATAAGGATCCTATTTCTGCTTCTTTGTTGCAAGCTGATCTTAACATTTTCAATTCATGGTGCAAAACCAATCTTATTGCCCTCAATTGCTCAAAATGCAAAGCCATGACTTTTTGCAGAACACAACCTGTGCATGTTCAATACTTGTTAGAAGGCCATCCTCTTGAGAATATATCTCAAATTAATGACCTAGGCATCTTACTTGATCGTAAACTTTCTTTCAACGATCACATTGAGTTCATGGTAAATAAAGCCATGAAGGTCTTAGGTTTCATTAAGCGTTGGTCTAAGGAATTCAATGACCCTTATACGACTAAACAGCTTTATGTCTCTCTGGTACGTCCCATCCTCGAGTATGGGTCCTGTTTGTGGTCGCCACAGTATCAGACTTATAAAGACAAAATTGAATCGGTGCAAAAGAAGTTTCTAATTTTCGCACTAAGAAACTTAAACTGGTCACCACAACTTAACCTTCCGCCATATCCTAGTAGATTACTATTAATTAATCTTCCTTCCCTTTCAAACCGTCGCATTATGCTGGGTGTAACTTTCATTCAAAAACTTATAAATGGTGATATTGACTCTCCTTTCTTACTAAACAAATTAAACTTTTCACTTCCTATTAGATCAACTCGTTTCTACTCCTTATTAACAACTAGCACTTGCCATACTAATTACCTTATGCATGAACCTTTTAGAGTACTATGTTCTGAGTTTAACAGACTTTACGGGGTTATTAGATTAGAGTCTTCTATCTCTACCAATAAAGCCTTAATCTTAGAACATTTACGCACACATTAATCAATTTAATCTCTGGTGGTGGTAATTGATTTGATTGGGTTTTCCTGGGTTTCCCCAATCCTAGCAACAAATGTTGAATCAATTTACTTTTACTCACCCCAGAACTATTTATTTATTATTTTTATTTTATATTTTTTCTTTTTTCAATTTAATTATAATTTTTATATTTTTAATATTTAATATGAATAATTTAATTATTTTTAAATTTAATTTTAATTTTACACTTAATTTTAAATTTCTGTCGACTGTTTATAGTTGACATTAAATAAATAAATAAATAAATAAATAAATAAATATCTCAGGAAATACTTACTGAAATCTCTTTGAATAACTTATGTTTTAAATAATAGGATCATCCTAATAATATCCTCACATTTCGTTATGATTAGTTGAGTTTTGGCAAAGTTTACCAGGGGTTAGTATGCAAAATTGGTAAAAAAATTTGAAAAATTTAAAACGCCTAAAATGAGAAATCCTTGAATGCAGAATTAAACTGGTATCAAAATCATAATCAGAAAAATCAAATTTCATGAAAATCCGTTGAGTTTTGACCAATCTATGACAGTTCAAAGTTTAGAGAAGAGGTTTTTAATGAGTTTTGAGGAGAGTTTTTCAGTTTTCTGGTCATATATCAGGAAATACTTACTGAAATCTCTTTGAATAACTTATGTTTTAAATAATAGGATCATCATAATACATTTCGTTATGATTAGTTGAGTTTTGGCAAAGTTATACAATTTCCAAGTGATAGACAAAAACTGATAGTGGAAAACTTGGAAATTCGGGTCATTTTTGGTAGATTTTTCGCAATATCTCATGAAATACTCATCGGAATGACCTCAAATAAAAAGCAAAATGCTTGTTTTGAGTCCTGGAATGAATCGGAAACAATAAAATTGGAATACATTTTTCGATTTTTACTGATATTTACCAGGGGTTAGTATGCAAAATTGGCCGAAAAAAAAAATCGAAAAATTTAAAACGCCTAAAATGAGAAATCCTTGAATGCAGAATTAAGCTGGTATGAAAATCTTAAACAGAAAACGAAATTTCATGAAAATCCGTTGAGTTTTGACCAATCTATGACAGTTCAAAGTTTAGAGAAGAGGTTTTTAATGAATTTTGAGAACAGTTTTTTAGTTTTCGGGTCATATCTCAGGAAATACTTACTGAAATCTCTTTGAATAACTTTTATTTTAAATAATAGGATCATCATAATAATATCCCCACATTTCGTTATGATTGGTTGAGTTTTGGCAAAGTTATACAATTTCAAAGTGATGGACAAAAACTGATATTGGAAAACTTGGAAATTCGGGTCATTTTCGGTAGATTTTTTGCAATATCTCATGAAATACTCATCGGAATGACCTCAAATAAAAAGCAAACTGCTTGTTTTGAGTCCTGGAATGAACCGTACACAATAAAATTGGAATACAACTTTTCTCGATATTTTCTGATATTTACCAGGGGTTAGTATGCAAAATTGGCCAAAAAAAAAATCGAAAAATTTAAATCGCCTAAAATGAGAAATCCTTGAATGCAGAACTAAACTAGTATCAAAGTCATAAACAGAAAACAGAATTTTATGAAAATCGGTTAAGTTTTGCCCAATCTATGACAGTTCAAAGTTAAAAGAAGAGGTTTTCGATCTGGCTTCAGGACAATAATCAGTATTAAGGTCATATCTCAGGAAATACTTATTTAAATCACCTTGAATAACTTTCATTTATAAAACTTGAATCATTATTATTATATCCCCAAATTTAATTTTAACTGATTAAGTTTTGACAAAGCTATGCAACCTCAAAGTGAACAAAAAAATCTGATATTGGAAAACTTTGAAATCGTGTTGTACATTTTTGGTCATATCTCGAAAAATACTCATCCGAAACAGCTCAAATAAAAAATAAGTATTATACCATTAGACCATAAGAATGGGAAAATAGCGTTTAGATACGTATATAGAAATATAAAAAATAATTTTTGATCTTACGATATCCAAGAATTTTCCTCATGCAATTCATTTGGTAGTGGAATATTATTTTGATAATTAACATCTTTGATTTGTTGTACAAATTCCTTTGCAATATCGGTGGCCCTATTTCCAATTGTTGTAAGAAAATCTCTGAAAATAAAAATTTAAATACATTTAGTACCCATTTCTTTGAAAAGAGAATCGACTTACTTTAATCCCTGTTTAAAACTTGTTATACAAAAATTAAAGTCCTGCAGGAATCGAGGATTGTGAGTATATGAAACCGAGGCCATTCTCGCATGAAGGCTGATGGCTGAGTTATTGTTCCATTGCGTTGTGAAACTTAAGGCATCAATTTGATCGCACTTCTCCTCCTCGGAATTATTCAAATAAATTTCATTAGATAGTTTACTGAGCACAGATTCTCGATTTACTTCCGGTTCTGGATCTTTTCCAATCGAGAGTATTCGCTGATGACGCATACCTTGAGGCGTAATATCAATGATTTGTATGCCTCCCAGGGATCCAATCACAGATAAGGTCGATTGCATCGAGATATTTATCTTAGCCTCGCTAATGGTGAGCGTACCGACTTTTCGTGCAATATCGTATTTATCTATTTTGACAGTATATAATATCAATACGTTCAGACGAAAGAAATCGAAAATGATTTCATTATTATTATAACTCTGGGATTCTTCCAACTCATTTGAGACAAGTGGAATGTCTTCAACCTGTTCATTAAGTTTATTTCTATTGAATATCTTGTGCCCATGGAAAGTTCTCTCCGCAAAATTCAATAGCTCGAGTATTGTCTCTTGGTTAGCTGCAGATAATAAGAAATTCGTTAAATTAGATAATATTTAAATTATACTGATAATCAGACCTATAATCTCCAAACTGTTAAATGAAATCTTCGTTGTGTGCGTATAGTTATGATTATTTGCGTTGGGCGGTAAAATTACAATTTCAACATTAATTAAAGCATTCAATTCAGACTCTTCGTTGTATTCCGATCTGGAACCTGAACCTATACAAATATGAATATATATTAATTTTAATTTATATAGATAATTGTTGTCAATGAAAGTACCACTTTGTAAGTTCTGCACAGCCTTCTTGATTATATGTGGACTGGTGGGTCTGTTAAAGTCGTAACAGTCCGGAGATCCAGGTGTTACTGGAGAGCAGGCGGTACTTTGCCTCAGACTGCCTGAAAAACTGTCCATGCTGAAAATATGAAACTCATATTACTATCGAAATAGTTTTTCTATGAATATTTAGCAGACTTTACCCCACATTTCGATGACTGGCCACCAATAACTCAAAGTCTGGGCCAAAAGATTGAATGGCATCCACAAGTAATAAACTCCGCACAGACATTGTAATGTTGGTTTTCTCTCTGGTGGTTATCAACCCCGCACGAGCTCCAATTACTTGAAGTTCTGCTATGCTCTTCTCCTTCGACTGCATTTCAATGATGAGCTGTCCAATGGCAAATTGGACAACCAAATGGCTGCCATTAACCTTATAGTTATCGGCTAAGGGTTTATTCTCTGTCTTATACGGTCTTTTCTCCCGAAACCTTGATATATTCGTTATGGGATGTATTATGTTGAGGCAATTTTTGATCCTTTCCTCGTTGCCATGAATCAAAATCATGGGACAAGTGCCGAAGAGCGTGAATGATGGGTATTCGGGATCCGCAGTAAACACAATGCGTTGCTTAATTGTCAGCGTTATGTTGAATTTATCGATGAGGTGGAAAGTGGAGGAGGACTTTAAGTTAGCTTCCCATCTCTCCTGGTGTTTGCAAACAAGGACTTGCAAGTTTGTAAAATTTATGGTATATGTGTGATAGATCTTGCTCTGTAGAACTGTCTCCAATTGAGTGTTCTTATTGATGACGTCCTTAAAGAAATTTTCATGTATTGTTGGAGATTCGGAACCGCTTTTTTGAGACCCTGGCGGGGTTGAGCAGGGGGTCAAATATGTTTCATCATCATCATCAGCATCCGTATCGTCAAGAGGAACAGGACTAGCAAGAACCAGTGCAAGAGCATTGCTATCGGTGGGTTGTATCTCTGTTGTCTTTTCTTTCTTGGGAAAGTCCGTTTTGGTCAATTGAAACTTGCCAAAGTCCATTAGAACCATTAAGGAGTTATCTATCTTATAGTTTTCGAGGAGTATAATCCGAGGAGCAAACACTTCGATTTCAAAAGTCCAGCTTTTTCGATTAATCTACAATGGAAACAAACTCGAGTATATTCAAGGAATTTAAGTTTATTTAAGGACTCACCTCATTTCCAAGTAAAAGCTGGTTCCATGAGCTTAGAAAATTGTTTTCCTTCTCTCGTTGATGTCTATTTTTAATTAATGGTCGCACCTTGGTTGATTTGGTGAAGAACTTCAAGATCCAGTCCAACACATCCACATTATAGATTAAGTCCAAACTCTTCGACTTGATGCACAGACGATACTGCAATTGGTTATCATTTTCATACTGTAGCTGGAATAGGGGATCTGTTGCAGATTTAGTATCCGATGCGTTTAATGGCGTTGATCTCTCGGTCTGCGGCTTAATTAGGTAGCAATGCTTTGAGCCATTGTTGGTTTTATCCAATAGATAGACTTCCCCCAACGATATTCCCACTACATAGGATGTGAAGAGTGGATTTAATTGTAGGAACGATGACAAGTTATTGAACTGCATTTCTACACAGGATTTCTGTTCAGTCTGTCCACTGTCAACCTCTGTATGTAGAATGACATATCCTTTGAGCAACTCTATCGTAAAGTGCCCAAATATCGTATCACACTTTTGATTGGATTGACTCTGCAGTGAATGCTCCAACGCCACCAAAATATCATCCTCCAGGTTTTGCAGCGATTCATCCTGTTCTGTATTCGTTGCTGGATTCGTGCCATACCAGCCCATCCAATTAGGGAACCAATGGAACAGCATACGTTTCCCCGTCACGTTATACGATTTGATGGACATGCCTTTCGAGTATACCTTATCGAAACATATCCTGCGTAGAATCATCAACTCGTCCACAGCTCTGTCGCCCTCAATATATGTTTTGAACTCTTTGTCCTCAGTCGATAAATTCTCGTTGGGATTCAGCATAACAGCCTGATACATACGCATATAGCGTAAGTTCTCCTGGAGCGTTAAGTATTTCTCCTCCTTCGTTTTGATTGCCTGACCATGACAGATGAGCACATATTTCCACCACAACTTTGGATTCTCCGTAATACTGAAGGCGGGTCGTTTTAAACGAAATTGAGATATTTCCCTGATTTGCCGAATGCCAGATAGTTTATTCTGTATTTGGTCATGTTGCAACTGAAATTACATCACGATTTTTAATTAAAATCATGCAAATTTTTAAAATAGGGCAATAGTACTTTGGATAGCCACGTAATCTTCGCGTTCGGCGAGGTCACAAAGTCCAACTTACCTTGGATAATTCCAGTACAACTTCAGGCACTAACACATCGCAGGAAACCCGTGGCTTCTCCTTGGAGCGAATAACCTGCGGAGACTTCTCACGTTTCCAACGGGCTGTCGCACTAATTGGTTTCAATATAAATTCATGGGGCCGTGTTTGACACGTAATATTCATCTGGGCAAGAAGTTCTTGATTGGAGAATTTCTGGCATTTAATATCGTCGTGGAGGGTATCCCAGTACACGGACAGATCCTTCAGCTCGACAATCTTATAGTTAATCTCATTATTTATGTTTTTGTTGGAGCCTGTGGCCCAATTATTATCACAAGTCTGAGCTGTTAGTGATGCGATGCGGATGCCAGCAGAAATCTTGCTGTTGCCCACATCCACGATGTCTTCGTAGCGAAAGTGTACATCGGATATCTTGAGTTCGATGTTATCGATGATATTTGTTGCCATATTGGTGCCATACTTCAGCCAGTTGTTGTAGGAGGAGAAGTAATATGATTCCACCTGTTTGCCCTTTTCAGATCGCCAATTGGCTTCAGCTGTGTCAAGCTTGGATTGCTTATACTCCAGATCGTGAAGTTTCTCCTTGGCCTCATCCCAGTTCTCAAAGTCTTTGGGGCATACCACACAGAACAGTCCCTCCATGGAAATACACCATGGAGAAGTCCGGAACTGGCGAACCGGCACCTCCAGCTTAATTTTGGCAATGCTTCCCGCGGAGACTTCGACGGGCACGCCGAAGGAACGCAAGGCATCTTTTCTAATTGGAATGTTCTCAAGCTCGACTTCGCCTAAAATTGAAATTAAATTGTGTAATAGATGATAGTGCACAAAATATTATTTATATCATTTACCAGATAACAACGCAACAGATAACTGGGCGGAGTTCAAATTCTCCAAATACTTTCCGAGATAAGTATTTAAGACCCATGTTATCAGGTCTCTTAACATTATTGAAGCCGTAAATGTAAACGGCCTTACTCAATATTAAATAATGTTACTATTATCTAATTTATCGACGAACCGTTGCAGAGCAAAACACTTAATTTAACGCAGACCAAAAACATCTGTAAAACCATAACAACAATCGGAGGTCGGAGATATGTGTTGGCACAATGGAATGGAACACTATCGATTAATTTATATTTAAATTTTAAAAATGTATACTATTTAAAGAACGTAATTTAATTAAATGTATAAAGTTACTAACGAATTTTAAGTTCGTTGTTTAATAATTATTTATTATTAAATTATGTAAAATACCAAAAAGCTATCAATCATGTCCGATATTTATCGTTAGTTATCGATTGATTATTATTTACCACACATCGCTATAATCGTGCACATCCCCATGCTCATTCGTTTATTTACATCCCATGCGCTTACGATAAATAATTAGTTTCAAATCGTAAACTCAAAGAACATCTATAAAATGGCAACTGGCAATCGGAGACAAAAGCAGAACTTAGAGGTAATTAATAATTAACCTTGATACTGACGAACCACTTATTTAATAAAACGTATTATTTCAGGGACTGCTCAGACTAGCGGTGGAAAATTCAGCTGAAGGAACAGTTCCACAGCCGCAGGAAACCGTGGAAACGGATGGCAGGGTAAGTAATAATAATTTCATATATTAATATAAAGCAATTTAAATATTATTTACTATTTCAAATCGATTGTTTTCACTTATGCGCATATGACGCATAAACTGATGGTCAGAGAATTCACTCGATGTTTCCAGAGACTTCTCAGTAACGTAACACATGTTATTGATTTCTCATTATATTCATTATCTTTTGTAGAACCTTGCATTCTTACAAAATGCTCTGCAGTCAATGACAGTGAATCCAGCTGATGAAATACAGGTGGTGTTGACCCATTTAAAGAATGAATCCGCTAGCATTGAAGATAAGAAGGAATGTCTTGATGTTATCCGGGAATATATAGATGACATTGATATTGCCAATTCAGTTGTGAAAACTGGTGGCATCTTGACCATCTTGGAGTTCATCCGTAAACCTGTTAAGGAACTGCGTACTCCCGCAATATACGTGGTGGCCGAGATGTCCCAAAATAATATATTCTGCCAAAACTATATATTAAATGCAAAAATGCTGCCAATACTCGCCTCAACCATGAATGAAGCTGATGCTAATTTGGCCAGAGGCTCCATATATGCGATATCATCATTAATCCAAAACTTTCCACCTGCACTCAACGAATTCAGGCGTATGAACGGACCAAAGTCCTTGATAACTTGCTTGAGTTCCAAACACGTTACGGTTTACGTTAAGGCCGCTTTCCTTATCGCCTCCTTGTCGACAAACGATAACTCCTTTAGAGGTAACTGCTAACTATCTAAATTATCAGTTTTTTTTTCAATTGTTATATTGTCGTGTCCTTTCAGACCTGTTCAACAAGGAAAATGCTGTTCAAGTGCTTTTAAGCCAACTGGAGGTTAAGGATGATTACGACGAGAAACTGGAAGCCACGCTCTATGCTTTGTCCGCCCTATCTCTAAATAGCAAATGGAAGATTCCTGCAGATCAGAAGAAACAGGCTGAAGTTATTCTCAGACAAATCATTAGTAATAAATCATTAACGGATACTTGTGAGGTAAGTTCAAGGGAAGCTTTTCTTATAAGTGAATCTATAAATAATTAAACTTTTCACTCTTCACAGGAGATCATTGCGTATGCTCAAAATACTTTAAAGGCCTTTGCTAAATAAGCCACATAAATTATTCCATGCATTTAAATAATTTTATATAAACATATAAACAATAAAACATAGATTGTTTGTTAACAGTAGCACATGCTAATTGACAAATATTTTCTTTTTTAATATTTATAGCTAAAATCAATAACCTATAATACTATGACTATATACCCCGATAAAAGTTAAACAAGAAAAATACATGAAACAGAAGTTTGTCATTAAGAAAGTTTGTTATTTTCTCAATCCATACAAGTATTGTACAAATAAAAAATGGTGACTAATTATTAGTATTAGTCACGAAATTTCAGGCTGGCAATGTATCGAAATCCTCGCCGACATGAACGATAGGTACGTGAATCTTATCTACATTGGGATCATAAATGTAGTCACACAATCTGTTTTGCTTTAAGCGTATATTCCAATCCATAACTTGTACCGCATGAAGACTCTCTGCTTCATTATGCTGACGTAGGACCATGGATTCCTGAAATATATATTTTTTACTCTTAATATAAAACTGCAAAATATATTTAATATTTGTCTTACCTTAATTTTCTCCCACTTATCGTCGACATCCTGCAGCCAACTGAGCAGTAACCTTCCATTGAAACGACAGCGGGCACTCTTCTCCTTCTCGTCTTGCTCGGGCGTTATCAGGTTGTAGATTTCATCATCCTTTAAGAATGTGCATACGGAGTAGGGTGCACACTGGCCAGATATACTTCTGGCCGCCTTTGAGTGTACTCGTATGATTTCTTGTTCGACATTTAGGCAAAGTTTCTCTCGCTCTACGGTATGCTCCTCGACAAGTTCCCGTCTAGCCTTTTCTTGCTGGACGTAGAACGATCTCATGCACTCCGGTATTTCCTGGGGTACTTCAATTTTAGGGGTAGTTACACTATCACTTAGCAGATAGGATCTCTTCGTCAGGAGATAGTCATTGTAGCCCTGAGGAGGACGCGGTTTTACTGGATACAAGTTTTTCCACTTGCGTTCCACTTGTTTGCGAATGCTGAGGAACATTTGGAATCCATTCGTGAACGGATAGTCATGCGGATGAGATTCGCCAGCAGGTACTGAGGTATCGGGCTGTGCAGCTTTCGCATTATCATCGGTATTTTTGGGGCGAATCTTGCGTTTCCTCGGATGGAAATCAACATTCGATGAGGATATGATCTCCTTGGACGAGGAGGTCGATGATGTCGACGGACTGGGCACATTCGGTAAAACGTCGTGATCGAATTGATTCTGTTGTATTGGGCTCGATGTCATATTTGTGTATGATACTTTGATATCGGCATTATCATTAGCATGGCTCGACGACGCTGGAGAGGGGGAGCTACTTTGCATTTGAGGCGATGAGTTGTTCGAACTGCGTTCTGCGCTAGTTACTCCACTTCTATACGAGCTGCGTAGCACTCTTAAGTTCTTCTCGTCATTGAAGAGTTTTATGTTTTTATCGTCTAATATTGTGGAGACTGCGATATTTACTTTCTGCGGACTCTCATGAGGACTTAGGCATTGATTTGATAGTATGTTGTCAATGGAGTCACTATTGGAGCTGACTACGTATGGCAATGCTGCATTTCGGGATGCCGCTACCTTGCCAGTTCTCACATTGCCATCCGTATCGATGGAGCAGTTCTGTTGCGGAATGACTATTTTTAATGGGGGTACTTTCAGGCCACCGTTGTAGAGGCTATCATTGCTCTTATAGTCCTCACTTCCTTCCGTTTCATTTTCGATTTCAACAGTCTTGCTTACTTCCAATTCCTTTTCAGCTACACTCGAATTTAATTTGTTTCCTGAGGGTGAATTTTTTGTGGATGTTAGCTTAGAGTTTTTATCAACCTTTGAATTGATTTTAATGGAGGGATTCTTTAGATCTTTTGTATTGTCTATATCCTTGCGCTTCTTCTTTTTCACTTCATCGCCATGCTCCTCGGATTCATCTTCTATATCTGAATAGCTTCGCTTGGTACTTGTCACGCTTGAACCAGCACTCTGTTCTATGCTTTTAGCATCCGTTGCGGATTCTTCGGCAGAGGCTTTATCCTTAGCATCAGTTATTTCTAATTGCTTTTCCGTAACATTTAATTCATCGGCATCTGCATCGCCTTTTTTATCGTTTTTCTTTGAATGCGTCCGAGAAGTCTCTAAAAATGAATAATATTCGATTAATTTGGAATATTCTATTAATAATAACATCAAATTTAATAATATTCATGAATACAAAAATTATAAATAATTTTATTTATTTAAATATTCGCATTTTTCCATCTGCTTTATTTTTATCTTTAATATTTATGTATTTTTTTTTTACTTACTTTTTTAAGTTAAAATTTTCTTCAATTTCTCAGTAAGATTAAAGTAAATAATAAATAGTTTTACACACGGGCAAAGCCGTCTAACACCCACACTTTCATTTGCATGTAACGTCATATAAGCAGGGCTGCTTTTTCCTGTTCGGAGTCACGGATAAAAAGGGTGGGGTGGAGTTCTCAAGTTGATTCGAAAAGAACTATATTAATACTTATAAAACTCGATTTTCACATTGAAGCTCACGACATTACTCAAATCACACACAGGGAAATGTATTTCAGGTGTTAGCACACACATATACACTTGACACACGCACACATTTATGTGACAAGCAGTGCAGGAGTTAAGATAATTCTTCTGGTTTAGCTTTTCTCGTTACCATGGAAAATTACAAATTTTCAATAACTTGCCTAATCGATTGGACTGTCGGCTGCTCATTTAGAATTTATATGGATAGTTTTAAGTCTTTTTTTACATTGACTTCCGCAGGAATACGACTTACAACAGCGTAAAAAGATCAAACTGAAAATTGTATGTATATGCATACATACAAAAGTATCTACATGGCTGTACGTACGTACATGCATACACACCAACACACACATACATATGTATTCGTAGATGTACATACATACATACATATGTAATAGATTGAAGCGGGCATGTGGAAATGCACGATATATCGGAACATTGCAACAACATTCTGAACTTGAATCATGTAAATAGTTAACTGCAGACTTTACTTATGCAATTAGCCATATCATAACATATATTCAAAGTGATGGAAATGTAGGAATGATTAGAATATGTTTTGGCTTACCTGTTGAGGATGTTGCTGTCATTTGGATAAGCAGAGCCATTTGTTGTCTTTCAGACATTGGGGTGTTTGAGCTGGGTCTAGCTGGCTGGGCCCCTGTATTATATCCTATCCCCTTTGGTCTTGGGGGTGGCATAATACCCAAATTCAACAGCAAACACTAAAACTTAAAATATTGAACAAAAACAAGAATTACGACTGATTTGAAGCAGTGTGCCCGTATTGCGCAATTGCTAAAAAACGTAAACAAGTTGTTATCGATAACAGTTTTCGCGCGTGCTATTGACTATCGATTATACACTTAACTATCGCGAATGATTTATTGCTTAAACCTTTTCTGCTGTTGCTAAATAACTTATTTTACAAAAACTGCAAGTGTTACCCATCCTGCTTTCAAGATATTTGATATTATTGTAGTTTAGTAAATTTATTCTCGTTTGCAGAGGTAGATCTCGGATTTGGTCTTCCAAATAGTAGCATAAATACAATGGCTTTTATCGTGTTTACAAAGATTATTCAATAGGGTAGACTTTATTTTATTTTGTATTACATAGATTAGCGCCTAGCAGGAGCTCTGCCTCGTCCACGTCCCCGTGGGCCACCACGGCCACGGCTTCCCCTGCCTCGTCCACGATTGCCCACACGACCGCTGTCCTTTTTCTTTGATTTCGATTTGGGAGTATCGTCAATGAGCAAAGTCTCTAGTGGCAGGCTGTCGGGCAATATGAAGTAGCGTATGTTGTTGCCGCGAATACTCAACGATTCCAAGTGCACCGGGTCTCTGTTCTTGATGGTCATTTTGACACTCTTTAGATGGGTATTCATGGCAACATCGACTCCAGTGATGGTACCGTGGATCTGGGTGCCGTTCTTCAGTTCGACTGTCACAGTCTCATGACTGAGCTTCATAAGGAATCTACAAAATAGGGAATTTTAGATATATTTCAAGAAATTTTTTAAACAAATTAAATGGTTGCAATGCAAATCTTTCGCGGGTTTTCGTTTTACGTATTTACGTACACTTCCAAACATACATACATATGTATGAATGTGTGCGTTCGAAAGCGTGTTCTGTATGTGTATGTGCGTGTGTGCAAAAACACATTCATTTCGATGGTACATACAAAACGCGCTGGCAAATTTGTTTTAATTACTTGAACCGTATTTCAAAGTATATGCTCACCTTACTAATTTCATATTTAGTTATTTGATTTCTTACTAGAATTTATAAATTTTGATAAACGTTCAACCGGTAATGAAAACTAAACACCGCATCTATAAAACTTATCGCATCCATTAACATATCGAATGGTCCAATAGCGTCGAGTCTGAATGAATCGATTATTTAAGAGTTGCTTTATCCGAATTTGAAACATTTTATATTTTTGTATAAAACTAATTAGTTTAAAATGTAGCAGATGTAGGATTATTAAATCTACAATATCATTTAAAATTAAGTGACAATGAAATATTACATAATTATTCGGAATTTAAAATAACACTACATCGATTGTGTTCCATTCCCATCATTCAAAGGCAAAGTATTTTTTAGTATTTCAATTTTAGGGAGTTGTTTAGAATGTTTTTTCTCTTTTCATGGCTGAAACACCCTGTGCCAAAAAGAGTCTAGCCAGTTTTGAATAAACTTGTATGAGAAATAAATTAATATGTTATAAAAGTTAACAACAGTGAAAATTGTTAATCAGGAAGGCGACTAGCTTGTGCCCTTTTAAACAGTGAAAAGGAATCACAAAGTTATTGGGAAATGGCGTGTCTTCACCAACACCGACTGCATGGCTTTGTGACTCTTTTACTTATCTTATTTACCAGTGGATTGGTGCAAGGATCTATAATAGGTATAATCAACACCAATTCAAGCATTACAAAAATGTAATGTAATGTTTAATTAGATTCTCAACATTGCTAAACATTCTTATTATTTTGTATATTCGCACACATATGCATACACACTAAACTATCTGCAGATACACATACAAACACAACATACGTACATACATATACATATAAGAATGTTTCTCTGCATGTGTATGTGTATGTATGTCTATACCGCCTATGGATTTTGGCAAATTGTGATAAAGAAAACAATTTAAATTGAATTTGCATGTTATACAGCCAATAAAAGTGTTTTTCATAAGTGCGAATAATGTGAAAAACAAACAATATCTGAAATGTATGCAAATTTGTGTTAAAGAGAAGGTGGTTAGTCAGGCCGGCCCTATTTAACACACACACATACACACATACATGCATACATTCAGACAGTGGCTCACGTCAGTTTTCCTCCACCCACACTCTTCGTTTCATTCTGTGCAAGTATTTGACAAATGACAGTTGCTTTATTGTCTTATTGTCTTTTCTCCTCGAACTTGGAGCTCGTAATAGATGCTTACAATTGATTAATTCAGTTTAAATTTCATCTCATTTGATTGTCTACCCATAAATAATTAAGTGTGTATATAGATAAAGAAATTAATTTAAATAATCCTATATATTTTAGAATGGGCTAGGACCGGCTTAAATAAGTCCTTGGAATGCATTTCGGAAGTGGAACCGGCAGCCTGGATATTTAATAATAAAAGTGTAACGAATTTTGATACCAGGTACGTATCAACTAAAATTATTTTCATAATATTTAAAAATATTTCCTTTTTGTAATCATAATTTGTTTGCTTTATTTAATTATTACAGATTTACAATTAGTTCAGATGTGATTCAGGAGAACAACGAGAGCAGCACTGGGATAACTAAGTATAGGAATTTACTTCATATAAAGAATGTCAGTTCGTCCGATGCCGGCAATTATACCTGCAAACTTCCACATAGTAACAAAACGTTCGAATATAATCTTCATACATTCATTCAGCCGAAAATTCTGCACAGCACTGTTGATAATATTAAACGAAAGATAGGACAAAGTGCCATAATATATTGCCAGTTTGAGATTTATCCGCAAAACGAGACCGTTCATAAGCAGTTGAAGTGGCTCAAGGATGGCAGCTTGTTTGCGGATCTGGACAAATATGCCACAATTAACCAACTAAGTGAAACACAATTGAATTTTACATTGGAGTTCACCGAAGTCTACAAGAAGGAGAATGGCACCTACACCTGTGTCTTATATGACCCCAAGGAGGAAGAGATCGTTTCGAAGGAAATCAAAATATTGGTAATGCAGGTGCCACAGATCAGTATTGATTACGCTAAGGCCGTTGGTTCCAATAAGATCTACGTGAATTGGACAGTAAATGATGGAAATGATCCTGTCCTCAAGTACTTTGTACAGTATTCGCAAGAAGGTTCGCCCACATTCGTATATTATAAGGATATTATCAATGGCAATTACACATCATGTGTTTTGGATACATTCACGCCCAATACCACCTACCATTTGCGCATCTCTGGCAAGAATTCCATTGGAGATGGCGTACCCAACCAGTACCCCGTGGGCATAACCACATTAGATTATGATCCCACCTTTGTGCCCGTGGTTGAGACCACAGGCAGCACAGCATCGACAATTACGATTAGCTGGAGTCCTCCGTCCCCAAAATTGGTTGATTTCATACAATATTACGAGTTGACCGTGTCCGAGTCTGGCGAAGTGCCTAAACTGATTGAAAAAGCCATATATGCGCAAAACTCGCGAAACCTGCCATATATGTTTGACAAATTGAAAACCGCCACTGACTACGAGTTCCAAGTGCGGGCATGCAGTGATCTGACAAAACAATGCGGTCCATGGTCGGAGATCGTAAATGGCACCACCATGGATGGAGTGGCTTCTAAGCCAACTGAACTGAAAATCCAATGCAATCAACACAACAACTCCAGACAGAATTCCATTGCGATCAGTTGGAACGTACCCCAGACTCCAAATGGCAAGGTAATTTCTTACCAGATAAGTCTGGAGGGAAATTACACTTACAATCAAGGAGGAGTCCTACTCACCGATCGATGGGGACCCAAAATTCGACGGGTCGACGAACCCAACCACAAGAACTTCTACGAAGGCGTCAGCCCCAATACCAATTATACTGTAACAGTGTCCGCCATAACGAGGCATAAGAAGTCGGGAGAGTTTGCGACAGCTAGTTGCTTTATGCCCGTCTCAGCGCCAGATACGATTGGCAGGGCAACCTGGACGAAGGTTAAAAATGGTCCCAAATATGTTTTCAAATTGTATTTGCCAAAGATCAGCGAGAGAAATGGACCTATATGCTGCTATCGTCTGTATCTCGTTAAGATCATGAATGGAAACAACGAATTGTCATCTCCAGAGAAACTGAATGTGTCGCCATTCAACATCGTTGATCACAATAACAAGTCCCAGAATCATGCCTACTTGGCTGAGATGCTCGCCAGTCGCTATTTCAAGTCCGAGATATTCCTGGGAGACGAAATGCGGTTCAGCAATAATCTTGAAGATCTCATTAATAACGATCAGATCTGCAGGAATTGTTTACTTGGCATGCCGTTCTTTAGGAATCAACCAGTCATTCCAAAAGCAGGTATGAGGGAAAAGTCAGAAGAGTCTCGTCTTTTTACATAATATCGAAATATTTTTCAGATGTATCTGTGCCTCCTCCAAGTGAATTGCAGCTAAATAATCTTGGCAATTTAACAGAAAATTCGATCAAGGTGCTGGGTGACAAGCAACGAAAGCGACGTAATCCAACAGTTGCCATGGCTAGAGATGATCCTGTCTTGATTCCATCGTCAGATCAACCAAATCTTCTGGACAATTCGATTACGAATGGTCTCAATGAGATTTGGGACGGCGAAATTGATATTAATGCAAACTATACGGGCTTTATTGAGATTATAGGTAAGTTAATCAGTTAAGGAAATACGCTTCAAAAAGCAGTTGCGAATTATAAGGAAAAATCTTTTAACCCCGATAATTTGAAGGTGTAGCAGCAGAACAGCCTCCAATTTATTAAGCTCTATCTATTATGTGTTAAGATCGATATTAATAAGATCAATAATATCTCTCATTTTATCTAGTGCGATCCGGCAGTACTGTGCTTACAGCATATAGTGATTACTTCGATATTATTACGCCCGCCACGGAGGCTGAGCAAATTCATGCGCTGGATGACTCCAAGTTTTATCTGAACGCTGGCATTAAGGCATTAGCTATACTGTTTGGTTGTATTGTAATATTCGTGACATTGTGGATTATACATCATCAGAAGACGAAGAACGCGATGCCAGATGAGGATACATTGACTCTGAGGGATTCCTTGAGGTATTCAAATTGTTTTTATCGTATTGAAATGCATATTAACAGCTAATTCTTTTCACTAGCAGAGCACTATTTGGACGCAGGATCAACAATCATAGTCAATTCATAGGATCTGGAAATCAGAAGGGTCTTGATACAGGACCTATTCAAAAGTCAGACTTGGTTACCGCCTACAAGAATCGACACAAGGATACTGATTATGGTTTCCTACGTGAATATGAAATGCTGCCCAATCGCTTCAGTGATCGTACAACGAAGAATAGTGACATGAAGGAGAACTCGAGCAAGAATCGGTATCCGGATATCAAGGCCTATGATCAAACCAGAGTGAAACTGTCTCCGATTAATGGCAACCAGAGCACTGATTATATTAATGCCAACTTTGTGATTGGTTACAAGGAGAGGAAGAAGTTTATTTGCGCACAGGGCCCCATGGAAACAACCATCAACGATTTCTGGCGTATGATATGGGAGCAGCATCTCGAAATAATAGTGATGTTGACCAATCTGGAGGAATACAACAAATCGAAATGCGCAAAGTATTGGCCAGAGAGAGTATTCGATTCCAAACAGTTTGGAGATATATCTGTTAAATTTACGGCTGAGCGAAAGACTGGAGATTATATAATCCGATCTTTGGATGTGACGAAATCAAATCTAATTGGCGAAGAGGAGGATCATCGTCAAATAA
This sequence comes from Drosophila quadrilineata, assembly GCA_018150725.1. NCBI lineage: Eukaryota > Metazoa > Arthropoda > Insecta > Diptera > Drosophilidae > Drosophila > Drosophila quadrilineata. Next base: position 7,843,092 of record JAECWN010000219.1, on the reverse strand, counting down.
CACAGTATCATTATCTCACTTGGAAAGATTTCATGGCACCAGAGCATCCCCACGGCATCATCAAGTTTATACGACAAATCAATTCGGTATACTCCGTGCAAAGGGGTCCCATCTTGGTGCACTGCAGTGCTGGTGTAGGTAGAACTGGTACTCTTGTGGCATTGGACTCCCTCGTCCAGCAACTGGAGGAGGAAAGCACGGTATCCATTTTTAATACCGTATGCGATCTACGACATCAGCGTAATTTCTTGGTACAATCTCTGGTAAGTTCGTAAAATCAAAGAAAATAATTATATTAATATATTTTGATTTTAAAATATTGAATATCCTCCTTACAGAAACAATATATTTTCCTTTACCGGGCATTATTGGACACCGCCACTTATGGTAATACTGATATACCCTTAGCATTGATGCCCTCCACTATCGAATCCTTGAAGTTTAAACCTAATGACGGAAAATGCTTGCTGGAAACTGAATTCGAGGTTTGATTTAAAGTGTTCCATAAACTCCCAGTTACTTTTTAACATGTTTTAATTATTATAGAAATTGATTAGCGCAACTGATGAGATTAATAAAACCTGCAGCGTTGGGGAAATTGAAGAGAATATGAGCAAAAATCGTAGCCAGGAAATTGTTCCATTTGACCGTAATAGGGTAAATAATATTAGATATTTTTTAAGAAATGTTTCATTCAATTTTAATTTTAGGTTATTTTGAGTCCAATTCCAATGAAGGACAATTCGACGTATATAAATGCATCGTTTATTGAAGGATATGATAATACCGAATCATTTATAATTGCCCAAGATCCCATGGAAAATACTATTGGAGACTTTTGGAGAATGATTTCGGAGCAAAGCGTTTCCACACTTATAATGATTTCAGAGGTATTTTTGATCACACAAATTTATACTCAATTAACGTAAGCTAATAAAATTGTTATGTGTTGGCAGATTGGCGACGGATCAAGGAAATGCCCACGATATTGGGCTGATGATGAGATACAATATGATCAAATACTCGTAAAATATGTGCACAGCGAAAGCTGCCCGTACTACACACGTCGTGAATTCTATGTGACAAATTGCAAAATTGACGATACCTTGAAGGTGACGCAGTTTCAGTATAACGGCTGGCCAACTGTTGATGGCGAAGTTCCTGAAGTCTGTCGTGGGATCATAGAACTGGTAGATCAAGCGCACAAGCATTATAAAAGCCATAAAAATATTGGATGTCGATCGCCACTCACAGTTCATTGCAGGTAATTTATTTGCACATAAAATCAAATAATAAATTGCTGACGTTATATTGATATTATTATATTGGATTGTATATAGCTTGGGCACAGATCGGAGTTCCATTTTCGTTGCCATGTGTATTTTGGTTCAGCATCTGCGGTTGGAGAAAAGTGTTGACATCTGTTCCACAACACGAAAATTAAGATCTCAGCGACCAGGACTTTTAAATTCATTCGTAAGTAATTGCCTATTTTATATATTATGATAATTCCTTAAATCTGTCAATTTTTACAGGCACAATACGAGTTCCTACATCGCGCCATAACAAACTATGCAGATCTACATAAATTATCGGAGAATACTGTGGATTAAAAAGCATAAATTGTGTGAACTCTACTCATAAGCTAAGTGTAAGCGACTTTACACATAAAAAAACAAAAACAAAATACATAAAACAAAACAAAAAATACATAGATATTATAAAAATGTACATTTCATGGAACGACATTTAGTGTGTATTTGATTGCTGCTAATGTATACATTTTTTTACCCTTATATTTTTAACCTTATACAATTACATGTGTGAATACAGAATGCATATATGTATTTACTTATGTGTATGTATTTTCTGTATGTGTGCGTATTTATATACATATATATTGATCAAGCTACCAAAGGAAGTATATTAATTTATTTTATAAGATTTCGTGTAAAAAAAGCAAAACAAAACCAGAATAAATAATATAAAATATGTATCTTTTACAAGTATACAATGATGTTTAATATATAAAGCTTTAAAACTTTTTAACAGTTTTTTTTTTCGCAATTTTAGTTTGAAGTAACATGGCAGTTGTGTGTCATCAGGGAAGTAAAGAAATATATAAAGTATATTAAAATATATATATTTATATTAAAATTAATCAAAAAACATTCGACTTTAATTATTATGAATTTATTTACGGCACATAATATCATTAATTTAATTTTAATTTTTTATCTCAGCTCGATTCAGTTATATTTTTAGCGAAAACGAATTTAATATTTACCACAAAAATTAGAGAAATATAAATATTAGAAATTTCGGTACAGAAGGAAACTGGATCTGAAAACTAATTTGAGAAATTGTTGGAAAAATTCTGATCACATATAAGTAACTTAGAGATATGTATATTAGCTTTAATCATTAAAGTTTAATATCCTAGCTATGGTTTTTTATTTGTGGAAAAAACGCAATATAAAAAAGATAAATCAGTAGCTTTATATTAGAAGTAAAAGCTTCGGGTTTTTCAAACTTAACATTTTATTTATGATTTTTATTTTAATATCTCTAAACGGGGTAACTTTGCTAGCGACATCTAGTTTTCGTTTTTCACACAATAGGTATACGTATAGAAGAATACATATAAGAACTGATTTTCGAGGGTATCTGGGCAATTGAAGGGTCTTCAATGCATTCCTATCAGAGAGTTATACTTTCATTTGTAAAACTCGAGTACTTTATATTCTCCCTGATTCCAATCGGGGCGATTGCAATCTGCTGATAAATATAAATATGAAGTATCCCGGCGAATTACATTCTAATAAACACTATCACAGCAATATTTCAATATACATATAGTATATGTAGTTAGGTATGTATATGCATGCAACTGTTGTGTTGGGGCAGAGCTTTCATTAAATTAATTAACTTTTTTGTGCAAATATTGCGCCGGCTGCATAGAAATGTTGCCGTATGTCAGAGAATCAGAAGAGAATACGACTCGACGACGACCACTCGAAATTCATTCATCATCAAGCTGAAAATTATGTTTTGCAGTTAAAACTGAAGCACTGTGTAAACACTTATGAAGGGCACTGTCAGGACTCGCCACTGCAGAAAATTCCATAATTTTACTCTCCATATATTTTTTTTTTTGTTATATTCCCCAACTAGAATGGCATATTGTTGGCAATGGAAAGGACATCAAAGGAGGTATGTGTCTTTATTATTTACCTAATTTTAATTACCAAAATGAAGAGACGATGTAAACAAGTGATTGTTTGCATACCCTGTAATTAAACCAAGTCATGAATGTAGGAATGAGGGGAAAACTCGTTGAGATTGTGGACAACATTTTCCCTAGAGAAAAAATGTGGCCGCTGCTATACAAAATTTAGTTACAGTCGCCGGCATTACAAACTAATAACTGAGGCATAAATTATCATTATATTTGACTCTAATCCGTTCCTCAAATTTAGTTGTAACATAAGCGAGGCACATGCACCTTATCATTGCCTCGATAAAAACTCCGACACGTGCCTCACTCAATGGAAATGTCTTTGTTTTCACTCAAATCCAAATGAATATATTAAGAGAGACACATACTGAGAGAGGGGAGAGAAAGGAAAAGAGAGGGAGAGAGAGTTAGTTGAGAAAAAATGGGAAAACAATTATCATTATCAGTGGGCTATAATCAGGCACCTTGTGCTGTGACTTGCGCCACGGAGTCGTCCTGCTGCGTAGTCCTTATCTAATAAGGGTATACGGCACTACACAAACATGGAACAGCGCCCCACAGTCAAATATTTACATACTATATGTATTCCAATCCGTCATTTGGTAGTCCTCACAAGCGTGAGAAGAGCAAACACAAAACTTCATATCTGTAACATACATACAAGTACAACGGTACCAACGAGGGAACGGGAGTACAGGTTATACAACAACAACCCCCAGGGCAAAAGATAATGCCCACCCACCCTCTCTAACTGTGATGCTGCCACTCAGAGTCCGAATCCGAGTCTGACTTTTGCGTCTTTGCCTTCGTATGCCGACGACCCCGCCAATTGGCAAAGTCAACGTTGCCTGAACGGTTCAAAAGGAGCAGTGACTATATGCAGAGGCATCGTCATCCTCATCAGCAGAGATGGTCTCATCCGCAGCACGTGGCTGGTATCGGGATGCGAGCGTCGTTCCCAGTTAAGAACGCCAATTGTTTGTCGGACATAAACTGCAGTTGTATGCCTGTATTGGACGACTGTTACACATTATGGTTAGCAATGGATACATTCTCATCACCCACCTCCGACTGCTCACCGCCCACCGTCCACCGCCCACCGCATCGCACACATAAAAAGCAATAAACTAAAATTAAGTCAGAAAACGTGTCAAAGTCAGTGCTCAGCGCACTGACAGTGATGTAAAAACAAACACAAATACCGAACGTTGGTCCTTGTTTGCCTTCATAAAACCGAAGAGCGCGCTGTTTGCCGTCGCCGTCACCGCCACCGCCACCGCCTCTGCCTCTGCCTCTGCTTCAGTCGCTGCTCAGTTTGGCTTTTTAAGAATGAAACCCTTGTTGGGCAAACTCACCCCCAGAACTGGTAAAAGTCTTTTATGTGCGAGGACTTCTACTGGCCATAGATCTATGTCAAATAAACGACTTGTTTATAGAATTTTCAACACACTTAATTACTTCAAACGATACCATGTTGATCTAGAGGACATGCAAGGACTATTTTATTATACAGCTAACAAAAATGACCAAAGCCAAGGACGATATCATAAAATTTTTATATTAAATCAAGTGACCGAAGCATCAAATAATCCATGGTTGAATTTATGTATTTTTTGATTATGTGAACTGAAAAGCTGTGATTAGAATATGATTGAGGGACAATTGTCAAGGAACGTCCTTAAGTTAGAATATTTGACAATCAAAGGAAGAGCTAAAGTTGAAATAGTTCAAAAGAAACACATTTCCGACTTGAAAATAACACTAGTTGCGGATTGGCAATTATTAAGCTTAGTTTACTTATAGTATAAGGTAGTGAACCGGAAATCATTCCATAGATATAATAAATGTATAGGTTATAATAGCTGAATTTTTGCATTTTGTTTTTGTAATTCAAAATTAGTTACTTTGCTATATTAAGGAAGTATTGCAATATCCTTAGAAAGCTTCTAAACTTATATATAACTTCCGGGTTTAAAAACTTCTAAGAGATTGACTTTTCTTTCTTCACTTCAGAAATTCCCAAACCTCATTAAAATTTTCCAACTCTATTTGATATTTGTTATTTCTAGACTATTTCTTTATTTCCAAGTTAATTGTATACCTCTTATTCTCCTGCTCAACATCTCCATTAACTTTCTCCCATTAATCTCAATTTGAGGATGTAATGTCTATTTGAGTAGACTGATTGACTTACGAAGTGATTAACAATCAACACATCATGCTAACGTATATTTTATTTTATTCCCTCGGAATACTTTCGTTAAATTTATGTCTTTACTTGGCTCTTTAATATTTGCGACGAATTCTTTACTTGATCCAATATTACGAAAAAAATATGAAATTTATATAATTTTTATATATTATTCAAACTTCCGAAATCCTTGAGAAATTGCAGGAAATCGATTCTATATTTAAAGTTATAGAGCACTATTATAAGAAAATATCTCAAGCCATATATTTATTGCTCTCTATATGTATTTTAAGCTCTTGGCTTTTTATGATATTGATCAGTATATGAAATGATATATCGAAAGCATTACTAAGTAATGTGCTGAGCAGAACAAATCGGCTTTTTGCCCAGAAAGGCTTTTGTCTTCATCTAAACATATTTCTATATGTATCTACTCCCACTCGGTGCTCATAATATTGAGTTTATATGTCAGAGCATTGTTAAGTCAAGAATCCCCCCCACATATCAGGATTTCCTATATAGCACGTTATGTTTTTTACTTAGTGTGCAACGTATGGAACGAATTGGGGAGGTGTGTGTGGCTGTATGTGTGTTTGGGATACCCATGAGCTGCACGTTTTATTTGTTTGTTGTCACATAGGGCAGTGTTGGGAGGCGATGCGATGCGATGCGTTGTGCCGCCGAGAAGAGCAAAAGGCACGTGTCACGTGCCATATTGTTCTTGCTGATGGCTTTCGGCTCTAGGCAATCGGCTGTCGGCAGTCCACAGTCCCGTAGTTCGAACTCGTTGGTCGGCGGCTGTCGGCAGTCTGTAGTCTGTAGTCGGCTGTCGGTAGTCGTCGTTCGGCTATGTAATGGCTGGGTGTTAACATAATGTTTGTGTGCGTGCGTGTGTGTGTGTGTGTGTGTGTCTGATTCGATATTGTTGTGGGCGTACCGGTAACGCCCACCCTTCCGCAGCAGCAGCAGCACACACACACACTCACATACTATACAGATGCTGCAAATGATGAGTTGTGCCTAATTCATAACCACAGCGAAAGGAATTAACTCACAGCATGCAGCAGCAACATGGGCTCCAAGCAGAAGGTAGCAGAAGCTGATGCGGAAACAGTAGCAGAAGTAGTAGCACAAGTAGTAGCAAAGGAGTAAAAGCATGAGTAACTGATTGTTAAGGGTGTTAGAAGGGTGGAATTACATATTATATATTCCATGTTGAAATCAAGACTCCGGTTTGTACACGTGTCTTAATTCGTCTGGGTGAGATATTGTCAAGAAGCAGCCATAAGTGTGTAGAAGAGGAAGACGACACTGCCAAGGGGTTTAAATGAAATTAATTTCAGAAAGCATCAACAATCGATTGGGCGTCCAATTGTTGTGGCGAAATATTATTTTTACACCCCGTACAAATGCTGATATATGAACAGGAACTGTTAAGAGCAGACAGACTTTTGATGGGGGATGGTCGGGGGAGATGTGTTCCTTAATTGAGGCAGACACTTTGAGTTCCCAGGAGTACAACACTTTGATTATCACTTGGGTACAGTTCTTCAAGATCATAATCATCACTGTAGCTAGCGGGTGTTTATGTTTTATAACATTTTTTTTTCTCAGTTTAGTTTTTTTTCTTTCTGCTGAGTACGAACAAATAATTTTATCAGATATAAAGTTTGATATGCAAAGTTACTCTCGTAGGTGAAATAACATCGGATGCGGCTGTGTTTGTCGCCAGGGGGTCCCTCTGTCCGTGGTTCGGGCTGCGGTTCGCTCCGAATTCAGATATGCCCATGTCCCATTCGACTTGGCCGTCAACAGTTTGTAATCTCTTCGTTTGGTTTCATTGTGTCCGCAGACAGCCCGACATAAGTATATATTGTTGTTATACATTATCAACATAACTACAATGACAAGGTCCTCTTTGAGCAGACGGACGGACAGGCAGACCTCGGTAGATACTAGTTAGCCAGATCGGTAAGCATCCAAGTAAGCAATTTCACAAATAAGAACATACTCTCTGTTTTGTATCCCCCAAGCACGACAGGCTCCACCAGATAAGAACTAAGCTCTGTGCCAGCGCCTGCTGTGCGCATCCAACATAGTCGGCCCAGTATGACGTAGGTTTCCTTCTTCCCTCTCGACTCCTCTGTTCCTCTTCCTCATCCGTTTCGTTTGTTTTGTTTTGCTGCTTATATTTTTGGGGGGAGTTACGGCGTCTCACACCAAATACACTAAAGCTTCAAGTTGGAAACATAGCCATAAATAATAATACCCTGTAATCAATTCTCAACATGTGTATATCATGGATGTAACAACAACATATTCCAGCGAAAACTTCAAAATATATTTAAGAGCAATCATATTTATGATTCGCAGACATTGCCTTTTATGTAGAAAATCTTGTGTAATCTGATTTGTATAGTAGGAAATAATATATTATGCAATTCTGTTAAGATTTGCTAAAGGTCTAACGGCTATTTTGTAAAGTATTATTCCAAATCAATTCAAGTAAAGTTTAATATGCTTATTATGATACCAAAAATTAACTTGACAAAAATTATGAAAATCGGTGATGATTTGAATAACTTATGACTGTTCAAAAGTTGGAGGGGAACCTTCCCATAGAATAATTCGATTTTGATGCGTTTTTCAACCATATTTCCTAAAATATTGGTCCAAATCACCTCCGCTTAAGTATTTTATGTCTATTTTGACACCAGAAATCGATTAGGCACAAAAATTTTCAAATCTAAATTTTTACCCTTTTTTGACTTTTTATCGAGGGATTAGTATGGAAAAATGGGAAAAAATTCGAAAATCTAAAAACTGCCAATATGCACAATATTTAAATGCAGTTTTATTACATTATCAAAACCATTGACGGTATTGAAAAAATTTTGAAAATCGGTTGAGTTTCGGCAGAGATATGGCTATTCAAAGTTTAGCCGGTACACTTCCCATAGAACATCCATATTTTTGGCCCTTTTTTCGCAGATTTTTTGACATATTTTCTAAAGTATTAGTCCAAATCGATTCAAGTAAAGTTTAGTATGCTTATTATGATACCAGAATTAACTTGACAAAAATTATGAAAATCGGTGATGATTTAAATAACTTATGACTGTTCAAAATTTGGAGGGGAACCTTCCCATAGAATAATTCGATTTTGATGCGTTTTTCAACCATATTTCCTAAAATATTGGTCCAAATCACCTCCGCTTAAGTATTTTATGTCTATTTTGACACCAGAAATCGATTAGGCACAAAAATTTCTAAATCTAAATTTTTACCATTTTTTGACTTTTTATCGAGGGATTAGTATGGAAAAGTGGCAAAAAAAAAATTCAAAAATCTAAAAACTGCCAATATGCATAATATTTAAATGCAGTTTTATTGCATTATCAAATCCATTAACGGAATTGAAAAAATTTTGAAAATCGGTTGAGTTTCGACAGAGTTATGGCTATTCAAAGTTTAGCCGGTACACTTCCCATAGAACATCCATATTTTTGGCCCTTTTTTCGCAGATTTTTAGACATATTTTCTAAAGTATTAGTCCAAATCGATTCAAGTAAAGTTTAATATGCTTATTATGATACAAGAAATTAACTTGACAAAAATTATGAAAATCGGTGATGATTTAAATAACTTATGACTGTTCAAAATTTGGAGGGGAACGTTCCCATAGAATAATTCGATTTTGATGCGTTTTTCAACCATATTTCCTAAAATATTGGTCCAAATCACCTCCGCTTAAGTATTTTATGTCTATTTTGACACCAGAAATCGATTAGGCACAAAAATTTCTAAATCTAAATTTTTACCATTTTTTGACTTTTTATCGAGGGATTAGTATGGAAAAGTGGCAAAAAAAAAATTCAAAAATCTAAAAACTGCCAATATGCATAATATTTAAATGCAGTTTTATTGCATTATCAAATCCATTAACGGAATTGAAAAAATTTTGAAAATCGGTTGAGTTTCGACAGAGTTATGGCTATTCAAAGTTTAGCCGGTACACTTCCCATAGAACATCCATATTTTTGGCCCTTTTTTCGCAGATTTTTAGACATATTTTCTAAAGTATTAGTCCAAATCGATTCAAGTAAAGTTTAATATGCTTATTATGATACAAGAAATTAACTTGACAAAAATTATGAAAATCGGTGATGATTTAAATAACTTATGACTGTTCAAAATTTGGAGGGGAACGTTCCCATAGAATAATTCGATTTTGATGCGTTTTTCAACCATATTTCCTAAAATATTGGTCCAAATCACCTCCGCTTAAGTATTTTATGTCTATTTTGACACCAGAAATCGATTAGGCACAAAAATTTTCAAATCTAAATTTTTACCATTTTTTGACTTTTTATCGAGGGATTAGTATGGAAAAATGGGAAAAAAATTCGAAAATCTAAAAACTGCCAATATGCACAATATTTAAATGCAGGTTTATTACATTATCAAAACCATTGACGGTATTGAAAAAATTTTGAAAATCGGTTGAGTTTCGGCAGAGATATGGCTATTCAAAGTTTAGCCGGTACACTTCCCATAGAATATCCATAGTTTTGGCCCATTTTTCGCAGATTTTTAGACATATTTTCTAAAGTATTAGTCCAAATCAATTCAAGTAAAGTTTAATATGCTTATTATGATACCAGAAATTATCTTGACAAAAATTATGAAAATCGGTGATGATTTAAATAACTTATGACTGTTCAAAAGTTGGAGGGGAACCTTCCCATAGAATAATTCGATTTTGATGCGTTTTTCAACCATATTTCCTAAAATATTGGTCCAAATCACCTCCGCTTAAGTATTTTATGTCTATTTTGACATCAGAAATCGATTAGGCACAAAAATTTTCAAATCTAAATTTTTACCATTTTTTGACTTTTTATCGAGGGATTAGTATGGAAAAATGGGAAAAAAATTCGAAAATCTAAAAACTGCCAATATGCACAATATTTAAATGCAGTTTTATTACATTATCAAAACCATTGACGGTATTGAAAAAATTTTGAAAATCGGTTGAGTTTCGGCAGAGATATGGCTATTCAAAGTTTAGCCGGTACACTTCCCATAGAATATCCATAGTTTTGGCCCATTTTTCGCAGATTTTTAGACATATTTTCTAAAGTATTAGTCCAAATCGATTCAAGTAAAGTTTAATATGCTTATTATGATACCAGAAATTAACTTGACAAAAATTATGAAAATCGGTGATGATTTGAATAACTTATGACTGTTCAAAAGTTGGAGGGGAACCTTCCCATAGAATAATTCGGTTTTGGTCCGCTTTTGAACCATATTTCCTAAAATATTGGTCCAAATCACCTCCGCTTAAGTCTTTTATGTCTATTTTGACACCAGAAATCGATTAGGCACAAAAATTTCGAAATCTAAATTTTTACCATTTTTTGACTTTTTATCGAGGGATTAGTATGGAAAAATGGGAAAAATTCGAAAATTTAAAAACTGCCAATATGCATAATATTTAAATGCAGTTTTATTACATTATCAAATCCATTAACGGTATTGAAAAAATTTTGAAAATCGGTTGAGTTTCGGCAGAGTTATGGCTATTCAAAGTTTAGCCGCAACACTTCCCATAGAATATCCATATTTTTGGCCCTTTTTTCGCAGATTTTTAGACATATTTTCTAATGTATTAGTCCAAATCGATTCAAGTAAAGTTTAATATGCTTATTATGATACCAGAAATTAACTTGACAAAAATTATGAAAATCGGTGATGATTTGAATAACTTATGACTGTTCAAAAGTTGGAGGGGAACCTTCGCATAGAATAATTCGGTTTTGGTCCGTTTTTTTACTTAAATTTCCTAAAATATTGGTTCAAATCAACTCCGCTTAAGTTTTTTATGTCTATTTTGACACCAGAAATCGATTAGGCACAAACATTTTCAAATCTAAATTTTTACCATTTTTTGACTTTTTATCGAGGGATTAGTATGGAAAAGTGGCAAAAAAAAAATTCGAAAATCTAAAAACTGCCAATATGCATAATATTTAAATGCAGTTTTATTACATTATCAGATCCATTAACGGAATTGAAAAAATTTTGAAAATCATTTGAGTTTCGGCAGAGTTATGGCTAATCAAAGTTTAGCCGGTACACTTCCCATAGAATATCCATATTTTTGGCCCTTTTTTCGCAGATTTTTAGACATATTTTCTAATGTATTAGTCCAAATCGATTCAAGTAAAGTTTAATATGCTTATTATGATACCAGAAATTAACTTGACAAAAATTATGAAAATCGGTGATGATTTGAATAACTTATGACTGTTCAAAATTTGGAGGGGAACCTTCCCATAGAATAATTCGATTTTGATGCGTTTTTCAACCATATTTCCTAATATATTGGTTCAAATCAACTCCGCTTAAGTTTTTTATGTCTATTTTGACACCAGAAATCGATTAGGCACAAACATTTTCAAATCTAAATTTTTACCATTTTTTGACTTTTTATCGAGGGATTAGTATGGAAAAGTGGCAAAAAAAAAATTCGAAAATCTAAAAACTGCCAATATGCATAATATTTAAATGCAGTTTTATTACATTATCAAATCCATTAACGGAATTGAAAAAATTTTGAAAATCATTTGAGTTTCGGCAGAGTTATGGCTATTTAAAGTTTAGCCGGTACACTTCCCATAGAATATCCATAGTTTTGGCCCATTTTTCGCAGATTTTTAGACATATTTTCTAAAGTATTAGTCCAAATCGATTCAAGTAAAGTTTAATATGCTTATTATGATACAAGAAATTAACTTGACAAAAATTATGAAAATCGGTGATGATTTGAATAACTTATGACTGTTCAAAAGTTGGAGGGGAACCTTCCAATAGAATAATTCGGTTTTGGTCCGTTTTTTTACCCAAATTTCCTAAAATATTGGTCCAAATCAACTCCGCTTAAGTTTTTTATGTCTATTTTGACACCAGAAATCGATTAGGCACAAACATTTTCAAATCTAAATTTTTACCATTTTTTGACTTTTTATCGAGGGATTAGTATGGAAAAATGGGAAAAAATTCGAAAATCTAAAAACTGCCAATATGCATAATATTTAAATGCAGTTTTATTACATTATCAAATCCATTAATGAAATTGAAAAAATTTTGAAAATCGGTTGAGTTTCGGCAGAGTTATGGCTATTTAAAGTTTATTTTCCTTATTTCCTTCCTTATTTTTGGCCCCTTTTTCGATATTTTTGGAAATATGGTCTAAAATAGTAGTCCAAATCAATTCAAGTGAAGTTTTAAATGTTTAACATATTATGGAACTTAGCAAAAACTATAAAAATTGTTGATTATATGGATATTTTGATTTAAGAAAATGTTTCGATTGTTCGGAATTGACAAATATAAGTTGATTTTCTGTTTCAGAATTTTAATTTTTATATTTAGGCGTTAGTATGGCACATATTGATGAAAAAGCAATGGATGGTCCATAAAAAATAGTGAATACTAGTAAATGCAATTAGTAAAGCCTATAAAAACATGTGTTCGCATTTCACTTACATGAAATAATGTTATGTAAATGCAATTAGAGGACATCATCAAATTTCGACTGTCACAGCAAATCCTTGTGCTTCGTTTTGTGCTGAATTTTTAAGTATGGTAGACGAGAATGGAATTGAGTTCATGGCCATTATTGGCTTTCGTGGAACCTTTTTTCGTTTCGTTGCCTATGCGTAATCCTACAATTCATCTAAATGGAGTCAAATCCGAAAATTGGATTGAATGAGAGTAACGCCCACTCATTGTCACTTCTAGCGACCGAGAGACATTACCCATTTATGGGTAAGTATTTCGGGGTCGTTACACATCCATTTCCCTTCTCTCAACAGCCTCAACAATTTCTCCCCCTAGAATCTCATACTTTGCACTTGTCCTTATCCCCTGCCAGGGTTTCTTAATGTGCCAGCCAAATGCTCAATTGCGGTATCCCAGGACATGCCAATGAGACTAGACTAGGGGATTTCAGCTCAACTTCATTGTGCTCTCAGCCAAAGTGTCCAAGTGATGCTGCTGCTCCTGCTCCTGCTACTGCTGCTCCTGGATGTGTAAACAGAGCAAAATGGATATTCAATTACTTAAACGTTTTGTCCATTGTTCAATATAGACCCATCTATATATATTTTCGTACTCCCTTCAATACATTTGCATATCCTTATTTAGTATTTGTCTCGACTTGTTTGTCTTCTACTTTGAAATTGTGCAAAATTAAGCAAAAAACGTTTTTGGCCAAATTTTTCAATTGTCTATGCCAAATTAATGTGGAAACATTATGCTAAAGAGTTTTCAACTTGATTAACCATATAATGTTGAAATTTTCCTAGAATTTCCAGTTTAAAATTTCAGTGTTCCTTTCTAACCCCTTTAACGCCTTCAAGGGGGGTTGTTGGCATTATCACAGGGTGTGATATTTAATAACTTTATAGCGCGAATTAGCCGAGTCTTCAGCTGATTTATAAGTACACATAAGTTAGGGCTGTTGACACGGATTTCCATTTTCAGAGTGTAGTTTTTAAGGGAAAGTTGTGTCGGATATGCCTAATAAGGTTAAGAAGATATGACTATGTAGGTTATAATAAGCAATCATAGTAAATAAAATATATAAATTAAAAAGAATTTGAAATATATATGAATTAGAATTGTTAAATATATTAAATATATTTATTTAATATATTTCAGAAAAAATTAATATATTTCATTTAATTTACCCAACAAAAAGTAGAATAATTTTTTAATAAATCTATCGGTCCTATTTTTTCACAGATTTTTCAGAATATGAAATATGTTATTGAACAGAGTTTTTTTCTTGTTTCTTCTATTTTTTTACATTAGTTATTGCATACTTTTGTTTTTAACATATTTTATGAACCCATTATTACAATTTGTTTTTATTTATTTTTATATATTAACTTACTTTAAAATTAAATTTATTTTTATAATACAATTTATTATTATAATTATTTTTCTTTGAATTGAAAGTAGTGATTTCATTTATTATTAATTTATTCAGTCAACTTTTTAGTTAACTTTAATTTTAAATTAATAAAAAAAAACTAAAAATAATTTATCCTGTCACATATCAAAATCTAAAGATATTATCATATATCACCACTTTCCATTTGCATTTCACAAATCAAATTCTGTGTATTTTTAATGTTTTAATAAAATACAATTAAAAATGTAATAAACCGTGAAATGAAGCTAAAATTATGCAAACTCATTGGCGCACAGATTGTTGGCCATTTTCAATTTTTCCCGAGTTTTTCCGGCTTGTAAGGCAGTAACATTTTCCATGTTAATGGCCGAGGGCTGTTGTCGACAATATTTAAATAAAATTTCAAAGATTTGACGCGAAAAAGGGCTCGGAAGAGGACAGCGAAAAGTGTCTTAAGGATAAGAACAGGAATAGGAATAAGTAGAGATAGAAGTATGAGTGTAAGGAGTATTTACTGGATGGGGTTGACTCGACTAAACAGTGTTGACTCTGAGGTCGTTTCTCAATTAAATGGCAATGGTATTTGTTTAGTGAAGGCTACATAGGGATTGAAGATGGGGTATGAAAGATGGTGGGTTTGGGGGGTTGGTGGGTTGGGGGTTGGGGGGTTGGGGATGGGACTTTCTTTGCAGTTATCCGCCATTCGTTTTGGAAGTTTCACGAGTTAATGCGATAAATTTGCATATTTTGATTGTGTTGCGGTCAACAATGGGTTGCTTTCTGAATTAATGGGGATTTGGCAAAAAGCTTATGCAAAATCCGCCAAATATTTTACAATTTTAATTAAATTATACCGAGCTTTTAACACTACCAAGCGGACGACTATAGATTTACATACTTTCTACATAATATGCATCTATCTCTGTATATGTACATCAATTATTTGCAGACCCATTAAAACATGGAGACTCTGACAGCAGAGTATCTATTTGTGGGTTTGACTGACTTGGCAGAGGCCGTTGCACAACCGCCCTCCCAGTGCACAACCGCAGCAAACATTGCGAAAATTCAATTTCAATATGGAAATTTTCCCTGTGTCGCGACTGCCTCCCCTCCCTCCCACCCACCATCACATCCCAGCCTGTCCTGTCCAGCTTTAATGAGTGTGTATGTGTGTGCAACTGCAACAACGACCGCGCATCGAACTCGTTTCGCCATTTAACGATATGCGTATCCTTAATCAGGACCACACCTATTGAACCTACCTCCCAATCTCCCAATCCCAGACCGTGTCACAGTCTATGACAACACAGGGGCATGCCACAGCCATAATGCAGTTGTGGTAACGTTAACACATGTTACGAGTTGCATGCCCCGTGTCCAGTCGCTGCCACAGGCTCAGACAACAAAATTAAAGTATTTTTGTTTCTCGGCAGAAAAAAAAGATAAGGGAAAATCAACTTTAACCCACTGAAAGTATAGGAATTTAAAAGTATCTCTAGAGAACTCTCTTATGGTAATACCTAGGCCTAATAAAATGAACCCTAGACAACCTTTTAAGCTACTTCATTTATCAATATTAAAAGTGTCATAAGCCAAGCTAAACCTCAGCCAACACCCCCCGACCGCTAGAGGGCGCTCAGGCAGCGGCCAAAAAATCAACCCCCTTTCAAGATAGAATATGAGGTACCTCATCATGCTCACGTTCGCTACGTATGCGAAAGGTCTCCTGGGAGTGCAGATGAATTGATTTGTTGTTGGGTCTGTTGGTAGTAAGGGCAATCAGTCATACGGCTCGCATTATAATTTTGCATTATCCCGCAGAAAGTCAAACCGTCACGAAATCGTCAAAATCGTCAAAATATTAGCAGCATCATTATTGATTTCCCAGTCTTTAAGGTTAAGGGATGAACTTCAGAATTCAATTAGGGTTTATCGTAAAAACATTTACTAGATGAACCCTATGAATTAGAAAATTTATAACATAAAAATGATACACTATTTCTTAAATATAGTATATTAATAACTTTTTTAAATTTAAATATTTTTATTTTATTTATATTATTTATAGATTATACTATTTTGTAAACATAATATCTTAATAACTTTGTTAACAGTCTATATTTTTATTTATTTTTTTTATTATTTTTATAGATTATTGTAAATTAAGTAAGTTGACTAAAGAATTATATATTATTGCTGCATTAAATAGGTTTTCTGTTAGTGAAATTTCTTGGGACTGTAATACCCCCTTTCAAAGGTAACCTCAAGAAGTTTCCCCTCAATTTATACAGCCAAGACAAATGCTGAGACCGTAAATATTTGGACCATGGAAGAAAAGGAAATTCCAGCAATGATGGAAAATATTTTGCCAGCATTTTCATTCAATAGCAATTTCCATCCCTCTCCCATAGTTATTGAGACAGAGAGAGAGATGAATCGATGAAATGATAGCACTTGGAATAACATCATGGCTAGATTAGGGGTTTCCGTTCCCAAAGCGCATAGACAATGCTCGAAATTAAATGACAGTGAAAAGGTCATCCCATTCAATCGAGGACCATTTTGCTCTCGTGCCTCAAACACACACACACACACACACACACAGAAGGAAAAGCAAAAGAGATAGATAGTAAGAGAGAGAGAGAGTAGGTTAGATATATTTATTTATTATTATAGTGCGAAACGCAGTGTTGTGAATGGACAAAAAAAAGGTTGATGGGGGTGGTGCAGGGGGTAGAGGAGTTTTGCGGCAGCGAAGCGGGAAATGGGTTCACTGCGATGCGATACCAATCGCCGGAGCTGGACAATATGCCAAGTGATAAATGACTTGGGTATTATTCTTGTATTCCGCTTCCAATACACAACCAAGCAAGTGAAAGAGAGAGAGAGAGAGAGTGAGAGTTAGAGTGAAAGAGATAGAGGTAGGACAGACACTAGGGGATTTATACTATACCAGTCACTATAACAATAACAACATTACACTACACTCTCTACTCTCCTTTCGTGTCCCATGCAGCACTCCTTGACGCTGTGTGTGTGCCGTCTATTATATCGATGGACATAAAGGATATTGTGGCAATTTCGACAGGAAAACAAGAGTTTTGTGCAGGACCACAGCAGTAGCCAAAAGACGCTAACGCATCACAATGCTCCCAATACCCAAGGAACACAGGATGTACTCTCACTTTGCCTAATGGCAACGGGTGGTCCTCACTCGTCTCCCCATCTGCTCTCCCTGTCCTCGATTCCCAACGAGAAATGATAAATGTATTTATTTCCTTCGGCCAATACCCATCATATCTCCACTACTATACATATGTACATATGTCCATTGCATACATATAACCTCAAATAAACATAAATATAATTTCAACATCCGCATGTTTTCATTTCAATTATAACAGATTTCGCTTACAGATTAATGAGCATGGGTTTCTTTATACTACATATAGTAAGTATCTTTATGGACGACTTCTTATTTGTCAACTTGGGCAGCTGAGAGGAAGGATAATGGACTTTCTTGATAGACAATGGGAACTTGTCAGAAACTGTAGATAATGAAACAGTTTTCTCTACAATTGAAAGGGTTTTCCAGCTGGACTCTAGTGACGTCTTCTTCAACACTTAATCCTTAATTTATTTGTAGTTTAGGTATGAGTTTGAAATCAAATTGAAAACGTACATATTTTAAGAAAGGGGAATTAAGTTAGAAATAACTGAAGACCACCAGACATCTGTATTCATTTTTAGAAAGAAAAACCAAGTTAAGATTATCTAAATCTATATTATATCTATATTATCTCGTGCCATTTTAGAAACTTCGATAATCTCATGACAATTTTTTAAATTATTTTGAATTCTTCATAATGTCACTAATATAGTCAAAAGTGAAGATGTTGAAATAAATAATGAGTTTTAAATAGGTTAAGCAAATTCAATTTAAAGAATTTACTTTTATTCAATTTGTGTTTTATAATATGAATTTCTTTATGAATAATGGAAATTTTCTAAGTTTACTTAAGATTTGTTGTATTTTGGTCAGATGTTATTAAACATACTATAGTTTTGAATATATTATTTTAATAAGCACATCTAAGGAATATTATGTGATTTGGTAAGGATTTCTTCTTCGAATAGTTGAAAGCTACCCTTTTATATGATAAAATAATAATTATAATTATTTTTTTTATTAAAGTTCAATTAGAAATCTATTGATTTTGAAAACAATTTTAAAAAAATAATTGTAATATAATAATATTATTTATTATATTAATATTTGTTTATAAATATATTTAATTTTTAAATAAAAAATCCTTCTAAAATCTTTCTCTTCGCAAAGTATACTATAGAGTAACTGTTCTATCAACCTCATATTTCTTCAATCCCCCCTCCGAAAGACACATATTCAACTAATGTCGTATAGTCAGTCGATGATGTCTACAGCATATTTGCAAGTCCTATTCAGATTTCTTTCAAATCGTTAACGGCTGTTGCCAAGAAGTAATATTGCCATAAATTTTGGGCACAGCCGGTGTCGTTTTAAAACGAATTTGAAAGTTTCATCGTGTTAAAGGCGCCGACGAGTGTTTATGACACGGGGATGGGGTTGTTAGATGGGGTTGAGTATGGGAGTTGGGTGGGTTGGGTTCATTTAACCCTTAATATACAATATTTCTCACGCATTATTAAAACATAAAAAGCGTCAATAATCATTTCATATTTGAAGCCATTTATTTTCAAAGCCCTTTTTTATTTATCCCGTTTTCCGAGAGCCTCCACTGCGCCTAAATTGGCGCTCGTCCTTTTTCCACGGTCCAACACTAGGGGATGGCAATAGGAATGGGAATGGGGTTGAGGTTGGATTGGTATAAAGCGTGTTATGATTTTATTGATGCTGCCGGCTGCCTGTGCGTTGGTCGTGATGTTGGTTGCCCTGTACAGTGAAACACTTTACACACTTTACACAATGTGGCAGATTGTTTCATTTCAACATTTCCCCTAGAAGCAGCAGCGTGGCAGACCTTCGCTCCGTAGTCCTTGCAATCCTTTTACAAATTTCTAATGCGTGTGTTTGTGTGTGTGATTATGTATGGATTGGTTTGAATGGGTTTTATGTAAGTTTGAATTGTAGAATTTTAAAAGGAATATAATATACTTCTACCTTTCACAGTATGGGGGATTATGGCCTATTTCCTCCAGCAACTCCAAGTTACCCCATTAAATTTTATAATAAATATTTTCAATATACAAAGTGCGTGTTAGAAATATTTCTGATTCCCAAGCATATGTCCAGAAACCTTAAAGATATTTATGCTTTCTAACTAAGCTTCTTTTAAATTATAATAGATTTCTGAATAAAAAACTTTTTATTGTAAAGCCATGACTTTATGCACCACTCAAGTGAAGTTCCAATTGCCTAAAAACACTTAAAAAAAAAAACACAGCATTTGTATTATTATTACAAAACCTCTGATATCAGCGATTATGTGATGTATGAAGGGTCCGCTAACAGTGTAAAGCTTGGGAAAATGAAGTTCCAAGAAAATACGCCGGAATTCGCTGTTAAACACAACAGTGAATAATCACCAAAAATCCAATACGATCGTGTTGCCATCGCCTCAACTTACAAAGGGAAATCTGATCTAAACAGAACCGCAAAATAAAAAAGACAAAATTATGTATGTATATATATGATATACATATATGTGTATTAAAATGAAATGAGAACTCATATGAGCTCTGGCACCGTCTGGATAATCACAAGCAACAAAACCGTTTTGTCAGCAAAAATAAAATTAAAAAATATAATACAAAAAATTAAAATTGGCCAAAAATTTAAGAAAAATGTTTGCCAAGTTGAAATGTTTAAGTGTATACCAAATTACGTATAAAATATTGCATTATTTTATATAGTATAGTAGATGTTGCATAGAAAACTTTTTCGCGCAGTGTAGATCACAGAGTTCTCTGCGGTATATTGTTTAATACTTACTTTTTCTTTTTAGTAGTGTAAGCATTTCTTGAGACAGTTCGCATACTTTCGTAAATCACCAAATTTAACAACATTATAAATTATACAATCAATATTTTCAGCCGTTTAAATCATAAAAAGAATCCATTGATATAATCAATTAGTTTCCTAAGAACAATTGTGTATCCTAATAAAAAATCTTTCAAAATGAATAAAAAATGTTGAAAAATAAATCAGAGCAAGAAAAATGAGCAGTAGTAAAGAACACACATGCCAACAGGTATTCCTCATAAAAGACACAGGGTCTGATGTCTGAGGTCTGAGGTTTGAGGTCTGAGAAAGGAGACTTCAGTGGCAGCATCAAAATGTTGTACAACAGTCTCGGAGTCTCTACATATTAACACAATAATCATTGACAAATGTCAAAAATATCAATGCGAGATGGAAGGAAATAATCTAGTCGAATTTGACAGGAGGACATCATTACATTTCATTTGGTCCAGTTTGACAATCTCTGCGGTCCCAGAAGAAGATGCTCCTCTCTCTACTCTCCACCACCACGTCTGCACCTCTCCACCTCTCCACTCTCCACTGAAGGGTTCCTCAAGGGTCGGAAGCGATCAATTAGTGCAGAAGACCTGACATCGTTTAAAATGTAAAGCACGTACAGCCTGTGTGTTCTGACAGTCGATGTATGTACATACGTATGAATGTATGTATGTATGTATGTACATATGTGTGTTTGTACATCTATATGTATGGGAAGATTGAAGAAATGTTGAAGTGAGTTTCGAGTAGTCTCTTTATGGTCCAAAATCGAATATGAATTCATAATGATAATTCCCAAAACAACTTCTGTTTTTTTTTTTTTTTTTTGCGATTGGATGTTCATTGACTTGTATGCGATCAACATTTTTGGCCTTCATAAATATAAAGTCATCAGAAAATATGACAGTTTTATGTTCATTTCGTTGCGGTAAATGTTTGCGGCGACAAAAGACATGAGTCTGAGTCTGAATTCATTATTTGTTAACATAACAGAACACAACACAACATAACATAACATAACATAACATATATTGTAGGTTCAGTCCCTAAAAGGAGTTGCCAAAGCGCAACTTCACAGACTCCACACAATTAATAAGGATAGTAGAAATACATTTGATTTTTTATTTGGAACTTATTTTTTGTAATTTTCTAAAATTTGTAAAGACAGCTAATAAAGTGTACAATTTTAGTTGCTCACTATTTTTGGGAGTTATTTCCCGATCAATTTTTATTGGGTTTCAGATTACATACCACATATATCTACAGAAATTACGATTATTTGTTTGTGAAGTCGTAAAATTAGGGAAACCATGATACCAAGTGCAAAGAACATTTTAATTATATGTTGTGCGATGCGGTGTGATGCGGTGAGGATTGCTTGATTCGGATGTGAAATAAATTAGAGGTCTGCTCGATGAGTAGTCCCCGTGTTCACAACTTCCCAAATATTCAACGTTCAACGACTCTCAAATGAAGACGTTCTCCACGAGATGTGTTGTTTTCTTTATATATGTACATATATATCCAATCCCTACTCCAACTTTTTAGCTACATCTCCAACTACTCGTATTTGTGTGTGTGTGTGTGTGTGTGTGTTTGAAATGCAGGCAGTTCTTCTAATGGGCGCCCTCTTGGGTTCCAATGCGCTCAATAATTTTCCACAATTTCAGCTGTCAGTCGAGGTGTCAAATCGCAGCTACTCATGCTGAGTTCCAGCCACAACACTGTCTCTTTCTCTTTCTATATCTATGTCTGTCTCTTTTTTGAGCGCTGCTCGATCGCGTTGCCGCCCCTTAAGAGTAATTTAAATTAAGCATCTGACGCACACCTCGGCAAGGAATACATACCTCTGACAGACAACGAGATGATATGGGTAAGCAGCCACTTAACGATACCTATACTCAATCCGAATCCCAAACCAAAATCCTAACCTATACTCCTCTCTCTCTCTCTCTCTCTCTCTCTCTCTCTCTCTCTCTTCATTGCTGACTAGTTTATCGGCGCATTTCACTGTCAACGGTTCTCGAGTAACCCCAAAATGCGAAGATACGTATTTAAGGTATAACCATAAAATGTTTACCAACTATTCATAATATCATAATTAACATACATATACCAAAATGAATAATCAAAATATCAACAACTAAGAGCACCAGACAGACAGATAGAGTGATAGAGAGAGAGAGAGACGGATAGAGGGGGATGGGTAAGTTGAGGTCTTCTCTGTCTCTGGGTGTTGAATGTTGTGTAAAATGGATTCACATTTAATTGGGAATGATTTTAGCTGCAGTTTTTCTTTTTTGTTGGTTGTCTTTGATGCTGTGGCGTGATAATTTCCAACTTTTCAATTTAAACAAACGGGGCAAGAGCAGGCATTATATTTAACAATGATTGGTTGCTGCTTAATTTTTGCAAGTGCTGCCAGTTGGGAACATACAAACTGACACAATCACGACATGCAATAAGAAACATCCCAAGTGCCCTTATCTTGCAACACCGATCGCGCTTCTCCTTCATTTGCCACTCCACACACAACAATACATGCATACGTGAGTTGCAAGTTCGAGTTACGGTTGTTGTTGGTTGTTGGTTGTCGCCTGTCGGGCACCTTCCTTCCTTCCTTCCTTCCTTACCCACAACAACCATGTCCGAGGAGAAGTGGCAGAAGAAACAAACACTTCACCCACATGTGAGTGGCTCATTGATTCACATGTTGAAGACGAGCCACGAACTGTGAGTATGATACTGAGAGATTATCACAGCACTCATTCACTCTCTACTTCTGCTTCTTCTTCTTCTTCTTGCTCTCTATATACCCCACACTATATGCTGTATCTGTAAGATACTTCTTCCACTCTTTTTTTTTGTTATTCCTTGCTTGCACTTTTCTCTTGACAATTATTTCTTCGAATCAACTCACACTCATTTGTCATGCCCAACGTGGTGCGGATGTTTTGAATATATGTATATCCATCCTCCTCCACTCATACATCATTTTCTTCCTGAATACATACATATATATTTATAAATGTACATACATATCTACTCAGTTTTGGGGATTTGGGGATAACTGCGCTTTGATCTTTTTTAATTTGTTGCCTAAAGACAATTTGAATCAAAGGCCAAAACCGCCCAATGAATGCTGGCACACGTGTCAAAACAAATCCACAAACGACTATATTCACGCCCACATATATATTCATATTCTTACCGCAGATATCTCAGATCTCAGATCACAGATCCGAGAGATGTGTGAGATAATGTGTGTTGAAAGGATGTGTCATCGCCAACTTGTTGTATTGCTTTATGCTTAATCAGCTCAACAATTTGCTTGTAACAATTTTTTTTTTTTTAGAAATTTTTGAAAATTTGAAGACAAAAAAAAACTAAAGAAATTTTCAATATTTTGATTCTTTAAAAAAAAATGATATGTTTTAAGGGTAGTGTTTGTTTAGTATTATTTTACATTTTTGTTCTAATATAACTAGAATTATTTATAGATTTTCTGCAAAAATTTGATATTAATTTTTTTTTAAATTTTCGTTAATTCATCTAATTTACAAAAATTAAATATAGAAAGAATATAGTATTAATATTATTCTGTTATATGTCTATACAAGCTAGAATTATTTAGCGAAATGCCGCTAGATTTCGGATTTACATTTTAAGAATTAAAAATAATTTGGTAAAAAAAAAAAATAAATATAATTTAAATAGTTTTCTAATATAATTATTTTACAATTCCTCAAAGTAAGAATTATTCATCGCATATCCGCTAAAATTTTATAAATTTTCTTTTTTTTATTCATTGCAGAAAACTTAAACATAATTAGAATAGTTCTATATTACATTTATTTTATTATTTCTCCACTTGAACTAAAATTATTCATCGAATTCCCGCTAAAAGTTGTGTTCAAAATATTCTTCGTTCCTTCCTCAAACATAACTTCCATAAGCTCATAATTGCTGTAGTAATATTTCAAAATTGCACAGTATTCTTTTTAAAGACTCAGTTCCAGTCCGTTAAACGCGGAAGCTTCAATTTGCTTTTAGCTTTTTTTCTTCTTCTTTTTAGCTTTTTTTTCGGCTTCTGACTGAGAAATACTCTATTGTTGCGATCCCATCATTGTTTTGCCAGCGTGTTCTTTGTTTTTCAGTTAATGATGTGTCATTATCGTCAGATTTGTTTATCAAGTTCAGGTCAGCTATGTTTTCGTACTCCCCATTAAATCGGGTATTCCATGCAGCTGCATAAAATATGGAAAAAAAAATCAGTGCAGAGCATCAAATTATCATAATACCCACTAAATGTTTTTGGAGTGCAAATATATAATTTAAATTCTGCAGGTCAAGGTGAGTTTGAATATTTTCGAAAAAGTTTGCAGATATTTGATATTGATATTGTAGAATAATTTTAAGACTTTGGTGGTGCTGAGAATTCCTATACAAATATAAATACATTTTTTTATATTTCATTTTTAGTTTAATTTTTTTCTATTTTTTTGAGTTAAAGAAGGTGCTGAGAGTTCTATATATGAGAGTTTTATAAACTATTTTTTTTATATCTATTTCACTATTATTTTTAACTTTTTTGTTTCGTTTTCTTCAGATAAAAAGAGCTGAGAATCCCTAAACATTTTTATATATGTTTATATATATCACTTTTGTATTTAGTTTTTTTTTGCATTTTTGCCTTTTTTAGTCAAAGGGAGTACTGAAAATCCGAATACACACTTATATAAATTTTTCAATATTTCAATCTTATTTTTAGTTTGTTTTTTTTTTTTGGTTTGAAGTGAAAATACAATTACAGATTATCTTAAGATTATCGCATGTCTTTTCCCAGTCTCTACTTGGCGGCGACAATACGCCTTGTTGACTGCTGGGTATGTGGACGTCCAGCATGCCCTTTCAGGTTTTGTTATATAGTTTTCAGAATGGTGTTAATACCGATGTCGGCACATTATCAGAAACTATTTGTGCCGTGTTCTCTCAGATGCCCAAGAAATATTGTGACAAACTTATGAAACGACGAGGGGTATCAATGGATGAGGGTTGAGAGAGAGAGAGGGGGAGAGAGAGAGAGGGGCGTATCTACTATATAAGTCGATGAGTATATGCCAATTGAACGGTTCAGCTTAGGTCTGAAAGCCAACGTTTTATGGCAACAAAAAGAAGGTGTCTCCCAATCCCACACAGAAGCAGCGTAATCTCATGTCTTAAAGAAAATACAAAAAACAAAAATCCACACGGGAGAAAGAAATGCTACGGAATGAGGAAAAAACCAGTAGCACTCCAAACCATATAAAAATATCAA
Organism: Drosophila quadrilineata; assembly: GCA_018150725.1. NCBI lineage: Eukaryota > Metazoa > Arthropoda > Insecta > Diptera > Drosophilidae > Drosophila > Drosophila quadrilineata. The sequence goes on along the minus strand of JAECWN010000219.1, from coordinate 7,817,338 downwards.
AAAAAAAAAAAAATTTTTTTTTTAAATAAAAAAGAAAAGGGAACGAGACAAAGTCTCAAATATATTAAGCTGACGTCTGTTTTTATGAAGTAAATTATTATTTCAATGCGCTGAGCACTTTGTCGTTCCTTGTCCCTCTTTGTCCCCCTTTTGTGGGCCCAAACAAAGGGCCTAAACATCAAATCTCGGCCATGTATTGTCAGCGCCGCCGCCAAAAACTAAAAATCAAAAAAAAAAAATCAAAAAAATCAGTAATGAAAAGAAGAAGCAGAAGAAAAGAGTAGTCTCCGCATAGTTTTATTTGAAATTGGAACGGATAACGTTTGTCAGCTTAAGTCAATGGGAATGGGTATGGGAATGGGTATAGGTATGGGAATCGTAGTATCGTCTGGTATTTTCAGTTGAATGATTTAATTATGGAGTCATCCCCGATTTCCCCTTATACCCACTCCCTCTACAGTGGCATGCAACAACTTTCTTTTATTCATATGCGTTGCATATACAAATTATTCATTTTCAAATATATGTATATGCAGTTTTGAACTTGTGGAAGTTTTTTCGTAGACCTCGTAGACATCGAATCGGAGTCAACTAATCGGTTTATAGCATTACTCTTATTGATTCGGTCGGCGGCACAAACATCACAAATAATGTGTCCATTTACTAAACCACTTTCCATTCTTATCCTCCCCTCACTCCTTCCAGAAATCTCAAATGATCTCAAATTGATGTTGACTGAGATGTCACATCGGTGCAGTACAGGTAGAATATTTCGAAATCAAGATGATGAACTGCGGATGCATATTTCTGGATCGTATACATATGTACAGACACAATCAGGCGTGTTCTCAATTCCGAATTGGATCGAAACAAGCGGATTTGAAATAGCTAACAATGAAAAAAAACGCTCATTTCTTTCGGATTCGGAATTGAGAACAGGCCTGATATATTAATATGCATCTTACAATATCAATTTCTTAAATTGGAATTACAAAATCACATTATTGATAACTTCAAAAATATGTTTTGAAAACTAATTACATAATTTTCTATTAGTCAACTTATTTAATGTTTTCAATGCCAATGAAAAGTTTTTAAAAATCTATTAATTTTTAAAACTAAATGAATGAAAATAAAAATGACACAATAATGACTGCAATAAAAAATATTGGAAAACTTAAAAAAAACTTTAATAACTTTGTTGGATCTAATTATAATAACTAAACAACATTTGATGTTATGTTAAATGAAATATTTATTTAAACTTGTATTTATTTTTAAATAAATAAATCAAATAATAATGAAAATATGTTCGTAATTTTCCAACATTTTCCTAAATAATAAATTTTCAAAGATATTTAAAAAAAAACCCATTTCCTATTATTTTAGATCTATGTTAACATAGTTAATATATTAAATATATGAGGATATATTCATAAACGATATGCTCCACACATCCTCAAATTTAGTTCGCACTCTCTGCTCTCACTCTGACTCTCTGTCTCACTCGTCCTCTCTCTATCTGTCATTGTCGCCGCCGTCTCTTTAAATTTCCACCTTATGTAAGCAGTGCTGGAGTCGTAGAGTTTAATAAACTCTTATTCATTCATTCATATTGCATAGTGCATATTGTGTTTTATTCAGCTTTCGAGTATGAGTCTGTTTTAGTTCTGTTTAGGTTTGCGAATGCGCTTCCGGTCTGCACTACAGGAAAACACGTTTCCAGCAAAAATGCAATTTTTGCTTTTCAGCTTTTTTTTTGCTTTTTTTTGGGCAGCATTTTCAGCCAGTCGCCAATTCGTATATGCCTTGAAATAACCCAAAAACAGAGTTGTTGTTTTTCTTTTCTTCTTCTTCTTCTTCTTTTTTTTGCACATTTTCTCTTTACTTTATTTTCGGTTCGCTTGCGTTGGACTGCAACACGAGCGGGAGAGAGGGAGAGAGAGCGCGCGAGCAGGTGAGACTGCGACTCGGACTGCATTAGAGTGAGTGAGCAGACAACATGCAAGCCAGAATGGGTAAGTGTAAGTGGGCGTGGGTGCGAGGGAGACAGCCTTAGCCAAGGCCCCATATGATGATCAACTTTGACTGTCGATTGTCTTCACATTGTTTGCCAATTGTTTTTTTTTTCTTCTTCTTCTGTCGTTTTCTTCTTCTTAGCGATTACAAATTGTTTTTGTATGAAGGGTATTTCGAATGCTTTTGGGCAATAATTGATTTCGTTTTGTTTCTGTTCGTTTTTTTTTTCTAGTTGGTATAATTACTCAATTTTCAATCGTTTACACAGTTGTCAGCTATATTATAAAACGTTAAAGTAGTACGCGATTCGAAATAATACCCCGATCAGCATTTAGTTTTCCATTCAGTTCCAGTTTGAATAAGTTGCAAAATGTTTTTTTTTTAAATTTATTCGTTGATAGATATTGAATGTATTATACTTGCTGTATGATAATAATAAGAAAAGCAACCTTTTTTTGTATATCTCAACATAAGCTAAGGGATTGAGAGTGGAAAATCTATTCTATCAACGAAAGTTTTTGTAACTAACTGATTTTTAAAATATCAAAAAATATATAAAAAATTACAATTATATAATAAAAGTTATTAATTAATTAAATGTGAGTTAATTCCGGGGTAATTTTTAAAATATCGCAGCAAAATGTGAAAAATTGACTTTAAATTGACATTTTTCATAAGATTATTGTTTTTCAAAATTAAAACCGCCATAACTTTGGTAAATTTGAAACAATTTTAAAAAACTTCACTTTTTTGTAATTAAGTTAAGCCCGCAGTTATGATGAAATTCGCTATTTTCCAAATGTTGTATTTTTTAACAGCTAATTCCTTAAAAAATATTCGAATATTTTGAAAAACCTAACGTCTATGTGATTCGGGCTAATATTTTAGAGAATATTGATTCAAAATAGGACTTTTGCAATACAAAACTCTCTTTGCAAGTCTGAGTAGCCATAACTTTGTCAAATCCAAATCGATTGCTATATAAACTTATACTAAAATATTAAAAAAAATTATTTATAATTTTTCAGATTTTTATTTATCATTATATATTCATATATGATTTTATATGTAGGTATATACAGTTGCTTTATATATATATATATATATATTTATATTACACTAAACGCTTAGGGCGCTAAAATTATGCGATCTTACAAACGATTTGTGCATAAAATACAGCAATAATTATTATATGTATTTTTAATTTTTAATTATATAATATAGACTATATAATTATATTCGTACACTATATATGGGTATAGCTAAAACACATGTATGTGTGTGTGTGTGTGTGTGTGTGTGTTGGTTTTGCCAATTTAAATAAATACATACAATAGTTTAGCTTTAGAATTAGAATACAAAAAATAAATTAAATTTATAAACGACAGGAACAAAGTGTTAACTTAAGACAATAAAAAACAACTAAAATACAAACAACTTAAATCAATCATTGCTCGCAATTCATTTGTTTATCAATTTATTTTTACTTGTTTTTTTTTTTTAATTCCATTATATTTTACTTGTTTTTTTTTTGCATATTTAGCGTATTTGGTATGCCAGGGGTGTAGTTGAGAAGGGGGACAGTTGGAAGGGGGGGGGAAACGGAGCGTGACACTGATATGTTTTTCCAGCCATTTTACAAGCATTACAAACTTCGTGTACTACAATTAACTTAGTAGTTACATACACACATTACGAATATAGAATATATATGTATATATTTATATATGTTTTTGTGAATTTATGCTTGTCTATCTCTCTCTCTCTCTCTCTCTTTCCATTTCTCTTTTCTTCTATAAAACTGGATAATCGTCGTCTATAGTTGATGTTCGTTTTGCTAAAGTGATTTCCCTCTCTCTCTCTCTCTCTTTTATTCACTCTATTTACTACTATCTCGCTCTCACTCTCACTGTATGTCTATGTGTCTATCGCTATCTCATTCTATTGCTGTGTAGGTTGTGCCTGTTGTTGTCTCTGTCATTGGGGTCGTTTCTCTTCACTAACAATTCTTACAAATTTACTTTCTATAAGCTCTGATTGCATAAGTTGTATTTATGTGTATTTCTCTTTATCATTATTATTATTATTTTTATATATTATTTTTTCAATTTTTGTTTGTTTTTTTTTTAAGTTAATTTTAATATTTTTTTTTAAGTTTAATTTTCCGTTTTTATTTTAGTTATTTTGTAATTAGTTGTAGGAGTTAATATTCCCATTTAAAAATTGCACAAAGTCCTTGACAGAGTTGTCCTCAGTTTGCGATTGCGGTTGCTGTTTTCTTTTGTTGCTGTTGCGGTTGCGGTTGCTGTTGCGATTGCGGTGGCTGCTCTGAGCGCGCGGGATGATGTTTGATGATATTTGGTGTAAGCGGCGTTAATCAAAATACCGAATAATCACATGTAAATTATTGTCCGAAAGTTGTCCGATCTCTGATCTCTCTCTCTCTCTCGATATATATATGTATATATGTTGCTATAATTCTTATAGCTATTGCCTGGCGATCCCTTCTCTCTCCAATTTCGACTACGCCCTTGACTATGGCCTGAGCAGCGTCTGTTTAGCTTGTTGCTGCTGTTGCTGCTGTTGTTGTTGTTGTTGTTGTTGCAGTTGATGCTCCCTTATGGCGATCAGCGAGAGGGATCGGAAAGCGGAGATCGGAGATGCGGTGGATGATACACTTGCAACTGCCGCCGGCGGCAATGCATACGGATCGGGGGATGCAGAGGCTGATGCTGATGCTGATACTGATACCGATACCGAGGGGGGTCATGGCTTGCCGCTCAGCGAGGTCACGTTGACGCCCGGCGATATCTTGCCCGAGTTGGAGGAGGACGACGACGATGTCGAGTTGCTCGAGATGGGCCCGATCATATGCTGCTGGGCGGAGGAGTGCACTCCGCTCGTCGGTATATGCACCACATCGCAGCCCATCGACGAGGATGAGCTGGAGGCGGATGGAGAGGCGCCGGGCGGTGGCGCCACCTGTGCCTGCCCCACATTGCTCGTCGTGGTCAGGCTAAGTGGAGCGAAATGCTGCCCAGTGGCAGCACCAGATACAGCCGCCTTCCACAACAGCGGATTCATGCCGAGCCCGTTATGGGCAGCGAGGCTGGCGCCAAAGTGCCGCTGGTGCTCCAGGAATTCCTGCGTGGGGGCGCTCAGATGGGCAGCTGCGGCAGCCGCCGGTCCGTAGAAGCCGCGATAGAGATCGGGACGCACATAGGGCGCATAGTTGGGTATGCGTGCCGCCAGAGGCGAGAGTATTTTGCCAGGAGGCGGATGCTGATGCTGACCCGCATGTCCGTAGAAGGCGGGCTGTGATGCGGGCGGCAATTCGCTGGCCGGCGAACTGTTATCCTTGCCCGCCGAGCTCGACTCCTTGCCGTCCTTGGCCATATCGGCCAGCGACCAGATCCTTGGCTTCACCGTCAAGCTGCCCCCCGTCCCGCCCACGGCGGTCTGCAGCGAATTCTGCTGGGCCTGCTGATGCTGCTGGAGCAGCTGCTGCTGGTGATGGTGGTAGGCGGCAATGTCGGGTGGGGAGCCGGTGGGCGGCCGAAAGTGATGATGCAGGGCGGCGGGATGGAAGAGTGGATGGGTGCCGGGGCGATCGTAGAGGTCCGGCGAACCATTTGGCGAACCCGGACGCGACTCCGACCATTCACTGTTGTTGCTTTCGCCGGGACGATCCGTCATCATGTCGCCCAAGCGACCCATGCGATCCTTGTCGTCGTTCGAGCCCAGACCGGAGTCCTTAGCATCTGTAAGACAAGAAGAAGAGTTGGAGTTGTAGATGAGTAACAGTGGATTTCACTTAAAATTAATTGAATTCATATTTCAGTATTAAAATTTTTCAAAAAAATTTTCTAATTTTTTCAAAGTAAGAACAGAAATTTAAGGGTAGTAATAAAAAAACATTTTTTTTTAATTTAAAATTAATTTCAATAGATATTTATATTTAAAAAACAGTTAAAGATAATTCAAGATATGAAAAGTAATTAATTTTAAACTTAAAAAATAGTTTCAAAAATATTTATGTTTTCTAAATACAAATAAAAATTTTTGAGCAAATATTTCAAGTTATTCATATATTTTGTAAGTGGGAAAAGATAATATATATAAACAATATATAGTACTATATATACTATACCATAATAAAAAAAGTAAATAAAAAAGAGTTTTATAGTTTTTCAAATAAATAAATTACTTCAAAGTTCAAAACAAAATTATTATAATTTTTGTGCTATTATTATTTTAATATTTTTTAATATTCTAAAATTTTTTCAAAATTGAAAAAATTCCATTTTTCTTAAGTTGAGCAACTTACCGAGCAAATCATTGTCCTCCGTATTCTTATCGTTATCGTCATCGTCATCGATGTTGGCATCATCGTCATCGACACGATTCCGCGGCTCCCACGTCATCTTGTTCTCCTTTTTCAGTCTTCTTCTCGCATTCGCAAACCAGGTGGACACCTGTGTCAGCGTCATTTTTGTGATTATTGCCAGCATGATCTTCTCCCCCTTGGTGGGATACGGATTCTTCTTGTGCTCATTCAGCCACGCCTTCAACGTGGATGTTGTCTCCCTTGTGGCATTCTTTCGCCTTGCACCGTTCAGATCCATGCCATAGCTGCAGCAAGTATTGAGAAAAATGTTGAGAATTTTTTGAAAATTAGTTCAACTTGTACAAATTTGCTGCAAAAATGCATATTAAACTTGCCACACTTGTGTGAGTGTGTGTGTGTGCAACATTTGTAGGCAACATAATAATAAACACATGCATCCCATGGATTGTCAATTGTCCCATGGCAATTGTCTGTCCCTCTCTCCCTATACTTCTTCTCTCGCTCTCTCTCACTCCATCTCTGTCTATTAATGCATGTACACATGTGCAGTTTGTGGTCTGGCAACATATTTCAGATCCTGACTCCCAACAGCAACAACAACAACAGCAATAGCAACAACTGTCCTTTATCGCTTTTTGCGGCCAGTTAGCATGAACATAACCAGAGATAGAACAGGCCACAGTCTGTATGTGAATGAGTATGAGTATAAGAGTGCATGTGTGTGTGTGTGTATGTGATAGACAGTAAGAGAGCGTTGCACACATGTATGCGTGTGTTTAAGCGCAAATCCATATGCATACGCACACACACACACACACACATTTACATGCATGCATGCTGGCATACAGTCGCGTCCACACATGTTGGTGCTGCTGTCCCATTTGTAGAGTTGCCAGGCAGCTGCAACGCAGATAATAATGTTGCTGCTGCTGCTGCTGCTGCTGCACTTCGAGAGTGAGACAGCTAGAAAGAGTAAGAGAGTAGGAGAGTGAAATGCAAGTGTCGCCGAGTGCAAAACACCTGCGCCGACAGCCAAGTTGCCTTTGATCACTTGACAGTTGAATAAATTTTTTTAATTTTCGCTATCAACGCAATGTGTGACAGAGACACAAACACACATGGTGTGGGGGGGTATGATGGGGAGGGAGGGGAGTGGTGATGCCATATCGATGACTATATGACAATGTGTAAACAATGGCATTAACAAATGGCCGCAATTTTCGTATGTAAGTAGCTGAGAAAATGTCTTTATAGTTGCAGGCGTAAATAGCAAAAAATTGTCACGCCCCTTGCCATTGTTAACAAAATATATAAAAAAAAATAAATAAAAACGACATACACATTTTGAATGGAGTTTACTTGATGAATTCGGAATTAAAATCGCTAGCTGGCGGCACGTCACAGTAAAATAACTCAAAATTGATTTATTGTGAATATTATTGATAGACAACAACAGCAACAACAACAACAGCAGCAACAATTGTTGTGGACATGACTCAACTTTCAAATTTCTGTTATGGGTGTCAATTACAGCTGCAAAACAATGAGAGTATACGAATGTATGTAAGTTATGCCAGCCCAAAGAGAGCGTTGGAAGAGAGCAGGAGAGATGAGCCGCCGCCGCCACTCTACCTGGCAAATGGAACGTGACGTGACGTGACGGGATGTTGTCGATTGTTAAATCGACAACTTTGTTTGGATATATTTATGTATGTCGATATGACTCTCTCTCTTTCGCTCTCTGACTCTGTGTCTGTCTCTGTCCTCTCATGCTCTTTGTCTGTCCAGCGGAAGCAGCCACGCTGTCGTCAAGTCAACAACGAGCATCGACGCGTTCAATTACAAGCAAATAAATTGTCGTTAATGATAATAGAAAATCCAATAAGCATGCTTTCGTGCTAATATGCCAGGCTTTTACTTTTTAAAAGCAAAGCTTCTGCTTCTGCATCTGCTTCTGTCGCTGCCTCTGTCGCTGCCTCTGCTGACGCAACCAGTGGCCGATTGGCCGAATTTTTATGGCATTTGAATGCAGCTGCACGCAACGCAACACAACGCATAACGTGAAATGCAACGCAACGCAACAAATGCATTCACAACTTTCAGTCACAATTTATGGCAACTCAACTCCTCAGCTCTGGCTACTGCGCTACACTTAGAGAAACGCATCGGTATCATGACGTTAATTTTAAGTTATGACTTTCTGGTAAAGCGAACAAGTTGCCTCTAATAGAGATACTGCCAATCTTGTTTTGTTTTGATTTATGTTTGTAGAAAATTATCAAATCATTATCAAAGTGCACATCATAAAAGTCTCCATTGCCAACAATGTGATAAATGCATTTACGGCATCGCATACTCTTACTGATAGAATAAAAAGAGTGTGCGAAACAGAAGCGCTGCGACAGTTGTTCGTTTAACGGCGTAGCCTCTCTAATTTAACTAAGTTTGGAATGAGGAAGACTGACGGAGTAAAAGGGAAGCGACGGCACTTAAGCTGCGCTCTATGCTTGAATGCACTTTTGCAGCAGAGAGAGAGCAACTCTTACGCATTCTTAAGAGAGTAGCAGTTGAAGCTGCCTAGTTTGCTTCGATATGCTTTGCTTTTATTTTCTTTGCTTGTTAAGCCGCCTCTTTCACACAATGAAAAGCATTACCATGACAAAAACTTTCATTATATTTAATTATGTATTTTAATATATTTATTTAAATAGTATATTTAAAAAAAAGAAGATAAATCTTTTGTTCAGTGTAGTAGTGTACTTCCACTGAACAAAAGAATTCTTATATTTTTTTTTAATTTTTTTTTTTTTTTTGTAATTTTATAATTCTTTTGTTCAGTGTAGTAGTTGTGTTTCTGGCAAGTGGCAACTACTGTTCTGTTGTTGGCCGCGCCCTACTTGATAAACTGATTCGTGTGCAGGTCACGTATGTGCGCCGATGTGTTGGCGTTGATCGCCTGTCGGACCACCGACATGTTCATGTTCTCGCTTTAAGTTTTTTCTGTTTTCTTTTTATTTTTTTTGCAGTATTAGCCTGAGTCAAATCAAATCTCTCCACACGTTTACGTTTGCTGCCTCGCCACACACTCTCAATTGACAATTGTCATTGAAATTATGACGATCATGATGGTGCACTTACCTATTGAAGGGGTAGCCAGCGAAAGCGGCGTCATATGGATGATACATTGACGGATATGGCCAAGGTGCTGCCCCGGCAACCAGATTCTCCTTCAGATCGATACCCGCCTGCAAAAAAATAATGCAACACATTCAAATTAAATTATTAAATGATTTCAAAAGTACACGAAATGTATGTTTATTTTGGAAATTGTGATTGGAATTGAACTTAAGTGGCCTTGAACCGAAATTCAATTAAAAATCATGTTAAACAAATCATTACTACATACTTAATAATTTGGAAACTGATGCTTATCACAAATGCACAGCGAACAGTGGAACAAACTGACAAAATTATGATTGCCATAGACTAAAGAGAAGTTTTCAAAGTTGTGTGGGAAATTAGCATTCTTAGAGGCAAACACACAAAAGCAGTATTTTCGAGGGGAAGGCTTAGCTAATAAGGGCCACCCTAGTGTTTGATTAGTTTATTAATTAATCCCATGGTACAATAATAATAGCAAGAGATAAGCGAGAAGCCGCAGATGCTGTCATGAGGACAAGACGTGACCACTGCTAGAGCTTCACACAAAACCACGTCACTCTCTCTCGCTCTCTCTCTTAGCTCAGCATATACTCCATACTCTCAACATACAACACACATACAATGCATACTGTGATGGCAGCTTGTATGACATTTGTATTAACTGAGTGCGCTCTTTGATAATGAGCGCATAATGAATACTCCACAAACACAAACATAATCACAATGCTGCTTAAGCTCTGCGTAGAGACGGAGAGAGAGAGAGAGTTAGAGTGCAAGAGAGTGCTTGCTGTTTGAGTGTTTATGTGTATGTGTGTGTGTGTGCGTTGATTAAGTGTAACATGACAATTACTTATATGTAGGTATGTATGTATTTGCATACGTATGTATGTATGTATGTATGTGTGTAGCAGAGCATTTAGTAATTTTGTCTTGTCTAAATTCACAGCGACAGATGTTGTTGTCAGCTGTTTTGGCCCGCCTTCTCCCCCGCTCTCTCTCTATCGTAACTTCACTCGTGTGCTTTGCCTTTTGGCATTTAGCGTGTTTCCAAAGTGATAACGACAAGAGATTGCACGCGGCTCTCTGCCCGCACCAAAAAGGTGGCGACTGACAGCGCCAACCGAAAGAGAAGCTTAAATGACTTGACTTAAGTGAATAGCAGCTGCTGCTGTTGTTGCTGCTGTCAGTATCCCTAAGATACAAATGTATCTGCAGCTAAGAGAGATATCATTAAACGTCTGTTGCAACTTGGAATTGACTTTTATAATAACCATACTTAAGTAACGGGAAATGAAATACAACAATAAAATTCCAAATTGATTGAAAACAATTTAAAAACAAAAATAATTCATATAATTTAATATTCTTAAATAGTATTTTGTGCATTTTCCTATAATATCATAAATATTTGCTAAAATTTTTATATTTTTGGGAATTCAGATTGAAAAAATCTATAAGATCATTCAAAATTTGAAATAAATAATGTGGCAAATTAAACATTTCTTCCAGAATTGATTTAAAATACCTTTCAAACAGTTTAAAATATCAACAAATTTCTAATGTATAAACGATTTAATCTATTTAAAATTCAAATATATTAAGTTTACATTCAAATGAATTATTTTTTTCTTACTTAATTTATTTCTATTTTTTTGGTTGATAATTTTCTGAAGTACCTTTCAGTTGTTCACACTTGACTCTGTCCATTTCCAGTTATATTTTCAACTTTCTCTTTGGTCACATTTGTTGTCATCTGCGTTGCATTTGCGCCAAATGTCAAAGGTCAGTCGAAGGGGCATAAACATGTTGTAATATCAAAACTGCCACGATATGCATCTACCTCGGTACATGAGGTACACAAGTACATTAGGTACTGCAGACGCTTCCCTGGAACCTTTGGCGACTGTCTCCTCTCGCTCCCTTATCAATATTATGGCCAAGACTCAAAACTGTTTTCAGTTACTTGGCAAATCGGAAATGTTTCACTCACTGTCTCTCTCTCTCTCTCTCTCTCTCTCTCTTTCTCTCTCAGTGCTGTGAGAATCCAGGCATTTTGGTTGAGTCTCAACGCTATCAACGCCAATCGGTCGGCGTCCCATTGTCCCCGGACCACGACTCGAGCACAGCATGTGGTCAGAGAGTCTTTTGGCCAAAGTCAGAGCCAAAAACGATAGACTGATAAACGGCGACAGAGATCTTTCTTTCTTGTCTGTCTGCAACAGTCTCCGCTGCTGCTGCCACCGCTGCTCTCTACTGACGTGTCTCCGCTGCCCTGCTGCCCATTCGCAGTGTTTGCAGTGTTGCCGCATTTCACTCGTAACGTGCAGTTCGCAGAAGTCATTTAGCAAAACGTTTTACAACCTTTTTGGCAGAGTGGCTGACAATATTAAATTACAATGGTTTCCCTATCCAGGAGAAGGTCGCCACTAGCCACTAGCCACTGGCCACTGGCGTGCGATCAATTACCAAACTGCAACAGCATTTCCCAATGCCCCATGCCACATGTCGCAATGCCGCATGCCGCATTTTGATTCTGTGTGCCGTTTCCTCAATGAAGCAGCGAACTTGAAACCGGTTAACAGACATACATATATTCACAGATATATATGTTTTTTTTTATTTACAACTTTTTACAATAATCGCATTCAACTATCAAACGTGCAACAGGCAACATGCTTAGCATTAACATCAAGAGTATCCGCCTGCAACCAACCGGTGCCAAATCTGAATACTCTTTGTTGCCACAAGCCCAACGTGTTATATAGTGCGTGCTGCCCACATGGATATGTGGATGCGTCCTCCCGACATGGACATGGCCATGGCCATCGCCGTCGTCGTCGTCGTCGTAGTCACCACACGGTGCATGCGGCATGCTGCATGTTCAGGCGAGTGCAACATCCTATAAATTGTTGCGTTTGCTACCACTTACAACATAGTGTACTTGCTGTTCCTCTATCTCCTTCTCTCTTGACTCCCTCTATCTCTTTCTGGCTGGGGCTACCGTTTGGAGGATGCTTCCAAGATTTTCGCGTGTGATGCAAAATATTAACAACATGAACATGTCGACAAGTGGCAACTACGTTTCGCGTTTATTATTACAACTGGTTCCACATTGCAACGAAACAACAACCCCATGCATCCCGATCTCCTCTAATATATAATGCCATTGCATTCGGGTCAGATCTTGGCTGGGATTCAACCGAAATCTCAGCGGATAAGCTTCAAGTTATTGATGAGGGTTTCGGAGTTGGCCAAACCTCTGCTTGTAGGCCAAACATCTTTACTGCCAACATAAATTCATGGAAATATACTATATGTGATAAGTGTAGAGTTGCCACCCGTTATGAGAATGGGGGATACGAAATTCGGGAAATCAGCTAACAATTTTAAGATTCCGATTTTATAAGGTATTGTGTAGGTGAATATCAAATTTTAATATAACCGATAAATTGTGGTATTTTATATTTCATCAAGTCTTATTTTTATTTAGTTGGAAAACTTTATAAATATTCTGTTTGAAATAGCAGATCTTTGACGTTGGAAAATATAAAATTTTAAAATATTAGCTACAGATTTATTATATCTCTCCTCAACTAAACATGATATTTTAAAGAAATGTACATTGGAGTTAATGTCAATTAAAGAAAATTGGACTTCTATTCTATTTAAACAATTTGAAAAACTGTTTATTTTTCAACACTTATTTTAGGCACTGTTGAAGTAGGATTTTTAGAAGACACTTATCTTTATTTAAGTAAAGAACAAGAAATTATAAATATTTTAGTTTCTTTTCTGCTTTAAAAAATTGTTTAAAGATTATGAGGAATTTTTTTAGCACACACTGTTGGGTAATACTTTTAAACTGTAATTTTAACAGTCAGTGTTGGCAGATCAACATTTTTTTAAATTTTTTTTAAATTTATTATTCATTTATTTATTTATTTACTATTTTTTTATCATTCTCATTTCGAACATTTCATTGTAGAGTTAACTGATGCACAAATTTTGGCAGATACTGTGCCTGCCCAACACATTAGCGATAACTTTTAGCACACACTGTAGACAGTAGTCACAGGGGCGAGAGATTTCGCCAACTTCCGATCAAATTAATGAAACCATATCACAAAGTGAATTACGAAAAGGGATTTTCAACAAAAAATCGAAAATGCAAAAGAGAAGCGCGTTTCACGCCAAAGCGGTGCCAATGCGCGAGCTTCACAACTGGATGATGATGATGATGCTCCTCATCGAATCTCAACTGGCGGTTCCGGGCACCAAATCTCTCACAAGGCTGGCATGAGTTGGATGTGGAGGAAGAGGAAGAAGAAGGAGAGGAGGCTGCTATGCCGTTTGTTGCCTGTGGTCTGTCGCCTGATGCGTTGCGATGTGAATGATGCGCGTAATGACGGGTCGAGTTAATTAATTGCTGCTTCGATTTAAAAATAAACGCACGTTTACGCATCGCATTCCTGTCTGTACAGCGTCTACATAGAGAGCAGAGCGGAGCAGAGCATGACAGCAAGGAATGAATGGCATTGGAGAATGGAGAGTATGGAGAGTATGGAGAGACTGAGGCAGGCGAAAAATCAATGCACGATTTTGATTTGTCTTTGGCTACGACGCATACATAGAATGCATAGAATGCTCGTCGATCGTCTAGCGCCAGTCAGCAGCAGCAGTGAGCGCCCTCTAGGGAGAGAGCGCGCAGACATAGCGAGTGTGTAGACGAGATGAAAGAGAGTTGGAGAGCGGTAGAAGCAGACAGCGTTGCCAGCTATGGCGCTTGGCGCTTATAAAGTTGTACAAGTTGAGCGAGGATATGACGGGCGCCTCAAGCTCTCGCTCTCATTCTCTCATTGCTGTTGTTGTTATTGCTGTGTGAAAGTTGGAAGTGTTGTTTGTGTGTGTGTGTGTGCGCTTGTGTGTTGTTTGTTTGGGCTTCATGCTTCATGGTGTTGCCATGACTGCTAATTTGTTTGTTGTGCTCGCCTTCTAGGCACAACAAGAGACCCAAACACCCTCACAGCACACAGCAAATATAAGTGTGTGTATGTAGATGTGTGTATGTTTGTATAAGAGTGCAAATTGTGCTGTGTTAACGTAGATTTTCAACTTTTGCCAAAAAGCCAAAGCAACAATGCCCAACAACACAACACAGGCAAAACTTTGCACAGCACTTAGTCAGAGAACGATAGAGAGCGAGAGAGAGTGCGGATGGGCGCACAAAAGAGAGCGCAAAAATTGTAGACTAAGAGAGCGGGGTGAAGTGGCAAACAACAATGCGTTTGACTTTGTAGCAGCAGCAGCGGCAGCAGCAGCAGTAAATGTATTTAGTACTTAGACCAGTTCCCCTCCCTCCCCGAGTCTCAGACTCCCTCTACTGCTTCTTACTCCTCAGCCGTCAACTTGCCATTAGCAAAAACAACCCCCCCAAACCCAAGTCGCCACCCCTCTGCACCCCTCTTCGGCGCAACAACATACAAGTTGAGTACAACACTTCGACATTTTCAAAAGTTGACAAATCAGTGCATGTACAGAATGTACTCCACACACACACATACTCTGCCATATACGTATGTATGTATGTATGTGTGCTGGCAGAGTTGCCAGGGTTGTTTTTGTTTGGGGGGCAGTTTGTCGGTAGGTGTCGTCGTCACGTCATTGGTGCTCGATTTGTAGTTTGGGCTTTTTGTAACAACATTTTGCAAAAGTCGCAAAGTTTTTGGCACAGCTCCCACAGGACATTGTTGCTGCCAAGGATATGTGTGTGCGTGTGTGTGTGTGTGTGTTGCCCTGGAGTAAGATTATTGTCGAGTGCGAAATTTCATGCCTCTGCATTGTTCTGCATTGTTGTCTGTTGACATTGATGTTGCTTGTTGCAAGTATGTTAGTTGGCAGTTGATGTTGCTACAAAAAGTCAATAGACTGACCACAAAATTGTGGACTGTACGTCTATCTTACATATGTATGTACATACATACATATATCTATATATATGTACATCCATATGATATATGAAGTGAACTATGATTGCCTTTTTGTCTAATTGGGCATGTGGCATGTGGCAGGGGCAGAGTGACACACTCGACAGCCTCGACAGGCAGCTGAATCACGCAATTGCCTTTTGAGGATGCAACATATGCGCTAATGTCAATGTCGACCTTAAGGATAAACAGATCAACGCCGACATCGGGGGGCGAATTCAACAAAATTCCATACAGAGAAAGTTAAGTAAGAGAGAGTGAGAGAGGGGGGGGGGGAGGAGGGGGGCGTATCGCAGGCGGACAGGCTGTCAGTTGCGTGTTGACAAATTTATTAATAAGGTACGAAAAGTAGCAGTCGACGCCCTCAAACGACACCAGGATGCGGAAGCGGGTAGAGGGTAGCGGGTAGCGGGGGCACGGTCTCGGGGCATGGGCCTGGCCTATTTGTTGTCAGGCGGCATCTCTTCAAATGTTTTGTGCCCCATTTGAAATGACAGCAGCAGGGACACAGTTGCAACACACACACAGAGAAAGAGAGATGGATATACAAAGATACACCTTGCCATCATCCACCATTTAGCATGCGTCGTGCCACGAATGAGACGTACCGTGAGGCAACAAACACTGAGAATACAGTGAGCACGAAAGATATATTCCCGTGCTGCGGCAAAATGACAGCCGCTTGACAGCTCGTGTCAAAGTAATGAATCCACCGCACAGACCCGACACTTTTACAACTCCAAAAAAAAAAAATTATGTTGATGTCTCCCCAAACAGTACAACTATATAGTATATATATATATACATCTATATAGATATGTATGGATATTCCTCTAAGAAAAATGACTCCAGTTTAGCGCCGGCGGCTCTGAAAAATGCCGCAGTTGACTAATTACGATGAACCGGGAATGGGATGATGATTTATGCAGCTGTGCATGCCGGAAAATTGAAAACAGTTTCTGCCTTTTAAATGCCTTCAATCAATATCCAAACAACACACACTTATACCATATAGATACACAGCATATAGTAGATACAGTATCTGTTAGTTAGTGGGCCGCGTGGGCGTTGAGAGCGACATTGTTAAATCGCCAATCGATAAATTTTGAATGCGTTGACTTTTTGTTTGTGGTTGTCAATATTGGTATATACATATGTATATATCTAGATATCTATATACATATAGACACTTTTGTGTATGTGCTCAATAACAATCAGAAACCGGCAATAAAACTGAAATTTATGCAAAACCGCAGCTACTGGCGACAACCCGGTTTTTTTTTTGAAATCTTCACTTTTTTTTTAAGTTTTTTTGTCTTTTTTTGTGATATCTTTTCTTTGGTTTTGTCTGAGCTGTTTCAAATCCAAATCGATATTTATGCCTGCATACACATAATTCCATTATATTTCTTGATGCCCATTATCATTTTCATCATCATCATTTTCATCATCATCATCATCATTATCATGATTATCGCAAACAGACAATGAACATGTAAAGTGCATGCATTCATCAAATTTTCTGACGGCAGCGCGTGCTTTACATACATTTGATGTAAAGTCATTCGTATGCCGAATGTATTCAAATTATGTATGCAGCAATGTGTTAAATAATATATTATAATATCATATAAAATTTTTTATAAAATTTATTAACTGCATTTGAATGCTATTAAGCGCCACTTGAACTTAATACCTTGTGTTGCTCTAATAACTTATATTTTTTTTTTTAATTTATTATTTAATTCTTATAACACATTTCTGCATAAATTCATAAAATTTTGTCTATATATTTTTAAAATTTTAAATTTTGTTTTCCGTTTTTGACACTTTGTGGTTTCGTTTTAAATAAACAAATTAGTTTTGGCCACAACACAACAAATAGTTTTAGTTTTATTGTCAAAGAATTTCAACAAATAGTTTTGAAAGATGAGATATTTCCGGTATAATTCGTTAATATATATATACACAGATTTGTGTATATATCATGTGACTTGAGAAGAAAATCAACAACTAATTATTGAGAATGCGAAAATCTATAAGAAATTATAATTTGTATTGAATATGAACTATTTACAATATTTAAAGAATTTTTACTTTATAAGAAATAATTAATGTTTCTAAAGTTCTCGCAAAAATATGTAATTTTTACTCAGAATATTGAAAACTTTTAAAATGTGTTATAAGATACCAGTGATAATTTAAATAATAGTTATCATTATTATATTTTTTTCTTTAATAATTTATGAAAGCTTCAAAATGCTAAGTTATTTCATATCACAATTAACACTTAACTATGCTATAGAGAGAAAAGAGTATAATAAACCTACTTATCTGAAATAATCTTGAACTCTCCCCGTTTCTGAAGTGAACTACAAGTTGAACATGTTTTTCCTACCGTTGGATAAACTGATCATTTGAACACGAGATATGTTGTTACATTCCATGGACAGGATAATGGGTCTATTTTGATATATGGAGCAGGTCTAGTATTTCCCTGTCACACAGTCCGTTCTTAACCTACATCTATATATATTATATATATATATATATGTATTTATTCAAGAACGAGCTTATCATCTACACATTTTGAAGCTATAATTATACAGCTGCTGTTGCATGTAGAGTGGAGACCGTGGAGACCGTGGAGACCGCGGAGTCCGCGGAGACGGCGGCATGAGAACCGGTCGCAACGGGATATCTCTCCATATGGCTAAGTAAACGTATTAACCTGGCTAACAAACTGGACGCGAACATTATCAGTGTCCGAGTTTGAAGCTATAAATCGAATCAATCTACTTGAATATTTGGCAGATAATGCTTGAGCTTAACATTTTTTTTTTTTTTTTTGGTTTTCCAAATCAACAATAAATGTTGAACCCCATTAGTTGACAACTTTTATACATACATGAATATAGTATATATGTATATACACTCAGATCGGTGTGTAATAATAAACATAAAATGAAAACGAATCGTGAAGAGCAACCAATTTGTTAGAACATAAACTTGCTAATTTAATTTTAATGTATTGTTAGATTAGAAGGTTTACCACAAGAGACCGAAACCGAAACCGAGACCTAACCCCAGACCTAAAGCGAGACCTTAACTCAGACCGATACTGAGACTGAGACTGAGACTGAGAGCGAGACTTGAGGTATTTATGATTTTATTATTTGATGAGACCAGACAGATGCTGGGACAGTTGGAGGGACAACTAATTGAGTGTCTCTCTCGGACTGCATATGGTCCCCGGGAATGGGTCAACCAGACAGAGATAGACCGACATATATACATACATATATATAGAGAGAGAAAATGAATTGAATTGAATTCTTGTTTCAAATTTCAAGTCAGGACAAGCAGGGCACAGTAGGGGGGCCTGGCAACCTCCTACGCCTGACCCTAGGCACTAGGCACAGCAGGTGGTCCTAGGTTCGGGGTCCGGGAAGTGAAACCAAATAGAATTGTTTGCAAACAAAGCCAAATTACACGCTGCTATTAGAAACATAATTCGGCGAACAATGGACACCTCGGACGGGAAAGGACACTATGAAGCGCCGGACATATGATGCCAGTCAGACCTAGGCACGTATAGGAAGAAGTAGAAGTTGGAGAAGTGCTGTAGGAGCAGTAGGAGTCGGTGTAGAAACGGAAATGCTGTAAGTAAAGAACGAGACCTCACAATAGTAATAATAATAATAATAGTAATGCGACTTGAAATATCACCCAGAGGAGCAGTTAAAGGTCAAATACAGACACATCCACAGGCAACGAGCTGGACATGATCATAGCTTAAGCACTGGCGGGGAATAAGACTTGACAAATCTGTGCAGCGTTAAGAGGGAGGCAAAAGTCAACTCTCGAGCCTAACACATGTTCGGTAGCCCTAGACTCAAGAGTCCAGACTCCAGACAGAGTCTGTCCCTGGTCATGGCACACGATCAAATAACGACACAGACCTCTTCCTCCAACAACTTGAAGCTCCTCGAACCTCAAGCGACCTACTCTAACCTCCCCAGACTCTTCCTCCGACAGTGCTGGTGGTCCCAGCACGGACGCTGGACAAATTCAGAAATTTATTGCACCATTGTTAAGTCTCATGACTTATGAACAGTCTCTCCCAGCTCGCTTTTGACAACGTCTGGCGGGCACCAGGCTCCAAACCTTCCCCTCCCATCTCCCAGCTAAGGAATTTTCTGCGGTTTCTTCAACTTCTTTTTTTGCATTTTGTTATTTAGAAAGGTTTTTGGGACTTACCGGATTGGCGTAGAAGGGCGGTTGATCGGCGGCTATGCCCGACAGGTAGGCGGACATGCCCTCCGGATAGACGCCGAGCGGCACACCTCCCGGTCCGGGAACAAGACCGCCGGCGGCTGCTAGTCGCTGATAGTTCAGCATATCGTATTGGCAGGAGCAAATCGTCTGTCCACTGACGGGATCCGTGTAGATGGTGCGTCCCGTGTCGCAGCAGCGATTTGGATTTGCAGCGGAGTTGGCCTGGCCACCCGGACCAGGCGGTCCGCCCGGCGGACCTACAACACCCACGCCCGGCAGCGTAGAGCCGCCAGCCGCCGCTGCTGCCGCCGCCGCAGCAGCAGCAGCCGCCGCAGCGGCAGCCGCACTACTGGCAGCGGACGAGGCTGTGCCGTAGGGAGTGACAGCGGCGGCACATGGTGATCCGGAGCGTGCACCCGGCGGCACTGTAGAGGTAACCATGCCAGCACCGGGTACCGTTAGTGGCAGTGGCACACCGCTGGGCAAACCGGCGGCAGCGGCAACCACGGCAGCGGTTAGCGTCGGTCCCGTGGGCCCAGAGCCGAGGCTACCGGCGGCTCCTGCTGCTCCTGCTGCAGCTGCTCCGCTTGCGGCGCCAGTGGCTGTTGTGGGATGCGTTTGTGGATTCGCTAGCGTGGCGGGCAACAGGGGAAGTGGCAGCGGCAACGAAGACGATGTGGGCAGCGGCTGATGTGGCGTCTGTGCGGCGTTCGTTGTGGGCGTGGTGGGCGATGAGGCAGCAAGGCGAGTTGAAACGGCATTCTGCAACAACAACAACACCAGGCACATTATAACAATAAATTCATAAAAGAAAATTACAATTATAAAAAAAAGGGAAAATAAAAACTGTTGCAAGTTGCCTACTGTACCGCAAACTGTGGCAGCAACAGCAGCAGCGGCTTGAGCTGCTGAGGGGCACAAACAAAACTTAATTAAAATCGTTGCCCCTTCTTATCAGCAGCGATAAGCGCGTCTCTTATGTAAACACATACATACAGATATACATATACATGTATGTATACATATGTATATATGTATGTTTGTACATATCTAAAGCATGAGGAAAGGAAAAGGAATAGCTGGCAAAGGGTTCTCTTCTTTGGGGCTGATCATCAAAGTGGGGCCGCCATTAACAACAAATCATGTTTTCGATTGACAACATTGATTTAAATTACACAGACGATTGCTTGCAACTCCAACTCCGGCAACAACTTTAACTTCAACTTCAACTTCCACTTCAACTCAATGCAACAACAACAACAACAACAAACATGCAACGAAACAACAAGAGCGTCCTCTGAAGAACTCGAGTTGCAGTTGAGGTTGCAGTTGAGGTTGAGGTTGGGGAGCTGCTGAGGATCGTCTTGGGCTGCCCTCTGCATATAAGCCTATCGCGCACTTTTGTCAACACTTTTAGTCAAACAGACAACAACAACAACTGCAACAACAGCAACTTGCAACATGTTGCAGCGCGGCAGGCGCACAAACAAGTTTTCTGCATGTTTTTCTTTGCGTAACTCTCTACCCCGCACTACCCTGCACATCACCTCACTTTGCTTTGCTGCTTCCTTTATTTATTAGCCTCTCTTTGGCCTTTTTAGCCTGGCTTACAGCGCTGCCCATTACAAATGAGCCAAGAAGAAGAGGAGAGCGATTTAGAAGCAGAAAGAGAGACAGAGAGAGAGTGAGTGAGAGAGTGAGAGGGAGAGTGTGGAGTGGGGAAGCGGCTGTTGGCGCTGATAGATGAGACGCATAGCCATAGATACGCCTGATAGCTAGTTAATTTTTTTTTTATATATATATTTTTTTTTTTAATTTTTTGTATATTCTTTTTTATTTGAATTCTTTTTGTTGGTTGACAAACTCAAGTGGCCATACGCGATTAAAAATTAATTCTCTGACCCATATGAATCGATAGACTCGTCTCCAATCCACTGCGATTGGCTTTGGCTACGACTGCTCTTGACTTGATCGGGTGGAGAGGGGTGGGGAGGGGAGGGGACGGGATGGGACTGGCCTGACTTGGGTTGAGACTTGTCTTGGGTTGGGTTCGATATTTTTTTTTAATTTTTTATCAGCTGGCGCCTTTGAATTAGCCGCCGATGTTTATCGTTCTTCGATGTCCGCCATGTCGCAGCACAGTGCACACAGATACAGATACATACACATACACATACACATATGTATCTCAGTGGACAAACAAAATTAAAATTAAAAAAAAAAAAATAATAATTTTAATAAAAGAAGAAAAGCCTACATATACCTAAAACGCTCTGTGGATATAGAAAACTATAAATTAATAATAATAATTCAAAAGAAACTTCTACAGTTACGTATGTATGTATTTCAACAGACCCAAAAAATTACAATTAAAAAATAAAAATAAAAAGTAGTAATGAAAAAGAAAACAAATTTAAATTATGCTTGGCAAAAGACCATCGATTCAGATATATCGTTTAAATGTTAAAAAATATTATTAATGAAGAGAAAAGAAAAGAAAAACCAAAATTTAAAACATCATATGAATAATGAGAAACCTACAGATAAATAAGTATCTTTATATGTAGCTCTGTTGATATATAAAGTAAAAATTTAAAAAAATTAATCATTATTAAAAGAAAACGAATTAAAAGTAAGCTGGGCAATAGCAATCGTTTCATTTATATTGTGTGAATATTAATTTAAAAAAATAATAATAATAAAAATAAGAAAAGGAATCCTTATAGAAGCGTCTCTGATTAACTTACAAAATTGCATTGAAAAAAATATGTTTTGATCATAAAGAAAATATGTTAAAATCTCTGTGATCATAAATAATAAATTAATGTTAAAAGAATATAAAAACATTGAAATAAAAATGAAAAATTTAGAGATATAAAAATCTATGCCTACACAAAACTAAAATTAAAAAAAAAAAGAAATAATACAAGAAAAAAGTAAAACGATTTAAAAGTATGTTGAACAATAGCTATAGTATCAGATATATGGTTTCATATTGGAATAAACGAAACTTTGTCAACCACTTCCCCAAAAAATCAATATTTTTTTTCAATTTTATATATACATACATACATATGTATGTATTTATAAATTATAGCTAAATTATAGCTATATTTATATATTATAGCTATTTTTTTTTAACACACTTGAAAAGTTTGTTATTCTTTTTTTTTGTGTATTTTAACAGCGATTTGCATTTTGAAGTCTTTTTTATTTATTTACTTTTTTTCGAATCATTTCTTTTTTCTGTTTTGAGTATTTTTCAGTTTTCAGTTTTGGTTTCGAATTCAATTTGGGGTTTCAGTTTACTTTGTTGTATTCTACAAGTTCTACAAGTTGCATATCATTTTATTTGTTGTTGTTGTTTGTTGTTGTTGTACTTGTTATAATTGTTGTTATATCTGCGCTTGTCAACTTTGCTGTTGTTGTTGTTACTGTTGTTGTTATTATTGTTTTTGTTTATCGCAAGCATTTTATGGGCTCTTTTCAATATCCGTTGCTCTCACTTATTTGTAAATAATGTACACATTTGTGTATCTCACATACATGCAGATACATCCACTTAAACACAGACAGATACATGTCACACCATGTGTGTATTAGTGTGTGTGCGTGTGTGTGTGCGTGTGTGTGTGTGTGTGTTAAGTGTCAAGTATAAAGTTGAATTGATTACATTTGTCCAAAGAGGCAACATTTACTTGCCATATTTGCCAGCCTGCAGATCAAATTACCAACAACTTTTTTTTTGTGTTGTTTTTTTTTTGGTTTTTAATTTTTGTTTCGTTTTTTTTTCGATTTGAAACACAATGTATGTACATACACATACACATGTACATACATAGTCATCACACGTATCTGCACATAATTATGGATACAAGATACAAGTTGCCATCAACTGCACTTATTGCTTATAAGCAATACTTGAAAACGCATAGACATAAATCCAAAATTGAAATATAAAAAAAAAAAAAATTAAAAAAATATATTTTAAAAAAATCAATAAATTGCCAACTATTCATTTATCAATAGAAAGTGTTTTCATTAAATTAAAAAAATATATTAAATGCACTCAAAACATATAAAGTAATTTAATACTTGAATGAACACATTATTTATTTAGGTTGATAAAAAGTAAAAAAATAAAAATGTTTAATGTGCCCTTTTTGGCATTTTCGCAAAAAAATACAGAATATAAAAATGTTGAAGAAATTTCGAAAAAATCTACAATATTATAGTTCAATAAGGAAATAATTAATAAATTATTGAAATTGTATTTCAATAGATACTCTTTATCAACTTTCATATATCATTTTAAGGTAAATCATATGATCTTTAATAATATACAATAATTTAATAACATTAAATATAAAATATTTATTGCATATAAGCTAAAATTGCTTACATAAATAATTTTCTTTTATAAATTTTCTGCACTTTAATACAGTGCAGTTTAGAAAATATTTTTCGAGTTCTTTCGAATTCTACAGTAATGTCCTATAAACAAGCACAGCGTATAAAAAGAATAATAATTTCGCATTAATTTTTTAATTGGAAATATGTATGTCACTAAAAATCTATATTCAAGCCAAAAAATTAAAAAAAATATATATATAAATAAAAGCGCTTATATTCTGAAATTATATATATATTTTGTAGAATTTAATATTACTGTAGTTGGGAAGTTATAGATGAAAATCTACTTAATCCATCAATTACAATCCTTTTTATGACCATATTACCAATTGATATCGTATAAACGATCAACTATTATCGTAATAAAGTTTAATAGTCTTAATTGTTAATAAACCATTTGTATAACTTCCAAGCAAAACAACTTTATTTGTTAGTAAAGTTAAGTATAAAATAGTTAAATAAATTGAATAATTTAGCAACCTTCAACTAATATAATATATAATATCGATGAAAACAAATGACAATCAGAACTGTTCTCAATTTCGAAAGCGAAGGAAACATGCGGATTCGGAATTGGTTGCCGTTCCAATACCGTACGTTTCGTGCGGTTTCGGAATGGAGAACAAAAAGTGTGAATTTGGAATTGGTATCCGTTTCAAAACCATAAGATTCGAAATTGAGAACGGACCTGTACGTACAGATATATGTAGTATATATAGAAAACATTACACGATTTAGGATTTGCATATAAGCAATTAAAATGCTTGAAAGCTGTCTTAACACGTGTCCTCAGTAATCGAATTGTAATCGAAACATTTGTCGTAATGTGCTGATATACATATATTTTATATAGATAGAAAAAGTATCTGCGATCTATACAGCCGACTAGATATATTTATAGTTATATATGTATATATATGTTGTATACAGATATCGGTAGAGAGGCAGAGATATACATATGTATGTATGTAGTTTGGCACGCCGAACAAATGTTGAACAATTGGTGTTTGGTTTGACATTTTGGGATTGAGATTGGGATTTGGCAGACATCGATTTGAAATTGTTGGGCATTACTTGTCTTTGTCGAAGTCTCTTGATTTATTTTTATTTTTACTATATTTCTTTTAAATCGAAAATAAAACTGAGAAAAAACAATGGGGCTCTTTTGCGATTTGACGCTGTCAAGACCAATCGCTTTGCCGCTAACAACTTGTACAACAAGTTGAAATTAATTAGAGGCAATGCGATAATGAAGATGATGATCATGATCATGATGATGATGATGATAATATTATCTAACTATCACGCTATCGATATTCCGCAATTGAAAGGCAATTAACAAAGTTAAACTCTTGTGATTGTTTTCCATTTCCCCATATGCTTGATTACACTTTTCAGATACATATATAGACAGATTGAGATATAGAGAGCTGATATATGTATATGATATGAAGTATACGCACCATTACTAAACAGACACCGGTTTCATTACTGTGCACTGTCATTTAATTTAGTTTTGTTTCTTTATGGTTATTTAGTAAGTTGAAGAAATTTCTGGCTTTATCTGAAATTCGCACTCAACTCGACACGAATCGTCACAATAATTAACAATCGTATTGCGTTTCATTTAAATATGTACTTTCCAAATACATATGTGAAATGTTGCGCACATTTCGAAATTGTAACACTGCACTACAAAGAATTGATTTCGAATTTGTTTCTTTGCTTTTGCCACCGTTTTTCTCGTATTGTCACCGCTTTTAGCCGCTCTCGGCCATTTCATAATAACTTTTGATGGCGTAGCGCATTTGCCGACGGTTAATGTTATATTGTTATATATTGAGAGAATCGTGGAATCGTAGCTTAGTTAGTTGTTTCGTTTATCGAAGGGGGCGTCTTAGACTCTATGTAGACTTGTTGTTGAAAGTAACGGCGACGGCGACGGCAACTGATGGTTGTGATGGTTGTGAAGCGAGTCCGAAGTAGAAGTCAAAGTCGAAGAACACTGAATGAACAATTTTACTTATTGTTGTATTTGAAAATTGCTTGCTTAATTTTAAATTTCTTAAAATTTCTTAATTTTTTTGTTTGATTTGTTTGGGTATTTTATTTTCTTGTTGGTCAACGTGCGTGAGACGAGCGAGAGCGGTACGAAACGGCACGACAGGCGCTGGCACGGGCACTAACAAACGACAGAGAAGCAGTGTAGTGTAGAGCAGAAGAGGTGCAGCAGGCACAGGCACAGGGCACAGTCTCAGAGTCACAATCACAGTCGCAGTCTCAGTCACAGGCGAGCGACGAACGAACGAACGCACGAAACGAAACGAAACGAATACGATGCGATACGCGACCGGTACGAACTGTACGAACGATACGAACAATCTGCGTAACAGCCAAAAGTAGACTAACATGAGTTTCTTGAGCAACTACAAAGTGTACGACAAATGGGAATTACACGACAACCGACAATCGACAACACAGCGAAAACACCAACAACAACGACAGCAACACCAACAACAACAACAGACATGCCAAAGAGCGCAAGCAGCAGCAGCAGCAGCAGCAGCAGCAGCAACTACAAGCAGAGCAGCGCTACCACAAGAGTACACAGCACACAGATAAGCACAGAGTCTCACACAGATAACACGCCTGTCGTTGTATGCGTGAGAGAGCGAGAGCGAGTGAGAGAGAGCGCACGTAAAGCAAAACTCGTTTCTCCCCTAATTTGTATGGATGTCTGCTTAGTGTGCGTGTGTGTGTGTGCATGCCTGTGCTCTCGCTCTCACTCTCTGCGTGCGTGTGTGTGTGTGTGTTGTGAGAGCAGAAAAAGTAACAAACGAATAACGAAAACAACAAGAACGACAAGAGCAAGAGCAACCGTAACAACGGCAATAATGATTATCATTAAAAGTGGGCTGGCTGTTTGTCACACTGCCAGCGCACTAGTGCAAGCGAGACGGGTGGCTGTCTGAACTGAACTGAAGTGAACCGGTTGCCTCTCAGCTCGTTGAGCGTTTGGCCGCAGAGCAACATTTACTACAACTACAACAACTACAAGCATAGGCAAAAGCAGAAAAATTATCTGAGCTGCTGCTGCCGTCCATAAATAAAGTATCTGCCGTACACATGTACTGCATTGGCCAGAGCAAGAGCGCATACAGCGCTGTATGCGTGCAAGCGAGATGGCCTGTGCCCGTGTGCCCACGAATCGCATTTGCTCAGCACGTTGTTGCTTGTTGGTTGTTGCCTGTTGGCTGTTGGACTCTCTGTCTGTGAATGTGTGTGTGTGTGTGTGTGTATATGTTGTTGTCAACATCATCGTGTGGACGTCGCTCGCGATGCGATGCGATGCGAAGCGACGCCAAGTACGGGTTACCATTGCCGACGCGCTTCGTTCGCTGCCGCTGCTGCTCTTTCAGCTGCTGCTGCTGCTTCTGCTGCTGGCCGCGTGTTAAGTGCGAGCGAGGCAGCAGAACATGAAAAAATTAACTTAACAACTAGAAAAATGGCTGTTATTGCGTGTTGTTGTAAATGCCGATGTACATGTATTTGTACGCACTGTTGTTGCCTTTTGTGTTGCTCTCATTCTGCTGCTGCTACTACTTGCTGCATTTGTGCTGCTGCCGTCGCTGCCGCTGCTGCTGCTACAAGTATTTGTTGGCATATAAACAACACGAACGAAAAGCGAACTCGCCGTAATGGAAAATAAGAAAAACTTGTGATGAACATGAACAACAACAATTCGTAAAAAGGGGTGGGCCAACTTTTCAGCTGCTGCCACTGCCACTGCCACTGCTGCTGTTGCTTCAGCTTCAGCTTCAGTTTTTTATCAGCCTCTGCTGCCGTTGACCACATTGACTGCCGTTGGTAGAGCGCGGCGCGGCATCTTTTGCTTAACCAACGCTGCCTCTGCTGGCGCCGACTGCCACCGCCACCGCCATCGCCATCGCCACCGCAGCAGCAGCTGCTGTTGCTGTTGCTATTGCTATTGCATGCGCTTACATTTTATTACGAAGAGATATTTGTTCTTATTTTTTTTTTGTTATTTTCTTTCATTTTTGTTTTCTCTGGATTTCTGTGTGGAGGTGGAGATTTGCGCTGTTAACGCTAGGGGGCGCTGCTGGCGGGCGGTTTCTTTAACTTTTTCTAATTAATTGAAACGCCACTCGTGAGCAGCAACTGACGGCCGCCGACCGACGTACCGAAGAGAGCGCGAGCACGAGAGAGTATAAGAGGAGAGCAGAGTGTAAGCGAGAGAGAGAGGGAGATGAACTCAGCCAATGTGGAATGGCGAAAAACGGAGCGTGTTGGCAAGCGTGTAAGTGCGAGCGAGAGTGTGAGTGCGAGTGCGAGTGAGAGCGCAATTGAATCATTTTTGTAGCAAACACATTTATACACATATAATTACATACATACAAATGTAACTCACATACATGCCGATATACATACATGCTTACATAGTTTCAGAGCGATGATGATGATGACGATCTGTGTCTGTGTGTGTAAGTGTGTGTGTTGAGTGTGTGTGTGTGTGTGTGTAGAAATGCCGAAACATATGTATGCCATTTGAATGGGAATCGTTTGACGCTGCTGCTAAATTTCATTTAAAGCGTTCTATTGCCACTCCCACTACCCATTCAACACCACCCCCCACCCCTCACTGTAACTCTCTCTCTCTTTCTATGTATGTGTCTCTGTCTTTGTCTGACTGTCGTACAAATTCTTACAGCATTTAAATGAAGTTACTTTGTCGTATTCATGTTTGGCAGTTGCTGCTACTTGCCACAAACACACTCACACACACACACACTCATATATGTATGTATGTAATGCCTGTGGCAAGTTACTCAGCTTATATCCTCATTTTCTCACATATCTTATCGATCTTCATCGCTTCTGTATTCTCAGTAAATATCTATTAAAGTTCATCATCATCGAAATTGCACATTAATAAAGTTTATTAAAAGCAATCAAAAAAATATAAAAAGTCATTAATTAATTTTGATGGTTTATTCGTTGATTAACATCATTTTATATTTATTTGTGTTTAAAGAATATTTTTAATTTGTCCAACATTTTAATTTGATAGAGAAATTATTTGTGTTTGAAATTTGTTGAAGATTTTTTAATCAATTAATCATTTTCAAATACAATTATTATTGAAAAATTAACGATTTAAAATTTTTTGCTTTTTTATGAGTTTTCTGATAGATATAAACACGATTTCTATTAAACAAAATTTTTGTTCTTTTATAATTACTATTTTCAAATAAATTATTCTTTTATAAACCAAAATAATCATAATTAATCAAAAAAAATTAAAAATATTTAGGCTAGCAATTTTTTATGAAATGCGTTTTCTTTTGATAAGTAATATAATAGTCTAATATTTATTTTTGAATTTATTGAAAACATATTCCATTTTTATTTTATTTATTTATTTTTAACAAAATATATTTTATATATTTGGATATCGATTACAAAATTTACTTTAAATTTGATTGTTGGACAATATAATTATATTTTTAAGACCAAATTTTCATCAGACTTTAAACATTCATTTATTTTGATTCCCTTTGTAATACTATTTACTTATCAACTTAGCTAGTTAGGTTGTAAATTTGAGAACAAAAATATTAAAAAATAATGTGTTAACAATATATTAGTTTTCAATTAATTTCAAAAATCTCTTTTTAAAATTTTTTTTTTAATTTTTTATCACTTTTTAAGGTATTTTTCAACGAGTACATTAATTTTTGTTTCTTAATTTTTACATATATTTTTCAATATTATTTTTTATGTTTTTGTTTATTATTTTTATTCTATTATTTATCTCAAAAATTTGCTTTATTTTTTTAAATACAATTTTTATTAAAACAAAAAATAAATGTATTTAAACGAATATTCCAATTATTGTAATCTATATAATGTACTAAAAATACCTCTCTACCATTAATTGTTAAATATTTAGGCATATATAAAATAATTGTATAAAAATTATTAAAAATATGTTTTTCTTTTCTTAAAATAATACTAAATAATTAAATAATTGTGAGTCCGTTTGAAGCTCGACTAAAAAGTGGAATTGCGATATGCATCAATAAAAAATAATTGCGAAAAAAAAATCAAACAAAATAAAATAAAAATAAAAAATAAATGTCAATAACGATCCTCGGCCTGATCCGGAGTCTGATCTGATCTGATCCTCGGCAAACGTAAACGTAACCAACATTAATTGACAGCATTGAGCGCAGGCACAACGACCTGCCACGTTGCAAGAACAGTGGCAGTTGCAAGTTGCAAGTTGCCTCCATATTTTGCATATATGTATACAGTATGCTGTGGCAGTAATTGGCCTGCCGGCAACAAATTCAGATCACATTAAGTCATTGTGCGGCAAGTTGTGGCAAGGCACAAAATGCCGTCGCGCTGCCACCGCCACAGCCACCGCTGCAGCATCAGCACCGCAGACAGAGGCGCCGCAGCAGGCGTCTGCAACACAGTGGCAGCCAAGCGTCTCTTGAGTGCAGGAGGCGGGCGCTTCGCTGGCGCTACATGGGGCACGTCACCAGGGAGCAGCAAAGAGTGCCCAGGGGCAGAGAGAGAGAGAGAGGGGAGACGAGAGACTTGCAACTCTGGGGCCAATAGAAAGAGCAAGCGTGTTTTGGGCGAAAAAGCTAATGCGAGCAATTGGCGAGTGCGAGCGAGAGGGCTATATGATTGCTGCCACAAACGGTTGCCAGTTGCGAGTTGCCAGTTGCGAGTGTGGCACAAGCATCACCAGCAACAGCAACAACAGCAACAGCAGCGTATCTATCATGAGGCAGTCTTTGCTTGGATTTGTGAAGTTCGCGTTTTCGCGTTCGTCGCTGTCGCAGTCGCTGCCGCTGCTGACGTCGACTGCGCAGCTGACGTCGACGTTGCTGTCGATGTCGTCGCTGAAAGTCGCTGCAAATCCAGGGAACAACGTCAGTCTTTGTTTAACGATTTTTATATTTCGAACACGAGATACATTTGTATCTTTTGTATTTTTCATGTTGGCACAACAACTCCAAACACACACACATACACTCACACGTATGTATATACATGGGTGTGTATCTATAGCTACATTTGTAGCTGTATCTGTATCTGTATCTCGCTCTCGTATCCATACTCAAACTCATGCTCGTCGCGGGTTTCGCTTTCGTATTCGTATTGGTGGCAAGCTTATGTTTGCTTCGCATCATTGCCAGACCCACGCCACGCCACGCCATGCCACGCCACGCCTCACCTTGCCCCAAACGCTGGGGGCATGTTGTTGCCGTTGTTGTTGTTGCTGTTGCTGTTGTTGTTGCTGTTGTTCTTGTTCGTGTTCTGTTGTAGATAGCAGCAACAGCAACGGGCATCATCATTGTTGCTGCCGCTGCCACTTTCCACTCTCTGCTGCTCCCCCAACACACCCCTTCTACAACCGCAATCCCCTCTCCCCTCTCCACCTGCCCTTCCCCTATTCCATGGCAAGTGCGTTCGCACAAAAGCCAATGATGTGTTGTGAGCTTCGAGCTCAATTTTCTTGCCACTTTTTACACACACACACATACACACACAGAGTGTAACTTGCCACAAACTCACACATATACACAGATACAGATACAGCTACAGCTACAGATACATGGGGTTAGATATGTGTGTATGTATGTATGTTGGCAGTGCGTCGACATGAATTTTAATCTAATAGATACAAATGAAAAGGTGTCCGTTCTGTGAAGAAGCAAACGAAATTTGCCAATTGACTTGGAATATATATTTTTCAAAAAGAATGTAGAGCAAGGGGATTGGGCAGAGGGGAAGTTGCCACACACACACACACACATGTGAGTGTAAAATTCAAATATATATGTGTATGTGTGTGTATCTGTATTGATTCATTTTGAAATATCTGCTCGGTTTTGTTCACTTAGTTATACACGTAGTATTTTTTTTTATTGCTCCCAGCCGCCCTATTTTGAACAGATCCTTTTCCAAACCATACCCACAACCCCCCTTCCCCACCATCAAAATACGTGGCTGTGGTTGCCACTGCTACATGGTCTTCTTCTTCTTGGTCTAGTTGTTGTTGTTGTTGTTGTACATTTTGTGTACGTGCCACAACCTCTTGAGAACGTTTGATTGTCGATTGTGATTGTGAGCTTCAAGTTTATTTGTATTTATTCAAGGCATTTGATTGATTTTCGTTTCTATCTTTTTTTTTTTTGGGTTTTTTGTTAGACAAAGTTTGAGATACAGCTACATAGATACAGCTATAGATACACACTATAGTGGCTACGTTTATTTGACATGCATTAAATATTTATAAATGTCTTGTGGTTGCTTTGCAAAGTCAAGATTCATTTTCTTCCATTTCTTCAATTTTTTTTTTTTTGCTGAAAATATGGCTAGGGGTTTCTTGGAGGAGGAGCTTGTCCAGGATGCTGGCGCAGCCGAGAGCCATCATTAAAATACAATGTTGAAGAAGAAGAAGAAGCAGACAACTTTGCTGGCCATAAAAGGTAAACAGCTGCGGAGTGGGGTTGGGGGGTGGTGGGAGGTAAAGTTAAAGGGGGGGAGGGAGGGAGGAGGTTGAGGATTTCACATTGGTTATGTTATTGTGTGTGCAATACATGTGTGAGCCGCAGGCCAGGGTTAACAATAACCCACAAGCAGAGAGAGTGGGGGTGGGGGAGGGGGTGATGGAGAGAAGGGTATGTTGAAGGGGAGAGTTGTGGTGGCAGTTGGGGTTGCCACAAACCAAAGGCAGCCATGGCAGTGGCAGCGGCAGTGGCAGTGGCAGCTTGGGGCATATGTACTCCCAGCAACAACTGCGATTGCAACAACAACAACAACAACTTGCAACTCGTATTCGTTGCCGCATTCGTACACCCATCATCATCGGCATCGACATGCGATGAACACGAAACAAGTTGTACACAGATAATCATAAATAAACGAGACGCAGCAGCAGCAGCGGTGGCAGTGGCAGCAACAGCTTCAGGCGACTTGGCGAGAGCGAGACAGCAAGCTGAGCAACAGTGGAGGTGGCAGGCAGTGGCAAGGGCAGCATCATAAGTGGCAGTGGCAGTGGCAGTGGCAGCAACGGCAGGACATGTTCTCTCTGGGCTGAGCACGAGCGCCAAAGCGCTGCAAGCGCCACATGCTGCATGCTGCATGTAAATAAACGAGAGCTTGCAACGCAGCTAAAGCTGAAGCTGCAACTGAAGCTGATGCTGTGCTGAGTTGAGTTGGGAGTCGTGGCACAAACACAACAACAGCAGCAGCATGCAAAAAGAGACAGATGCACACACACACACACACACTGAGAGTTACAGATACAGATACTTTGGACATGCCTGCAGACAATCGTACAAACACAACGAAGCAGATAAAAAGATACTTTGTTTTTTTTCTTTTCAGATATGTAGTTGACACACACACACAGATACAGATATTTTGAGGGGTGGCCAGCATCGATGGCAGTTGCATGTTGTGTTTGTCTCGCTTGCACTCGTTGAGAGAGAGCTTTTGGCCAGTTGAAGTTGAAGTTGAAGTTGCAGTTGCAGTTGCAGATGCCTGCCATGTCTTTGGTTGTTGCCACTGCAACAGTTAATGCCTGCCTCCTGGCAACTACAACTGCGAGTCAAGAGTCAGACGAGTCAGTGAGCATGCCACCAGCAACTTGCAACGCGCTGCTTGCAACACGCAGTTCAGTTGACTTGACCAGCCACTTCCTGTCCAGCAGTTGCAACTCATCTCTCCCCCAGTCCATGTATCTAGTTGACCTGCTTAATTAGAAACCGCCTACAGCAAATGAAAAGGAGAAGAACCAACAAAAGAGTAGAAGAAGAAGAAGAAGGGTTGCAAAGAGAGAGAGTGGGAGTGGCAGGGTTGAGTGTGGAGTATGGGGCAGTGTGGAGGCAAAAAGCAAAACATAACAAGGAATAAGCTTAAAAGAATGGCCAATTACAGCAAGTTCCTCGAGATAGGACTCGACTTTTTTTTTGTAACCTAGCAAACCCTCAGGTCTCTCTGGATACTGAGGTAACCTCGGTTTGTGTAAAAGAGACGTTGATTCGAATTGTATTTTTACTTTACGAATTAAGGTGTAAAATTTTATAATTTATGGTTATAAATTATAGGATATTTAGATATGGAGAAAAGTCTTTTACAAGGTACTATTTCTTTAAATTTTAGTAAAAAAATTTAATATGGTATTTACAATAAATTTGTGAAGTTTATATTTTTGTATATTTTTTCGATTTCCGTTTGTTTGTTCGTCCGTTAATGCAGAACATATTTAATATTTAATGCAAATTTGGATTTGTTTTATAAAATTATTTACTATAATGTTGCTGCCCTTATTGTAAAATAATCAGATCTCAGCTATTTCTGAAGGAACCGTAATTGGAACAGAAATTTGGCCCTCATAATTATTTAGATCCTTTCTCAATTTTGCAAAACAGCGGTTTTCATACGCATTCGGAATTGAGAACAGATCTGTTAACATAGTAAATTTTAATAATATCACAATTTATCACAATGTTAATATTAATATAAATAAAATTATTTAATGTGCTTAAGAAAGTTGTCTAGTTAGTATAGAATTACTATATGATTTTCATTATTACTAAAATTTACTTAATTTATCGTTTTTAGAAAATATTCTATGAATTTTCTCGCTGTCTCAAGTAGATTTCAAGATTTACAAGTAATTTAATGATGAAATTACAAATTTACAACATCTGTGATAATGCTCATATAATATTTTAACCCCGATAAAATTATTTAAAATTTTTAGAATATTTTGAAATTAATTCAATTTGAAAATATTTAAAATATATATATTTTTTAATATTATATTTGCGAGAACTACATACTCGTTTTCTGCATTCAGCATATTGTGCTGGGAATCTGGCAGTTGGGCATACTTAATTGCCGTAGATACTTTTTCACTTGTTTTTACTTTGTTTTTTAATGATATTGTTGCTGTTTTTGTAGCTGTTGTTGTTGTTGTTGTTGTTGTTGCTGTTGATGGGGCGTTTGGGTCGCAACATTAATTAAATTCAAGGCAAGCCCAAAACACTTTTCAGCTCCCTTAATTTTCTTTACTACGGTTACGGTTTTCCCTACCCTTCCCCCCTTCTCTCTCTCAATGTTTCTCTTTCTTTCCCTCTTTCTCTCTCGTTGGCTCTGCAGTTCTTTCTCCATTTTCGCTGTCTATTTTTTATTATACTCTTCCTTTTTTTGGGGTGTTGTGGGTTGTCGGTTCGTTGTGGTTGGGCGTACAAGTAATAAATTTAATCATAAACCAAAATAAGCGCGTTTAACCACGCTATCTTTTTTAACGTTGACCAATCCCCCCCCCCATACAAACCCGCCTCCCCCATTTCAACTACTCTCTGCCTCTCTCTCTCTGTCTCTCTCTCTCTCTCTCTCTCTCTGTCTCTCTTGTTTGTAACTCATTCCTTGAGCCTTCGTCGGTTCATCGTCGAGTTGTATTATGGGATTTCAATAGATACACGCAGCGCGCTACAGATACAGATACACATACAGCTACAACTACAGATACATAACATAGCTATGGATATTCACACACTTATGCACATACATACATATATACATATGTCCAGTCTGGCGAAAAAAGGACTAAACAAACTGTAACCGATGTTTTTCGTATGTTTTTGCCACAGCCACGGCAACGGCAGCGGCAATGGCCACGACTGTTGGCCACGACTGTTGGCCGCATCCGTTCTGTGTTGGCCATGCCCGGACAGCGTTGGCAGCCATGGATGCCACCTTCTTCTCGTCCAGATTTTTGGTTGTGTTTCTAGTTCATTTTTATCGCGTTAAGTGAATATTGGACATGTGCAAGTTACCCTCTCTCTCTCTCTCTCTCTCTCTCTCCCTCTCTGTCACTGTCATTCTGTCTCGCTCTTTCACTACTAGTGCTTGGCTCTTCCGTTTCCTGGCCCAGCCATGTTAGCCATGCTTTTGGCCTGCTCATAAAACATGCTACATACAAATGTACATGTGTATGTATGTCGGTTGTTGTTGTTGTTGTTGTTGTTGTTACCTTTTGGGCAACTTTCTTTAGCGGCCTTCGTGTTTTGTGGCTGTTTTTATCGATGCGTTTCATTTTAGTGCTTATACTATTTTTTTTTCATGGAATTCCTTTTTTTTTTCCTGGCTTGAAGTGTTTATCTTGGCGCTTTCGTTTCAATTTTCTTTTGCTATTCCTTGCTCGTATCTAAAAGTTGCTCGTGTTTTGTTGCAGCTACATGCACAGGGCGTGGCTTATGGTCATTGCAAAACACACACAAACACACAGCAAAAAAAAAAAAAAAAAATATAGCAAAATATTTCTCTATGTGTATGTATGTATGTATGTATTTGGCAGCTAGGGGAAGCGAGCGCAGAGAGCGCATTGTGTGTCTGAAACTTTTCATGGCTCTCAGGCGCGTTTAGGGGGTTGCCATTGTCACAACAAAACCAAAGCAAAGCAAACGCAAAAGCAAAAGCAAAAGCAAAAGCAAAAACAGAAAAAAAACACACACACTCTCTCCCCTCGCACTCACTCTCTCGCTCCGACGCTAACTTACACTATCGCGCTCTCTTTTTCGCCTGGCGCAACTGCTGCCGCAGTGAGAAAACAGTAACAGAAAGAAGCAGCAAAAAAATGGGAGAGAACGAGCCAAAAATCGTTTAGAGCGAGACAGCGCATTGAGCTAGTGCCAGAGCGAGATAGCGGCAACGAAGTCGTCGTCGTCGTCGTCGTCGTTATCCTCGTTGTCGGTTTCGTTGTCGTTGCCGTTGTCGCTGTCGGGGCATCCTCCTCTGTAAGCTGCTGGAGCGTCGCGAAGGTCGGCAAAAGGAATAAGTGCTTCCGTCGTCGCGCTGAAAGTCGTAAGCAATTCAAATGCTAGAGAATGTCCTTGTTCGTCCTGGCGCTGCCTGAACACATCATAATGAGACAACTAGCCGTCGCGTCACGGATACCCCCAAGACACAACATCATCGATTGATGGGCATCCTCAGACAACGCAACATCGCGACATTCAGATACAAATATACATAGATACAGATACAGATACAGATACAGATACACACAAGAGAAATGAAAATCGCATCTGAAAAGGAAATCAATTTCAAGTCGACGAACATTGGAGTTCATTATAAGCAACATTTACGATAATTTGTTGGCCAATACTATTTGGCCAAATTGCAAAACGTTTTCCTCAACGCATAAAACTTTATCTGCGTACTTTTATGAGGGGGGTTTCCCTCTCTTCTGCTGAGGATATTAGTTACATGATTTGTGAATACAGATTTTTAAGTTTATTATTAAAGTGTTTGGGAAAATGAAGAAGGATATTTTTATTTCCTTGTAGTTGCCATAGATTGAAAACAACATTAATTATTTGAATAAAATGAAGAGATATCTTCAAATCTTTTTTATTGCTTTTGGAAATTAATGAAAATTTTAAATATTTGTATAATTTTAAAAAAAAGGTCGGCCAAAAATAATATTTTTTGATATTAAACAAAGTTTTATGAAGACTATATCATTTTTAGAAAAGTGATGAACATACAGTGTGAAGTTTGAATTTGGAAATTATATAGATTTAGAAATTTAAAGTTCGAGTTCTTAAACTGCATAGATTTATAGTTCTAAAGTTGTGAAATTTCATTAAATTCTTATTATAATTTCTATATGTATGTACATTGTAAATTTATTGAGGGTTTTTTTTTTTTGTATTCAGCAGAAATCGATTGAAAATTTCTGTAAACAATTTTTTCGATTCTTTATAGATATTTATATCAAAATATATATGAATATTTTCTAAGTGTATGTAAAGTTAGCAAAGTATTCACATTTTATAGTTCTCAGACCAAAATTGAAAAGATATAAATTAAAAAAAAAGAAAAATGGAACTAAGACAACATTGCATATATTTATATTGCATATAGTAATTCATAATCCGATCTGCACACTCTATATATTTTATATAGTTTCCATCTATTTTACTCTAAGAAATTCTCATTAGGTTAAATATGCTTCAAATACGACCTCAGCTAAATCATAAATGTATATTTCAGAATTTTCGCTTAATTTACCTAGTTAATTTCGCGCTCAAAGCTCTTTTATTAAAAACTTTTTGAACTACGCGAATCATTTGTTGTTGTTGTGTTTTTTTAGTTACCCCCCAACGGCAAACCGCCCCCTCTCAGCCTTATGCATATGTGGATATTATTATAGGGTTAATTCAGCCCAGATAATTGCCCCATGAAGTTGAGACTGGGTGCGGCTTTACTGCCGCTATTTAATAGACCTCTAGAGAGAGATATCTAAACAGAACGAGAGAGATATAGAAAGAGAGAGAAAGAGAAAAAGAGAGATAGCTAGGGGTGCCCTAAACACTTGACGCGGTTAATGCGCAACGCAGGCGTCAATTGACATCGGCAAAGATTTTAATTTCACATGTTGACTGCCTTCACCGCTCCCCTCTCATCCTGACTTGACTTCACTTGACTTTGTTTACTTTATGAAGTTTATTAACGCTCTTCGCACGTTAGCGGCTTCACGCCGGGTCAAGACCACGAATATTACAGCCGCCTAAGGTATAAGGGGTGATACGGGAGAAACGGGGGGGCGAGTAGAGGTAACGGCAGTGGAAGACCGACCACGTCTAATATTAATAACAAGCTTGAACCTAATTCCTTATGATAAATGATATAAGTCAACAACCCTCGAGTTGACGCGAGAAGAGAGAGAGAGAGAGAGAGAGAGTGAGGGAGAGAGATGCGCTCTCACCTTCCCCTCCCCCTGTGCTTAGCTTTTGTGCCGACGCCAGCAGCAGGTTACCGAGGGGCGGCCAAAGATAGAAAAGAGAGGGGGACATGGGAATTTCATTTACACGCGGCAGGATAATGTCCTGATGATGGCATGTTCTTTTTGCATACATACAAAGTATGCAAAACGCAAAGAAGCGGAAAATATTTATGAAATTGCCGCACAACTCCTCCTCGCACTGCGAATGTCGTAAAAAGTTGGAAAATTAGATTTTTTCTGTGTTATACATAAGCGCGGGGGACGCTTTTCCAACCCCCGAAAAGAAATACACTGCGCAAAAAGAAAAAAAAAAACAGCGAAAAAAGAAAGAAAAAATCAGCAGACACAGTGAAGCAGATAAAAATGCGCTGACGGAGTCTGAGACTGAGAAGAGACACTGAGAGAGAGAGATGGTACTTGGGTGACTGAAGAGCAGAGGGCGGCGAAGGGGGTTGGGGGTGGCAGCTGAGAGATATTTATACTACGTTAAATATTTGCCAACACTCAACTCAAGCATAACAACTCAACTTGAGCAGTGGATTTATGTACATAGATGTAGTGGGGGAGCTGCCATGTCCTTCAGCTCTCGCCCTCATTTTGTGGCATCCTGCACCCCAGCATTTGCAGCTCATCCATCCCTAAACATGCTCATGCTCAATTTTTCGAGTTTATTACGATGCCACATCAACTTGCCACTCTCACACTCTCATTTGGCAGCCCGTTTTTAATGTACTTATAATTTTCAACATGCTAATTTTGATAAGTTTTGATGGCCAACAGAATTTTAGAGACCCCCGTCCCCCCCGTTGCACAAATTCTAGTCTATATAGTGGTTATATCTGCATGGCAAACGTATTATCAGCAACACTTTGCGAAGGGGGGGTCTTTCTGCCTTTTTTCTATTTTTTTGATAATCGGCTTAACTGCGGTGGGTAGCCAAAAAAAAAGAGTATAAAAAATTTATATAAAAAAAATTAAGTAACTGTGTAAGTATATTCCTACGATTTATGTAGAATCATAAATCGTATGGGGTTAGCTTTTCTCCTCTTCTTCTTCTTCTTTTTGGTTGGTTGGTTGGTTGACTAAAAAATGAAAGTGTCATCATCGTGACCAACGACTTGGGGCGACACTTGCCACTAGATATCCTCATCTAATGTTATTTTCATGTTAAGTTCGAATAACCCCACAAAAATATAAAAAGAAATAATGTTCTCAGGTGTTTTTCCATGTGTTTCAATATTTGTCAGCACATAACTCAATTCATCATGATGTAAGCCGATTAGATATACCTCTATATAGACAGGGATATTTTAAGTGTTATTCGAGTGCAAATTGGAATAGTTGCAGATGGAATATTTTTGATATGTTTAGAGAATATCTGACTGAAGCATCAATTTTTAATGAGTTGTATTTGGCTTTGATTGAAACTTCCAAAACTGATGACTAAATTTTAAAGAATTGAGATTATGAAGAAGATATATAGATTGATAGTCTAGAGACATCAGATTGAATTATTCCTAACATTTTAATCAATTATATGAGAATTATATGATAGCATATCAGTAAATTTTAATAGAAATTCTTTTAACTTTTTTTGAAAAAACTTATAAACACTTAAGAAACTGGCAGAGTATACCTAAACAGGATCTACAAGATATCCGCTATAGTTGAGGTCTCCCCAAGTTCCCCTGACCCAAGTTGAAACATATTATTACATATGAAATATGAGTAATTATTTATAAAGTATGTATGTTTTGGGACACTGACATTGTTGCACATACAGCTAGGGAATGGGGAAAGATCCACTTGAGGCAAGTGTAAATGGTGTAACATTACATGGAAAGTGTTTTGGGACTCGGCTGAGAAATGATGATTGTAAATAGTTATTGAAGACAAAGTGATCGTGTAACGAAGTGATATCTCTAGAAATATGCCAAACATTGACAGTCCCCACATTTAACAACAGCAACAGCAACAACTATAGTAGTTATGCACATAGGCCGAGTACACACACACATAAGACATAGTACGAGATATGTACATATAACGACATAGGGTATAGGTATAGAGGGTAGGTACTATGGACATTACGCATTATTTTCAGATTGTTTTTGCTGTACATAAATATATTCTGTGTTTAGTTGTGTAAACAAACCTTTGTCGCCTCGCATATTTGTTTTCACTTATCGCATTACTCAAGCCACACACACACACACATACACACATACACGTATAGAGAGAGTGTGCTGTGGTCATTACGCATAGTACACACTGTAGGTACTTTGGCATGGGCCTACTTCCAACACGGTTGGCGCAACTCTCTTCCTCTCCAGCTGACTCGGTTAGATGAGCATATCTCTGCTGCATCTGCCAATGTCGCTGTATCTCTATGTATGTGTGTGTGTGTGTGTGTGTGTGTTTCCGTACCCTTCGGGATGCCTACTCGTTGTCGTAATGCTCAAACCTCAACCTCAACCTCATGGGCGCTCTCAGCCTCGTTGTCTTTTGTGCGTTGTATGCGGATTCCTGTAGGTCTGTCTGTCTGCCTGCTTACTTATGCTTCCTCTATGCCTCTCACATTATAACTCCATCTCTCTCTTTTAGGTCTGCCTATCTCTCTCATTCTCTATGTGTGTAGTGGAGTACTCTTTGGCTGCCTCTGGCGGCGACATTTGCACTCGCACTCACCTATTTAACGTGTTTTCATAATTGATTGCTAAACTGTTTTGTTTAGACCTCTGCATATATTTTTATGCAAATAATTACCAACGAGCACATAATGGAATGGCATGCCATGGCATGGAATGGAATGGAGTGGAGTGGAATGGAATGAATTGGAATGGTTACTGGTGTTCGGTTCGTTTGGTGGTTGCTCTTGGTTCTTTTGTGGTATTGGTGGTTGGCGCTTTGCCTTTTTTCGGTTTTTTTTTTTTTATGTTATGTTATTTGCTTCTTCTGCCTCTTTTCTGTTTTCGGGTTCGCATGCCAAGCAGCCTTTAGCCTTTTGCTCATTTTGTTTGCTTTGCTTTTGCTTCTCTTTGGGTTGCTGTGCTTTGCTCTGCTCCGCTTTGGGCTGGAGTTGGAGTTGTGCTTTTGCCGTTGTCATTAAAATATTTTTCGGTTTTGTTCAGATTTTTGTATGCACACATATACACCCACACATATATTCCCACATTATTATTATGCTCTCATATATTGCATTTTATTTTGTTTGGTTTTGTTGCCAGCAACTTTTTGGCGCTATTCAATTTTGCATATTTAGAGAAGAGCGAGGGATAGTGGATGGGGGGTGTCTGCAGTTTTTTGTTAACTGATTAACAATAAGAGCTTATTTTTCATATACAACACATATAGTATAGTATAGTATATATACCAACAACTGCCAACAGCCTAGAAAGTCGACAAAACCTCATTCACATGCTCATCCTGTGCGCATATTAAAAAAGTTTCTAACAATATGCTTATTCTATATACTAAGTATGCTTATTACAATATTACAGCCAGAGACAGCTACACAATACAGCGACAGAGAAAGAGAGACACCGAAAGAGAGGTAGAGGTACAGAGAGTTCTCTGAGAACAATGCAGTTTGATTTTGGTTATTAAATTTAATTGGCAAGTCGCTGTCATTATTGTCTCTCAATTTACAAAACTTAAGCAAACACACAGACAGCTCGAAAAGGATCTGATCTGTGCGGCAGGACGAATCACAACAGGTTTTGTCGGCTACTGAAAATCCGCTTAAAATGATTAAAAAGTTGCCAAATTTATGGTATTTAACAGCCAGCCCAAAAATATGGCCAACATAATCGGCTTTAACAGCAACGCGCAGGCAACCCCTGAAATTTCCCAAAAATCAATGAAAAAAATGATCAACAATGGAAAATTGGAAAACTCGGCAGAAATTGGCAAAAATTTGAATCCGTAAGTGAGACGTTACGTTCTCAATGGCAAAAATAAACACAAACACAACTCAAACAATAGAATTTCCGATTTGTGGCCGAAAAACTATAGAAATTTGAAAATCTATAGAAACATTTTCGGTTGCCAGGGGAAAAACGTGTGAAAAGCGTGAAAATGAGCAAATTGTAGGAGAGTTAATTACGAATATGTCAGAGTTCCTGACGGTATTAAACATATCAATTGATGCAGAGAAATATACATATATGTACAAACAGTAGATATATTGCTGGCCAGCATAGTATGCATACCCATAGAATTTCAGTTTTAGACTTTTATGATATGATTTTTTAGTGAAATTAACTTTTGAAAATTGTGTTAAGCAAATGATATCATATTAGTAAAATAATTATCAAAGGAATAATTAAATTAATTAATGAAATACACTGCTGGCCAGAATAGTGTGTACACCGACAGGATTTCATCTTAAAATTTTGGAATATATTTTTGTTGGTTGATTAAGGATTCATCAAATTAAATTTATTTTCAACAGTCGATGAAAGTTGAAATTTTTGAAAATCGTCGCTAACTGATATTTATCTATACTACACTATATTATTATCCTTATCTTTGTCTATACTATATCGTTAAGTTTTTGAGCTGCACTTTGTTTCGATTCGCTCTGTTTTTGCCTCCTTTTTTATATGGTTGGTTGACTGCATTGCGAATGCTTCAAAAAATAAGAAGAGGCAACGAAAAGCAAAACATAAAAAAAAAATGGGAAAAATCAAAAAAAGGACAATCGAGCCGCGTCGGGCCTGTCCGCTTTATCCTTCCTGTCGGCTGCACTGGCAACATGTGTTGCTGTTATTGTTGAATTATATGTCTAATAGGATTAAAGTATTTCGCAGTTACTTTTGCTCTCCCTCTCCCTCTCTCTCTCTCTCTCTCTCTATCTATCTCTCTGTGTCTCTCTTTGTTGGCCTTTTGATTGTCGGCTAACAGTTGCCCCAGCCACGCCTGAGCGAAATCTTGTCAACGATTTTACCCCCGCTCCTGTCGCATGT
The DNA here is from genome assembly GCA_018150725.1 of Drosophila quadrilineata. Taxonomy (NCBI): domain Eukaryota; kingdom Metazoa; phylum Arthropoda; class Insecta; order Diptera; family Drosophilidae; genus Drosophila; species Drosophila quadrilineata. The sequence continues at coordinate 7,773,322 of JAECWN010000219.1, read as the reverse complement.
CCTGCGCCTTTTCGCTGCTCCTTGTTGTTCCTTTTTATAGTATTTTTGTTTTGTTTTTGTTTTTTGCCATCAATGCATTCGCTTCATCTGTAACAAGCCTTCTTTAATCTAATTAGTGCGGAAAAATTGAACAGCGCTGTTAACTTGTTCTGAACAAAGCCAGAGATACTCTTCAATACGTACGTAAACAGGATATATGGCGACTATATGTATGTCTGTTTGTATGTATGTATATCATATCCTGCGGCAGCAACGTGTCAAAAGGCAATCCCAATCGCATTTCCTTCGCATTTTCAGTTTTGTGCATTGAGAGTTTTGTGCAACGATAACAGCTTCAATTTTCAGCGGCATGCAACGTGTTTGTGCCCCAGGTGCGGACACACAACAGTTCCGGCACTCATCTCGCTCTCTCTTTTCTCTTAACTGTCTGTCTCCTTAAAAGGTGTGTAATTATTAATATTGTCATCAAAAAACAACAACAAAAAGAAGACTGCAGTTCGTCACTCATTTTTCGCCATATTTGACAGTTGTCACTCAACTTATATACATCTGATGGGAATGTATAGTGAACTTATATATTATCTCTATGTATTTGTCATACATATGCTGTAATATCTGTGACAGGGTACATGTTTTACTTCTGGTTGCATTAAATTATATACAAATTGGCCAGGGCGTAACAACCCCCAAAAAATAAACATGACAAATTCCACCCCGTTGCATCTGCCATGCCCACGGCTCTAATTTGATGCATGCCACACACACAAACACACATATATATATATATGCATATATTTTGTTGAGATACCCGCAGCTAGTACCCGCACCCCCCTCAGGCCGGATCCAATACCCCGCGGCGCACCTATTAATGAATTACTGAGAGTATGAGAGAGATAAATAGAGTGAAAGAGAGAGAGAGAGAGAGAGAGAGAGAGAGGGATTTTCTCTATATATCTAGCTCGAGATCGTTTCGACAGAAGGTATCCGAATTATAGAATTATATAGTATGTACATATTAACGGGAAACTATAACTCTGGGTAGTGGAAGCGACAAGGGAGGAGGGATGGGCAGCGAGGGAAGGCAGCAAGGGAGGAAGTGCCACACACATATGTATAAGCTTCAGGCGACAATGACGATTTCAAAAATGCCAATAAAATAATGGCCGACCATAGTTCCCCAGAGAGAGAGAGAGCAAGATACACGAAAGAGAGAGACAGATACAAAGAGAAAGAGAAAGAGGGAGAGATACAACCTCTAATTCGGCCTATCATTTAAACGGTTCCCAAGCAACGCACCATATTTTATTACCCCAGCCATAACTAAGAGTATTCATTAGCTATCAAAACAACAACTCCCAGCATAATGATCTTTTATCATTCCAGGGAGCGTCGTGTTATCGGCACCATATAGATAATTCACATTAGAAGTTGTAGTCAAGTAACCCAAAGCACTGAATTCGAAATAAAGATAATCACACAGCAACAATTTGTAACTATATAAGTTTGACAAAGCTACTTTACAATTATGCAGACTTCTGTTTAAAAGGATAACAATTCTACACACAAGAGTCTATCAAAGCAAAACTACAATATCTATATTGTGCAAATAAAAGTTTATTTCAGGGAATTCTGTTAAGTATTTCCCGAGATATGCCACTAACTGTGGCAGATACTCAGCAAAAGAAAACATTTTTTAAGCAAAACCTGTACAATTTTCAGTTTTAATTACTTTCACAATCGAAATTTTAATGCCAAACATTTTGCTTTTTATTTGAGGTGATTCCGATGAATATTTCATGAGATATTGCGAAAAATTACCCGAATTTCCAAGTTTTTCAATATCAGTTTTTGTCCATCACTTTGAGATTGTATAACTTTGCCAAAACTCAACCAATCATAATGAAATTTAAGGATGTTATGAGGATGACCCTTTTATTTAAAATAAAAGTTATTCGAGGTGATTTCAGTAAGTATTTCCTGAGATTTGACCAGAAAACTGAAAAACTGCCCTCATAATTCATTAAAAACCTCTTCTCTAAACTTTGAACTGTCATAGATTGGTCAAAACTCAACGGAATTACATGAAATTTGGTATTATGTTTATGATTTTCATACCAGTTTAATTCTGCATTCAAGGATTTCTCATTTTAGGCGTTTTAAATTTTCCGATTTTTTTTTGCCAATTTTGCATACTAACCCCTGGTAAATATCAGAAAAATCGAAAAATTTTGTATTTCAAATTAATTGTGTCCGATTTATTCCAGGACTCAAAACAAGCATTTGGCTTTTTATTTGAGGTCATTCCGATGAGTATTTCATGAGATATTGCGAAAAATCTACCAAAAATGACCCGAATTTCCAAGTTTTTCAATATCAGTTTTTGTCCATCACTTTGAGATTGTATAACTTTGCCAAAACTCAACCAATCATAACGAAATGTGGGGATATTATTATGATGATCCTATTATTTAAAATAAAAGTTATTCAAAGAGATTTCAGTAAGTATTTCCTGAGATATGACCAGAAAACAGAAAAACTGTCCTCAAATCTCATTAAAAATTTCTTCTGTAAACTTTGAACTGTTATAGATTGGTCAAAACTCAACGGATTTTCATGAAATAAGGTTTTCTGTTTATGATTTTGATACCAGTTTAATTCTGCATTCAAGGCTTTCTCATATTAGGCGTTTTAAATGTTTCGATTTTTTTTCACCAATTTTGCATACTAACCCCATATAAATATCAGAAAAAATCAAAAAATGTTGTATACCAATTTTTTTGTGTCCGATTTATTCCAGGACTCAAAACAAGCATTTTGCTTTTTATTTGAGGTCATTCCGATGAGTATTTAATGAGATATTGCGAAAAATCTTCCAAAAATGATTCGAATTCCCAAGTTTCCAATATCAGTTTTTGTCCATCACTTTGAGATTGTATAACTTTGCCAAATCTCAAAGAATCATAATGAAATTTAAGGATATTATGAGGATGACCCTATTATATTAAAGAAAAGTTATTCGAGGTGATTTCAGTAAGTATTTGCTGAGATATGACCCGAAAACTGAAAAAGTGTCCTCAAAATTAATTAAAACCTCTTCTCTAAACTTTGAACTGTCATTGATTGGGCAAAACTCAACGGATTTTCATGAAATTTGGTTTTCTGTTTATGATTTTGATACCAGTTTAATTCGGCAGTCAAGGATTTCTCATTTTAGGCGTTTTAAATTTTTCGTCTTTTTTTTTGACCAATTTTGCATAGTTAACACCTGGTAAATATCAGAAAAAATCGAAAAATGTTGTACTCTAATTATTTTGTGTCCGATCCATTCCAGGACTCAAAACAAGCATTTTGCTTTTTATTTGAGGTCATTCCGATGAGATTTTTTCGAGATATAGCCAAAAACGTAAGAGAAACCGTCGAAAAATAGATTTTTCACCTCAGAATTGGGGGCTGTCACAAATCTGCCTAAACTTGGCAGGGTTTAAGAAGGGTTCAATTTTTTTTAAATAATTCTGTACAGAAGGATGTAATTGTCACTAATAAGGTAAGAGCATGGCTTAAAAATATTGTTGTATATTGAAAACGAATTATTTGCAATCCTTACAACATTGTTGTTCAATTCCCTCAAGCAACCATTTCAGCTGTCGTAAATTGTTAATAATTTGCATATATTTGAAGTAGGAGTAGAAGAAGAGTACTCATAGTCTCTCCACCAACTGCAATCGATACTCTCTTCACGACTCTTGGAGGCTCTAGAAAGAAGTTGTAGCAGATAGAGGAAGATGTGGCATATAACAAAAGCTAACATCAAAATGCTGTTAGTTGCAATATGCTGTGTGTGGCGAGTTTGCTGAGTTTGCCACGGGCACAGTTCGAGAGTTTTGTTGCCGCAGGTGCTGTTCAATTGGTGTCTGCGGCCTCAGCTGCGACGGCGGCAGCGACGGCGACGGCGGCGTCGGCGGCGGCTGCCTAAAAGGACAGTTGGCCTGTCGAAAACTGTCTTCCAAGACAGCAACAACAACAACAAGAACAATGTGGAACAAGCAACAACAACTAGAATAACAACAACAGTAGGTAGTGGAAGTTCACGCCCGTAACTTTGGCGCAAGTTGCGTGCCGTAAATTTGAATTCAGCAGAAAAGTGGAAGCCGTCGTGTAGCTACAACTGCAACTACAGCTCGCACTCAACTTCTTGGCCCTGGACCTCCTTGGAACAGGTGCGACTACACAAATACACGCACACTCAAACTCACAGACACTCTCAGAAGTGTATGTGAGTGTGTGTGTGTGTGTATTGGCAGTGCGAGCCCCCAAAGTGTAGTTGGTGTTGAAACAGAAGCAATTATATTATTTGATTTATTTCATCATTGCGTGCGGAGCTGCCTTTACTCTCTTTACTTTACTCTCTCTACACACACACACACACACCTATACACTCTCTCTCACTCTTTGACTTCCTCTCCCGTGTTGTGTGGGTGTGCGTGCTGACAGCGGTGTAGTAATTGCAAGTTGGCGAGCTTTCAATCGGCATCGAGAGCGCCACCTACCGGATTGCGATTCAAGATAAGTGTTTTTTTTGTGTTTTTGGCATACTAGACACTCTCAAATTAACAGCGTCGTCATCTTTCTCCTTCCTTCTGCTGATACTTCGTCTTCCTCTGCTTCTTGCTAGCTGACAATAAAATTGTCTTTATGTCACGCCCTCAATACATGCCGTACTTGTACATATGTATGTATTTGTGTCATAAATTGTACAATACATAAGCATACATTAGCATGCGTTGACAAGAATTTACGAGCATTTCCATTTTGTTATAAACGCAACTTTGTTATTACATTCACATACATACTTACATGGGAGCAGAGAACTAAGTACACGAATTGCGGAAAAAGTCCTCGATGTTATCTGACTATGTACACATTACAGCTATTATTATAGAGAGTACTACATACATACATATATGTACATACATATGTATGTAGTTGCCAACAGTTAGTATGTATAACAGTTATTAGGCCAACAAATACAGCACTCACTATATATGCATAGTATAATGGGGAAGTGCCAACACACTAGGGGACAGCTAAATAGTAACGAGAGGAAGAAAACAAATATTTAAAAAAAAAAAACCAGTGTGTCTATAAAGATAGACTATTTAGGCCAATTAGTTAAGATTCTTGAGTTTAACTGAATTTATTAATTAAGATGAATTTGTCTTCATTTAAACCCTTTAAAGTTGCCAATTAAGGTAGTTGAATGAATTATGGTAGTAAAAGAATTTATAAGTTTTTTTTTCTCAAAAACAGGAATTACTTTATAAATGTAAAAATTTTTATAAAAAATTTATTTATCTATGTAAACATTGTAAATAACTAGTATATAAATAATATATGAGAAATAGATAATATATTTTAGATTTAAAAATGGAAATCGCATTTTTCATCAAATTCAAAATTTTACTACGTTCTTTGTTCTATATAATTTATGAAAACTCTTTCAAATAAATTATACCTACAAAAAAAAAAAAAAAATATTTCTGCAACTTAAAATGTGAATTGCAATGTTGCAAGCTGCAATATATAATTGTAGCTGCCACCAAAAATTTTTCTGGCTAAAATAGAGACAATCGAAACTGAATAGATAATAAATAAATGAGCCAAGTTATCTGTGAAACGCCAGAAAATGTCGATTACAAGTACATCCAACAAAACAGAGAGATAGAGAAAGAGTGAGAGAGGGAGAGAGAGAGAGAGTGGCATAGAGAGAGAGAGATAGAGAGATTGTTAGGAAGTTTGTATATTTAGTTAGCGTGATAATCAGTAATAATTGTGTATGCATTATCAATATGTTGATAATAATAGTCACACCATCCACAACATATTGCTATCTTGTGGTACTTTACTGCCTGCCATTAGAGGGAGACAGATTGTGAGAATGAGAGAGACAGAGAGAGAGACAGAGAGTGAGAGAGACAGAGTGTAAATTGAAATTGGCACAAAAACAAATCGATTCATTCACAAATGTTTATAAATACTTTCGCCACAAGCTCGGACTGTCCTTTATTCCCTTGCTCAACACTTGCCACTTCAACTTGCCACATTTCAAGGTATCTCAAATCCATGTCCAGTTTGTTGGCTTCTGGTTTGTGGAGACTACCCACTGAGAGGCGAGACAGACACAGAGAGACGCAGGGAGAGAGAGAGAGTTATGAAGCGCACGGCGGGTGGGTTATCGGCTGTGGCAGCAGTAAGTGGCATAGATAGTGCCACAGCAACGGCAACAACAACGGCAACGGCAGCTCGTGAATTGGCTCTAAATTAATTATTTACGCATTTGAATTGAGGCAGTGAGTTTGGGAACTGATTTCGAAACTGAAATGTTTGCCCCTCGTTTATCTGTGTTTATTGTGTATGTGTGTGTGGCAGACAGACGACTTGCCGCGTGCCGCATTATTACCAAGCCCAAGCTCAAAGCCCGCCTCATGTGGCCTGCTCTTAATTTACCAATCAAAAACTCGTAATTAACCTAATAAGCCTTCGAGACGGCAAACTGCCACTGCCTCTGCCACTGCCACTGCCACCGCGTTGTGTCCCGTCGCGTGCCCCACGCTGCCAGCCATCGACGCATTGTGCTCATGCCACACAACAGCGTGCAACGCGCCTAACTATACCAAATACGCCGTCATAACTGACGCCTGCCCCATTGCCCGTGGCAGTTAAATGGATTAAGTGACGCAACTCACTTCCACATACAAATTGTGTGTCTGTGTGTGTGTGTGTGTGTGTGTGTGTGGCACCCGTTGCATGTTCAACTCTATTTCTCCCAAATTGATCTCAATATCTTAATAGGGGCCATCCCATCCAAATAGAGGCGGAGTTGCAACTCTCAAGGAAGATGGCGACAGGCAGTCTTAATTACAAACAATTTATTATTTCTCAAAAGCCATTTAAATGTTTAAATTTCAATTTGTCATAAAGGATTTGTTAAAAGAAATATCAAAAAAAAATATATATGTATGTATAAAGAAATTAGAATTAACTCTGTTGCAATATCTCTTAAATCACCATCAGCCAAAAATGATCACTATATTCTATTATTGGCATATAATTCTTCTAAAAACAAATGAAATTATTTAATTTTGTAAATTTTTGAGCATTTCTAAAATCAACAAGTAGTTTTTTAATAAAATTCAGTCATTTTTTTTATTTTTTTTTTTCATTTCCCAAATTGAAATCGAAATGTTTCAATATAATATAATTCATTAAATTTTTTTTTATTTTTTTATCATTTCCTAATTTGAAATCGAAATGTTTCAAGATAACAAAATTTAAAAAAAAAAAAACCAAAAAAAGTATTTATATTCACTTTAAAGTGAATAATAAATAATTTGGAGATTCTTGGCGTTATATATTCAGTAATTTAAAAAATTTAAAATTTTATTGCGGAAAAATATAGTTGGTTAAATATTTAATACTTATATTTTGACTAATTTTCAGTTAGAAAATAATTAAAATAAAATAAATAATAAATTAATAGTTTGAAAATAATTTGAAAATTTTCAACTTAAAAATATACTTTGTTACCAAAAAATGTATTTTAAATATTTCTAGGTGGGAATAACAATTTTAAATTAAAATTTGAAAATTTTTAGCTAGAAATTACAGTTTACTATCGTCTTTTATCAAAATTTTGTTAAATTCAATCAATGAATATCTATCTTATTTCTCTAATTAGAAAAGAATATCAGTTTATTTTTAAATTTTCATATATTTTGACAATTTTTAGCTTACAATTACAGCCCTTTATTAAAATGTTATTTTACTAAAAAGTTTGATCACTTTAATTAATTATAATCTATCTGTTCAAACAATAAAATTCCAGTTTATTATTATTATTATTATTATTATTATTATTATTATTATTATTATTATTATTATTATTATTATTATTATTATTATTATTATTATTATTATTATTATTATTATTATTATTATTATTATTATTATTATTATTATTATTATTATTATTATTATTATTATTATTATTATTATTATTATTATTATTATTATTATTATTATTATTATTATTATTATTATTATTATTATTATTATTATTATTATTATTATTATCATTATCATTATTATTCTTTTGGCAACTATATTAAATTTACCTTTAACGCAAAATTCCTGCCAAGTCACTATTTTTTCTTACAGTCTGAGAGTTGTCAATTTGGCGATTATTATTTCCGGCAATTGTTTGATTTATTGTACGACAAACACATACTACTGGCTTGTGTGGTGTGGTGTGTTGTGTGCGCAGCAATGGGGCATGCCACATGCGGCCATTGTTGTGCTTATTTACATGCCTACTTGGTCATTACATTTGAAGCATTAAGCATTAAGAATTAAGCACAATAACAGATTTTCACACAATAACCGCCAAACAAACAATGTTTTTGGGTAACCAGAGAAAAACCAGAAAATCTCTGCCTAAATAGTCCCAAAATAAACACAACTTGCAACACGACGCATGGCCCAAAATGCAACTCGACTAAATATTTGCTTAGGACACGATTCCGCATGCGCAGCCGACGCACGCATCCCTAAAGGACTTTCTGCCTAAAGTGAAAAGTTATTGCTAATGGCATTACCATCAAATCACAACACACACACACACACACACACACACACACACACACACACACACACACTTGTACACAGCTCGAATTGCAGCTGTATGCATGATGCCACATTATGTGGCAAGCGGCAAGCGGCAGTTGTGGCAATAAGTAAGACTAAAAATTTTGTCTAGCAATTGACAGAGAGTCGCGCAAATTTCAATGCAAAAGAAATTTATGAGGAAAATTTATTGAAGCAATGAAATGTATACAGTGCTGGACATAATAATAGAAACGCAGCGGTGACTCTTTATCTGAAAGTTCAGCTTGTTTACTAACAAGCTGTACTCAGCAAATTAAATTTTGGATTACTCTTATAATTTTATTTTAATAAACAATATATAGATATATATTTAAATATTTATATCTCTTTTTTTTTAAATATATATTTTTTTAATTTTTAAAATAAAGTTTGTTTTTAATTTTTATAAAATATTATTTTTTTTTTATTGCAAAAAACTAAATAAAAAAAGTTCTGTTCTGTACTGAAAATCAATTTAATATTATACATTTTTTTAATCATCAAATATGGATTTATCTATAATTTTTTAATACAGTTTTTTAATCTATAAGTTAAAGTTTGTTTAAATGTAAAAAAATCACCTTTTTTAATAATGAAATATTAATAAAAATCAAGTAAAATTCAGCTTTAAATATAAAAGTAATTTTACTCCTTCAAACAGAAAAATAATAATCAATACTCAATAATAAATAACAACAAAATAATAATCAGCTTTAATTGTCGGTCTGGAAATATAACAAAGAACTCTGTAGCTAATCCCATACAGATCGACTTTAACTTATTTTTGGAACAATTGAACAATGAAATCTTAATTAATTTTTAAAATGATATACCATAATGAATGATCAATTACAATGATCATTATTATGGTATCAATCAGAGTAGAGTTTCATGAATATTATTATAGCTCAAGAATTTGAATGAAAATACTACCTGATGTTTCTATTCTTATGTTCATCACTGTGTTTAATATATAATATATATACTATATCTAGTATGTATGTCTGTTTATATGAATTTATGGGCAGAGAAAGTCGTAAGTCGTGAGGCGAACGGAAAAATCCGTGACATCATAAATTATCAATAATCACACTTTGTTTTGACAGGATGACGACGACTGTCGCATCTGAACCGCATTGTTGTCTCTATTGACATAAGCACATATGTACATATATACATATATACATCTATATGTATGAATATGTATATGTATAGTATGTACATATGCTGTATATGGTGTGGCTTTTGATTTCAGGGTGGCATCCATTGAATGCTCATTTCATTGTGTGCAACAATGATGCGACTAATACGACTTGGCTGTGCCACGTCCTGTCGCACGGGGCACAGCCCAGACAGGCACGCAGGATATGTATAAATGACAGGATGTGTTTGGCTTGGCGTTGCAACACCAGGAATTCAGTTGATTTTCATTTTATTTCGTGTAGTTATGCCACTTTCAGCAAAATATTCTCTCTCCCCTTCCTCATCCATATCTATCAAATGTATATCTATCTATATCTATAACGATGAATCTGTGTTGAATGTCGCATAGCCCGCTTGGGGGTTGTTTTATTGATGCTGCAACGGCAATTTGTTGACAAAAACCGATTTATAACGACCCTATATGGTGCCTACGTGAACTATATTAGACCTCCAAAAAGATGTTTCTAGTTTGACTTCGAAGTAATTATAAATTTGAAATATTTTTAATGATCTATTAAACGGTATAATTTCTATAGAATAAATCGAATATGTTATTGTACATTATTACACTTGAAAAAATTTAGACAACTTTAATAAATCAAGTTAATTTTTTTATTTAATAGATTTATTAATCCTCTTAAAGAGATATTTGTAGTTTGAATTCGAATTAATTATAAATTTGAGGTATTATTTTATAATACATTTAACGGTAGAAGTTCTTTAAAATAAAGTGGCCATGATTTCATGCGCAATATTACACTTAAAAAAATGTAGTCAACTTTAACAAATCTTCAGAATTAATTGTTAAGATTTTATTATATTTATCATTTAAAATTGTATAAGGTCTATGAAATGCTATTATATTTTTTAAAAATCTATCCACCAAAACAAAAATTTGAAAATTTTTTATATTATGTCCATTATCTGATTTTAATTAGAATAATTAGATTTGAATTTTTAGTTACGTTTAAGATAAGCAAGGTAAGAATTTCGAATATACAATTATTTGAATGCATTCACAACATTTTTCTCTTGTGAGCTATTTCATCAACAACTCTCAGCTTTTTTCTTACAGTGTACAACCTGCATTTGAAGCACGTTCTCACTGTATTGCATAGAGAAAAGAAGAAGCAGTGAATTTGAGGAAGACGGAGAGAAGAAGAAGAGGCAACTGTTGTTTGGCCTTATCCGCAGCTTAACTAGCAATTAGGGCCAAATGGCAATCAACAAGAGAATTGAATTGTTTGATAAAAATAATAAATAATTGAATGGCAGCCATAACCCCCTGCCCAACACTATATCTCTCTCACTCTCTCAGTAGTATCTGTGTCTCTGTCACTCTATTGCTGTAGCTTTGTTGGCCTCATTTGAATGCTTATCAAAGGGGAACAACAGATATACGATAGATAGATAGTTAGTTGGATTGTTGCCCTTAGTATATGGTAGGATTATAAATCGAAATCGAAATGGAATCAAAATTGATATCGGAATCGCATCGAAATCGCTGCTAAACATATTTTGTTTTGCATGGACAATATTTATAATTTAGATAATAAAACACAACTGTGGTATTGACTGACTATGTGTGAGGGAGATAGAAAGAGGTAGGAGAGCGAAAGAGAGAGAGAGCTAGTGGCTGATTGATAGTTGCTTGTTTTTTAAACCTTTTGCTCGGCCAATCAACAATAACAACAAGTATAACAACAAAATTAACTAACTAACAACAATATGAGTCTCGGTTTCAGTTTTGAATTTGAATTTGGGAAGCAGTAACAAAATTTCCAATACACAAATAATAACAACAACAACAACACACACACACACACACACAACCCTCAACCCTCCTCCCCCACTCCCCCCTGATGAATAGCAACAAAAAGCTTTTTAGTCAGCGATAACACTTATGTATGTATTTGAGAGGGACGGGTGGTGGGGGGTGGTGATTGGGGAGGGGACGCAAGGGGCATTGTAGACGTATTATTAAATGCCATGTTTTGTTAACGGCCCAAAAACCGTTCCCAAAATTGTCAACCTACACACAAACGCGCTGAAAACGACAACATTTTGTTGCCATTGTTGTTGCTGCTGTTGTTCCGTGTTGTTGTCGGTGTCAGAGCTGCTGTTGTTGGAGCTCTAATTTGAGACACGATTTGTTAATGTGTTTTCAGTGAACTCCAATCCACACCGCACCCCTCCCCGCCCTCCATCAAACTCTGCCCCTCTATCACCATCACTTCCTCACTCTCTGAACTTGTATGTTGTACTGTGCATAGTTCAGGCCATGTTTCTATGTATTGTGTTGCATGTGTGTGTGTGTGTGTGTGTGTGTGTGTGTGCAGCTACCACATGCCCCAGTTTAGCAGCATTTCATGTTGCCTCTGCCACCCCCCCTTCCCAGCTACTCTGTTATGCCTTTTGGCAGAATCGATTCATAGTGTTGTGTAACGTGTGAAAATGGCGTTCAAAACATATCCTGTGAACACAAATAGGAAAATTGAAATTGTTGCTTGCCGACAACAACAATAAGAACAAACACATTTGAAATCAAAAACATTTATGTTTTCATACATTCAAATTGCATTGTTTGTTGGTCTTTTTGTTAACTATTATTTATGAAATTATCTAGAAAGTTGTTTAATTAAGTTTTGAGACAGGGAATTTAATTTAAGGGAGGAAGATTTAAATAGAGTTCAGTTATAGTTTAAAAAGGATTATAGTTTCATTATTTTAAAGTTGATTTTTATTTTGTTGTATAGTTTTATTAGAAGAAATTGTATAATTTTAGTTTTTAAATTTTATTTCTTAGCTCAATACTATGCTTCTGATATTATAAATAAAAAATATATATCTGAAGAATATATCTTTAAAACCAATTGAGATGATTCTTGAACTCTTTTTTAATATAAATTATATTATTTTCAATTTTTTTTTTTAATTTCTTAGCTCAATAGTATGCTACTCATATTATATATATATATATATATAAATATAAATATCTGAAGAACATATCTTTTAAATAAATTGAGATAATTTTTTACTATTTTTTAAAGAGCATAGAATATGTAAATGTTCAAAATTGTATATTTTCTATAACATTTAATTAATTAAAATTTTTCCATCTATGTTGATAATATTTGTGATTCCACAAAAGTTTGAAATACGCATTTACCTAGTTTTTCTAGTTTTTCAATGCCACGCTCATTTCGCCCAAAAATATAAAAATTCGCTTATGTTGAGTTAAAGATAAAAGTCGTATTTGGCAAGTATATATCTCAATAAATTTTGCATATGACCTGTTCTGTGCCACGCCCACTTTGCCCACAATAATGAAAAACATAATGATTATTAAAGATAGATTCTTCAGATCTCAGGTATGTATTTCATATACCATATTCTGTATATAGTAAATTTAATCAAATAAAAAAAGTAGTTATTTAAGAAACAAATTTACATTGAAAAGCTGTAAGAAGAAGAAGGCCGCATCCACACACATGTGGGTACAGGGTATACAAGAATCGTGTCCATTCAACAATATCGTTTTTACTTGTTTTTTTTTTTCAGCGGTATTTTAGGTAAAATTCTACAGATGATGCTTTAATTATTTTAATTAATTAATAAAGTGATTAAGTGATTCAAACTTCGACAGTTTTCAGCACATGTGCATATATCATGATATTCATTAAGATTTCAATACAAATCATCATCACTCCGCCTAGCCATGATTATGAATACATATGATGAGTATGGGATATATATGTATATGAGATGAGATTTGAGTATGAATGGAGGAGGCATCATCAGATATGGAGATGTAAAAATAGAGAGATGGGGAATAATTGTGGGTGGAGGGGAGGGGGAGGGTTAGGGGGAGAAGTGGGTACAACAAAACGCTTGAAGTGAGGTGAAGTTGTAATTGAACTACTGGAAACGGCTTCTAACTTTCCAAAGAAAACATCGTTAGAGCCCCAAAGACATTGAATAGCTTCAGACTCGGCATAGACAACTTTTGACTTGACTTGACTTGACTGCGGCTCCAACTGTCAGTCGAAGTTGGACTCGAACTCCTAACTTCGACATTTCCATAGAGAGACAGAGATAGAGAGAGAGATAGAGAGAGAGAGATATAGATGAGTGAATGACGATGACTGAACTGGGGCGCAGAAAGTGACTTGTCATTAAACATGAAACTCTTGCAACGTCAGTTCTCATAATTGTGTTGAGTGGCAGAGTCGTTGTTGTTGACTCTTAATGTTGTTTTCTTTGCATGCTGATTAGTTGAGCTCGTGGAATGTCCCCTCCAACTCCACCATCACCATCCTCTACTCCTACTCCTACTCCACCTCCACCCATGCTATTGAAATTGTCAGTCAGTTCGTCAGTCGGACAAGTAAAGTGAAGACTTGCCTCGATTGCAGTATGAATATCGTTATACATTCATTCACATACAACTGCCTATATGTATGAGTGTGTGTGTGTGTGTGTGTGTATGAAGAGGACAGACAAGAGAGAGAGAGAGGGAGAGAGCTACCATGACTACACTTACTCGATTGCAATGCAAGCGCTCTTTCTACACTTTTCAAGCTGATTTGTATGGACATGCATCTGTATGGAAGATGTATGTATCATACATGCATACATCCAATGGGCATGAGAGACTCTTTGTATGTAACATATATATATACATATATATACAAAGAGCACTTTTGGGCTGCGCTCGCGACCGAGTGTTTTGATTAATGATGATACATGAAATTAATTTCAATTCCTGCTCGGTCTGCGATTGTTTGCGTTTGAAATGAAAGACTTTTCACACACCGCTTCACGTTTGACCTACGAGTTAACGGACTTCAATTTCATATTGTAAAATAACAAAAACAAAAAAACAAAAAAAAGTGGGAAAAAAGAGTAAAAAATATTGTTACTAGTCTTCTTATTAATACTTCTTTTCAGTGCATTGATTCGTTAACAAAAATCTGAAGCTGAAGCTGAGATGGAAACTGAATCTGAATCTGTAGCTGAATCGATATCTGAAAACTCATATCGTCACTGTATGTGTCGATCTGTTTGTATGTCCGCCCGTCTGTTTGGAGTCACTTTGGTGTTTCCTTTAAAGCCATCGTGCATAATGTCATTAGCGCTGCATCATCCTCCTGGCCAAGACACTTAAAAAAGCCGTTGAATAAATCTCGCAGAATGGCTTTGTTGTGCTTACATTAGCCTCCGTAATGAGCTGATTTTGATTCCAGAATTCCACTTTATGCACATTGTCGTTATGATCATTATGCTTATATACATACATAACATATATACATACATATATGTATATACATATGTATATATAGTGTATGGAGACTGGCATAGTCATCGACTTGTTCGATTTGTTTACTTCATCTTCTTTACAATTAAAGCAGCTGAAGTTGAAATGATGCTGATGATGCCTATGATATGAATATGATTATTTTTATTATTATTATAAAATAGAACTGAAACTACATGAGATGTAAATTGATTCTTGAGGAAACTGTGGTTAATGAAATTATAATTTTTGAAATAATAACATTTTTGTTTACATGTCTATCTATTGATCTTGAAGACATTTTCTAACAGTTGAAGTAATAGAAAAATAAAATAACCACATATATTATTTAGTGAAAATAAAAATTTTTTTAAATTTTGTGGAAATGAGTGGGAAGTGTTGAAATTAATTGAATTTTTAAGATATTATCTAATTGGATTATTTATTAACATAACTGTTGAATTTTTTCTGGAAATAATAAAAATTAAATTAGTTATAGAAATAGAAAAGGCATAACCTCAAATTGCATATTGTGGAAATAAAGTTTTAAAGAAAGTGGTAAAATTAAATTAATTTCAACAAATATTTGATGATAGAATATCAAAAATGTTATGAAACAGGATTTGAATTTTACGAAACTAAAGAAATTTCCTATAGAAATGAGAAGGAAGTGAAGTGCAGTTATTATGATTGGAAAACCTTAATTCTGAATTTGATTGATGGGTACCTTAATGCATAAGTGCTTAAAAATCCAAGTAGAATAACATAAGGAACTCATTTGTAAGTTTACACTCAAAAAAAGAATATAGTAATATAAATAAATGACGATACTACAGGAAATGTAAATTAACTTAAGGCAGAAAAGTGGAGAAAGTGAGCTAAAGTTATTATGATTGGAAAACCTTAACTTTAAAATAAAATAAGGAACTCCATTGTAAGTTTACACTGAAAAAAATGAAATAAAATAAATAAATGGAGATACTAAAAGGAAATGGAAATGAATTAAACCTAACTGTTGGTTTACACTAAATGAAAATGAAAGTAACTAAAATAAATAAAACACGATACTAAAAGGAAATGTAAATTAATGTAAAAAATTTCAATAAACATTAAGAAAAAATAAATATAATTACTATAAACAAATAATCATCAAAATACATATCCATCTAAAATTTAAATATGTTGTAAAGCTTTCTCATTAATTTGATAAGAAATCGGAGATAATTTTCATGATATCTGCAAATTACTCGAAAATGCAATTTAAACAAGTTTTTCTCATCACATAAAGATTGCGTTCGGAACTGGATTCTATATATGTATATACATATATAGATAGATAGAGCTACCAAACTGCGGTGGGTAATGCATGCGTTTGATAAACGATTGGAAAATTATGCTAACTCGTATCGGAATAATCAGATCTCATGATAACTGCCCATCAACAGTGGAGTGTATGTGAGAGAGAGAGAGAGTTGTCAGATACCAGTTAGTAGATACGAGCAGATACAGCAGATACACGGATACAGATACTTTGCACAGCTGTCCGTGAGTATATAACACAAATTAAAAATGTTAACGTTTTTACAAGCTAACATTGAAAATCGTTTAGCGGCAATTACCATCAAATGTTGGCAACTCTTTGATGTTGAGCCGATGTTTGGACGCCAGTAATCCCAACTTGGCCCAAACATTTCAAGCATTCCTTTTAGCCCATGCCGCGCCAGCTAAGCCACACAGTTAAAACCGTAAGCCAAATGCGTCTGCACTGCTCTTAACTGCTATATCCCTCTCCCTCTCATTCCCATTCTCATTCTGTCTCACTTCAATGCTGTCGCCGGCGTCGCGGCCATGCGCATGCGCACGCGCACTAAATAAACCAACAGCCACAGCAACTGCAACAGCAACTGCAACTGCAACAGCAACTGCAACAGAACGAGGCATCTGTTTTGCAAGCGCTGTTGATGCCGCTGCTCTTGTGTCGCCAACTGCCACGGGCAACTCAAGAGCCAACAACGCACGGCCAACAAGTCAACAGGCCAACAGGTAAGAGCCACAAACTCTAATGCCCTGCACCGCCACTCGCACTATTAACAAGCGATATACGCAGCGGCTATGCAAATTGAGGATGCGACACGATCTCAGCCTAGATAATACACTGCGAGAAATGCAGCAGCTGCTCGTATTTGTATTAT
Organism: Drosophila quadrilineata; assembly: GCA_018150725.1. Classification (NCBI taxonomy): domain Eukaryota; kingdom Metazoa; phylum Arthropoda; class Insecta; order Diptera; family Drosophilidae; genus Drosophila; species Drosophila quadrilineata. The sequence goes on along the minus strand of JAECWN010000219.1, from coordinate 7,755,931 downwards.
GAATATTTTAATCTAAGTGCTCCAGAAATAACAAAACACTGAATAGTTTTGATATATTTTGAAATAATAATATAAATAACAAGATATTAAATATGAAAAAAAAAAATAGAATAATAATAATAAAGCTAAAAATTATTTCGTAACATTAAAAAATATTAAAAAAAAAACATTTTTAAGAGCTTTATATTTTTGCTTAGTAAGTTATTAAAATTATTAATATACTTAATAAACAATTTATTAGTTTAATTATATAACTTCAAATTAAAATAATATAATTTTTTTATTAGTATAAATTGTCTAGCACTGAATAACAAGCTACAACGAATTGTACTAAATAAGTTTTAAAGATAAAAAAAAAAAAAAAATATATTTTCTTTCGATTTTAATAATAATATTAGTGTATATCAGGTAAATAATATTTGCACACATCTCGTTAGAGTACTGTAATCTCAAGTAGATCAAAAGAAAATTGAAGTAGTAATGGAGCAAAATTTTAGTGTATAAAAATAATATTTTTTAATATGAGTGTTTTTCGTACAGTTTTGTTAACATCTCGAAAAATATGTGAAAAATACTTATTAATGAAAATAATTCATTTAGCACAGGATTGCCAAAATAACATTTGGATATTGGAAAAATGGAAGAATTAGTTTGATACTTTGAAGTGTATAGCCAAAATTCCCCAATTTAATGAATATAGTACATAATTTTTTACAGTGTATTGCGTGTCTCATACGATGACCAATTCCCAGTTAAAGTGGCAAACGCGGAGCGCAGACGCAGATCTGTTTGCGCATTTTCAGAAAGACAACAAACACAGAGCGAAAGAGATGGATTGAGAGAGAGAGGGAATGTCAGAGAGAGAGAGAGAGAGAGAGATCTGGTGAATGGGTAAATAAGACAAATGATAAAAGCCAGTAATAGCAAAACAGCGCTGACAGTTTCAACAACAACAACAATAACAACTAAAATCATATGCAGACGAAGAGGAAGATTATGGGGAAGAAGGAGAAGAAGAAGCAGCAGCAGAAGGAGATGAGGTTGCGGTTGCGGCTATTTGAATATGTGTGTTTGCCATTGGCAACCAATGAGTCGGAACCGCAATGCGAGGATCGAAATGATTATATGACATAGTATACCCATTGATCCATGGACTGCAAAGGCGGCCATTGATTTCTATTTGTTAAACACAGATGCACAAAGAGAGAGAGACAGAGAGAGAGAGAGAGAGAGGGGGATAAAAAGAGATAGGTTGAGAGTTGTAAATACAACCGACATGGAGCTTGTGGTTGATGCTGATCTCGCTGCTGTTTGACTGTTTGAGGTTGTTTTGTTTGCCAGCAGCTAATAAAGTGTGAGAGAGATCTCTTGGTTAGTTTCCGTTGGAGAGTTGGCCAAAAACGCAGTAATCCGTTAAATGTGCGCAAATAGATAAACAGTGTCGGATGTCATAATGGAATCTTCAACGCCGCCATCGTGCGCATCCGCAGAGTCCGTCATCATGAACCGAACCTCATCTGAACCTCATCATCGTGTTGATCTCGGATGGCGGCTGTGCAAATATTTGTGATGGTGTCTCAGCTAAAAGGCAGACATCGACATCAACGTCAAAAACTGATTGGTAGAAACTACAATAAGAGAGCAACACATATACTATGTAGTTAGTTAACTTGGCTAAGATCCCCATAAATGGTGCAACAACAATAACAGAGGTCCATTCTCAACTATAACTTCAACTGGCAACTCGTGCCTGAAATCGCCACTCAATGCACAAATCTGTTAAGGAAAGAAGCTTGTTTTCCTAGCCCCCACCAACTGCTTCTCCTTCTCCTACCTTCTTCGTCGCTGTATCTCTGTTTCTCTATTCGCCTGCTTTTACCATTTTCAATTGCCAATTGCCGTTTGCCGTTTGCTGTTTGCGGACCTGTTGCCTGTCGACATGGCCAAGAGCCTATAATAAGCAGGACAAATATTTAGACACAGCCTGAATCCGACTTTATGTAACTGACGATGTACAGATGTACATATGCAACTGCTATGTATGTATGGATGTTGCCACAGTAAGTGGATTATCGCACATGTGTGGCAGTGTCACTATTTCTTTGCTGTTATTCTGTTTTTTTTTTTGCCCCCTCCAAAGTGTCTTTCGCTTTTTGCGTGAATCGACGACGTTGTAGTCGAAGCTATCGCTATCTGGCGATCCATCTGGGCAGGCAGGCAGGCAGTCAGTTGCTCCAAGTGACGACAAGTCTCATTGACGACAAGTCTCATTGGTAGTTGGAGCATGTCGACGCAATTAAAAAAAACGCCTTCTTTGGTATAACTTCTGGATTTGGCATATGGAGGCGCAGGTGCGGCATATGTATGCATGCCGCAATCCCATATACCCCATGACGCACGTCCAGCAATTGGCAACCGACAACGACAACGACAACGACGACAATCGCACATATTGTCAACGGCGCCCAGCTGCTGCTCCATAGTCACCTCATCCACTGCCACCCCTTGCTACCCCCCCCACTACCACCCCTTGCCCAAATGCGTATACGCATCGTCAATAGGCTATGCAAATTTGTGGCATGAACAATCAAACAATCAAACTACTAAACGCTTGCTGACCAAAGATCAATCGGTGTACCGTGTAAGCCCCCAGGAATGTGGCTCTTGGCTGTAAACCGGCTAAGATACTTACTATATCTATACTATAGGTAGTTGTTACCAAGGAAAGGTGTCCATAAAAGGCGGCAGCTATAGAGTTTCAGACAAATTGCTGCAGATCTATGTTAAAAGATATGGCTATCGGGTTTGAAGTATAGCGTAGATAGGGGGGGAGGTCTTTGGGGGTAACGAGTAACCGAAGGGAACTTTTATTTTTGAGATCACTGATAGATATGCGGGTTCGCGAGACGAAAGTGACGAGCGATGTCAGGAATCGAATTCTAATCGATTTCAGATAACTGAATGTTGTCATAGATTCAAGATTGAAGGCAGTTGTTTTTTTGATAAGGATTGCTCAAAATAATATTAGATATAATATTCTCAATAAATAATATTGTATGAATTTTCGAAAAATAATTTCTGTCTTTACAAAGAGCTTAAAGTTATATCTTTTAATGAGTTAAAAATTTTCTATAAATATACTATTATGAAATAATATGATATTTTGATGATTATTCTATAATATCATAAAATATTATTCTATAATATATTTGCAAATAATATGTACTGATAAGGTCACTCAATTAAAATTTTTTGGTGATAAATATCTTTTAAGAAATATAATATAGTATTTTATTGGTACTGAGGAACTTTCTTAGCAAGAAAAAATTAATTGACATCACAAGGCTTCTAAAAATATCTCAAGAAATCTACAATTTCGCATTTTTATAAAATATATTTTGATATAAAAATTTTTCGAATTTGCAAAGTTATTGGCATATAAGTTAAAAAAATAATTCTCCTATTTTACTAGTTGCCAAGAAAATCTGTAAATTTTCTCCAAACAATTTTTGGCAATTTTTAGAAAGCTCATAATTTTGTAATTATTAAAGATTCACTAAGAAAGAATTAAGGATAACTTGCTAATATACTATGTAAATGTCTTTCAGATCTCTATAGATCTACAAAAATCTTTAAGTTCTCTTTGAAACAAAAATTAAACATTAAAAATTAAAATTTTAAAAACTAAATCAATTGTTTATATCGAAATACATAAAAAAATTTCATTCTACTGAAAATTTTTGAACAATAATAAAAAAAAATTATTGCCAATTTTCTGAAGATTTATAGAAAATTTCTCTCTAGTAAAATAATGGTCAATTGTGTGTTTCAAGAGCTAAAACTACAGATATTTTTTCTTCTTTTTAAATTGAATACTGATTTCTAAGTGCCCTTCTCTGTCTGTCTGTCTGTCCGTTCATCTGTCTGTCTGTCTGTCTGGCTGTCAGTTCATCTGTCTGTCTGTCCGTTCATCTGTCTGTCCATCTGTCTAAGCTGCCATCCCGGCAAGTTGGCCAGATCAGTCATCCTCTTATCAAGCGGTAGATGAACGTTAACGTTAAACACGCAATTATCGCCTCAACATCGTCAACTGGCAAACAGCCCAGAGAGCGTCAAGTGGGGCCAACCAAGGGTTAAGGCGTGTAGCAAGAAGAAGAAATAGTAGTTGTAGCACACGAATAAGAAGAAGCAGCGTTTTTTTGTATGGCAGGCAGTTCCGCGCCGTTTTGTATGACTTTGTTCCGGGAAAAAGACATAAAATTACTGCGTAACAACTGCAACAAGGTGTAATGGAGGCGTAACGCGCGCCACTGCCACAGCTACTGCCACTGCCACTGCCACATCTCGAGAGTCGCAGCTCATGCCCATAGCTGTGTGTGGATGCCACAGTGGCAAGTCGAGGCAAATGGTAACATTGTTTGTGGCTCATAGAAATAAAACTGTTAATTGCCAAATGCTTGAGTTGCTTGCCCCGCTTGATTTAGGTGCTGCCACAGTAGGGATACCTGCCACAGCTGCCGCCCCAACCACTCCCTCCCTTTGCTAACCATGCCCTGTAAAATGTCGTGGGAACACAAAAAATAAATGTATAAGTCAAAGTGAGACAGAAATAGGGAAATGTGAAAACAAAAGCTTAAAAAATGCGAGCAAAAGTTGACAATGGTTGTTGGTAAGGGATGGGAAGGGAAGGGAGGGTAAGGTAAAAGTGGGAATTCGGTCATAAATCATTTGGCGATTGGCATTAGCACTTCTTAACTTCTTAATGGCATAACAAATGCAGTTGCACACACACACACTCTCACACACATACGCCCGCAATCTCATTGAATGGAATAGCGGCGAAAAACACGATTTAAATGTATTCCATTCAAGGGCGAATTAATTTCTAATTCGCATGCAGGACGGCGGGCAGAGGCCTTCTGTTACTGGCTCCAACAACAGCACACACACACACACATAACACTAATGCGCACAGTCACACTCTCTCATCCCGTCGCGGCGATGAACAACAACATTAACATTAACAGTTGAGCTACACATGTTTTACTCCCAAATCTAAGCAACCGACCTGTAATCACGTACAACAGAGCCGACAATATCATACACACACACACACACATGCAGACACTCACATGGACAACCAAAAGAAAGAGTCACTCTCTCATTGATACTCTCGGCTCACACTCTCTCTCAAGGTATAACACTTATTCAGACGCGCATGAGCAGAGGCGCTCGGTTTGCCAAATTCTGCGCTCTCAATTCGATTAAAGTAAACGTGCATTACATACATATGTATGTACGACGGCGTGAACGTATGAATGAACGTACTTCTGTATGTAATACATATTGATGTGTGTTCATTCTAAAAATGAATACTGTGGATAAGCACAATCTGTAAACTTACTAACAGTCTGTAAAATTAAAAATTTTTATTTAATATCATAATTAAAAATTAAATGTTTATACTTTTATACAATATTTGCTAAATTTAAATGTTTAAAAAACATAGCCATTAAGTAATCATTTTTTCTAGGCAGATATTCAGACGTATGTATCTTTATTTGTGTGTACATAAACTTATTTACATAAATAAATGAATCTGCTGAATATTTTTCGCAACTCAGACGCATTTCATGCCAAATGCTGATAATGGAGTTGGCCAATTATCACAAGTTGCGTTTCAGATTTCAAATGTGGAGCCGTAACAAGGCTGCCCAGAGCTTCACATGGCATTATGCTTGTACTACAGTACTTAGCAGGTGAGTAACAGGTGAACCACATATACATAACTATCTGGCCCTGCTGATATGCATAGAATATGCATAGACTATGCTATGTAATCGTCGTCTTAGTGATGATGCAGAGGAAGAGAGAACGAGAGAGAGAGAGAATAGGAAGAAGCGTGAATGTGTGATTGCGGCACGTTTCGTGTAGACAATCTTTGTAGTTCTTCATTGAGCCCAAATAGAGAGAGAGAGAGAGAGAGCGAGTTAGTTATGCGAGTTATGAGTCAGAGAGTATACGAATATGCATGTGCATACTGATGTATGTATGCATACAGACAGAGAGACAGACGGGTCGCGTGCATTGACGCTACAATGAATAAAGAACGAAACGGAATGACACGAAATTAAAGAAAGAAACTGAAGTGAAGTGAAAAGAGAGAAAGAACGACATTGCTTTCAACTGAATAGGCTTTCAACAGAAATGCAAATAAATAGGGTATATTCACATGAATAAATTCAGAGTGGTTTACATTGAAAATTATTAAAATATAGATAAATATGCTTATGCTTCATCTTCTTTCACTCGCTTCCGTAAATCACTGTACAACGCTTTCCAGGGTATCTGCATGCTTTTGATTTTCGCGCGAAATTCACACTTATAATTTCATAAACAAACTTGTTTATTGCTTTTGTTGTTATCACCACCACCACCACCACCACCACCACCACCACCACCACCACCACCAACATCGTCAGCGACATAAGCCCAGAATTGCGAACGGCGCAAATGGCTGCGCTAGCATCTCCCACCGTGCTTGGGCTTGCATTCATTTCTGCTTGCATTGGCAAATGCCGCCAAAAAACAACCATCACCCACACAACACAACACAGCCGAAACTGTTGTGGAACGGTAAAAGACGAGGAGCAAGACGCAATACAAAAACAAAAAACAGAACACGAAGACATTCAAGTCGAAGACGATGAAGGCGTCGATGCGAGCGACATGTTGAGTTGAAAGAGGGGGGTGCGCAGCAGTGCATAAGTAGAGAGTGAGCAAAATTGCGGGTTTAGATGGGCAGAAAGAGAGCAAAAGAGAAAAGGGGTTGGAGAGGGGTGGACGGGGCTTGGCGAGTGCCAAGCGAAATTAATAATTATAAGCGCTGAAAGCAAAATAAAATGTAAACAATTAAAATTGGCCTGGGCTCAACGATGCGTCGCGCCGTTGGCAAACTTGCAATTCCAAACACCGGTGACGGCGCGACGTCAGCAGCGGAGCTGGAGACGGCGGCAGTGGCAGCGGCTTCATTTTCGTCTCATGCTCTTTCTTATAGCATCAGCAAGAAGAAGAAGAAGAAGCAGAAGTAGAAGAGCGCAGCATAAAGTGTGACATTGAGGCGCGAAAAGGGCAGCCAACAATGTAACTATATGTCTCTCTCTTTCTCTTATTTGCTTTGCAAGTGTTGTGCGTGAATATGTGTGTGTGTGATAGTGAGCGGGAGTGCGAGTGCGAGAGTGTGTTGGGGTCTTGTTTGTAAAACAAGCAAAAGGTCACAAACTATTTGTGTAGACTGGCGACCTCTGTCGCTGCTGGCGCAGTGTTTGTGTGTTCGCACACCATTATTTCAACACAAACACACTCTCGCACGCATACATATACAAAGTAGACACATTTGCGAGTAAGTGTTTTAATTGCAGTTTTGTCCAAATGGCATAAGCACACACACAGGCATAAACAGAAGCCTGCACCAGCAAAGGCAATTAATTAATTGAGACCACCCACATCCCACCCCATTCACATTCACATCCACATCCACATCCACATCCATGAACAGCCTATTTTCGACGCCCACAAAACGCACACTAATACAGCGCCGTATTCGTGTTGATGTATGTACGCTACTCTGTGTCTGCGTGTGTGTGTGTGTGTGTGTGTGGTACATGTGTTCATGGAATGTTGACATGTGTTCCCAAATATGTATGTATATGTATGCTGATGTATGTACATACATACATATGTACGTACATAGTTACTGTTGCCATACCCATGAATTGTCAATGGGCGCTCACTAATAGTCCACGCAATATGCATATACATACATATACATATGTATGTGTATGAGTGTGTGTGTGTGCGTGTGTGTGCATAATAGTGTTCGTGTATGTGTATGTACATATATGCAAAATTGTCCACAGACAATGAAGTAACATGTGTTCATTAAAATAACAGAATAGTGAATAGTAATAAGAACTGCGGATCAAACAAAATTTATTAAAGGTACACAGTAAAAAAAAACAACACAATTAAATACTTATAATTTTAGAACATGTTTATAAATATAATATTAAATAAGAAATTAGAAATATTGCAGATGCAAATAAATAAAATGAAAAAAAAACATTGCAATAATAAATTCCTACAAAATAAGTTAAAAAAAGTCTCAAAATACTGAATAGTATATTTGAAATTAAGAAAATTACACTAAAAATAAAATATAATTAAAATCTGCACAGCAGAGTAACAAAAAATAAGTTAAGATTACCAATAATTTTTCAAGTTTTAAAATATACCAATATACTTTCATTACGTATGATATTAAGAAAATTACACTGAAAAATAAATTTAGAAAACTGTGTTATACATTATATTTAAAAATAAGTAAAACCTTTTAATATTTACTTTATAAATATGAGATTAATAGGTAAAATTCTTAACATAAATTATGTGGAATTTTTCAACTCCAAACTTTCTTTCAGTGTAATTTGCCGCCTGTCGGTATATGTGGCCTGGCTGTGTTTTGCTGTCAGTCACAATTTGTTAGTCATTTGAATACATCAAAAGAGCTGATTACGTGTTAAGGATTGACCTTTTAATCTCAACCCCCGTTCTGCTGTAAAATCAATGCGATTACGAATTGATCAACACACAATAAATGCAAATATGTACTTAAATTATGCAATTGCATAAGTCAATCACATAGAACGTAAACAAACAAATGCGTAAATTCAAATTAGAATTGAATTAAAACCATTTCCTACAGCTACTGAAAAATTATTCCAAAAATGCAGAAACTTTTCAATTCAGCTTCTTTAGAAACAAATTCAGAAGAATGAGATAATGGAAATATATATAAAAATAGTTGGAATAACAACAAGTGGGCAAGTTGAAAGAAAATCAAATCAACGATCTGATATTGTGATTTAAAAATAAAAGGTAGGCAAGGTGTGTTTCAGTGTGTAACCCTTGGATAGGCGATTAATATCGCATCAAATAAATTCCAAATTGCTGTTTGAGTATCATTTAACAATCTTTAAGCATCTCTCATACTCATTCCAAGGCGCAACCCATCCCCTTTTACCCCCCATTCCAGAGTCCCTTATTCCCCATTCTGGCCCGTCTCTTTGTCTGGTGCGGACAAGACCAAGACCTCCCGGCATCGTCACGCTGTACCAGGGGACAGAAGCCGTTCCGGGCAGACACTTTGACGTCGACGGACTGCTTAGCATAGATGAACTACCCGATAAGAGTATTTCTTCGTCATCCCCAACTACCTTTTGGATGGTTCCAAATGATTTTTTTTCGGGGGTTAATTTTTTTTTTCAAAGAACTGCCGCACCTTGACCTATTACTTGATGTAATTTCAGTTGGCTGGTGAAAAGTACATCGATTGTACATTAGTTTGATCCATAGCTGATCTCTAAAAAGAGGAGAACCTATTTATAGAACCTTCTCAGCTGGAAGAATTGTCGCTTATCTGTCGAGGTCTGATCTCTGAGGTGAAAAGTTGTTAATTCATTATATAATGTGTTTAGAACATTTGTCTTGCCATGTTTCCCCCTTTCTTCGAGTTCATTATTTCGCTTATTAATAATTTTTCTCATTTTGTTATTTTTTCTTATTTTCATATTGTTAATAAGCATATTTTTGGTAAACGGTAGCCTTGGCATGACACGCATTAAACGTTATCTTTAGTGGCCATTATCGACGCCTTCCATCTAATGCTAAAAAAAAAAAAAAATTAAATAACACAGGAAGAAGATAAAATGATGAAAATTGAATAAAAAAATTACTCACTTCCACTTCCAAGGAATCGGACCTGCAGCCGGTCAAGCAAACCGCAACTATGCATGGAATGGAGAATGGAGACTTGGGTTTGGGTTTGGGTTCTTAATGTTGCCATCACTCTCCCACACATACTACAGACGTAGGCATATCTCTTTCAGCGTATCTCTCTTATGCACAATTCACATTCATAAATTTGAATTCGCCTGCTTCTTCACATTGTCTTCGTTAACGAGGCGAGCGAAGGTAGGTGCGAGTGTGAGTGCGATAGCGGCGGAGAGAGGTACGACCACCCGATTAGTGGAAGAGGAAGAGGAAGAGAAAGAGTGCGGTTTGCGCTCATTTGGAGTGTTTGGTATGTGCCCAAAAAGAAAAGAAATGAAGAAGAAGAAGAGGCAGCGAAAATACAATAAAATAAAATTAAGCAAAACGGCATTTTAATAATGCTGCTGGCTGCTTAACTCTCCCTCCCTCCCTCTTTCCCTTTCCACCTACCACCTTTCACTCTCTTTCACTCTACAGCTGCCCTTCAATGATGATGATAGCGATGATGATGATGGTGATGATGATGGGTCCGTTTAACTAGTTAGTTCAGGTGTGGTGTCTGTGTTTGTTTGTTGGTGTTGGTAATGGGCCATAATGGATCTTCCTAACAATTTGATGATTTATGTTGTTCACCTAGCGGTTGTTGTTTTCGTTTGCCTTCTTTATAGCTCAGTTTTTTTTTTATTATGTATGTTTATAGCGCTTATAGCGTTTTTGTTTCTCTCTCCCTCCCTTCCACCCTATCGACCGTTTGTCTTTATCGGTTTTGGCCTTAACTTGACTGGCGCTCGTATACAACTATAACGCTACTGTCGGTGCCACTAACTTGGCCAAATGACACCCCCCACCCCCCCATCTCCCAAGCACTATCTCTCTTGCTCACCCACGTTCCATTTATATACATATAGTATGTCTTTTGTTTTTTTGGTTTTAGCCGCAAAACGGCGCGCATGAGCCGTTGCTTCACCTCGCCCCGCCTTACCGCACCTCACCACGCCCCGTATCGCCCCGCATCGCAACGCGTCGCATGTGCGTTGAAAACGCGGCCTCGCGTTTGTTTTGTCATAATAAACCACTAAAAGGTAGCATATAAAAAGTAATTTTCCGCACCTGCCTTCTTGCAACGTGGCAAACGTCAGCGGTACTTCAAGGGACCTCTCTATGTTTCTCTCTCTCTCTCTCTCTCTGCCCTTCGATGATTTACGACTTTTATTTATCAAACATGCTCAACAGAGAGTTCCCATACCCATTACCATTCTCAGTCCCCATTCTCCATTCCCATTCTCCGCTTCTTTGACTCACTTAATTGAATATACTTGGCCAAGATGCAACCCAAAAAAAATACAAAATAAATAAATAAATAAAATAAACTGAGGGCCACAACTCGTTGAATGTGGCAAGACGTTGCGGCTTATTAATCAATATTTCATAACTATATGCAAGATTAATTAGGAAATTAATCCAAGCAGTGACAGGTGAGAAGCAGCTAATAACATAAATATCGTTTCTAACAAGATACAGGATAACCAATTAGAGTAATATAGGAAAGGATACACATTAAGAGAAATATATATATATATTTTCTATAAATTCACATTAATTAATAAATTAACTCATTTCTTATTTCCTTTAAAATATTTTTAAAATAAGTGAAATTTAGTGATTTATAAATATACAATAAAATGGGATTAGAAATATGGGAAACTTAAAGTAGCGACAAATTCTTTAGTTAAAATATTTATAAAAAAAAATAAATTATTTATTTGCTGAATCCGCTTGAAATTGTAATAATCCAACAAATCTTGTTGAAGTCTAGTTTTTTTTTTTTTTTTTTATTTTATTTATTAATTAAGTGCTGAACCCATACAAACATATTTGTATCATAACAACACAGTTAGAGAAGTCTAGTAATGATTTAGAATCTAACTTAATTTTTATTAATCTATCAAAATAAAATTAATAAATAATTATTAAATAAAATTAAATAAATTTATTTGCATGAAACATTTTAATAATCAATAAATCAATAGTTTTTTTTAAATGAATTCCATCTTATTTTATTTGAATTGTTTTTAATACCTTATAAACTTAGAAAATTTCTTCAAATACAAATAGATTCCTTTCTAATTCTCCCACAATAAATGAGAGGTATACGAATTTTGTTGACAGTAGCGCCCACTATAATTTTCTATATGGAATCCAAGAATGTTAAAAGCATTTCCGATTTTGAATTTAAATACTAAAGTTTCTCAACAAGTCCACAAATTCAATCAAATTGTGTTTAATTAATTAGTTGAACAACAAAGAAAACTAGTTACTATAGGTATGCAAGAGAGTAAGAGATACAGCGAGATAGAGACAGAGACAGTGTGAGAGAAAAATCAGAAGGAGAACGAGAGAGAGAGAGAGAGAGAGAGGGAGATGGAGAGCAGAACATGATTTTTTACTCAACGCAACATCCTGTCTCAATAATTGATGAGATCAATAATGTGTTTCGCTGCTGGACACAATTCGCCATAAAATGCCGATTAATAATAAGGATATTCCGGCTGACTAGCTAATTCTGTGTATACCTGTACAGTGAACATCAATTAAAAGGGCCAACGGAATGTAGCGGCTTTATCAAAGTACATATGTATACATATCATACATAAACTTTATCCCATTTACTATTATGTGGATATATACATAATAGTAAATGGGATAAAGTTTATATTTTATTTAACTTTATTTTAAATAACATTATATTGATTTAATCACTTTGTTTAATTTACTTATATTTTAATTTATTTACTATAATTTTGTATGGATCCAGCACTTAATTAATAAATTGAAATAAATTAAAATAAATTTACAATATTATAAAAAAAATATATATTTTGGCTTTACTAATGTAACTTTACTTCATTTTTTTTTTATTTTATTTATTAAGTTTCATTAAATTATGTGTATTTTACTTTACTTTGTTTTCTTTTATTTTATTTTATTTCATTTTATTTTATTTTATTTTATTTTATTTTGTTTTAATTTATTTTAGTTTTTGAATCATTTCTTTATGTTTTTTAACGCTGTTTAACGTTATATATCTTTTATATCTCTTCATTTAATTTTTTTTTTTTTATTTATTTATTTACTAGATAATATATATTTTTTAACTTTATTTTATTAATTAAGCTTCTTTTTATTATATTTTATTTTGTTTTCCATTATTTTATTTTTTTTTAAATTTTTATTTCATTTCATCTGGTTTTGTTTTATTGATTGGATTTATGTTTGCTTTGATTTGTTTTGTTTTATATTATTTTATTTTATATAATTTCTTTACATTTCATTTTGTTATGTATTGGTTTAATTTATTTATTTTTTTGTATATTATTTTAAACTAAGTTGTGTTCATTTTGTTTTATTTAATTGTATTTTATTTTATTTTAGACTATTTCGTATTTATTATTTTTGTTCTTACTTTTTTTATTTAATTTAATTAATTCATTTAATTTTTTACTTAACTTTACTTATTTTTTACTTTTAACTTTTTCAGCTTTATATCATTTAACTTTATAATATTTAATTTGACTTGATTTAATTTTATATTATAAATAATTATGTTTATAAGTTTTTTTTCTCGAAATCTTCACTTAATAAATTTTAAAATAAAAAATATCAAAGTAGTTGTATTGACAAATCAAAAGAATAAAGATTTCTTATCGCACATCCTGTCTATTAGGCATAATAAAAGTAAAATATACATGACATTACGATATGCCTTTGAAATGTCAACTAATGAATATTTGAATATATTTTTGTGTGTATGCATGTATTTATTGTGTTGGAGGAGCACCATTTGTGGGACTACTTATGTAGTATGCTCATGTATCACATACCATAGATTAATCGAACTACCGAATTTGATTATTGTCGTCGGCATTCAGTTTGACAATCGCATTACAAACACACCACAAATGTGTCACAAATATTGTTTCGAGTCGCTTTTTTGTTTTTGTGTTTCGAATCGGTTTTATGTTTAGTTTTTTTTTTTTTTTTTTTTTTTTTTTTTTTGATTTTTGGGTATGGATATGGGTATGGGTATAAGATTGGGCATGGATTTGTTGCTGTTTGTGGTACAATGGTCGTAATTTGGGACTTTAAGAGCTTTCAATGTGTCGTTTCGTTGCGCGTTGCGGGAATTTTAAATTAATTATTTTTTTGACCCCACACAATGCTCTGGGAGCACACACGGCAGCCACCAAACTATGTGGCTCCAACCACATATATGTATCGGTATATATCGGTATATATTTGTGTATCTGTATAGACCGTCGTCAGCAACACTTTGCATACATATCTTTGTATCGATAGTTTTGTTTTCAACGCCGACGAAGACAACGTGAAGAAGGAGGATGAGGATGAGGAGATGGAGGTTGAGGTTGAGGTTGCTGTAGGTGCAGACCGGTTGGAGCTGGGCGTGATAGATGGTCAGGGAGGTGACGATACGTGGTGTGTCTGTCTCTCGGAGCACACATCACTCGACGTCTCCGCTCCGAATTACTGACATAATATTATTGTAATGTGGCTACAACGACTATTGAAAATTGAAACCCCCTTTTATTTTCGAATTTATTTTTTTTTTTTGTAATTTTTAAATTCAATTCAAATCAATTTGGAAGTCGATTGAAGCTGATCGCGTTGCAGCGTTTTGTGTTGTGTTTTGTTGTGGCCTGTTGTTTGTGCCACTTTTTGTGTCCACTCACGAATAGCAAGACATGAGCATATTTTGTTTGTAATTTATTATACGCTGTCCGCTGACCTGCCTACCAATTGAATCAATATCTTGGCCACCTCTCGCTTCTGGCCAAGAACAACAAGCCCAGGTTTCGTGGAACACGACCAACTTATTTGTAGCAATACCGGCAGTTTGCCAAAAATTTAGCTACATACATGTATGTATATGCACAGCAGCGGTCAGAAAAATAGTAGTGCCAGCAACATATGTACAATAATTAAAATGTAAAATATATTTAATAAGAATTTTAAGTAACATGAATTCTAATAGTACTCCCCAAAAAAATATACTTTAGAGTTTTAAAAATGAGTTTTTAATAATAATAATATTAAAAGAATTGAAAATCTGTTTGTCATTCCAGCCAAAGTATTGTCTGGTTGTAAAAATAACACATTTTTCAAAATAAAAAAAAATGATATATATGTAGAATACACTTAAAATAAGTATATTTCAAAACGGAGTCTCATTTTATGGTCTTAGGTTACAGATTTTTCTAATAAAAATTGTGCTTTTTTAAGAATATTTCAAACATTCATATTAAAAAAAATTTATATTTGTATTTCAAATAATATTGCTTCATTTTCAGGTATTTTTAAGAAATTCTCATATATTTATATTTTTATTAAAAAAACATATAGTTTCATTCTAAAGATAATTAAATAATATTGATTAATTTCTAAAAATATTGAAAATTTTAAGTAGAAAAATGTTCTTCGAAAATTATATATGGTGTTGAGAAGCACATGAAATATGAAAAAAAAAAATCATCTTGGCCTCATCATATTCAACTTTTAACTTTATTGACAAAAAAATATATATCATATATATAAATTAAGATTTTTTCCGAATTAAGTTTTTCTAAAAATACACATATATTTATCATTTTGTAGACTTATAAATTTATTAACTAAAGTGCATCCTATTACTTAAAATGACAAATTTACAGAATATGTATCATAGAATTTTTAGAATCTTGAGGCTTTTCAAAAACATTATAGAAAAGATAGGTTAATTGATACAAATCTATACTCACTGTTAACTATACTATTATTTTGACAGGCACTGTATGTGGGTGTAAGTCTGGGAGAGAGAGAGAGAGACAGAGAGATTTTGGTTGCTAAAAGAGAGACAGCGAAGCAGGAAGAGGGAAAGAGATGCGACGCACACTTGATTCGCAAGAAACAATTTGCATATGTAGCTATATCTATGTGAGAGTGTGTGTACATGTATATATATACGTGTGTGTGTGTGTGTTTGTGTGTGTGTTAGCCAATTCTTGTGTCGTTTCAACAATGGCTTGGCAAGGTGTGAATTAATTTGCTCCGCACGCCAAAAGTCAAAATCTTGAGCCACAAAACCACACACAGCAAATGCTCCAGAGACACACCGAGACAGAGAGAGAGAGTAAGAGAGGGAGTGAGATAGAGAGTGAGATAGAGATAGACAGTGAGAAGGGGAAGGGGGGGGGTGGTGAATGTCAAGCCACCCTTCTTGCTGTTGGCCACATTCTGCAACAAACGAAATTCTGCGAAATTCGTTGTTGCCCCAAAACATTTAGTTGAAGACTCCCTTGTGCTGCGGCTGTGGCATCGAATGTGTGGCAAGCAATGTTAAGTGTGGCCCCGACTTATCAATGACAAATCTCCAAAATCGTTTCTCTCTCTCTCTTCTCTGCTTTTCTTCTCTTCTCTTTTTTTTTTTGGCAATGCCCTGTCAATTTGGGCTTGTTGACACTTCTGCGCCGCTCTACGCCCCTCTCTCTCTCTCACTCACTGCTTGCCACACTCCCCCTCTCTCTCTTTCTCAGTCTCACAGTGAGGCGACACAAAAGGCTTAAGTCTCGTCTTTCTTAGCTTTTCTTCACTTTGATTTTGTCGTTTGTTGCATGTCTTTTTTTTCTGCTGTTTGCCGCTTATTTTCCCGCTGGGATTTCGCGCTTCATTCATGAAATCCAAAAGCCCCCAAAAAAAAAGAAAAAAAGGAAAAAAAATAAAAAAGTCACACAGACAACACAACTCACGGCACATTCCTCAAGCAATTCAAGCAACTACAAATCCAACTCTTAGTCTCCACGTCGTCGTCCAAGTCCGAGTCCCGAGTCCAACTCCATGTCCATGTCCATTCCCGATTCCCAATTCCAATTCCAATCGCCAATTGACAAGCGGAAGTTGAATGTTACCCCCGTGGCTGGACGATGGTTTTGAGGCAATCACATTGTTGGCCATTTTCTTCTTCTTCATCTCCTTTTATTCTTCTTCTTCTCAATAGACAATTGAGACAATAATCACAGCATCTGTAACTAGATGGGGATTGTGTTCCACTGGCAGCATTATAATCCTCCGGCGAATATCCTTTTCACTTGATGTCCTGTCCTTCAGTGCCTAATGCGCTGATTTGAAATTGATGGACTCTATTGGGGGAGTTGTGGGGGAGTCGTTGTTTCGATTGCAGGCAGGAGATTTCTTGGCTCTTATTCGTGAAATGAAATCAATGCATTTTAATTAAGTCGATGGAGGGTCGAGAATTTGTCAACGCGAGGCAAGCATAAACATGTTGCAAGTAAACAGTCATGAAAGAGGCAGAAATGGAGGTGGAGTTGCAATTGGTGGCAGAAGTGGAGGTGGAGTTGGAGTTGGTGGCTGAGATGAAGGCTCAAGATGTGGCAGCGTCTGCGGCGTTGATGGTGTTAAGTTTGATTAGAATCTAAGCAGTGGTGGCAGTAGACGAAGAAGAAGAAGGGAAGCAGACTGTGGCAACAACATCAGCAGGCATCATCATCATCATCATCATCGTTGTCGTCGTCAGTCGTAGACGCAGGCAAGCTGAGGCAAGTTGACCTAAGCAGCGGCAAGGCTGAGGTAAGCAGAGGCAAGAAGAAGACGAAACAGAAGAAGAAGCTGGAGAAGAAGGAGCAAAAGAAGCAGGAAGAGCACAAGGAGCCTTAATGCAGTTGGAAAGACCGCGACACATTTATTTAATCCGCAACTTGCTCAAATTGCAACCAGGCAACAATGTGCCTCCTGTTGCAAGACAAAGGCAACACAACAACAACGAACCACAACAAAAAAAAATAAGATGAGGGAAGAAAAGTGAGAGGAGAGTAGCAGCAAAAGCTGCAGACACGCTTGACAATCGCAATGCCGCAAAATGTTGAATGAAAAGGCGCAAAAGTAAAACAATATCTGATTTGAAGCATCCGGTCGCGATTGTCATTGCCACCTATGCCACCAGTGCCACCGCCACCAGTGCCACTAGTGGCACCATTGAGCTGCTCGCAACTGGCAACTGGCAACACGCGAGACATGTTCGAAGTCGCCTCCAATCCAATCGAATTGAGTGGAGTCGACTTCAGTGGAGTTGAGTATCCAAAATTAACTTAGAATACACTAAAAAAAAAAATTAAAAAAATATTATATAAAAAATTAAACTAGAGAAAATTAGAACAAGAAAATTAAAATATAAAAATAAATATACAAAATATTTAAATGAAAAAAATATATATACAAATGAAAAATGAAGAAAAATAAAAAAATATAAAAAAATAATTGGAAGAAAAAATAAAAAAAAAATTATATTAAAAATAATATAAAAAAATTATATATATATGTACATATATTAAAAACTCACTTCCTGTGACTGCAGCAACTGTGCAACTGTCTGTCTAGCTGTTGCTATCTCGCTCCCTTTCATTCACACTCTTACTATATCTCTCTCTCTATCTCTCTCTCTCCTCTCTCTCTCTCTCCTCTCTCTCTCTCTCTCTCTCTCTCTCTCTTCATACTAAGTTAGCCTCCTCTGGAGCTGTTGTTATTGTCAAGCGCCTGCCACAGACACCCGCGCAACCCAAAACAAAAAAAAATAAATAAAAAATTAAAAAAAATACAAAATAAAAGAGCATCAATCTGAAACTGAAAGAAAGAGAGAGATACAGATAGAGTGAGCGCGACAGGGATAGTGAGAAGAAGCAGCAGCAGCCCGAGATCAATCGCATTCGATTGCAGAAAAAAGCGCGGTAGGTAAGAAGCGTTAACGACGTTTTGGCAACTTGTTTGTTGCCTTTTTTTTTTTTTTTTTTTTTTTTTTTAATTTTTTTTTTTTTTTTTTTTTTTATGTTGGCAAGCAGCGCAGCAAAGAACAGCAAAGACAAAAAAAATTGCGACACGTTATTTCAATTTAAAATGTTTATAATTCAGTGTGTTCTTTCTGTATTTTCGTTGTTGTTGTTGCTGTTGTTGTTGCTGCCACCTTTGCCACTGCAACAGGCAACAAACAGTTTGGTGGCAACAACAACAATTTCACACACAGCAAAACGGCGACAGCTTGCTGTCGTCAACTGTTGCCACATGCGCCAAACACATGCCCCCAAACTCAACTTGCCACAAATCAACTCAGCGCTGTTCGTGCTACATGTAACTTATGCTTTATTTAAGGCTGTGGCACATAGTATAGTATATTTTTTTGTAGCTACTATGTTGTTGCAGCATCATCAGCAACAGCATCATGGCCATAACTGATGCTTTTATAACGTGGCCAATAAATGCAAATGAAAAGCCCAAAAGAGTTGCAACAACAGAGGCTCACACTTTGTTGAACCCATAGAGAGAGAAGGAGACTGATAGAGAGACAGAGAGAAAGAGAGAGAGAGAGGGTGAGGGGTGAGGGTTGAGGGGGTAGTGCTGCTGGGTGGCCTTTTGCTGCTGTCAGCAGACTCCATTAAATGGCAAATACATTTATGATGCTAATTACACCCTAAAATTCAAATTATATCAACAAAACCGAAACCGAAACCAGAAACCAGAAACCTGCAACCGCACCATGTTCATGTCCACAACCATGTCCAGCTACAGCTACATCTCCAACTACAGCTTGCAAACTACAGCTTGCCTCGGTCTGCCTTGAGTTTCCTCAGTTTCCGCAGCCTGCCGCAGTTGCGACCGTAGAGCAGAGTCTCCTTTTGAGTAGCGAGACCTACGCAGCCTTAACCTCTGTCTCCCTCTTTCTCCCACTATTCTCTCTCTCTCTGCTGTTGTGTTTGTATTTTGGTGGCAGGCAGTGTGGCCAGACCTTGCCACACAACACAACGAGGCGAGGCATGCCAACACAGGCTGCTCTTGTGGCACTTGCTGTGTAGCCTAAGGTCCGCATTTATTTTTACAAGCTTGTAGCAACAATAGTGTAGTAGGCTTTTGTCGGCACGCCCACAACACTACCCGCCAACTACATGCCCCACATCCCCACCAACAAAGCAACCCAAGCAACCTCTTGAGCCATCAACTCCTTTACCGTGGTGCCGCTTTCAGCTCAGACCTTAGGCAGGTCTCGGTCTGAGGTCCGCATCTAGGTCTCAGTTGCTAAACCGCCTCACTCTGCCTACCTCTATCATACTTTCTTTCTCTCTTTCTCTCCCGCGCTCTCTCTCACACTACCTCCCCCCTCTCTCTTACTCTCTTTCTCTTCCTCTCTCTCTTTCTCGTACGGCTTGCTTGTGCTGTTGACTTAAGAGTCCAGGGTCTGCAGCCAAGACCGGGATTATCCAGCAGTGCTAAAAACTTTTTAGAAGTCATTAAAACCTTGTAGTGGTAAAATTAATTACTTGTAGTTGCAAACAATGTAGCCACGCCGCAAGCAACATTTCCATTCAGACCGACTATCTCTCTCTCTCTCTCTCTCTCTCTTTCATTCACTCTATCTATCTCTGTCTCTCTCTTGGCAGGTCCATTCGGTTTCGGGCAAAAACAGAAATGTATGAATGAATGAATGAATAAGCCGAAGTTGGACTTGGCTAAGTGCATGTTTGTTGAAAACATATTCACTTTGAAAATTTATTAACTTTGCGTGTTCGCTTCAATTCTAAATTCCAGACTCTACACCAAAAAAAAAAAACAAAATAAATAAAAAACTTTTCACAATGTCTTTGTTTTACTTCATAATCACAATAATATGGTATTGTATATTTTGAGAGTTAAGTAGTGAAAAACGCCCCCAAGCATAATTTTCTAAGTCTCAACTTGTTATAATTTATGTTGAATTTATACCAAGTACTATTTGAAGAGTTCTCTCTCTCTCTATTCCTCTCTCCTCTCTCTCTGTTCTCTACTTTAATCTTGATTAATTACTGCACATTTATTGCAAAAGTCTAAGCAACTTTATCATCTCAAAAATCGCATAGTTTGCGTTTATTTTATTTGTAAATATTTGTTTTCTTTTAAGTAACATTATTTGTTTCGCAAAATGTATAAATAAATAAATGTCCCCAGATTCGTTGGTGGTTTGTTTATTGTTATTGTTGTTGTTGTTGCTGTTGCTAATGGCTGGCAAAATTTATTAATTTGTTTATCTTTGATTTGCTTATGCTTTTTTGAGATATTCATATTTTCACAATAAGTGTTCAAAATGACACAAGAAGAAGAAGAAGATGCAGAAGAGTTGAGAATATTATAAAAAAAAAGGGAATAAATTTGTTGATTTTATGTGGCATGTGAGAAAAATGAAAATGGGGGCATGAGTAAATTGTTATTGCCATAAAATTTAAACAAATAAATATTAAATGAATTAGTTTTATGTAAATACAATTATAAAGTATAGATAAAAATTAAATAAATCATAAGAGTCTTTGTAAAATAAATAAAAATTTTTTTAAAAAAATGTATCACGGTTGAAACTTATTTATTTATTTAAATCATTACAAATACTAATACTACTAAATACTACTATTACAATAGAAAATTAAAAAAAAATATATATGAAAATTATATTAAATTATATTATATTTGTAATATCATAATAATTTTGAATATTTAACTATTATATTAAAATTTTAAAATATTAATAAATAGCTTAAAACTGTTTTAGCTACACTCTTATTTTTACAAAGTTCAAACGATTATTATCTATAAAAAAAGTGATTGATTAAATTTGATTTCAACGAGTTAATATGTTGAATTGATAAACTAAATTTAAATCAATACATTAAAAAATACAATAAAATTCCATATATATATTTCAAATATATATAAAGCATTTTTCTATCTCTCTCCACTCATATACCTAGACATATATTCCTATCAGTTTAAATCAATTCAAAATAATTATATGCATTGATATTCATGTATGTATATGTATGTATATATGTACATATGTATGTATGTATGTGCAGCATAAATTGCGCGCAACTGTTGTCAATTTGGCTGCACTTGAAATTTGTTGGCATGTGGCATGTGTGGCACAGAGGTACGATTGCAGTACGCATACGCATGCTGGCAGCGTGCAACGCGCGTATTCAAATTGAAATGTTCATTACTTTCAATTAAAATGCAAATAATTGAACATGACGTATTTATGAGTTTAACAACAACAACAACAACAACAAACAGCGAACAGAGAGTAGAAGAGAACAGAGAATCATGGAGCACACAGAGAGAGAGAGAACTGAGAACGGAGAATCGAGAATCAGGAACTGAAAACTGAGTCGGAGTTGAGTTTGAAATTGTCGAGTTAATTGCGTGAAAATCTATGGGATTTGTTGGCAGCATATTTTTTAACAAGATATATAAATATATATATGGCTACATTATGATATAAATATATATATTATCAGATTTAAATATACAATAAATTAATATATTTTAAAAATTATAGTTATAATATTTTTTTATAATATTTTTATTATTTATTTATTATCAATAATAATTGGGTTCTATTTTCATGTTAAATTAATTCTATTTTTAACTTTTCATTTGATTGTCAATTAGTCGAGTTTAATAATAATAAAAATAATACAATTAAAATTTATTAACTGTATTTAGTCTATATAATTTATATATGTGTATCTTAACAATAATTCCATTATTATAATTATATTTACTAAAAAATATGAAGACTGTTATATAGGAATAAATAAACATAAATACATTTTGCAATTACAAAAACATATAGGGGTATTAAAATATCATATTAAAATTAGAAAAATAATAAGATTTAGTATATAATATGTTTGCCATTTTTAAATGTGTTTTTTTTAACACTAAATTAATTTTTAAAAAATTAATGACTGTAAAATGCCATAATATAATTTGAAAAATAAAAATAAGTAATTAATAGAAACATAATTGGTTTCATTTACGTAATCTACTCATGTGATGTTAAGGTACTTCCAGCTGTATAGATTCTTCACTTATTAAATTTATTAAAAAAATATATATATTTATATATATATATATATATATAAATATATTAAATATAGTTTTATGGCCAAGTGCACACGCGATACGTCGGAACTGCGGAATCAGTTACAAAACTACATTAGGCAGAAAAAGAAAAGAAACCGTAAATAAAAAGAACAAAAATATATATGTATATATATGAAAAATGAAAGAAAAAGCGCATTTATTGCAAGTGGCAACAACAACAACAACTGTAACAACAACAACAATAATTACAACAACAAATGAATTGGGAATGCAAAACGAAAGTGCAAAACGCCATGAATCACATTCTGCCAATTAAGCAAAAAACAAAAACAAAAAAAATCTGGCAAGCAAATTCATAATTTTATTCATACTACATAGATATATAGTATGTACATAGTTATGGAAAATAAATATATGTACGTAAGCAAAAAGCCTCAGAGTGCGACATTCTTACACCACACCGGAATCTCAATTTGTGACTGGGGCGTCGACAACACTTTTTGGTCATCAAACCCTCCCCCCCCCTCCTATTCACCAACCCCCCCTTTCACTAATTCCCAGTTGCAACCCCCAACCTACCCCTCCTGTTATCTATAGGCTAAGTACGGACCGGATGGGGCTATTGAGACCACCAAAGCAGCAACAAAAAGAGAATTGCAAGCAATGCAAACTGCGAATGGAGAACTGAGAATGGAGAATGGAGAACTGAGAACCGAGAAACGCGAATTGCGAATTGTGAATTGCGAATGCCGCGTTCGCGTTTACATATTCTGTTTGTAAAATGCGATCGGCGATCATATTTCAGTGCGGCACGTTGGCAAGGGCAACAGTACTTGTGCCACTTGCCACCAGCTTCATGTGCCCCCCCCCCCACCTCAGTTATTCCATCTACATCTCACAACTACAACAGCTGCAGTCCGAAATTCTCGGTGTGAGGTCCGGACCTCCCAGCGATAACAATTGATATGCCCCTTTGGCATATATGATCCGCCTTTTAATTAGCGCTTCCATCAACAATGTATGTATCTGACTCTGATTTGTATACAAAAAGTACTTTGTAATTGCATCACATACGAGCTGAGTACATATATGTACACTATATAAACTATATATGTACAAATATATATGGATACCTCCCAGATCGAGAGGGTTTTCAACTCAATGCTAATTAGCCTTGACAAAACTTAATAGTTCAATTAATAGCAAAATTTGCAAAAAATATAAGTGTTATAAAAATTATTCAATAATATTTCAATCAAAAAACATCAGTTAAATTAAATTTAATTACAATTTAATTTAATAAAAGAAATCCAACTTATTTCTTATTTATTTATTATCTTCAAGTAAATTATTTCATTTAATGAATCATCACATTTGTATTAAAAAAATAATATGACTAAAAATTAAAACTGAATAGTTTAATCAGTGGGAAAATTCATACAAAAATATACATATTTAAGAAAAATTATTAAAAATATTACAAACAAAAATCAATAAAAAAATATTTATTTAATTGAATTTAATTCAACAAACATCCCATTTATTTATTATGTGTAGGAGCTTAAAATAATATTCAAATAAATTAAATTAGTTAATTAATCATGACAATTGTATTACAAAAATATAACTAAAAATTAAAATTTAGAAAAACTCAGAAATAATAAAGAATTAACAATAACTGATATTAAACTCAATAATAAACAAAATAAAGCTCAAATTATAATAATAAATTAGAATAAATTATATATTTAATAAAAATAAGCTCATGTAAGTTTACAATTTATTTAAAAATTTCAGTAAAATGAGTCTCACTTTATAACTTTAAGATTCATATACTGTATTTAATTCAATATGCATGTAAAAGAAAATGAAAATTATAAAACAAAAAAATATTAATATACACAATAATAATAATAAAATAAAGAATAAATATTTTTTTATTTATTTATTTTTTTATATATATAATTTCAACTAATTAGCAGACGACAGAAGTTAATTAAAAAGTATCATGAAAATTGAATTTAAAAATTAATAAATTAAATATAAATATTTTTAAAAATATAAACTTAGAATGAAATAAAAAGAAATGAAAAATAAAAAATAATTAAATAATTCTGGGGTGAGTAAATTGTAAATTGATTCAACATTTGATTATGTTAAAACAAACTAAGTAATATAAAAATATATAAATGAAAAACCATAATTAATGGCAAATAACAACAAATTTAAATTTATATTAATAAATAAAAATAAATAATATTTTTTATGTATGTAATACTTTAGGGTATTTACAAAAATTGTGCATATATGAAGAACATAAATTATAAATAAATAATAATTAAATATTTATCTTAAAAAGAAATACGTACATGCACATATAAATAAATACAAATACAAATAAATAAATAACGAAATCATATGTAAATTTAATAAACAAAAAAGTGCAGCTCTATATATATATTTTCTGAATGAAATCACAGCAATGCGGTTTCCAAGCCCATTCGCTGCACTCCCCCCCCCCAATTCCACACTCCCCTTCCATCGTCATCCGCTTGCCATTGTCATTGTCAGCATTCATTTAATTGACCAAGTGAAATGTTCATTGAAAGTTCTGCATTCTATATATACATATATTAAAAGAAACATATATTATTAATTTGGCATATTTGTAAAGTTAAAAATATAAAAATATTGTTGCCAATTTTGTGCAGCGGCGCTCAGCGATAGTTGAAAGTTGATAGCTACAATTTTTGTTCAATTTAATTCGATACCTTTTCGATAAAATATTAAAAAAATTAATTTTCAGCAACAAAATATGAAATAATATTTATGTATATATTTAGTGTGAGTTTTTTTTGCATATGTTGCTTGTAAAAAATATCAAATTAATTGTCGGACTTATATATAATTTAATAAGCACGGAAGTGCGACAACTTTAGATTTCACACTCCGATATATATATATATTTATATATAGATATATATTTATTCGAATAGTATTTATGCCATTCAAGAAATTTACGATTTGACTGCAATTATTTTGCATATGTAGAACAAATTAAACAATAACAACGAAAATATATACTCTTAACAATAATGCTTATTTGTTATTAAAATTATATATATATACAATATATTTTTAATATGTTTTATGCAGAGGAAAATGAAGTAAGGGCAATTGTGTTGACTTCTTTTCAACACTTTTGTATTATTTATTTTACTTTTTTTCTTTTGTCATTTATAAGACAGCACTTTATATCAACTTAAATTTTAAAATAGAAAAAATTAAAAAAAAAACTATACATATAATTATATAATTTTAATTTAATTTTAATTTAACTTATTTTGCTACAAAAATGTAAAAAATTATATTCACATATATATTAATTTATTTTTATAGATTAAATAATTGCTGGAAAAGCAAATAAATAATTGAATTTTTTTATATTTTTATTTATATATTAGGAAAATTATAATAAGATACTGTAATAAGAAATTTTATAAAAAATAATTTAATAAAAATATTTGAACAAATTTGAAGAATAAAAAAAGATCAATATATTTGTGAATATTTTTTAGGTTTCATTTTAAATGTCATCTAATTTTATCTTAATTTTCATGTATAATAATTACATCATTATAATATTTTAAGTTTATTATATTAATGGAATTTATATATTAAACAAATAATAATAATAATAGAAATATTCCTTTATCAGAAATTTTATTCCATTTTATTAAACATATTTAGTTAATAAAATAATATATAATTTTTTAG
Organism: Drosophila quadrilineata; assembly: GCA_018150725.1. NCBI lineage: Eukaryota > Metazoa > Arthropoda > Insecta > Diptera > Drosophilidae > Drosophila > Drosophila quadrilineata. The sequence goes on along the minus strand of JAECWN010000219.1, from coordinate 7,729,354 downwards.
CATTTCGAGAACATACATATTATATACATATTTCTTTTCCGATTTCAAATTTCAATTTCACTTATTGAAACCCACTAAATATACTCATGATTCTATTCAGAAATATTTCAGAAATTTGCAATAATATTTAAAAATATTATCAACAATAATCTGTGTGCACATTCTTCAACTCTTTAAATATTTATACATATATATAAATATATATATAGATGAATAAACAATTGATTGTGAGTATATTTAAATCGTGCTGATTATACAATTGTTGAGCATATAGAGTCATAATTATTTTAAGCAATTTTATCAGATTTGTTAAGACGATATTGGATAGGATATATTGTGAGTACTTGAGACTACTAATTGGTTAGATGTTGTCGCTCTGCCGTTTTTTTAATTAAATTAATTAAAAAATATATCAAATAAAAAAAAAACGTTTTTTTTTTTAGGCGAAAGGAAATTAAATTCCACGTATAGTGATGAGACGCATATGAATTGTATCTATGGGATGAATGTGCCTTATAACTAATGCCTATATATATATACCCAAATAATACCTAGATAGATATATCTGCATAACTATGACTTGGGCGGACAGTGTAGAGTTATGGCGCCAAGCTTATCGATTGTCGGCAAATCAAATGGAAATGGAAGTGGGGTTGGGAATGGGAATGGGGTTGGACATGTGGAAATTCGTTGAGTTGCGTACAAAGTGCAGAAAGTTTTCAATGCAAACCGGGAAGAGCATAACGATGAAGCAGAAGCAGAAGCAGAAGCAGAAGTTGAGAAATTAATTGCCAACCATATAGACATGACATGATGACGGCAAGATCACGAGACTCTTCGATATCAAATTGAAGCTATTAATCGGATTGACAAACATCTATTAGGTGTTTAATTAAAAGTTTCGCACTTGGCTGCACCACACAGAGTAGCGAGTAACGAGTGGGGAGTGCGGAGTGGCAAGAGGGGGTCAATCAAACATCTAGTAGGGGGATGTTAGGGGGGCTATTGTTGTCGTTTGTTGATAACATTTGAATAAGCATACTTGTGTTGTGCCCATCGATACACAGTCAAAGTGTCACAGGCATTTCAAGTTACCGACCATGAGCCAGAGAGGGATAGAGATGGACAAAGAACGAGCGAGTGAGATAGAGGCAGCTAGTTAGTTAGTTATATGGAGAGACAGAGAGATAGTTCGAGTGAGATAGCGGCGAATACAAACATTTGCCGACAATTACTTACCAAACTTGCACAGATAAGCCATGGTCAACACCACAACCACTACTCGTCGCCGAGTACCTCTGTCTGCCCCACTTAGTATCAGCGAGTAGGAGTTACCCACACCCACCACTCACCAAGTACCCCCAACTCGTATCTGTAGGCGATATTTACACTGGGGAGCATTTGTGGCTCCTGCTAATAAGTAATTCTCGAGATCATCTTGATACGCCAGTGGCGACTGGCGACTGGCGACACTTGATAGTTGATATTAATATCTATTATCAGCATCAGGGTACCGTTCAAAATGTAGTGTGTTGAAAGTGAAAAAATGTTTGTTGACAGGCTGGAAAACCTACATAACATACATACATATGTACATATGTAGCTAAGGTCATACTCCTCTCGTCGCTGCCCGTCGCTACTCGTCTCGTCTGTGTTGCGACGAGTAACTATACCGGCTGCACCTGTCGTGCTTTTTGGTGCCTGTCGTCGTGCCGAAAGTCAATGACAATGTTAAACACTGTGTTCTGGTCAGCCTAACCACGCCGACTACACTCATCCGATTAAACTTTTAAATAGATGTCAAACAAACTACATTCCTGCTAACTACAAGGACTCGTTCTCTCGCTCTCGTTCTCCGCTCTCGCTCTCGCTCTTCATCAACAGCAGCCTCATTTGTCTTAAAGGCCTCAAAGAGAACGAGAGAGAGAGAGATAGTGAAAGGACAACTCACATACTCAGCCTGCTAGTCCCTGGAGTCAGCGCTTGTCACTTCACACACATGCATATATCCTTCTCCTTGCCACACATACATATGTATATTCAGTTGTATGTTCATGTTCAGGTCGAGCTGTAGTTCAACCCTGATCGGACACGTCGTAGGTTTGCGCATCGTTGCCTCCGCTGCCATGCCAATTCCCAATGTCAGAAACCCTTTCGCTCTCCCCCGAACCGCTTGCCTGAACCTTCCCTTATCCTTATCCTTACCCAAAACCCTGTCTCAACCCGTGACGAACAAATGTCCGAAATTTAAAACTTTAGTTACCTTGTAGAGATGTATGGGCATGAGCTTAGATATAGGTATCCATCTGCCCCAAGTTCACTTAACCTGGAAGTGGACAGGAAAGGTGTGTGTGTGTATGTGTGTGTGGGGGGGGGGGGCAGGATAACAGGTCGAACTACATTTTCGTCCTCAGTGGAGCTCCATATTGGAGCACAAAAGTTGCGTTACATCACAGCGGTTGGGCGGGGCTTTGTTCAGTCCATCCCCATAAATTGCCTCCCCTTAAAATAGTTATGATATAACATTATTCTTTTGACACAACCACAGCAGGTCATGCTGTATCCTTTGGATTCAGATACACTCTCTATTCCTCTATTCCCCATCCCATCTCAACATCAGGGAAATATCCTTTGTAGTTTCATTGCCGTGAATTGTTAACACATTATTTTAGAACTTCGTATAAATGTTTCTTACAATTTTGAAAATTACAACAGTTTATTCAGAAACATTAAATAAGTTATAAGTTATATTTTCTCACAAAAAGGGAAAGAAATATCAATAAATTAAAGAGATGAAATACATAAATTTCTTCTAAAATTGATTTGATCATATTTTTAATTTTGAATTCAAATACATTCAAAATAAATTTTGAGCCAGTTTTATAAAGAAATGTTCAGATATTTTACGAATTTTATCACATTGATACACATTTTAAAAATTGATTTAAACTTTTTTCATTTCAAAGGAGTTGAAATAATTGAAAATATAAACTAAACCACGTCATCACATTATCACAACAATCGTATTTAAATTTTTTAATAAACATTATATTAATTCCAGTATATCATTAAAATTTATTTTTATAACGTTTTGAAAATATTTTCTTAACTCTGTTCAGATACTTTAAGTTAACTGAAGAATCTGTATTAAATTGATTAGTTTCTTTACTTATTAAATTTATTACAAAAAAAGCCTTGAAAGCGGACTTGTGATTATTATGTTTAGGACTTAAATTGAATATGATAAGTATATTATTTAATACTTTTAAGTGAATTTCATCGCATATCGACATATCATTTATATATTCCCTATTAATCCAAAATTGCATATGATAATGCATTAAGTTAAGGAAACATCATAACTTTGATAAGACAAATGATATAATTTTGATATGTTATTGCCATAAAAACTTACTTTCTTTAGGGTTGGTTACAATTTTCCAAAAAAAAGTATTAGACGGTAAAATATTTTAAGAAATACAAAAAAGTAAGTGATTTCAACAAGAAATAAAAATATTAAGAAATTTTACCTTCTTGTTATCATGTCTCTAACTTTTAAATAAAGAAGAATAATAAATATATTCATACATTTCTCAAAGATATTTAACATTTATTATATTATTATGTTGAAAACGACACATTATTACAAAAACATTTGCAATATTATTCAAATCTTTAAAAACAAACTTCACAACAGCTAGAAAATGATTTATGACTGCATAGACATTGTATATATTTAATAATAAATAAGCAGAAATTTGTCAGCTCACACAAAATGCAATATATTTAAGATTATTAATTAATTGTCAGACCAAAAATAAACATGTGATTCGCATATCAGAGAGCGTTTTTTAGCAGTTTGTCTAATAAACATTTTTAATAAATTTATTTCTTAATTTGACAAAATACGCAAATCTTGAATTTATGTGCCAACGAGAGTGAAAAACTTGATAAAGATTTGATAAATTATAGCTACAAACAGAGGGGGAGATAAATTATGCAAATTGTGGTTTATAAATAAAATAAATAAATGCCGAATATGAAAAGCATGACAATTGAGAGCCGAGTGTTAATTTATAATACGAAATTATAAAAATCAATTAAGCTGTAAATTTAAATAAATATTTATAAGAAGTGCAAAAAAAGAAATAAACGACGTTCCACTCTCAGTTATTTTTTCATATATCTGTTTATTTTTTTACTTTTTTTATTGTTGTCAAAATGGTGTTTGTAAATGAAGAAAGAGATTTGTCTCGCTTTGTTATACATTGATTTAAATACATATCCTGGGATTGGGTCGCGTCATATTAGAATTGTAAAGATACGAGACGATTAAAGTTTTGTACTCTCTCCGCTTATCATGCGCCGCGGCTAAAGAAAAACGACAAACGGGAACAGCGCAAACAGACAATGTAAAAGAAATGCTGTAAAAGAAGAATGAAAACAACAACCGCAAGCATCGTTGTGAGGGGAACAGCAAAGCGAGACAACAACTGAGCATGCTGAGGGTTGCGTCACACCAGCTGCACTCGTCGCACTCACAACAAGCGAAGGGCAGATAAATGCGCAGCCATTTTTTAACAGGCGGCGCTAAGCAGCGCTCTCAGTGCGTACTGAGAAATACAGGGGAAATACTGGGAATTTTCTTTGCCCAGAGCATTGGCATTTGAATCGGTGACAATTAGAAAATAATGTGAAGAAAAACCCCGTATAACGAGCAATGCAAATGATGCATGACAATTTCTCAGTATTTGCAACTATTGCAATCTCCTAAACACAGTAGCTTTTGTCTGTCTCTCTAATGGCAGCTTGCACTTTTCGTCAGAAGAAAAGCTTTTCGCAGCCAGTCGGAGACCATCCGAAAAGCTCGCGTATATGTGGAAAAAAGCTGCAATTGGCGTAAGCTGCACCTACACACATGTGTATGTGTGTGAAGATGGTAGACAGTGAAATGAGTAGACAAATGGCAAGTTGTACTCGTTGTTCGTTCGGCGCTCGTCGCTCAAAATGGCGTCCGCAGACGGTCATCGGAATGTCGATAAATCAAAGCTCCTCTCCGTTTGACTGTTGGTGCGTTGCCAGAGGAGTCTCGAGTCTCGAGTCTGGAGTCTGAAGTTGTACGCGCAACATAAAGTAGCAAGTGGCTGCGGCATTCATCACAGAGAATTAATCAGAGCAGATGAAGCGACAACCGAAAAATAACGACGCGGCATCTCCTAAAGGCATCGCGTTATCGCTTTAATCGACATCGCCGGCCACTCTCTGCCTCTCTCTCTCTCTCTCTCTCTTTCTCCATCTCTTTTACGCTCTCAACGAGTGCGTATCCGACACACATACACACGCACAGTTGTCAGTATGTAAAAAATGTGCTGTGGTCGAAGGCGCTTCGCATCGATATCAATGTATTGACATGAGAAGGTAAAAGAAAAGTAAATGCCGCTAAAAAAAAGAAATAAAAAACGTTATTGAAAAACCAAAAAATAACAAAAAAAAAAAACATTTTTGCATCCATCAAGTGCGCGCCCAGTAGCATGTCAAATTATAAATTCCACGGGAAGCGATTCAAAATTGGAAAATGTTGAATCTAATTTGGTTGTAGAGATGAAATACTTATATAATCGATTTTGCATACGGGGCTGACAAGTACAAGCCCATTTAATCAATAATTAAGCATAATCCATCAACTACAAAATGTGTCAAATGCACTCGCCAACACAATGTCGCGACTCTACACAAAAAGGATTTCCATTACGAAGGCAACGAGGACGAAAACAGCGCCGAGAAAAAAAAAGCGCATCACTCAAAACTCAAAAACGAAAAAAACCATGTTGTCGTTGTTGTCACACACACACAGCTACAGCTACAGCTATGAGCGTATGTGTGTGTGTGAAAATGTATTTGTATGAAGATATACAAGATACACGAAACAAATCCGCGCTCGTCACATCTGCATGTCAAACCAGCAGCCGAACAACCCCCGAACCAGAAACTTCTCGACTATGTTGCGCCGTCTGTCACAACGAAGATAGCAGCAGTAGCAGAGACAGCACAGCACAGAGAGCAGCAGAGGCAGCGGCTGCTGCTGCTGCTGAAGAAGCATCGTCAGCAACAACTGCTGGCGGGCTTATCTAAGTCGAAAAGCCAAAGCTGCCGATCCACCACCACCACCACCACTCGTGCGTTGTCGGCTCATTCCCAGCGGGGCTTTCGGCTAGACGAAGTCTATGGATGGAGTAAGAGTTGAGTGGAGAGTGGAGAGTGGGGAGTGGTGTGTGGAGAGGGGGGCAGTACAGTGGTCGCTACTGCTGTCAAACACTCGTAAATGAGTCAATGGATCTGTAACAACAAATGTCCATTTTTCAATTTACCTGCCTGTCTCTCTTACTTTTACTTTGCCCACTCCTTCGCTTACCCCGACCACAGCCACAGCGACAGCCGCCGTCACACCCGCAACCTACATACATACATACACATACTCTTTGGCATGCTCTCAACCCTAGGGCCTGCATAAATTGAAGCGAATCTCACATGAAATAGACGACATAAGCATAGCATAGAACATATAAACAAAACGCTCTCACTCTCACTCTCTGTCAGTCTCCCACTCTCTTCATAAATTAGACACTGACCGCTGGCCAGTTGACCGTAGTCAGTTTGTCAGACAGAGGTAGAAACAGGCTGGCAGTGTGACAGAGAGACAAATAGACAGTGGGACAGCAAGACAGATAGGCAGTTGGCCAAACGGGCAAATGACCGTGAAATTTTACCAATATACTCCCTCTCTCTCTCTCTCTCTCTCTGTTTTGTATATTTTTGCCGAGGGGGGAAAACATGCACACGCATACAACTCTGCGTCTCTCTCTCCCCCTCTCTCGTTTTGCTATGTTTGGCATTATGAGCATGAGGTTACAGTGGTGTACATAAGTAAATGCCAGGGCTGCTTGAATGCCTGTCTGCCTGCATGTACTTAGCTTAATGTCTGGATTCTCCAAGTGACGTTCACATAAATTATGCGCTACCCCATCTCCCTCAACATCACCCTCTCTCTCTCTCTATCTTCTATACTGCACTCCCTCTCGCTTTCGCACGACAAACTCGATCAGCATGCTGCATAAATTTTGATGCCACTGTATCTGTGTGTGTGTGTGTGTGTGTGTGTCTCCTCGGGATCGCTTCTTCCGTTAGTTAATATATTCCTTCCTTCACAAAGAGATGGGGAGTATGCATATCAAAAAGAGAAAAAGAGAGTGAGAGAGATAGAGAGAGAGAGCAACTGCTCCAGTTCCAATGACATTTGGCTTGAACAGTTGACATTTCTTTAAGTCTTCGCTGGGAAATTTATGCGCAACAATTTGTCAGTTATGGACAATCTTCAGAGTCCGCACAATGGACAGTTCTTTTATTAATTATGCTATAATATTGAGACGGGGGTATTTTGAATTATTCGAGGGTCAATATATGTACATACATATAATACATACATATGTCAATCAGTTGGCTTAAACAATAAATTCGAGGGTATCATAATGATGAACAAAATATCTAAGAACTCTCTGAACTCATTTAATAATAATTATAAAAACATTATTAAAACTAATGTTATTGTTAATTTGCTTATTTTGATTCCTATACATTGGGTGATTATCTAAAAAATTAATTTTTTTATAAGAATTGATTGATAATAAAACCTTCATACCACAGTTGAAAGTAGGAAAGTCAATAAAGGTTAAACAAAAATAAAGTTTTACAAAGTTATGAAAATTCAACAAAAAGCCCCAAAAATTAAGAACTTTGAAAATTTGAAGAATCTTAAAAAATATTGTTTTTTTATAAAATATTAATTTTGAAATTATAAGAATAATATAAAAATTAAAAAAAAATCTAAAAAGTTGCCAATAAAATAAAGTTGCTAACTAAAAAAAATTCTATTAATTATTAAAAACGTATATTAACTGACTATTTAAGATTATATAATTAATTAATTATAAATATAATTATAATTAATTGTAAAACAAAACCGACAAAAATTATATGCCAATTATAAATTTATATTAAAATTCATATTTTAAATATATTAAAAAAATTTAATTTTATTTATAATAATTTTTCTAAAATATTTTCACATATTCCGACAGTTTCAATAATTTCTATATTTGAGACCACATCAAAGCCCTAGGAATACTTCTCGTTATATAAAAAAAAGGTGGTATGTACATAATTGAAATTATTAAAACTATAATCTAATATACCTTCTTAATTTCAGGTATGATATGAAATGCAAGAAACTTTACAAAAGTCAAGAATCTTAGCAAAAGTTTGCTTCCAATCAACGAAATATCATATGTATCTTTGCCAATCGCTTCGCTTTTGCAGTGTATCTATGAGATACAAGAAGTGTAGCTGCTGCGGCTCGTTTATTATTGTTTATTATTGTTGAAATCTATAATAGTGTGTGTTTTGTTGTCGCACAATCTTGATTGTGGCACAGACACCGACACCGACAATTATTTAAATTCTAACATGCGAGTTCATGTCGTTTATTTGGCTTCGACTAAATTGTCATTAAGGCTTTTAGCAGCTAATGTAAACAAGTTATGCATGTATCTCACAGATACATACAAATGTGATACATACTCATGTGAGAGACTGTGCTGGACATATTGAAATTTATGAAAGGCCATCGCAGCATCAAAGCCAATTAAGATACTGGCACTGAGAATACAAGCTTTAAAGGAATACACGACTAATTTCTGCGACAAAGCCGACAAAAGATCCGCATCCCAGCCAAGTACTGGATGAGGTTGTGGCTAGGGGAGAGGGTGAGAGGGTGAGAGGTGGGGTGTATCTTTTGTGGCAGCGGCACTTTTGTCGCACAACAAACACACTCACACACACACAGGCCGTAAAATTAAGAACTCTGATTGGTAACAAATGTTTTTGTTCATTCGAGTGATAAAAACGTAGCGAACTGAAAAGATATAAAATTCTCTTTAGTGTCTTCTCAGCGCATCAATGATAAAATATTTAAATGAGCGACGAACGAATCCGAAGGCAATCGGACATGCCGGGAAACCAGAGACGGACCGCATTAATGGTGAACCTCTTTCTGTTACACATCCCTCTCTCTCTCTCTATCCCTCTTTTACTTTCAATATAAATATACATGTATATATGTATCTAAGTTGGGACAATGGGCATTTGCCAAGGGCAAAGTGTGAACAACGCCCAAAAACAACAAGCACAGAAATCATGCTCTCCTCTCTGTTAAAAATAAAACCAATATGTATATTGGTCCCGAGCCTAGAATGGATATTAAATTACATACCAAATGGATTTCAGATTTAATGAAAAAATCAACAACAAGAAGTAAAAACATAGAGCTTTGTTGCTGCTTGTCGGCAGGACAAAGTCAAACTCGGTTCAGATTCAGGTTCATGTTGAGGTTCAGGTTCAGTTGGCGACGAACCTACCGAGGCAAGCCAAGGTAGGCAATCACAAGAGGCATAAACAGTTGTAAAGAGCAAAACCACAAAGGGCGTAGAGTTAAAATTGAGCACTAAAATGTTATCGAAAAGCGAGACAGATTAAAACTAGCTCGATATACATATGGAACCTATAGGACCGGGTTGGTATAGAGACTGGACCTGCTTCTGTCCTGGCAACTGGATGTCAGGTAGGCAAACCAGGTAGTTTATGTTCAAAAAAAAAAAAATATGAATCTCTCAGTTGCATCTCTTGCTGCATCTTAAAGATACTTGTACAACATTATGTTCATTACGCAGCCGTAACCGATACGCAGCTAAATAGCTACAAGCAATGCCTAGGCAGACCTCGCAGGTCCTCCAGATATCCTCGGGCAGGACCGGGCAGGTTGAGAGACCACTGCGTGTGATCGATCGATCCGGTCAAGCAATTAAAATAAGATCTTCGCAGTTGGCGAGACGGTGCCATCCTGACGACCAACAGCGGCGCTATTGTCCTTTCGCCAGTCCATTCACAAAGTGTCGCAGCAAATGTCAGTCTGCAGTCAGTGTCTCTCGCAGATAACACACAACAGCAAAGAGCAAAAAAAAAAAGGACATGCACAACAATTGATAAGCACAAAGGATGCTCAAGTACTTGGCGCCAGTCATCAGAGTCGCATCCTCGCATCGTCCCATCTTCTATCCCAAAGAAACCCTCTTCATTCATCAGGTCATCAGCTCTTACAGTATATATCACCATAAAATGCTTGACAAAGGGTAAATACTCTACTCTACATCACTTACATTCCACATCCAACATCTGATAAAACCTGAATAGCCTTAAAATTTATTAATATCCCCGGTTCAAGTACAAGTATTAGAGCATATCATTTAAGACCTGTACTAAGCGTTAAGTACTTCCAGATACATATCAAATTTTTAATGGCCAAAGGTGTTTTGCGCCATTTGCCATTTGAAAACTTGAGAAAATCATATAAATCTCTGGCTTGATTATCTTCTTAAACATTTCCCGTTACCCCGATATGAAGTTCTCCCTATCGGTGGGCGGGTTGGGGTACATCTCAGCGCGCATGACTTCGATGCTGATTTCGGGGGAGGATTGTAATCGAGTTTGGGCTGTGGGTCCATAAATTACATCACGTGTGCCAGCTTACATGGCCAGTGAGTATAGTACATGGCATTATATGTTCTTGATCTGCAGCGATAATCATTTGATATTGAAATATATATATACAAACACTTGCCTCTTTGTCGAGGTAATCTCTTCATGGCTTAAATCGATTCGATAGATGGCATTCATAGATAAATAAATGACTGCAGGATTAACCTTTTCCAAGTCAACATTAATACTTCCATGTAGGACAGTTTAATCTTATTTAATTGAAATTTCGCATTTGAATTAAATGAAATCAAATTGAAGTTAGCTCTGTTTATAAATCAGTGAGTATTAGTATGACATTTCAGAAAGTCTGACTAACTTAAGTTAAGAGTAAGTTGGGACAGGATCTCGGATGAACTACTGGAGGAATGTGTTTGTGAAAAATGGGAAACAATTTGGAAAAAATGAAAAATGAAAACAATATTAGAAAGAGAGAGAGAAGTAAAAAAGGCAGTGATAATGTAAAGAAACATATTAAGAGAGTAATTATTTATCAAATTGGTAAATTTAAATTTTGAAATAATTTTTAAAATTTAATAACTATTGCCTATCAATTTTCTGTTTCTATTTTTAATTAAAGGAAAATTTCAAATGAATGCCTCCAATAAATATATTTTGGTAGTAATTTTACAGTTTATATTCAATTTAAGTATGCTGTATAACAATTGAATGTGCCAGAGTTGAACTGCAGTCAGTTTCTAGCTAAATTATGGAATATTATTCTGTTATTAATATTATGTCCAGTCATATTTTTATTATTATTATTATGTTTCTATCTATAATTCGATAATATAAAAATATGTATTCACAATTGATTTTGGACACAGACTGTTATTTATAATTTTTTTTTAAGTGATTCGAATATTCATTCAACAATTTAGAGTTCAGTTCTCAATTCCGAAACCGATTGGAACGTGCGGTTTTGACATATGTAGTTATTATGGAACTTTACTTTTGTTCAAATGCGAAATTGAGAAAATGCCCCGTATTATGCTAATAAGTAAATTTTATTTTTGAAAGCACGAGAATCTTATAGTTAATTTTTATGGATATTATTTTATTATGTTAGTAACTTGCGTAGAAATTTTAAATTTTATAAATGATGTTCACTTTAATTTTTGTTATTATTTTTATATTTTATAATGAATTACATTTTTTTAATTTTATTATTATATTTGTATTTTTATATATTTTTTAACTATCTCTAATATTAATTTAATATTATGTATTTAATTTTTTTTAATATTATTATTTTATTGGCATTTTTTATAAATTATTTAATAATCTCTAATATTAATTTAATAGTATGAATTCCATTTTTTTTTTTAATTTTATTATTTTATTGGCATTTTTTAAATATTTTTTAATTATCTCTAATTTTTAATTTATCTCTTTTATTTATCTTAATGAGTTCAAATTTAATTACTTGACTTTTTGATATATAATTTATAGAGATTTATTTATTTTAGACTACTAACTTTGTGCTTACATTGTTTTCCTCAAAAATGATGCTTATCAAATTCGAGTTGTATTTTGTTGGGTAGGTTTTGTGGCCACAATTGTTGGTTGCTCCTCCGCATCTTGAAATGGGAATCATTTGCTCGGCGCTCATATTCAAATTGGCGCCGGCGCCACCTGTCAGACCATCGCTGTAGTTTTGCACGATTCGTCGCTTGTGATCGTGTATTGTTCCTGTTGCATGGCACCCCAAAGAGGCCCAGTCCCCCTTTTCCCACTTTCCCCCAACCCACCACTTCCACATGGAGTTCTTTGAATGTTTGTTTTTGTTGTTGTGCATTTTGAATACCATGGTTGGGGATCGCCAACGAAGCAATTGCAGTGTGGCCCTGATCAGCGACTGCGAGAACAATGTTCTCGTTACATAAAAATCATGTTTTCTGCGCTTGCCCTTGGAGGTTCGTATGGTTGTTCAGTTGGTCGTGGTCAGGGATTCAATTGGGCAACAGATCAGGCCTGGATCGGAGCTGGGCCACACAGCGGCAGCTGTACTCCAACAATGTGCATTGTAGATAACAGAGGAGAGTGGAATGGGCAGAGGGTGAGGATTCATTGAGAATGGCCAGTTCATGTTTCATTTGATATTTGTGGCGTCTATTTTGCAGGCACCCGTCGTCAGAGTCGCCAGCGTCGCCATCGTCCCAAAAACCACAAAACGATCGTAACGAAGATGATGGTCATCTACATTGTCATTGTTTGGATTTGTGTCCAGAGTCAGAGCTACATACATACCTATATGTATGTATGTATGTATACACAACTCGTACTACATTAGTGTCCATTGAGCAACAGCTCAAATCTTGAAGACAGACACAGATACAGATACAGATACAGACTGGGGATGCGAAGATGTGGAAGATGTGGAAGAGTGGCTAATGCGCCGACATCCCGCTGGGTTGCTTTGCGTGAGGGCAGCGTCGTCTTTAATTGAGTTATACTACGAGTGACCCCTGGTGGTGATGGTGGTGGTGCCTTACCTTGCCTGGGCAGGACGAGAGCAGTCAGGGTTGGCTTAACGAAGCATGTTTTGACATAAATAAATAAATGCCTGAATACTCTTAAGTGATCGCATTCTGTTTGACTTTCTATGCCCAAAACAGTTTGGCATGATTTATGATTCCCGATTTGCCAACTTCCCAAATGACATCAGGAGATCTCTTACTCTCTCTCGATCACATGAATGGGCATAAGGATGTGCTCGATATATGTATGTATTACCTACTTCCAGGTAACAAAAATATATATAGCTAACAATAGATTTTTAATTCTCATTTGACAATAAATGACCAACATCTCCGGGGTGGCTTTTATTACATTTATCACATTTGCCACAAATGCATTTCAATTCAATTCCTTTCATTTCATTTCGTTTTCAATTCAATTTTATTCTATGCTCTCTTCGTGGAAGTATCTAAATAAGAACTCACAGTTCGCAGCTCATTATATTTCGAAATCAACTGAGGTTTATTTACAATAATAAACAAAAATCGCACAATAATTAAAAATACAATTCGTTAATGATAATCAACAATATTTTCTTTGATTTTTATAAAGAAAATTAAGTAGAAAAATTAATCATATTGATGTTAATTTTTTTTATTTTTGTAAGTATTGCACATTAGCAATAGACAATAATTTTATATATTAAAACTTATATGATAAATTTCCAGAAATGCAGTGTTTCGTTTTTCAAAAATATAATTAAAAGTTCAATGAAAATGTTAAATATTTAACGGCATTTGGATTTCTTAACTCTTCTTCTACTTATCTTTAAATAAATTTAATATGTGATTCTATTGTAATACTGAGCCCCAAATTATTATTATAGATTTTCTCAGCAATTTCCAATAACTGTTACCCTTTGCAATTCTATTATCTTATTCTATTCTTTTCTCCACGTAATTTTCATTATTTTCTTTTTTAATACAAAAAACAATTGCATACTTTCTTCATGTCGCTATGCATGTGAGACATGCAACTAATAACCTCAAATTAGTGTGGAATACTTTTGTGAGTAAAGAAAACTCAAACTGGTTTTATGAAGAGTTTTCAAACTCAAATACATTATATTATGTAAACAATGCAAGATTTCCATCTATACATTTTATATATTTATTAATTAATTAATTATCTTAGTTGGTTTTAGAAAAATAAATATATTCTGCTTAATTCATAAAATTGCAAATGAAAATATAAAGTTGTGTTCTGTTAAAAATTTAATTTGGAGAATATTACGCCGCCAGCGAGAGCGGCGCAAATTTGAACTAAAAATGGCTACGCATAAAAGTAGACTGCGTTTTTTTTAAATCGATGATTCGATAAAATATATTACATATGGATAGATAAGAGATAATTGTGGCTGCCACCAACAATTTTTCTGACTAAAATAGAGACAATCGAAACTGAATAGATAATAAATAAATGAAAAAACATATGTATAATAATATTAATTTACGCCATTAAATAATAAATCAACAAATTTAAGAAATGCGTTTAATCAATTTTGTATGAGATTTAGTAATGAGGAAATCAAGCACACTATAGTGTCAAAAACTCGAACTTTTATTGCTTATTTTAAAAATATCAACCTAAACCTTTGTATTTGAGTATCTTTTAAATGTATAAATATTTGTGATAATTGTCTGATTATCTTCATTATAATTTTAATGAAAACTATAAAGAGTCTTCTATTAGAAGTTTAATAAGGAAATTATCAGATACGTTGATTTACAACAATTAAATTATAATTGTAAATTATTTTAATATTTAGATAGATTTATTTATATATAGATGTAATTAATAATTATTATTAGATAGATAATAATTTTTGAAGTGCTTCAATTTCTTTATAGTTCTGATATACAACAAGACAATAATTCAATGAGTACAGTTTTTTCTTTATATTCAATTTTGCCTATTTTGATATTAAGTTATGTGTTAATAGAAATTTTTAATATGTATTATATTATATTTGATATTTGATATTTCATAGTCAGGCCTACGACTTCAATACCAATACTGTAACTGGAATTTTATCACATATGATATTCGAGACAGAGTAAATATTCATATGCCATTAAGAATAATAAACACGCATGTTGCAAACCCAATTGTTTGTGCAACAGTCCTTGCTTTTTATTATGATTAAAAAAATGTATCTATTTTTTTTAATATTGTAAGGGTTAATATTCAGAATTCAGGATATGCCGAAATTTCCCAGGGAATTCAGTTAATATGTGTGAGTGGACGAGCCTTTTTGATTTATTTGCTTTAGTCAAATGGGAATGAAAGCGTTTTCGTTGGTTATTTTGTATATTATTTGGATAATAATTTACTAATGTCATAAGTAAACAAGTTGTTTATAAAAGGGATGACTATCATTTTTGATACTGGTATTCATTTACATATATACTATATGTAAGAATAATGCCTTTAATTTAGAAAAATCCATTTAAATATATATATTTAACTGACTGAGTAAATTAATTTTAAAATTAGTGAAATACTTCATTAATAGATTGTTTCACTGACCAAATAATATATGATTGTTTCGGGAAATTCCAAGCAGTTCAGTTCATTTTCTGCTCTGCACTGCTTCCAAGTGCAGCTGCAGCTAGCCAAGCAGTGCAAAATTATTATTAAATGATTTAATCTTTAACCACTGTTAATTAACAATAATATTAACATTATATTTATGAAAAAGCTGTTTTCATTTTCTTTCTTATATCGGTAGAATATTAGTTATCTTCAGTTTTTTTTATAAGAGATTAATTCTATCATAGTTATAATTAGAAATAGGAAAAATGTAATCCAATTCAATTAATTTTAAATTTTCTACTAATATAGCTGCTAATTTGGTTTGAATAGCATTTTATATATTAATTTTATAAATTCTAGATATCATTTTAGATATTTGCATTATTTATTAAAATTCTGGTTAATCCTATTATACAATTGGGCGATTTTTCGAAATTTTGTCGGTTAACAATATTTTAGATTAAATCGTGTACATACATCACTTCGTATCTGCAAATATAAAAATGATTAGTCGAAATTTGGTAGAAATATTTCAAATAATTTACAAACCACATAATAACAGCCATGATAAGTCACAAATTGGCTATAAAAATCCTCTTTGAAAACTGAAATATATAAAAAAAGAGAAAATGTTAATTGATAATGAAATTCAAGTAGTTTAACTTATTCTCACTTGCTTATATTGACTACAGAATGTATCTTCAGCTTAAGTATGCTTTACTCAATTGAGTAGGAAATATATTACGTTTGACGCCTTTTAACCAATTTATTGGCACATTATCTAAGCCGCTTTCAGGGATTTCAGAGATCAATCAAGTTGCCACAAGAGGCAAACACACGGCTGAACGAGACTGTTTGTCTCGTTTGTATAGTCAGAGGACAGGTATTCCCGTTGAATGGAAATGGGAATGGAGTTGGGAATGGGATTGAGAATGAAATTAAATGAATCAATTTTATGCTGTGGACAAAATTTATGCTTTGTCTTAAGGTCAGAATTAAGCCCGAATCGTCATTTGGTGCCTCCACCAAATCAGAATAAGAGACATCAATAAGATTAGCCAGGAGATAAGAAGTTTCCGGTCCGAAGCGTATAAATGCAAGAAGATCTCGACTTTACACTGCTGGCCAACAAAATTGGGCATAGCTTAATTGGCAATTAATTAAGAAATATTTGTATATGGAAATTGTTCAAAATATTTGTTTTTTAATTTTTTTAATAATCAATTTTTAACATATTTATAGATATTTCAAAAAAATTAACAATTTAATAAAATATTTATAAATATTTATAAATAAATGTATCCATAAAATATTATAGAATTACATATGTACATATTTTTAAACATATATATATTTTTTTAATATTTTAAAAATATTAATGGTTTTAATTAAAATATTTATAATTTTTTTTCAATCAATTATTGTTATTAGATAGTTGCCAACTTGTCTTCTGATTGCTGCCCTGCCAATTATGCGGGACACGTCTGTACAGTGCGGGGCATTAAAGGCCAAGCTCAAAGAGCTCGTAAATGAAGTCCCAATATATATCGTCTATATATGCATACGACTGAGTAGAAACGAAATAAACACGTCGTTGAGTATACCTCTCGCATCCCTTCCTTTTCCCCCTTGCCCGTCCCTCTCCCCATTTCACCGCTCCGCTTGCACTTCAAAACCGGCTAATTAATGACGTTGGCCTGTTCATAGCCGAGCCTGTCCAAAGTATATACGGCACCGATTCGATCCATTCCAAGTTGAGGTCGCCGTCGCAGACAGTTCTTGGCCAGAGCGGTGCCATTTTTTTTTCTGTTCGATTTTCGGTTACTTTGGTGACGGTGTCGTAAGTGAAGTGCCAATAAACACGTGATTTACTTCGGCTCAGAGCTACGGTCAAACAAACAGATGCGGGGATGCGATGCGGTCACAAAAACAGAAAGGGCGATTGAGGGGAATAGAAACCGAGATGGGGATGCCGCACTAAAACGTACCATGTGAGATGTGTATAAGTATGTATATGTGTATGTGTGTGTGTGTGTGTATGTGTGTGTGTGACAGTCAAAATCATGAGGCTTATCGCTTCCATCGGCCATCAAGATTCCGCTCATTAATTTTGAAATTAGGCGGGTTTTCAAGAAGAGCAAAGAAATGATGTCCAGCTAAAGTCCAAATAAACAGCCACTCCATGGCGAGTTGCTCTGCTCCATTCTCCCCCCCCCCCAGTCATACCATTACCAATCCCAATACCCGTTCCCTTACCCATCCCTGTTCCCCATACGACCCCGATGCATTTCACTCCGCCCCGACCATGAGTGCATAAATTAATTAAGTCGGTCGGAATGTGGACGTGTATGTGCCGACCTTTTGTCTGGCAGGCACTGTAGCCCAAAAGGCACCCAGTTTGCCGGTTTGCCGACTCGTCGTCTGCCCTGCAATGGCGGATGTTGCTCTTGCGCACAGATAAACAGACGAACAGACGAGCAGACGAGGCACAGCATACAGACAGACGGACGGTTGGAGAGACCTACACTACGTATATGGGCTGGGCGCATATTCAGATTCTGATTCAAATTCAGCTGCATGTGATGGTGTCTCTCTGTCTCTTTGGTTGAGGTTGATGCTGATGCTATTGCTGTTGCTGGTGCCCAATTCGTGGCTCGTAGGATGTTGTAAATTAAAAGCCGCGGCTGGTCCTTTGTACCGCCGTGCCAGGCTCTGAGTCATTTGCATTTTTTGCCTACTACTGCTGCTGCTGCTGCTGCTTCTGGCCTGATTATGAAAGATGCTGCGTGGGTGATAAATGACCAAGATAAAAAGGCGAAATGGAGAGTGTGAGAGAGTGGGCGGCACAACCCCCATCCCACGCCATACATGCCTTGCGTTTTGTTGCATTTTCAAAATACAAGCAAAATGTTCAAACTTTCAACCCCCAAAATACACACACATAGAGCTCGTTAACCCCTTGCTGAGCCCGGCGACGCCAGATTAGCTGATGGCCTTTCAAATTTATTTCTCTTTAACGCCCTGACACCCTTTCCCTTGTCACTCTTTCTCTCTCTCTCACTCTCTCTCTCCCTTTTCTTTGTTTTTGCTTGCCTCCCCTTGACAAGGGTTGTGCATAACCCCGAAAAGGAAACCAGTATGAGCATCAATGCCAACCAAATCTAATAGATGCCGATTGAGATTTAATTATTTCACTTAATTTTCTAGCTGACTTCATGTGGCCTCTCTTTGACTCTGACTTAACTTCCATGTCCACGTCCTTTAACAAGTTAATGAAGCGAATAAATTTCTTGGCAATTATTTTGCGGATTGTTTTAATTGACCTCAAGATGCCGCTCCGACAGTCCAAGAATATGTAGATGGATAAGGGCCAATAAACAACAACTCTCTCTTGGCTTTTGCTTTTCCACTGCCACTGCCGCAGACTCTGCCCAAGGCCACTAATTTGCTGCAGATTAACTAATTATACAAACGGATTCCCCGACTCAAAGGATAACTGAAAGGATACCTTCAGGAGCAACAAAGAGAACTCGAAATACTCGGACATGTTCGAAATGATTGAGATGTTTGCGGGAATTTGCTAAGTAATCGATGATGACCAGATTGGAGAAGTAGGGTAAAGTAGAGTACTCTCAACCGAGATATACCATGTACTCAGCTAGTAATAAATTCTAAGAAAAAATAATAATTAAACTAAGATAATTTGGGTTAATTAATTAGAAACGAGCAGAGATAGAGATTAGACAACTTTTTAATTAAAATTATATGCCATATCTAAATTTTTTTTCAAATAAATTCAATAAGTGAAGAATCTGTACAGCTTAAAGTACCTTAACAAATCTAAATTATTTGAAAGTATAAAAAACTTAAAATTCGAAATTTTTCAAAAACCTCAGCTAACAATTTTTAAATAATTTTATATTATTAATCTGTTGTTTAAGGATTCTAAAATTGTTTGACATTACAATTATATAAATTAAATTATGTAAAAATTGAAAAAAACTGAAGGTTTTAAGCTTTTCAAAGACTTTAGCTAACAATTTTAAAATAATGTTAAATAATTAATCGCCTTTTTTCGGATTATGAAATTATTTGGAATACTATATCTAAATTATTTGAATATCTGAAAACTTAGGATTTTCATCTTTTCAAAGACTTTGGCCAACAATTCTTTAATAAATTTATTAAAATTTACTTAATAAAATAATTATTATTAATGTTAAAACTTTTTATAAACTTATTTTGTTATTGAGTTAGAATAGTGTTAGGTAACGTAATAACTTGAGTAACTGTAAAGATACGATTTTAGTGCATTTGGTAACTATATTCCTGAAAAAAAATGATGCAGATATTGTCATTTTAACTTTTTAAATGTGACGCCAACTTTAAATCCGTTCGAATATAACGTTATTACTTCTTTAAACTATTATAATTCACGTATTTAAACCATTTAAAACTCTGCACTAAAACTTAATTTTTAATTTAAGTTTTGCAAATAAAGTCACATGCATATCTATTGAAGCACACAAACACACATTCTCAAACACACACATGAAGGCATTGTCTGTGTGCAAAAGCAGAGCACCCCGAAGTGCAAGCCAAAAGCAAATGAATAATCAAAAGCAAAGGCAAACGCAAAATCAAAAGCAAAAGCAAAATCAAAAGCAGAAGCAAAAGCAGAAGAAGCTAAAGGTCGAGCTGCCAAGTTGAGGCCGGACGCTTTGTTTATGATGAGTGATTGTTATGAGTTGTCAAAAAGGCATGCTACCCGAACGAAGAGAGAGAGAGAGAGATAGATAGTGGAAGAGAGAGAGACATAGAGATAAATAGTGGGAGAGAGAGCGAGAGCATGTGATGTCTGTTGAGCAGGAAATCCAGCAGGATTTGTTAAAATATGCCGCCAACATATGCAAATATGTTTGTCTACACAAGCCAAAGGCAAAGAGGCTGCTGCAGCAGCAACAACAAGGTGGCACTTGCCACACACACATACTCCCACATATGTAATGTATATAAGTATGCAGACAGCAGACGAGCGCCACGTGACGTTCTCAACTCAACTCATCTCATCTCGTCTCGTCTCGTCTCGTCTCAGAGCCACCCTCACGTGAAGTGGAAACCTATCAAAGTAAGCCGCTGTCGCCACCGCCCTTGGTGACAATCATCCCTGTCCTGCCAGCTCTACATACATACATACATACATACATACATATATGTGATCTGGTGGTGCTTCATTCAGTCTGCTTTAATGTTGTGACAGTAAAATAAACATATCATCCAAGTGCGGCTCTTGCCAAATGAGTGCCCTCCATCCCCACCCCAATCCCAAGCGGACTCCCCAAAAGGACATGCATAGATGTCAAATATAATTCATCAAAGGACTGACAGGACGAGACAGGACAGTTCGCTGCCAAGGCCAAGGCCAAACAATAAGTCAAGTCAGCAGAATAGCGCATTATTAACAACTTGCAACAAGCTCAAGTGTTGCCACATATGTATCATATATGTTCAATGGACTTAACAGACTGTCAATACACTTGCCACGTCTGTTCTCTGTCTCTTGCTATTGAGGCCAATAAATCGTAGATATTTGTTTCGATTTATTTTTCCCTTACTTTTAGATATATATATATTTTTATATATATATATAGTTTTGTTTGTTTCTTATTTGAAATAAAATGCTGGACACTCGAAGCAACAATAAACAGTTTGAATTGGTCTGTTTTTCATCAACTTTGTTTTGTGACTCACTGTCAGAAAGTTGCACAATCCCTGGTGTTGAAAATTCTTGCTCCGGAATCCTTTTAAATAATTAATGTCAATTAGAGCACAAAGTTAATTTTTAGGGGCAACTGTAGCTGTCGCTGTCGGAAAAGGTCGGCACAGGTAAACAGGGATAACTGAATGAATGGAGACACTCTGTCATAAATATTTTATAACATCAATTACAGAGCACTTAACTTTCATGAATTTAATACGATATAGATGCCACACTCTCTGCCACACTCTCTCAGCTGATGCTGATGCTGCTGCTGCTGCTGCTCATGCCTCATTTATCTCATATGCCAAACAATCAACACTCGACAGGCAGCGCAATCATTTTTATCCTTCGAGTATGTGTTCCCTTTTTTTTTTGCTCCTTTGTTTTCCGCTTTATTCGCACGGACAAGTGTAAGCCGGGAGTACCACGCCCACACCCACACCTACACCTACACCCACCCACACTCACATGTAAGTATGAGTGCTGTGTCTGTGTAAGCCTCAAGCATAAGTCCATCAGGATCAGCCAGGAGCAATCTAAAGTGATTCAATATCAAACAACAAAAAAAAAAAAGGGAGGGGAGATTTCTGCCAACCCCCAGCACAAAAAAGGGTCTGTCCAAAATCGTGTTGGGAGGTTGCAGGGGCATCCTCAATCCCACGCTGGCGTCTTGTTGCCTTTGTCCTGCTTGGATACGGCCAATATGGTAACTCCACTCTGTGATTTACTTCCCTCAGCCACAGTCTCAGTTTCAGTTTCACTCCAGAACAAAAAAAAAAACAAAATCCCAAATAAAATAAAATTAAAATCTCATCAGGGGCACAAGTGGCCGGAAAACACCGCCCCGAGGTCCCTGAGCTTTGCCGATAAAAACAAAATATCAATACTCAGACTTAGACAGACTGGACTTGAGTTGCTCTTGCCCACAGCCAATGCCAATCATGTATAGCAGGTGGAGCGAAGGAACTCCGCATCTTCTCGCTATCGATGAACTTGGGCGCGTGCCACAAATCCGCAATCCCCCCATTGATATTCATAGCCGATTCCACTGTCCGTGTGGCATAAAGCAAAGCGAAACACGCACACACACACACACAACTACATGTATAAATAAATAAAATTTATGTACTCCGCACAACTGGGATTTCGGATTTTGGACCTGGGATTGCAGATTATGGCAAACCGATGCCGATTTCGATTTCGATTTCGCCTTGCTTGCGATTTCAACACTGACTCATAATCGTACTCTACTTAAGAAAATTGTTGGAACGATTTTCGGCATTAAAATAGTTTAAAAATATGTAGCAGAGTGAAGTTGGAAAACTTTTCTGTTGTTTTTGAAAATATGGTCAAAACGACAAAAGAAATTGAGTTGAAATAAAAATTTATTAAATGAATTTCCTATAATATGGAAACATTCCAAAGGTTGAAAAGCTTTAAACAACAAGCGAAAAACAACCTATGTCAAATAATTTTTAAAATATTACAATGGAATGAAATTGTATTTAAGATTTTATAATAATAATTAATTTACAAATTTTTGGAATTTTGGGCATTTTTACATACTGACAAACAAACATATGAATTGGAAAATATATTTGGACAATGCATGTTAAATAATAAATTTATACATTTTTGTTTCTAAAATTAAAGAGAATTTTTTGCCAAGAATCGTATTTTTACTTAAAAAAAAGCTTAAAAGTTTTTATCTCAGTCTATTTGGACAAATATTTTAGAAAACATGACCAAAAAAAGTTTAGAAAAATTGAATTTTTGAATTCAGATGAAAGAGAGAGAAATACTATTTAGAGACAGGTTCAACTGCCAAGTGCAAGTCCTTCGTTTTCCTCACCTAAACTTCAAATTGTAGAGTATCTTTCAGCTACTTTTCTATATGAAAATCTCCACTCTTAAAGATTCAAGAACATTGCCACGTGCTGTATACTTGATTATTGATTTAAATTTTGAATTTAAAAGTTTTCTACATCTGTATATGCCGATATGTATACATATACACATCCATTTATACTTACATACATTCATATAGGTATTCATTGTTTGAAAGAGTTATGTGTACTTATGTATAATCCTTAAGGGGGCGGTAAGTAAACGAACCTCTGAGGTTTTGAAGGTTTGAAGGTTTTTGTGTTCATTTAAATGCCGCATTGTGTTTCTAAAATGTCCCTGGAGAGATTTCTTTTCCGAGGCGTTAAAGCGTGGCACCCCTTGTGCGTAGACTTCGACGAGGACGTGGCCATGGACGTGGACCAACAAAATGCAGTGGTTTCCGGTTCAGCAACGCCCCTTGGAGAGGCTAGGTGATATCCCCAGAAGGGGCTCACTCTCGTGGCACGGCTACCGATGCTGGCACTGCTGCCACTGCTGCTCATAGTGGGAGTTAATTCGACAAAGTCAGTAACCTCATCAAAGTAGCACTAGCCAAGCGTCTACCAGGGTGACTGTAGGTTAGAACTGAGGGAAGGACCGTCGTCGTTGTCGTCGTGGTCGTCTACTACCGCCACTACATTAGATTTACGCCAAACGACGTGAGGCGCATATGTTTATGAGTCTCGTTGAGATTGAGTAGTCAGTGCTGAGGGGCTACGGGTGCGGGGCAGGGCAGGACAGGGCAGGGCATGCCCATGGTTAACCGAAAACCCAAGCAGGACGCGTTGCGCATAAAAGCCTCAGGCTGCCGCTGGCCATCAACAGCATCTCTCGTGCCACTGCCACAGTCAACGCTTTTGCCGCACGCTGCTTGCTAATGGATTTCGGAGTTACCGCTCACAGTGGCAATGGCAGTGGCAGTAGCAGTCTCAGCCGGAGTCGGTGTTGGTGTCGCCGCAGTCAGTTGAAGGGTTGTGAACTGCAAACGCTTTTGCCCGAGCGACCCCGTCCATGCAGCTGCCCGTCCGTCCGTCCGTCTGTTCTGGCTTCCGTGCGTCTGTTCGTCTGCCCGCTCGGCAGCATGCTTTCAATTTACTTCCACTTCCCACTTCCTTTACGTAACGCCCTTCTATTACTCACTCTGTCACCCTCTTTCTCTTTTCCTATCTCTCTCTCTTCTCTATACCCTCTTCTGTTGCTACTGCTGCTGTGACTTACGCACCGTGAATAAATGCAGAGCAGCAAAGGAAGCAACGAAAGCGGACCTGAAGAGGGGAGGCTGTTTTGGGTTTTTTTTGGCGCACGCGACTTTCACACTAACGTAATAAAGAGCTCAACGACACTCAAATTGAATACGTCTCTCTCTCCCACCCTCACTCTCTCGCCATATCTCTCTCTCTCACTCTCTTCTCCTGGTGCGAATGGCGTAATGATTTTCTATGTGGAACTCGATGCAGATAATGGTACAAGGACAACAACAACAAAGGAGATGCTCGAAAACTCTCATGCACCCGCATACAGTTCTCTTCCCTTCCCTTACACCATCCTCCCCACCAAACAGCTCTCTCTCACATAGTCAACACTCTTTATGGCCGCCTGGGCGGTTTCTGTTTCTGTTTTTGTTTTTGTTTGCGTGGTGATAGAAATTAACCCCTCAATTGAGGTTGAATTTAATTTGGCGCAAAATGGCATAGAGGGTGTGCGTGTGTGTGTATCTCCCCCTTCCACCCGCATCCCCCTTTTGGATGCTACATCTACTGCCCTTACACGGCTGCTTTGCTCATTTGGCTGCTGAGTTTTGTAGAGAGTTGAAAATGATATCGCTGTTAACGCTAAAGGGCCATTGTCAAATTGTCTCTTATTAATTATGATGATGCGTGTACCGCCTGCTCAAGAAGAGAGAGAGGAGGGTGCTCATAGTGAGATAGAGACCGTGGATAGGGGTAGTGGGAGCAGGGTTGCACGGCATGCAAATTTGCCTGAATTTGGCGTCTTTAATGTAATTTATTGCACGCTGCTTTTGGGCGAAAGGGCTTACGACTGAAAAGTTAATACCATCACATTTATGCTATCTCTTTCACTCACTCTCTCTCGCTCTCTCTCTCCAACACTATTTTTCTCTTTATGAGACATTCAAATGCCATACTGAACTTTCGCCAGCTAAATAGTTGAAGCAAAGGGTGTTTAGTTTTCGAGAACTTGAGTTGCCATCGATTTGCTCAACAAAGGCAAAGTGAAGCTGAAGCTGTAGGAGGAGATGTAACGGGAGCTGGGGATGGAGCAGTTGGAGTGGAAAACTATGCCAGGTATCCATACGAGATTTGCTTAATTTATTTCAGACAATGGCAGTCAAATGACAATAGCTAAGCCAAATATGCCAAGGGTTTAAACGCTTTAAGCCAAAGTGGCAGGGGGGTTGAAGCTGCGCTTCATTAAACACTGACTCAAAATAGTTTCGCAACAGTCGGAAATTAAGACCTAAATTCAGAGGCTTCTAAAATTATACTTAAAATATAAATTTAATTGCCCTAACAGTATATTTTAAAATTTTTAAATTGATATTTTAAAATTTTTAAATTGATATTTTATTTATTTTTCAGTTTTAATTTTGAATTTTTAAATTGGTAATTTATGTATATTTTATTTATTTTATTTTTATGTGCTTATTAAAATTATTAATAAAAAATTATTAAATTGTAAAGATATGAATTTTAGTAGTATTTTAAATTTAAGCAAGGTAATTACTTTCTAACCATTAAAAAATAAATAAATAATAACAAATAAAAAGTTATACAATTTTAAAAAAAATTTAAATATGAAAATAGTCAATATATTAAGGAATATAACATACTAAAGTGATTAAAACATTAAAATAATCAAAATTTATGTTTTAATAAATAAGGGCTAATAGATATGCATTTTCTATAATTAAAAAATGAAAAAATTATAACTAAAAATAGTTTTGAATTATAATAACAAAATCGTCAATTGTTACTACAATTATTGTTTTATCTTTTAAGCAAACATATAATTATATATAACTAAAATAAATATTAACAAAAAATAATAAAATATGCCTCTTTCTTTAAGAAATTAATAAAATATCAATTAAAATTTTTTTAAAATAGTTAAATTATATGATAATACTGCAATTTAAAGCATTTACTAAAATAATTTATGATATGATTTATTTAATTTTATGGAAGTATTAATTTATTATTAATATTTTTAGCCAGCTGAATCCTAATATGTTTCATATTACAATTATTATCAATTTTTTTTATTTATATTTTTCTATTATTATATTATTGTGGTTAGAAGAGTGTCTAAACTTGGCTTGATGTCCAAAGGGAGCTGCAATCCTGGCTGCTTTTTTGCACTCCTGCCGCGCACAGCAAATGCCACAAAATGCGCCACAATTTTCGCAGATCGCACAGCATGGCAGCAACTAGCGCCAGCTGCCGCCGCTGCCGCCGCCACCGCCGTCGCTGCTGTTGCCTGCCACAAGCTGTTGCAAGCTGCGAGTGGGTTTCATTCAGGCGCGATATTTCATTTCTTTATTAAGTGAATAAGCGTGGAGTAAGAGTAAGAGTAAGAGTGCTAGAGAGTACGGGAGAGAGAGAGAGAGAGAGCTTGGAGGGTGGTGTGGCAAGTGTCTGTGGCAAGTTGAAGGAGTGCTTACTGTGGCACTGTAGCTGCGGCACAGCTGGAGCTTGTTACTTTGATGTATTTGAGACGCTTGGCGCTGCACGTTTACGTTTATTTGTGGATGCGTCAGACACAACAGCGGGACATCATTCAATGATTCAATGCACTGCCAACAGATGAGTGCACTCCACTATATTCATGAATATATATGCATATATACATATATACACACCATTATTTCTCTCTCTCTCTCTCTCTCTCTCTCTGTCTTTCGCACTTAAAGCCATATTAATAATTGTGTTTCGATTAGGCATTATTTTTGCCCTCAGCCAAGTTGACTTGGAGTTGCCTCAACATTTGTCAAACGCTTGTCAAATGCCTCAAGACAATTCCGTTTAGAAGAGTGTGAGAGAGAGTGAGAAAGGGGGGTCAACAGGGAAAGGGGAGTCGTCGCGAGTATCGACAGCGACATACACACTAGAGTGGAGTCATAGAGGTACATGGATTGGAGCAGAGTAACAGTAACAGTAACCGTAACCGTAACCGTAACCGCCCATTAGCCACATGCGCGCCTGCGTGACACATTGGCATCAATCAAAGTTTCACCCGTTTAGCGTGTGTGAGAGGTTTCTCTGCATGCCACATATAGTGGGGGAATGAACATACATATAGGTAGGTTTCGTTTTGGGCATTATTCGATTTTGTTGTCGTTGTCGTTGCCGTTGCCTAAAAAGACATTTTGACAAATTCAAGTAGCGCCATCTACACTCGCCTTTAATAGCTTTTATACTGCCTGTCACGATATTTCATCAGTCAAACGACCGCAGTTACAACCTCAACCTCAACCTCAACCTCAACCACGACGGAGACGGAGACCGCGACCAACGTCAACACACACACTCTCCACACATATGCTAGTCAAGGCCGGAAAAAGCAGAGGACAGCGTCGCGCGAATTTTATTTGATGTTATTTTCATTTGAAAATGAGTTATGGCTGCTGGTAACAACCCCTAAAGGCAGCTGCCCCCTCATGCACTAACTTTCTCGCTATCTCTTTTTTTGTTCTCTCTCTTTGTCTCTTTGTGTTTGGTCTGTCTGCCCAACAGTCTGTCTGTCCAAGCCACTGACACGCAGCCCAATTCCTTCAGCGTGGGCGTGGGCGCGAATGGGCATAAATATATTTTTGGGGTATTCCTCCCTCTACTACTCCTGGCAATTTGGTGCTCCCCTTTTTGTTTTGTTTGTAATACTGCCGCCGCCTCTGTCCCCCCCGTCTACCAACATTTCACACATGCGTTCACTTCGAATTGCGATTTCCTTTCATTCGCTGCCTGCGATTTGATTTATTTTATTTGTTTTGTATGACACCCGCAAGTGTTGCCACTCCCCTCGCCGACATCCCACCTCCTTGCCACACACACACACACACACACACACACATATCCTAGATTGTGGCATATTAATTTTGTAGGCGTTGCCAGCAACAGAGAAGAAGAGGGCTTCTCTTTGAATGTTTAGTTGTGGCATTATATTTATATTCCTTCCCACGTCATGGCCAACAGGGAGTGGTTAATCAAATTGGCCATGCCAACAGCTCTAATAAGCCACAATCTTACCAAAATTAGTTCCTTCTCATGAATCCCATTTCTATATATTTCGTTTTTTTGTTTTGATAACGCAATTGGTCATTATCAATGTTGACTAAGAGATATGGCCATAATGTTGTGTAGAAACTTAATTGGCTGATTGATTGGCCAGTTAGAAAATGCCTTTCATTTAATTTATTATACTCTGCATGACAATTATTATCTTCTTTTATAGGCTTCATTAAGAGACATAATTATAGTATGTTGCTAAAGTGCGTGTCTGACTTAAGATAATGCATAAATAATGCTAGAAAATCAAGGCAGAGATAATAAATTTATCATTTATTTTCATATTATTTAAATTGTTAGTAATTAGTAAACACTAAATAGGGCCATAACCCTCCAGAAGCCCTGCTTCATAAGCCAATAGTGATTTAAGGGCTTCAGACTCCCATAACTTCCTCAAATCTAAGCCTATTTTCAAATTTTCATACCTCTTTTTTCTAGTTTTGGCCAACACTAAAAAACTGCATTCAAAGATTGTCCAAATGACGACCTTCATTTTCGGACCCCACCAGAAGCCCTGATCTATGATCAAAATAGGGTTTTTGGGCATACCCTACCTTAAAACTGCCATAACTTTGCCAAATCTTAACCTATTTTAAAGTTTCATACCTCTTTTTTCTAGTTTTGGCCAACACTAAAAAACTGCATTCAAAGATTGTCCAAATGACGACCTTCATTTTCGGACCCCACCACAAGCCCTTATCCATAGATCAAAACAGGGTTTTTGGGACTTCCCAACCTTAGATCTGCCATAACTTTGCCAAATCTCAACCTATTTTAAAGTATCATACCTCTTTTTTCTAGTTTTGGGCAACACTAAAAATCTGCATTCAATGATTGTCCAAATTACGACCTTCATTTTCGGACCCCTCCACAAGCCCTTATCCATAGATCAAAACAGGGTTTTTGGGCCTTCCCAACCTTAGATCTGCCATAACTTTGCCAAATCTCAACCTATTTTAAAGTTTCATACCTCTTTTTTCTAGTTTTGGCCAACACTAAAAATCTGCATTCAAAGATTGTCCAAATTACGACCTTCATTTTCGGACCCCACCACAAGCCCTTATCCATAGATCAAAATAGGGTTTTTGGGCCTTCCCAACCTTAGAACTGCCATAACTTTGCGAAATCTTCAAATATTTTAAAGTTTCATACCTCTTTTTTCTAGTTTTGGCCAACACTAAAAAACTGCATTCAAAGATTGTCCAAATTACGACCTTCATTTTCGGACCCCTCCACAAGCCCTTATCCATAGATCAAAACAGGGTTTTTGGGCCTTCCCAACCTTAGAACTGCCATAACTTTGCCAAATCTTCAAATATTTTAAAGTTTCATACCTCTTTTTTTCTAGTTTTGGCCAACACTAAAAAACTGCATTCAAAGATTGTCCAAATTACGACCTTCATTTTCGGACCCCTCCACAAGTCCTTATCCATAGATCAAAACAGGGTTTTTGGGCCTTCCCAACCTTAGATCTGCCATAACTTTGCCAAATCTCAACCTATTTTAAAGTTTCATACCTCTTTTTTCTAGTTTTGGCCAACACTAAAAATCTGCATTCAAAGATTGTCCAAATTACGACCTTCATTTTCGGACCCCACCATAAGCCCTTATCCATAGATCAAAATAGGGTTTTTGGGACTTCCCAACCTTAGAACTGCCATAACTTTGCGAAATCTTCAAATATTTTAAAGTTTCATACCTCTTTTTCTAGTTTTGGCCAACACTAAAAATCTGCATTCAAAGATTGTCCAAATTACGACCTTCATTTTCGGACCCCACCACAAGCCCTTATCCATAGATCAAAATAGGGTTTTTGGGCCTTCCCAACCTTAGAACTGCCATAACTTTGCGAAATCTTCAAATATTTTAAAGTTTCATACCTCTTTTTTCTAGTTTTGGCCAACACTAAAAAACTGCATTCAAAGATTGTCCAAATTACGACCTTCATTTTCGGACCCCACCACAAGCCCTTATCCATAGATCAAAATAGGGTTTTTGGGCCTTCCCAACCTTAGATCTGCCATAACTTTGCCAAATCTTAACACATTTTAAAGTTTCATACCTCTTTTTTCTAGTTTTGGCCAGCACTAAAAAACTGCATTCAAAGATTGTCCAAATTACGACCTTCATTTTCGGACCCCACCACAAGCCCTTATCCATAGATCAAAATAGGGTTTTTGGGCCTTCCCAACCTTAGAACTGCCAGAACTTTGCCAAATCTTCAAATATTTTAATGTTTCATACCTCTTTTTTCTAGTTTTGGCCAACACTAAAAAACTGCATTCAAAGATTGTCCAAATGACGACCTCCATTTTCGGACCCCACCAGAAGCCCTGATCTATGATCAAAATAGGGTTTTTGGGCATACCCTACCTTAAAACTGCCATAACTTTGCCAAATCTTCAAATATTTTAAAGTTTCATACCTCTTTTTTCTAGTTTTGGCCAACACTAAAAAACTGCATTCAAAGATTGTCCAAATTACGACGTTCATTTTCGGACCCCACCACAAGCCCTTATCCATAGATCAAAATAGGGTTTTTGGGCCTTCCCAACCTTAGAACTGCCATAACTTTGCCAAATCTCAACCTATTTTAAAGTTTCATACCTCTTTTTTCTAGTTTTGGCCAACACTAAAAATCTGCATTCAAAGATTGTCCAAATTACGAACTTCATTTTCGGACCCCTCCACAAGCCCTTATCCATAGATCAAAACAGGGTTTTTGGGCCTTCCCAACCTTAGATCTGCCATAACTTTGCCAAATCTTAACCTATTTTAAAGTTTCATACCTATTTTTTCTAGTTTTGACCAACACTAAAAAACTGCATTCAAAGATTGTCCAAATTACGACCTTCATTTTCGGACCCCACCACAAGCCCTTATCCATAGATCAAAATAGGGTTTTTGGGCCTTCCCAACCTTAGATCTGCCATAACTTTGCCAAATCTTAACCTATTTTAAAGTTTCATACCTCTTTTTTCTAGTTTTGGCCAACACTAAAAGACTGCATTCAAAGATTGTCCAAATTACGAACTTCATTTTCGGACCCCACCACAAGCCCTTATCCATAGATCAAAATAGGGTTTTTGGGCCTTCCCAACCTTAGAACTGCCATAACTTTGCGAAATCTTCAAATATTTTAAAGTTTCATACCTCTTTTTTCTAGTTTTGGCCAACACTAAAAAACTGCATTCAAAGATTGTCCAAATTACGACCTTCATTTTCGGACCCCACCACAAGCCCTTATCCATAGATCAAAATAGGGTTTTTGGGCCTTCCCAACCTTAGATCTGCCATAACTTTGCCAAATCTTAACCTATTTTAAAGTTTCATACCTCTTTTTTCTAGTTTTGGCCAACACTAAAAATCTGCATTCAAAGATTGTCCAAATTACGAACTTCATTTTCGGACCCCTCCACAAGCCCTTATCCATAGATCAAAACAGGGTTTTTGGGCCTTCCCAACCTTAGATCTGCCATAACTTTGCCAAATCTTAACCTATTTTAAAGTTTCATACCTCTTTTTTCTAGTTTTGGCCAACACTAAAAGACTGCATTCAAAGATTGTCCAAATTACGACCTTCATTTTCGGACCCCTCCACAAGTCCTTATCAATAAATCAAAACAGGGTTTTTGGGCCTTCCCAACCTTAGATCTGCCATAACTTTGCCAAATCTCAACCTATTTTAAAGTTTCATACCTCTTTTTTCTAGTTTTGGCCAACACTAAAAATCTGCATTCAAAGATTGTCCAAATTACGACCTTCATTTTCGGACCCCACCACAAGCCCTTATCCATAGATCAAAATAGGGTTTTTGGGACTTCCCAACCTTAGAACTGCCATAACTTTGCGAAATCTTCAAATATTTTAAAGTTTCATACCTCTTTTTTCTAGTTTTGGCCAACACTAAAAAACTGCATTCAAAGATTGTCCAAATTACGACGTTCATTTTCGGACCCCACCACAAGCCCTTATCCATAGATCAAAATAGGGTTTTTGGGCCTTCCCAACCTTAGAACTGCCATAACTTTGCCAAATCTTAACCTATTTTAAAGTTTCATACCTCTTTTTTCTAGTTTTGGCCAACACTAAAAGACTGCATTCAAAGATTGTCCAAATTACGACCTTCATTTTCGGACCCCACCACAAGCCCTTATCCATAGATCAAAATAGGGTTTTTGGGCCTTCCCAACCTTAGAACTGCCATAACTTTGTCAAATCTTAACCTTCTTTAAAGTTTCATACCTCTTTTTCTAGTTTAGGTCAACACTAAAAACTGCATTTGATTATTCTTTTATTTCAGGCCTTTACTTGTGGACTCCCCCACAAACCCTGGTCCATAGACCGTGTTCTTATATAAATGTTTTTTGTCCTTCCTAATCTACAATGTAGTTTTTTTCTGTGCCTATTAATCTGTCAGTCAATATTTACATTTCTTTATTATTTTGTGCTTGTGAAGAGATTAATTACTATTTCTAACTAAATTTAGTAAGCTCAAACTTACTTTAACAGTTTTAATTGCTCTATAGTATCAGTAATATTTAAGAAAATTGAGTTGAACAGGATATATATTAATGCTTATATGTTATTTGTTTATTCGGCAATTGTCTGGGGTCAATGCACATCATGAAGTGAAGTTCGAAATTGGATGACTGATTGATGGACGCAAATGAATGCCAAAAGGTGTCTGCAGAAGCGAATGCTCAATGAGTACAGTATATGAATGGGAGTACGAGTGTGACTGAATGAGTGTGAGTATAAGAGTATAAGTATAAGTGTGAGTGCGTGTGAGTATGCCACATTAGATATTCATGCGAATCTGAATTGAGCAAGCAGTGGCAGTGGTGGAGAAGTCAACCAACGAAGTGGGGGGCAAGCAGTGAATACATTGATGTGGGTGGGTGGCATAGGAAATGCCTCGGGACCGCCCACTCACTGTTATGCCGGTCTGATAAATCACATATTTTCGCTGATCAAATCAATCTAATTGACATCACTCAAAATGATGGCAGAAAACTTTTCACATTCGTTTTGCGCAACGTACAAAAAATGCGAATAAATGAGTTCAAAATGTTTCATTGAGCTTCGGCGAGGGATGGAGTAGATGGAGTGATAGAGTGAGGGGGCAGGCTGGAGTTGAGTTGGTGGTGAGGCGCCCCAAGCACTTTTTTGGCTTAATGGTGGCTATGTTTCGAGCACGATGCGTTGCCATCTCGTCTGCCACATCGTCGTCTCTCTATAACAGCGCCAACGTGATTTATTTTCATTTCGATGCCGATGCCACCACCAGCAGCAGCTCCACTCCGCAGTGTGGTGGCGCCACCAGCTCCCACTCCACCCAATGACAATGCCACCCAATTTCGACGCTCCGTCATCCTGACATTCGAATTGAAATGCAAATTCTGACGAATGTGCGCACGTTGCGCGCCTAGGGTCGGTTCACTGGGAGGATGCCCGAAAGGACGCAGCTACAGCAGGACATTGCGGCAGAGGGACAGACACAACTCGACTGATGAGCGACGCTGGCAACCGAATGACTTTTTATGGTAAATGAGCCATCAACCCATGTGCCTTTCAAACGGAAGTACACACATGTGCAGACGCACACGCACACTCACACACACCCACTCAACTGTCTCTATATACATACATATGTACATATTGTTTGTAAATATATAGGTGTCTCTATATGT
Organism: Drosophila quadrilineata; assembly: GCA_018150725.1. Taxonomy (NCBI): domain Eukaryota; kingdom Metazoa; phylum Arthropoda; class Insecta; order Diptera; family Drosophilidae; genus Drosophila; species Drosophila quadrilineata. Next base: position 7,695,011 of record JAECWN010000219.1, on the reverse strand, counting down.
ACATTTACCTATTGTGCACAAGTACATTATGTACCTTAAAGCCTTTGTGAAGGTTTCAAGTCTCGCAATCAGCATTGTTTAATGGTCTTTATAAAGGATTTAGCGTGTTACGGTTAGATAATATCAATAATGACAGTAAACACAACAAGGACAATAGCTGACAATATTTGTCCTTGTCGAAGTGACATTGTTAAATCACTACAATGAGCAACTTTAAAGTTAACAACGTTTTGGTAAAATGGGAATAAACCAATGCACTGCTTAGCACTGCTTTATTGGGCAATGCAATTCACAATTACAATTGCAGGCACTGCTTTTCTATTAATAGTCCATGCACTGCTTGCAATGGACATTCATAGGAGATATTCACAGGGTGTTCAGTTGTGTTTAATGAATACATTTGTAGCTAAGTTGTTGTATAGTCGTAAGCAACTTATTTTTAAATATTATTAAATATATAAAATCATAATTTGGCAACTTACATGTAATGTTGTCACACAGTGCAAGACTTGCAACAACAATCCCAATAAATGGAAAGCAATAATACATTCACACACACACGCGCGCACACGAAAGAAAGCGAAAACGAAATCAGAGCGAGAATAAAGCGAGGCAAGCAGTTCACGATATACGCACGAACAACCAGTGAGAGAGCGAGCGAGATAGCATTGGCACGCTTCAAATTGGCGGTAAAGTAACGGATCCTCGCGCATATACATATACAAGTTCTACATACGGTAATTTCTGCATTAAAACTGATATTTACACAAACAATAAAAACACAAATAACAAAATTGATCCGAAAACAAAATAAATAAATGATATGTTACTAATTTCCATTTATTGGCATTATTATTGCCAGTCTTGCACTGTGGGACAACTTATGAAGTGACGAATTGTCATGTTAATGTATTCAATAATGGTAATAATTGTTAAGTTACATTATTTCTTATTGGAAATAAGTTGTTTTAGACTATGAATCTGATGAGCTTTACCTTAACAAAAAAGAAGCTACAAGAATGTGAATTGTGAATACCATAGGCAATTTAATTAGCGGCTAAACTACTATTACCAAAACCACTGTCAATTCGAAGTATTTGGCATTAGACACTTTCCATTATCTAAGCATATGCATTTAATAGTTTATTTATGTGTATTTAACTTCTTTATAATTTTTAAAAATTTTGAAATGCAAAAATAATATATAATATCATGCAGCTAATTTGAAGGTGCGCTAAGCATCGAGGCAGCTAATTGACATTAATTGATAAAAAAAAGACAAATTTTTGTTGCTTACCAAAGTTGCAGTATTCATAACTGTAAGAAATTTCAAGTTGTCCATGGTTGTTGCATTCAACATGCTGATGTCTGAGCTGTTGAACAAGGTAATCACATTTGCAGGACGTGGCCCAACATTTGATTGCTTATCGTTGTTCATTTCTTGCACAGCATTAGACATACACACAAGTCTCCTACAGACATACGTACGTATACATACATATATATATATATATAGGTATGTAGACCCATAAGTATGTCTAGGGTTGTGTGTGTAAGAGAGAGGTGAAGTTGTATGGAAATGCGGGTTTTAGACACAGTATTAACAGGTTCACTTGATGTGGTTGTCTCTCTCTCGCTCTGTCTCGCTCTCTCTCTCTCTCTCTCTCTGTGCTTTATTGTAGTACATAAAGTGTAGCCTCGACTTTATGTGTGTCTGGCGACTCCCATCCCTGCTTGGTGTCCTGTGGGTTGTGGGTGCTCCGCAATGCAGCAGCGGCAACAACTGTATCCCTTTTGAGCCTGTCTGCTTTCGGCTCTCAGTTGTTGTCTGTGATGTGTGCAAGTTGTCGACATCTCTCATACAACAATAACTATGTAAATACGTACATACATATGCACATACGTATATACTTATGGACATTCCAACACGCCTTGCTGGAAAAGAGGTCCTTGTCAGCGGGCTGCCTAAAAGTAGACTATGCCATATTGTAAATAGTTTTTATATTTTTTGTGCTTCAAAAATATATTTTGCAATTTTCAAAATTATTCAAGCGCGCATAGATAAAGGCATATAAATTGAACGTTTTTGTTAATAATAAAGAAACTCCAAACAATTGGAATTTGTGGCAACATGGCACACCCTGTGCCCAGACAGCACACGAGACTCCCTGTATGTGCATACACATGTGTATAGTTTACATATATGCATATATGCCATGGAGGTCCTTCCCTTGGAGAGTTACAGTCCTGTTCTCAGGCTCGTTCTCGTCCTCGTCCCCATCCTTGTCCTCGTCCTCGTCCTCGTTCTCGTTGTCATTGTCGTTGTCCTTGTCGGCGGTCTCGGTCTCGGCGGTCCAGTCGAGAGTTAGTGAAGCTTTTGGCCGGGCAAAATAAGTTGTTCAAGTGGCAGCTTAATTCGCATAAAATGAAAACACGCTGTCTACATTGTTCCTACAACTTTTGAGTTTTTATGGCTCTTCAAATGGCTGCTAGACAAAAAAAAAATGGAAAAAAGGGTTTCTCCAAAAAGCAAAATGCGCACGTCTCCCCATTAAATCTATTGCAATTGCGTTTTTCTGGCCTTACAACAAACGTCGAGCAAACTTTCTCGGGGAGCTTTACAAAAATAATTGCGAAACATATTAGACAAAACAGGCCATGTACTGAAAATACCCTGCAGTGTATAGAACTTGTGTGGGCAGACTATATACTACTATATTAAGAGAGAAGGAATTTTAGATGCTTTGTCGAAAGTTAAAGTGGAATAAATTTAAATGGTAGATGGAGAAACTGAGTAGCATATGCTGCAAAATTCATATTCTTAACAATATATAAATAAAGTAAAAAAAATATAAATGAAAGAAAAATGTTAAAATATTTGAAGAAATATTATTCTTTCATTTATATAATAAAATATATTTATAAATATTTTTTATGAATATATTGAAATTTAATATAAAAAAAAAATTGTAGATTAAAAAATGCACAAAATAAAATAATTTAAAAATTTTAATTAATTCATTTGTTAGAAAATTTTAAAAACAATAATAAAAATACTGACCAATATGATAAATAAATAAATAAATTAATAATAATAAATAAATAAATTAAAAAATTAGTACAGAGAAATTTTAAAATTATATAAAGAAAAATTCAAGTGTTTTTAATAAGTAGACTATAAATTAAATATATATTTAAAATAACAATATACTAATATATCAACAAATAGTAAAAATATGATTAACTCATAAAAATAATTATAATAAAATTTTTAAATAATTTGGATGGTAAATTTTTAAAAGTGTTCTCATATAAAAAAGAAAAGCCGCAATTAACATACCCTGTACTAAGACAAGTTTTTAAGTTGTCTAAGAATAATGACGAATAATTATTTTAATATTGACACCCATTAAAAAGTGTTGTAATTGAGATACCCTACACTTATTGTTGATGTGGTAAAGTGTTTTAATTATAGCTGTAATTAAGATACCCTCTACTTTGTCGCTATTTATTTTGATAGAGTTGATTTGCTTATTTATTGATTAATTTCCGTATCTAATCATGTCTGAAGTGAACAAATAGTTTGTTCATCAGTGTAAATCTACTTATAGCAGAGACTCTGATTTCCGCTCCAAGTCGGAGTATTTAGAGACATTAAGATAACAACAAATCGATTGGTTTGGAAAGACGAGTTTCTGATGTGATACGATGCAGACAGTTCTGTGTCATACATACATATATGCAAAACAGACAACCAAAGTGATAAATTTTGAAATATCTTAACTGTATTGAAATCTCTATCGCTACACGGCAATAACTGTCTGAGGCCAAAGTAGACCAAAGATAAGAAACAAGTCAAATTTACTTTATAATAACTTTATAATAGAGAGAAAAATTATTTTTTTTTTAATTTTTATATATAGAGACAAGTTAAGCGAGTTAAAATTTTAACATTATAATATTATAACAAAAATTATAATTATTAAAATTATTACCTCCATTTGTATATCTTTTTTTATTGTTTTTATTCACAATGTAAAATAAATAAAAATTAATTGACTTATTAAAAGGAAGGGAAGAAAATTCCAATCAACCCGGGGAAGGAAGTGAAAATGTTGCCACAATTATGAGAGATAAGAGAAGAGTGTATTGGGACATTAAAGAGGAATTTCGCAAAGCGAGGAATATTCACTTCAAATGGAATATTTGAAGCATTTTATTATTATGTTAATTTCAGCTTGAAACCGACTTCTGTCAGAGGCGTGCCAACTGACTGATCAACTTAATAGCCTCCAAGCTCAGAGAATGAGAATATATATATATCCATTTTAAATATATATATATATATATGTGTGTATTTATGTGTATATACATGAAAGAGCCGTCAAGAATTGCAAACAAAATAAACATCAGAGGCAACACCGGCATCAGGCAGGTGTCATCGAGGAACACTTTGTGCTCCGGCAAAGGAGGGAGCAAGTGCCTCCGTCTCCGCCTCTGCCTCTGCCTCTGCCCAGGAATGTGGACAGCGACAGAGTCGCGTGCTTGCCGCTATATATAAACATACATATAAATAGCTCAAAATAAAAATAAAAAAAAAATAAGAAAAAATATATATATATAGAATGCAACTTTGTAATAAAGTTATAAAGCCAGAAATTGTTATAATGAAATGCATTTAAAAACAGGCAATTATTTCAATTTTCTGAAAGTAATAAAAATGATGGGAAAAGAGAGCTGCTTGAATACCCTGCAATAACTAAAATTAAAGCGGATTCGACTTAACAGTTTATCCACTAAGCTTAACAAATTGTTTTTATTAAGAATATATATTTATTATTAAAAATAATATCTATAATAAAGGAGTAGACAAAAGATGCGTGTACTCAACTTAAAAATAATTAATTGAAAATTTTCACAGTAGATAAAAAAATAATAATGCTTCCCTTAGCCAAAAAGAAAAACTCTGTCTGTTGTGCTGCCAGTTGCAAGTTGCAAGTTGCCAGTTGCCACACAATGTCAGTTAATCACGAAAGCAATGTTGCATGTGGCGACTTCACTTCACTTGTAAGATATTCACAAATGCATATGAATATGCAATGAGTGCGTTTTTTTTTTCATCATCATCATCATAATCATATTTTCTTTAGCTTTATCTTTACTTTACTTTATTTTACATTACGTTATTTTTTTTATTTATTTATTTATTATTGTTTTTTTTGAGTCAGAGAATATTATATGAAGTGCCGTAGGAGGCGAAAGTTAATCGAGCTTTTCAGTTAAGTTCCTCCCATATCTGGTTGGGTGGTGAAAGAGACTAATAAGTATTTGAAATGATGACTACAATGTTCATCGTAATATTGCATAGATAAATCAAATTCAATTTGATAACAAGCTTCATGAAAGTCTCATCTTCGACGAGACCCTTCACATTTCACTACCATCTACGCAACAATAATTTAGCGGTTAATTTCTGCATAAATGCATAATTAAGAAAACAAGATATATGTACTTAAGTTTTTACCCATAACGAGTTGCGTTTTAATGCCTGCAAATTGTGAATTGAATAGAGTATTCATTATTCATATTTTTAACCAGCAAAATCCAACACTTTTTCATAACCACAAATAGTTTGTCTAGAGTTACGCAGACATCTCATTTCCATATGAATTCTCCCTCTGAGCGGTACATGACTTTTGTTGATAACTGTATAATTGCAGCTAATGGTGTTGAAGGTATAATATATAATTTTGATATACTTAGAAGTTAATTTTCAATGTGAAAATATACAGTCGTTGAGAAAATTAATTCATTACATGAGAAATTAAAATATAATAATCAAATAAAATAATATAAATTTGTATATTATTTTAATATATTTTACACTGATTTTTCAATATTAAAATTTATAGCCTTTGTGAAAATTTAATCGTTAAATAAGATATTTAAAAATAATATATAAATATAAATTAAAAATTAAAAAACACATGCAATAAATAATAAATTGTTTTATATAGACAAATACCGCATAAAATAAAATAAAATAAATTTGTTTATAATTTTTATATATTTTAAATTGATTTCTCAATATGATAATCTACAGGCTTAGAGAAAATTAAATAATTAAGTGAGAGAAAAAAAAATATAAAATAAAAATATATATAAAATAATATGGTAACTTTCACACTTACAAAAAGTAAAATAATATTTAATAAATGAAAATCAAATAACATATAATTATTAAAAAAAAGAATTTACATAAATTAATGCAAGCAGTGCAGATGATATTTGAAATGCAAGCAGTTTATCTGTCAGCGATGGAAATTAACCCTCTAGTGCCATAAAATATGAAATGTAAATTGACATTTTGCCAGCCAAGTTGAAGTCATGCAAATTCAATTGAAAATTCACTTTAATGCAATATGCACATAAATAAGCCGCATGTTTAAGAAAGGTGTATATTTTGTTGTCGTTGTTGTCACCTGAGGCTGCAAAACTTTAGCGATATTCATTAAGTAGAATATTTGAACGGGTGTAAATGTAATACTCTTCAAAGTTGACGAAAGTGCACGGAGTAGTATAAAAAACATATATGTTATATATATTATGGCATAAAATACAGGGTGGAGTACTAAGTGCAATTTATCGCGTGACTGTGACCATAAACAGAAAATAGTTCGCAAAACGCCTTCGTCGCTTTTCCAGGCATTAACAGTATCGCAAAAAGAAAGAAACCAGAAAAAATATTATCATGAAACTAAAATAAAATTATTCATAAATGCAGGCATTTTTTCTCTTTTTTTGTTGTTATGTTTTGTTTTTGCAACATCGTAGGTTCGCAGTTGGCAGAGCTATGCGGTCAAAAGGTCCCATATGCCGGCCATGGTTCGGGGCTGAACCTGAGTCTGAGCCTGAGCCTGAACCTGAGCACCTATCCATCAGCTCATCATGTTAAAGTGTTCGTGGCGCCGATAATAAAACAAAGATAAGAAACCAATTTTGCAATTGCCTTTTAAGAATTTTTAATTAGGTCCCCCTCCCTCCCAACGGAAATGTGCTTCATCTTGATAGACCTACAGTAAGAGAGTAGTTGTAGTTGTTGCACCTACGGTGGTTGCCTCGACAAAATTGTGTCTCAACTACCGCAACTACTCCAAAATGCACACACATGTCCCTAATTTGCATACCTCGCAAAATGAATATATGTATATGTATCTGTTGTAGATAACAAATGAATATGGAAAAAATAGTATAACTAAATATGTGCTAAGTGCATACCAATTACTCTACTCGTGTTTCATGTTTCCCTTCACCTTGAACATAATTATTTTATGAATTGCATATTCATATTAATATTCATAGGGTTACCTACACAACTATTAATATAAATGTATTTGTGGGGAGTATCCTTGCGTAGGTTGGACAAGTTTAAAGGGGTTTAGAAGGCATTATATAGTTGAATTGCAATAATATGTTATCAATTAATAATTTAAACTAGTTAATAAATATTAAATTAAATTTAATGTAGTGAAAATTGAGGTTTGATGAACCTAACCCTTTGAGGATAACTCAAACTATGATTATATTTAATTTCGATATTTAATTTCTATACATATTTATTTTATTATAATTTCATTAAGAAATTTTTATTATTATTCACTATTTATTATAAAATTTGAAAATTGTTTTTATTTCATAATTTTGAATTATGTATTCATATTAATATGCATAGGGTTGCCAACACATAGAAAAATTAAAAAGTACGAGGAGTATCCTTGGGCAGCTTAGAGAAATTGAAAGCTTTAGATGTCATTATGAGTTGAATTTAACAAAATATAGTATTAATCAAGGATTAATGAAGATAACTAGAATTTTTTAGAAAGTTTAGAATCAATTAAACCTAGTCTAAACTATGCTTAATGCCAATTTTGCTGCTTCCTTGAACTTATGTGCTAACTGCTTGACTATTTTGTCTGAATCCTTATATGTTTTTCAATGAATTTATTAAATTTGTATATACTTATGTATATTTCCTTAACTAATATTTACCACTTTTATAAGCTAAAACTACTTTAAGTCTTATAGTAAAAATGAAACAACTTCAACTAGTTGCTTTTGTCCGTCTTATGTTCCAATGGAACTACTAGCGCCATCTAGCTGTCAGTGTTTGCGGCACACTTTCGCCCTTCAAGATGATAATGCATACATACGACCGAATGAAATTAACTTTTATGAGGCACAAAATGTCACTCGTTTTAATCATAACTAAAAACGCCACGTGACACAAAAAGTTGCTAAAGTCGAAAATTACACTTTTAATGGCACTTTCAAGGGCACAAAACACACAATGTTCGGGGTTGAGGTACTATACGCTGTCGGGGCAACTTCATGTCACAAACTTCCAACTTGTTGAAAGTCAAATGATGTTTGTTTGTGCTCTGGATATGCCAGAGTTACACGCACTTTTTTCAGATACTCAAAGACGTACTTACAGATAGATCGCTGTCGCTCTTGCCATCGCCAATCTTATCGTCGGCAGCTGCAGTTACTGTAGCTGAACCTGCCCCAACTCCAACTCCTTCAGCACCTTCGTCTCCTACACCGCTCCACGGACACCGTTTTTGGCCTCGAACTGAAATCACTTTTCGAGTGCAAAACTGTGCGCGCCCACTCTCGCCCATGATGTGCGCAATGCCGTGTTTGAGCGCATACTACTTCCAAGTTGCAAGTTGTGCTTTGCACTGCCAGTTGCCTGCTGCCAGTTGCCGCATCGGTTGATGAGGGGTTGTCCACGCGGCGCATGCGCATTGCGGTCGCGGCGGGCGAAATTTTGTGGTCTTCAAACTGGTTTCACTTGACAGCAGTGCAAGCGGGATGGAGTATGTCCATTGATAAGCATAGTCACTGCTCTTTCCAGCTGTGTTGCATGCGGCGGCAAGTTGCGAGTTGTGAGTTGCGTGTTGCAAGTGGAGCTGGGGCCTCATTGGAACACGGCACGCAGGGGAAATTGCTCCGCCCATTGATAACTGCCGATGTCTGATATTATGCTGTCTGTCTACTCTCTCTCACTCTCTCTCTCTCTCTCTCACACACACACTTGCCGTCCCTCTCACACCCTCTCGCTGTCTCTCTCACTATCTCTCATTACGTGCATATGTACGTATTGTTTCAAGTTTTCAACTTTTGTAGCATGTAGTCCTAAGGTTTTAATTAGTGGGTCTCGTTTATTGGCATTTTGCATAGAACCGATGAAAGATCTTTTTCATATATAATTACCGATATGAATATGAATATATATATATACATATAATACAAAAAAAATCAGATTTAAATAACATTTAACAGTCTAGTCGCCATCAGATAAATAGGAGCAGAGGAGCTCAGTTCAAACAAGCAGAACCTTCTGTTTCCTTCTTTCCCCAACATGTCCATCCATCTGTATGCAACTGTATGTGCATCTATATGTATGTGTGTGTGTAAGTTACAATGAACAAAAAGTCTGAACATCAGCCTATGTCTACTTTCTATAGACTTTGAACATGAGCTAATCAGCAGAAACTCAAACTGCCAGGAACGACCTACCATGGGTTATACGTACATACATATGTATGTGAACCTCTTTTTGGGGTGGCCCAGAGCATTTTTTTGGCGGTAGGGGTTTGGGGCTGTGTGGACTGTCGAAAATTGCGTCCATGTCATGCATTCGCATCCATTCATTACCTAGCTGTAGCTGAGTGGCCGGACAACAGCGTTTGGCGTTTTGGATCCCTGCAAATATGCCGTGTTCGCATGTTATCCCAAATGTTCGGAGTGGCCCAAATGCACCCGCTGCACATTAGCCAAAAACCGAAAACCGAAAGCAGCGCCGGACACAGCATTGGTCTAGGCCAGTCTCTGCACCACTCTCAACCTCAATACCAAACCCCAATCCCAGTCCCAGTCCCAGTCCCAATCCTCGTCCTGGCCAGGCCATTCTGTTGTACTTTATTTTGCCGAACGAGCAAACATCTTGTCGGACTAGAAAACAAATGGCTTTGCTGGTTTCACCATTCAGCTCTCGTCCTTTTTTCAATGCATGCCTCCTAGACCCACAACGTCCATCTTCCCATCCCTGGTCTAGGTTTTATCTCTTCTATTTTTTTTTTTTTTGGTTGATATTCGTCCTCGCTAAAAGCTGACTTTGCCGACAACAAACAATTTTACAAATCCCTTTGTACGTCCATCTATCCCTTTGTAGTATTGTAGCCAACTCTTCACATTTTTGTTTTATGTAAAGACATTTTTAAAATTTTTAAATTTTTTGCTTTTTTATAATATCGTTAAAAATTAATAAAAATTTGTATGCTAGTATTTTTACGCTAGTTATTTTTTTTAACACAAAATAACAAGTTTTATCGACGTGTTTCAGTTGAGTGGCTAAAAATATCCTTAAAATTAAACAAATTTTATATTTCCTCAATACTTTGTCCTTTCTTAACTTTAAACGATTTCGATAATATTTGAATTTCCTACAGGATTTAAGTGTCACTCCAACTTTGCTTTTAAAGTTTTCTAAAATTATCAGTTTTCCAATTTTTGACTTTTTCTGTCCTATTTTGCATACCTTCATAATGAAATGTAAATAGATTAGAAAATTTTGAAATCTATATATTTTGGATGTCAAAATCTAACGTTCTGGAATTTATTTGAAGTGTTTCTGATTAGAATTTCCCAAAAATATACAAAATGCAGAAGAAAAATTAACATTTCTTTTAAAATAAGCTCCTTGACTTTAAACTGCCATAACTTTGTCAAATTGATGCCGATTTCGTTGAAATTTAAATTTCCTTACTTATCGACTATATTTCTTTCTATTCTTCGTGATATAACTGAAATTTTGTTTGCAACTGAGCCAAAGTAGCTATTATTTCAAGTTTAGTACCTCATTATCTTTAAACTCTCTTAACTTTGCCAATTTTTAACCGATTTTGATGAAATTTGCATTTCCGTAATTTCCATTTGATTTGCCATTAACATTTCCTAAAATTTTAAGCTTACAATTTTTCGAATCTTTTTGTCCAATCTTGCTGAATAAACAGTGGTAAAAATAAAGAATTATGGAAAATTTTGAAATCATAATCTTTGCAAGCCGATTTATTTTATTTGCCAAACTATGGTAGCATCGGGGTTTTTATTTAAGATATTTGTATTGAGTAATTCACAAGTTATGGCCAAATCAGTGCTTGAAAGCAATCAAAAATTCAAGTTTTTCAGTAATAGAACTTTGGATTCACTGATTTACTAGCTTTACTAGCTTTGTAAAATCCAGGTACAATATTATCATATAATTCTATATAATCGTTATCTCGGTAACTTATTCACACTTTTTTACTTGAATCCCTGCACGAAGTGGGTTTAGTGTTTTTAACATATTATTGGAATAGGATGTGAAGTTGGCATTTACATAAATCGATGATCTTAAGTTGAGTTGAGTTGTGTTAAGAGTGGAGTTGCGTAATCGGGATGCGCTGTAGGAGCGATCAAGTTAAGAAACATGAGCCAAATAAAAATCTCATTTGCACACAAATTTACTCCCAAAATGGCCAAGCGAAGCATCATTCAAGTTGACTGCAGGACTATCAGTCTTTTGGATGGAGGGCACCTGGTAGGATAGACGGGGGGGAAACAGAAAAGATGCTTCAACGCATTGGTAACTGGACACCGGATGCAGATAAATCTTTGGGTTGCCGCCATACCGAAGCAAACAAGCAATGGCAACAAGTGTCCCGAGTCCCCAGTGCCTAAAGCCAATGCCCATGCCAATGGCAATGGGTATAGCATGGGTATTGGGCATGGGGTATGCGAATGCCAAAAAGAGAAAGACAGAGATAGAGAGTGAGAGAGAGAGTGCGACAGAGAGAGTGCGTTTGCATGCTCAGGCAGCAGCTGAAGTTAAAGCTCGATCAGAATCATGCGATAAGCTCTCTGGCCACAGCTTGAGCTTCAACTTGAGCCAAGAGTCAAGAGAGCGGAGAGCGAAGAGCGGAGAGTTGTGAGTTGAGAGAGCCACATTTGAGCTTGAAGCTGTTGTTTTTGTGACAAACTTAATTGCGCCTATTCCTGCATTAATTGTACACACACGCGCGAGACGCGACTGTTGTGGCGATTGCTGCTCACGATTTGCATGGCGTCAGCGCCAGTTGAACATCTAGAAGAAGAAGAAGAAGAGGAAGAGGTGGCAGAGGAAGAGGCGGAGCAGCAGCAGCAAAAGGAATTGCAGTTGAAATCAGAAATGCTGCAACATGTTTGCCAAAGATTCTGATTCACATTTCATACAGCTCCCTGGATGGACATGGTAGCCGAGAGCAACTAACTGAGTGCGGAATGTGTTAATTAAATATTTAAATTATTCGTTTCATTACGGGCAGGCGTGGGGGACAGCAGAAGCAGACAGAGATAGAAAAAGAGAGAGAGAGAGAGAGAGGAGATGACAACTGATCTCAGCTGTAGACAGAGTGCAGACTCCTCCTATGTGGAGGGGGACTGCAGGACACTCAGCTTGGCTAGACGCATTTGTGGTGCAACCAGCAACAACAATAACAATAATAACAACAACAGCAACAACAACAGCTACAACAACAATGGCCGCAGCCACAACATGTCAAGTTAAGTGGGGAAGCGGTGGAGCAGAGGGGAGAGTGTGGGGCGCCTTGTTCGATCTGTAAATGCTTTTCATTATATGTATTATTTATTTTACTTTTCATATATAGAAAATATATATTTTTTTATTTATATATTTTATTTATTTTATTATTTTTGTATACTCTTTTTTTATTTGTAAATAAAAAAAATATATTATGTTTATATATATTTTATTTATTTAATTTTTTTTTGTATACTCTTTTTTTATTTGTTTCACAATTGATAAAAAAAAACTATTTTTTTGATTTCACATGTTTTTTGTATTTTATTTTTTCTTTTATTTTTAATGTTACTTGCTTCATAATTTATAAAAAAAAAATCGTTTATAATGATTTTTTTTCATTAATTTATTTTTTTTATATGTATTTTATTTTTTATTTATTTTTTTATATATTTATTTTTTCATCGATATATTTTTGTTATTTATTTGAAAGTTGTATCTGTTTTTTGCAATTGCTGCTGTTGCGAGCAAAATGAAAAATGGCGACACGCGTCCTTTGGGTAAAAAGCCGCAAAACAATTTTATTTTATTTCCACACACCCTCTCACACACACACACACACACACACACACACACACATACACGAAGCGAATGCGACAATAATTTAACGGTCACGCCATACATAGCCTTGCCACTGCTACACAGCCCCAACCTGCCACGGCATGTGTCCTTGCCAGCAGAGAACAGGACAGCAGAGGACAGAACAGGACAATGAATTTAAATAAAATTAATTAAATTTTTGGTTATTCGATGGGAATTGTGCGCGCAAATTGAAAACTGCGCAAATTTTACGCGTTTTTATGTGGAGAGAGACAGAGATATGAGGAGAGAGAGAGAGAGAGATATGAAGAGAAAGAGAGGGAGAGTTGTGGAGGGTCAATTGAAATTCCCACAGCAAGGATAACAACGAGAACAAAGCCATAAACTTGTACGGCTATCAATGTACATTTCTGCATAGATAAATTAGAAAACGCTTTGCGAGCAACCACAGGCACCTACACAGAGGGGCAGTAAGAAGAGGGGGGTGTGGAGGGGAGTCACTGAGAGAGGGAGATGGGCAGCTTGGGGCAATAGAGCCTACAGCCATTTGAGAGATACAAATTAGAGCCGCGGGGCTTACAAATACTGCGACAAAAACCAAAACAACTAGAGAGCGCCTCTATCAACATACATAGTAGTGTGTGTGTGTGTGTATGTGTGTGTGTGTGGCACGTTGCACAACCGCGGATATACGCAAAAACATAACCATGCCCAACCACGGTCAACGTGTAACGTGCGCCAGGGGCAGCACTACCTCTGCTGCTGCTGTTGCATGCCTCCGCTGTAGTTGCCGCTCTCGAATGAGTTATAGCGCTTGTTGGCGATTTTATTGCCACAGCGCACCCATAAAATATGGTAAATTATAGCGGTTTGTTGTTTTGGCCATTTTGTAGCCGAATAATGTACCACGTGTGCGTCCGGACTCCGCTCTCAACGTTGTCCAAAAGCGGAGCTGTGCCTCCTCCACTTCAGTGGCAACTTGGCCACCAGAATGCCAAACAAACATACGTCCGCAAACCCGGCCAACTGCGGTTGTGTTCACGACCAAAACTACCAGCAAACTTATTTTTTTTATATTTTTATTTATTTGTGTTTTTTTTTAGATTTTTTTTATGGTTATTTAAAATGATTTCAAAATGTTACAATTGTTGGCTTTTTTTGCTGCAGCAGCAATTTATTTATAACAAAATCATTTTTAATTGCTGACGCTTGTGAATTGTATTAATTGTTGATAATTATTATCATGAAATTAATTAACAAATTTATTGACGGTAATTGAATTATCCACAGAGTCTAAATTCCAAATTAATAACATAATTTCAAGAATTTTAACAGGAGAGAAATTTTCGTTTATCCCTACTTTGTTTGTAAGAAATACTTGAATGATTTATTTTAATTTATTTAATTCGTAATGTAATATAACCGAAAATGTTACTTTTAAAATATATTAAATTTCTTCAAAATAGTTTTGAAAACCTCAAATATTTTAATTCTTTTATTTTTTAACATAATACATTTTAAATAATAAATGTACAGATAATATTATTCAGGCAATTGAAGTTTACATTAAAAATTATTTCTACTTACAATACCATATTTTCAAAGTAATTAATGAAATTAAAAATTGTTAAGAAAAGTAGCTTTGGGCAGTAAATAATATTTTAAAATATATCATTAACTTAATTAAAGTTTTTTAAATGAATGGAAACTTTTTTACAAAACATTTAATGACTTTTTTTTTATTTATTTATTTTAATAGAGCTAGGTTAATAACTAAATTTGTAACCTAACGAGAGGGCTCCGTCCCTTTGACAATTAAATTATTTAAATATATTAAAAAAATTTAATGTGTTTGTTTAAATTGAGATTAAACAAATTATATATATTTTTGCTAAAAGAGGAAAATAACTTAAATTGCATATTTTAAAATAATGGAAGGAAAATATTCCTTTCATTTAAATGACTTCTTCAAAAAGTTCAAACTTTTTCTAGCCAAGCAATATTTTACAAAATTTTCAATGAATCCTTAAAAGCAAGCAGTGCGCATTCACGCATTTCATGAAAGCAGTGCATTCGCTGCATATTCAATTAACTGCAAGCAGTGCAACTAATTAACTCGGTTATCACAGAGAAATCTCTTTCTCTTTCCTATAATGGGCGTATCCTCACACTTATATTATATTTTCTGGCTCTACAAATTTACGATTCGTTATATTTTCTATGCAATTTTGTGCAACAAAATGTTGCCATTCATTTAAGCGCAGTTGCAATGGTCGGTGGGTGGCACAATCCCCCTCCCCCCCCCTGCATCATCCAAATGGTGGAGAAGCAGAAAATGGGGCGTCAGGTGCTGCAACATTTTGCAGAGACCATTATGCCACATGGTTGCGCTTGCACCGATGAGGCAATTGTGCGGAAAACCCCTAAACATGTTTTGGGTTAATTTAAAATGTGGCCGACCTCTATGCGCACAAATAAAAGACAAAACGCATCTCATCTAAGCTAATGTGATGAACTAAGAGATACCCATTGTGGTATAAATTTTGTGTGCACAATTTTTGAGTTTAGATGACTCTAAAATCGAAAATACTTTCAAAACTAAATAGATAATGCTCTATAATTATTTAATATTATTTAATGCAAATTTTTATTCTATTTTATTTTATTCTATTTTATTTTATTTTATTTAATTTAATTTTATTTTATTTTATTTTATTTTATTTTATTTTATTTTATTTTATTTTATTTTATTTTATTTTATTTTATTTTATATTATTTTATTTTCTTTTATTTTATTTTATTTTTTTTTTTATTTTGTATCTTATATTTTAATTTAGTTTATTTCAAATATTTTTATTTTTTCATATTTTATATCGGTAAATATTTTTTAACATTTTTCCAAACAATCGCTGAATTAATTCTCAAAAAAGTCTTTTCATTTCTATTCCCTATTAATATCTGTAAAAAAAAATATATAAATTATGCCAAAAGAAATACTCTTTTTTTGTAATTTATACATATTAAATTTCAATTTAATTTTATATATTTTACTGCATATTAATTTAATTTTATAAACTTTTATATATTTAAGAGAGTTGTAATTTTTTTAAAATTATTTTTCAAGCATCTGCTGAAATTAGTCTCCAAAACTTGTCGTCGTCATTGCAAATCTCAAAAAATACATATACTCGACAGTATAAAGAATTTGTCAACGATGGCAGGGTATAATTAATGTTGACATTTTCCACACTGTGCATAAAATTGTAAAAGCCAACATACTACACTATGCTACAGACAGACAAAAGCCAAATGCTGAAGTGGAGCTTTGGTCCTGGGTTAGGGTTGATCAGGATATGGTCAGCATATATACATACATACATACATACATATATGTATATTCCGAATGCAATTGCAACTCTCTCTCTCTCCGCCTCTCATCTCATCTCTCTCTCTCTCTCTCTCACTGTGTGTGGCAGAGTATGCAATTGAATGCAGATGGCGCCATAATTCAGGCAGCTAATTTGAAATTTTCGAAATATATCTAATGAATTCTGGGCTGCAGCAGCAGCTCTTAATTAATTGACAATTGTGCAGCTTTAATAACAATATAATACAGGCGTTACTTTATTTCTTGCTTTATTTATGATTACCATAAAAAAAAACAAAAAGTTATCTGATTAATTGATTCATTTCTTATATGTATGTTGACCTTTTCCGAGTACTCAACTGGAGCATTTATTGTCGCTCGAATGTATTAAATTTATTTATGCTTCTTAAGATATGATCACAGTATCCATCAGTTTCTCAGAGTTACTCAAAAACTCTGTCTCTTTTCGGCATTTTTTTTGTTTTTTTTGTTTTGTTGGGTGTGGTTGCCTGTATACCCCATATTTCTATAGTCTCTTTTTTGTGAAACAGACACTCTGTCATGATCACGGCTCAAATATGTAGCGCGTGTCAGCAGCACAGAAGAAACTCATTAATCGTTGATGACAAAAAAAAAAAAACCAAAAAAAAAAAAATTGGAAATAAAAGGAGTAGAATTATCAGTGGGAAAGTAGATCTCCGAAAACAAATCAAAAGTCGACCATAATCCGCTTTGACAGTTTACGCACTCACAACCAAAAACTTACAATAAATAAATAAATAACCATAAACAGGTCAAACAAGTAGCCAAAGTCATTTCAAATGCTTTGTTTCATTTGATGTTTTTATTGTTTGTCAGTTGTCCTAAATATTTGAATGCATACAACAATTGCTTAATTTCCAAAAATATAAAATTTCTTACTTTTTACGATGGGGATTATCTAAAAATTGTTATAAAAAAAGATGCAGATCAACTGCTTGCCTTTATTGCTGCAAGCAGTGTGTTCTTTGATTAGAAAGTACTGCTTGCAAGTACTATTGTAATTCAATTGCCATTGCAATCCGTCACAAGCAGTGCAATTATCATTAAGCTCATAAGCGGAACGGCGAGCAGAGAGAGCAACAGTCTTGTCCCAACTAAAGTTACCATCAGCAAAAATAAACACAATTTGGCGCATTTAAGTTATAAATCAAATTTCCAACACAAGTAATGCGCATATTAAATACTTACCTTATTATCACTCATTTTCAAAATATATGATGCACATATTTATTTCAATTAATTTCATATTTATTGAAATTAGTAATTATTATTAATTTTTCTTATCATAAATAATAAACCATTTTAATACTTAAATAATTTTCATACTTATTTAATTTGTAATCATTAGTATTTTTTTATATAAGGGTTACCAACTTGCAAGTCGGTAAGTTTTTGAATTTGTTGTACAATTTTTAAAATATATGCATACATATAATTACATTTATTATAATGTTAGTTTAGAGTGGCGTACAAATCAAGTCAAGTTGATACACAGAAACTAGCTAGGATATTCAGTTAGTAAATCTATTATAATTAATGCCAAAGTAGCCAACATAGTGGTATATTTTTGTTTTATTTTCATTTTATTGTATTTTGAATTGTATTTGAAAGTGCAAATCATGGTCGAATCTTAGAGTTTAAGTTTAAGTCGTCTGTGCCTCACTAACCACCAGCCCACACAAGTACTTGGATATATCACAGAAAAACTGGCTATATATGTATGATAAGTATGTATGTATATAAATTACTGCACGAAAAGCACAAATACATATGCACACAAAGTGCACTGCTTAGTATATACTAAATATGCTTGATATTATTATTATTATGGTTCAATTTACACTTGTGAGATTGTGAGTGGAGATTGAGTTGGTTGTTGTTTGTTGCACAGTTTATCTACAAGATTTATTGATTGTGGGAAAGAAATAGAGATAGAGAGAGTGATAGTGAGAGAGATGGAGAATGAAGGAACTCTCTAGTTTGTAAGCGCATAAATAACTTAAGAAACAGCTCTATAAGTACTACAAGCCACACACACACACACAGTTTTACTTAGACCATACTATGTCTAGTAGTACACGAGTGTAAGTATTATGAATGAATGTTCTCTCTTTCACTCCCCCTCTCTCTCTCTTCTTTCTTACTCTCTCCATTTCTTGTTGCTTTAGTGTTGTTTTCAAGTCATTAAACTCAACAGAGAGTGACTCAAATCCCACTGCTTGATAAACTGCTGTCGTGTTTTATATACGTATGTCTCACTCTCTCTCTCTCTCTGTCAGTCACCCACTACCCCTCTCATTCTGTGACAGACACTTCTCATGTCTCATTCTGTTTTCGGCTGCCGCTTAAATTGAAGAGTGTAAATATGCTAATTAAAGTTATAAAGTGAAATAATTTACGATATGTTAGGAAATAAAGTTTTTTTTGCTTTTATTTTTTTGTTTTTGTTTTTTTATTGCCATACTTAAGCTACATTTATTGCAAAATAATTAGTGTTAGCGAGGGGGGAGATTATCTCTTATCATCTCCCCTACTCTACAACTCCACTCCTCTCTCTTTCTCTTTCTCTCTCTCTCTCTCTGTCTCTCTCTATTAACTTTTTGCACTTTTCCACTTGGGCCTGCTTATTGAAATGAAATTTTTGGTATCGGCATCTCACGTCACTCGGAGGAGATCTCTCGACCTTATGAGTTGGATCTACTGCTCGTCAGATAGCTACTGTTGCCATATACAAGACTACTAGTGTTATTATTAACACTGCTATTATTAATATTATTGCTGTAGGTCATTGAAGCCGCTGGAGGTACTTGACCTGCCCCAGAATTGTGACCGCTGCTGTTGTTGTTGTTGTTGTTGTTGTTGGTGAGCTTCATGTTTGGCGGCGTCTGTGGCGGTGTATCGGGTTGGATCTCGGAAAACCCCACTCGCTGCTGATGCGCCTGTGACTGATGATGTGGCAGGTATGGGGATTGGGATTGGGCTGATGTCGTATGCGCCGCCGCCTGCAGCTGCGATAGTTCGCGGTGCATATTGATAGAGGTCTTGGTATTGATGGCTCCCATTCCCATTCCCATTCCCATTCCCATACCCATGCCCATGCCCATACCCATGCCCACTCCCGCGATATGCATGCCCATGGCCTCGGTGTACACCGTAGGTATCCGCGAATATGGCGATGCGGCGGCGTAGCTGCTCATCATACTCAGCGGCGAACCTAGCTCGACTTGCTGCCCCGGCATAGTCATGTTGCTGGTGCTCGACTGTGGCTGCTGCTGCTGCTGTTGCAGCTGATGCTGCTCCTCCGTATGGTGTTGGTGACTGGGAGGCGACGTCTGCGACTGCGACTGCAACTGTTGTTGGGGATAGAAATTCTGGCCGAGATATGCCGTAGGCGGTGGTGTCTTGCAGGCGACTGTGTCGGCCACACTCCAGATTTTGGGCTTGCTCGCCGGCACCGGTATGCCACAGTCTCTGCTCAGCTGGTTTTTTGAAAGGGTATAGTCACTGCCACCAGCAGCAGTTGTTCCGCTACCACCTGCACCTCCACCTCCACCCGTTGCTGCTTCGCCATGCGTCTGACCTGCTCCATAGCCAGCATTATAGTACAGGGAGGCAGGTTGATGCTGATGCTGTTGCGGTTGTTGCTGTTGCGGTTGCTGCAGCTCCTGTTGTTGCTGCTGCTGTTGCTGGGGATGCGCATGGGCGTAGGGATTGTAGGGATGTGTGGCGTGGTGCGGACTGAAACTGGGTGCACCATAAGGCGGCAGGCCACGTATGGCCATCAGATGCTGCGGTTCACGCTCCAGCTTCTCCTCAATGTCCAGCTCCTTGTCCGGTTTGCCCAGCTCCGATTTGATGCTGCGCTGACTGTTGGCATCTGTTTTGTTGGCCAAAGCAACAAACAAAAAGAAAGAAGGAGAATGAGAGAATTAAAATAAGATGGAGAGAAAGAGAAAGTGGCCGAAAAAGGCGGACATAAGAATAAATTTAATTAATTTCAAGTCAATGGAAGAAACGGAAGCAGACAAGTTCTCAGCGGACTCTCTACAAACTTGCCACTTGCCACTTGCTGCTTGCCACTTTAGTTACTTTTGCTGCTTGCCGCCAACAGCTGGCAATTGGCAACTGGCAACTTGCAACTGGCAGTGGCAGTGGCAACTGGGCGTTTGCCAGTGAGGCAAAAACCCTTGAAATTGTTGGTGGGCGTTGATGCGTGCAACCCTCGCGCGCTGCCATCGTAGAAAGCTTTCAGCAACAAAATGCTCTAGCTTCCGCCAAAGACTCCAGTTGACATGTCCCGTGCCCGCCTCCATCTCCATCTGCGTCTCCGCCTCTGCCACTTGCCACCGCCTCTTGTTTCGACTTTGCCGAACTGCGACAGTTTCACAATAGAGTGGAAATTCAGAGCAAGAAAGTCGCCAACTCGAGCAAGGCCGCTGCCACACACACACACACACATACACACATACACACACACACACTTACACACATAGAGTAAAGCGGAGTGCAGAGTGCGATATGGGAGCGGAAAGTGCGGGCGCAAGGCCACTTTGCCAACAATGTGCTGTCAACTTCCGGGGAGGATGTCGCCTAAGCAGTCAGACAAATAAACCGACAGATGGACGGACGGACGGACGAACGAACGGACAAACAGACGCATGGACGGTTAGAAGACAAAGATTACATAACATTCGTTTCGCCACATAAATTGTACTTAAAAGGCCGCGGCCGCAAAAATCCAAAGTTGGGTTCTTCAAGCTGCAACTTTATTTGGAACAGGAGCGGGGGAAACACGATGGCAGAAAGCCAAGCAGGGTCCGAGGTTAGCGGTCTGCGGTCACGGGTCACGCATACAAATCAATAAAGTAGGGCGTTTACAAAACAATATACAATCACTCTGACGACCTCTTAAAATTAAAGAGCGCAATTAAAGGTTCACAATAATGATCTAGAGGCCTTCACTGACTACTCCTAACCCCAACCCTGCCCTTTAATCACTGATTGCTGGAGTTAAATTAGTTGACAAACTTACCAAATGCCTCGTTTGTCTGCAACTTGGACCCATCGCCAGATTCCTTATCTTTCTCATCGTCTGACATCATGCCGTCGTCATCGTCCTCCGTCTTGTTTTTGGGCTCCCATGTCATCTTGTTCTCCTTTTTCAGCCGTCTTCGGGCATTCGCGAACCATGTGGACACCTGGGTCAGCGTCATCTTGGTGATGATGGCCAGCATGATTTTCTCACCTTTGGTCGGATACGGATTCTTCTTGTGCTCGCTCAGCCACGCCTTCAACGTTGCCGTCGATTCGCGCGTGGCATTCTTGCGCCTCGAGGCGAGATCATAGTTGGGTCCATACCTGTGAATATGTCGAGGAAACAGATTGACGGGGGGAGGATTTAGCAAAAACAGGTCGATTCATTAGGCCAAACACACTAATCTCTGCTTCACATAAACATAGCGAGATAGAAAGGGAACTCAGACAACGCCCTGATTTATTGGTTAAACATCAGAGTATCGCTCTTCCGGCAAATTCAAGAGATACTTCAGAGCTTGTACCTCATATCGATAGTCTAGCAAATAGATATATG
This sequence comes from Drosophila quadrilineata, assembly GCA_018150725.1. NCBI lineage: Eukaryota > Metazoa > Arthropoda > Insecta > Diptera > Drosophilidae > Drosophila > Drosophila quadrilineata. The sequence continues at coordinate 7,672,790 of JAECWN010000219.1, read as the reverse complement.
TATAAATACATATATATGTTGGTATATTGGTTGAGGTGTGTCCAAACAATTACCAGTGCGATAAAGACAAGTCGACACTTGAAGTACAACGACAAAATGCAAAATGGCAAAAAAGGGAAATTCAAGGCAAGCCCAGTGTTTACACAGTGGTATAAAGTGCTTGACAAGGGTAGATCAAGAATTGTAATATTGAGAAAGTAGATATGGATTAACAGCGACAATTCCTCATTTTATAATTTTTTTATAGAAATATAAAAATTTGGTTTCAGTTTGTTTAACAATTTGTAGGAGAAATTTTAATATTACATGTTGAAAAAAGGTTAAAGAATTACTCTGTAGGTTTGCCTAAGGTTCAATAACTTGTCGCCATGAGAACTCTTTAAAAATCTACATATATGTAAGCTTAGCTAGACTTTCAATGCAGAGATAAATTATAATTCACAACTACTTCCAGCAATAAAGAATAAGTTATCTGTGATGGTGTAAAAAGTAGGGTTTCAGAGGGGGTTACTGTCCTAGCCTGCTAACCTCAAACTTAATATTTTAAAGAAAATAAAAATGTATTATAATTTATTACAGTTGCTAGAGCACCAAATTCTATAAGTCATAATCTAAATTTTTATAATAAAGAAGCATAATTTATTTCCAACTGAAATCGTATTAAAAGCTCTTATTAATTTGGCGAATTTTCTACCCAAAATGACTAACGACACTCACGTAACGCTTCTTGATCATTACCCAATTTAGTACTCATCCATTTAAAGCGGTTAATAACTTCCAAACTAATTGAAATTGAAATGTTAAAGTTTCAATTTAACCTACTAATAGTTGCCATTTACTCAAATTCCCTTTCGCAAGCTTCTTTTTGAACTATCATTATAACCAAAATAGACAACGTTAAAATTTAATTTAGGTAATTTTAATAGCGCGATTAAAGTAGATTTTCCTTCTCCTTCTTCTTTTTTTTTTTTTTGTTATTCATTTTCTTTTGGTGCTTGGCAATTTTCTTTGGACCCTGGTACGTGTTGCACTTTTGATGCTCGAAAATTCCTTGAGCTAAAATAACGCGAGAATGGAGGGCAAGAAAAACCGCGACAGAAGGAGAAACGCCCTGGGAATTTTAATCTCTGCATTTGTAACTTCCTTCCGACCAGTTCACCGCACAATCAACACAGTTCCCTCGCACCCTAACTCCTGAACTTGGCATCCCGAATCCCTTTCAGCCATAAACTTATTGAGTTTAGTATATTTTTAAAAGCATCGCGACGCGTCGCCATTTGCCTAGGGTTAGGGCAAGGATAGGTCAGGAATGGTGGTAGGTTGGGAGGTAGCACACCAAATCCCTTTACCCTTACAGTTTGTCTACAGCTTAAGCTGGATCTCAGATGTGACTTGGCCTGGCCCCGACAATTTGCGGTTAGGGGGAGGCAGGAAAAAACTCCACAGACATGGCATAAAAAGTTTATATATTTTTTTTTGTCACAAAACCCTAGGAAACAGTTGAAACTCGCTTAACTTTTCTATTGGGGGTATTTGTTGAATGTTGGGAAGATGTGGAGTCGGAGTTGGCATAGACTTACCCATAGGCCGCCAGAGTGGGATCATAGGAGTAATAACCGCTGGTCGATTGTAAACCCGCCGAGGTCCAAGCATTCATGTCGCTGCCCGTACCGGCATCCTTCATGCCATAGGGATTATTCTAAATTGTGGAGGAGAAGATGAAGAGAGATCTTTAAAATCAAGTAGCGCCAGTTTGATATTATGCTTGTAAGCAGGACGGATCAGGTGAGGTTATCTGGCAACTGGATTGCCAGCTGCCGTTTGCCCAACCTGTCGGCTTACCATCAGCATGGACTTCTGCCCGCTGCACAAATCCAATTAGCCACTTACCAGGGGCGAGTAGAAGGCAGAGTTGTCAACGCCAATGCTGGGATAGGGATTCTGATCGTTGGACGGGTACGGACCGCCATACACTCCCACGCCAGCCGAGGGCAATGCCATCCGCGAATAACCGCCGAGGGTCAGACGCGCCGGATCATATTGGCAGGAGCAGACCGTCTGACCCGACACCGGATCCGTTATAATGGGGCGACCGTTCTCGCAACACGACATATTACGGGCCACATGTGGGTCCAATGGGGTACCTATGCCGGGTCCATCTGTTTCTGTGACGCCGCTCACATCGTTGCCAACCACATCTGCATCCGTTGGCGATGTGGTTGCCAGGTGACCAGTCGCTGAGCTGCCCGCATGGTTTGAAGACTGAGAAATTGCACCTGGACTGACGGGACCGGTGATGCCAGTGGCTGTCGAGCCACCAGACGGACTCAGTGAGGCATCGTTGGTCCCCGACAGCGGCGATGGCACCGAACCACCGCCATGTCCGCTTTGGCTGTCGCCTGTGTTAGCCGTTGTGCCGCCAAGCAACTACAAAGAGAGAGAGCAAAAAAGCCACACAAAAATCCACAATGAATAAATTTGGCAAAAGCAAAAACCAAAACAGGTGATGTGCTCAAGGACGACGAGCCAAGGAGAGTAAAGGAGCAACCAGCGGAAAGGCATGGCAGAGAGAAATATGTATGGGTATAGGTAGAATAAGGATCGAGGGCAGCGAAAACCTTTGCTGGGCTCAAAAGAAATCAAGAAAACAGATTAAGACGATAACTCCAAATGTCAAAATATTTTATTGGCTTGGCGCATTTTGCGATCCGTTCCATCTATTTTCACTTCATTAATTTTCAATTTATCACAGTCAGATTTAAGATACACTTCCCTCTCTCTCTCTCTCTCTCCCTCTCTTCGTTTCTCATTGTTGTTGCTGTCGCAGCCTCTCAGATTGGGACTCAACGTACCGTCTTTGAAGAGGGTACCAGGCCAAGTATCAGCGGACCGATCGACCGTCCATCCGTCCGGTGGTCCGTCTGTCTGTCTGTCTATCTGTCTGTCTGTCTGTATGCCTCCGATCAACTCGATTGAGTGTGGGCAAAAAACCAACAACACACACTCAAAAAATAAAAAAGGGGCAAAGAAATTGAATGAGGCACTCAGGTATGCGCTTGCACGATAACCGCAGCCTCAACCTCAACCGATACCTCAGCCTCTCAGCAGCAACCGCAGCGAATCGCAGATTCCAGCGGTCGTAAGACCCCTACTCGAAACTCAAGAGACACTCGCATAGGTAATGCTGACAAACCCCCTAGAAAATAAGCGTAAAGTATCTAAGGCTCATAGATCAAGCGAGTTTTATCAAAATTCAAATGAAATATACCTAACCCTTTCTCTCTCTTTATCTGTCTTTTTCTCTGAAATTCCCTTGACGAATTGCGTGCCATCAATCAAGACCTCTTAAGTCAAAGAGCCGTAAGCCCTGACTAAATCAATATACTAAGTATGTTAATATGAGGGCAACACTTATCAGTCATTGAGGAAATGCTACTGTTGATCCGTTAACTCGATGGCCAGACTGGTCTGGAAATCAGAGCTACTGCAATCCAAAAATTTATGCTCTCCAGTAATAATAATGGTAATTCCCCAGTTGAACATGCTGATTTTCAACACCTCCTGCAGGCTATCTAATCGCAAAGCAATTTCGTGCGGATAGCGGTTCTCCTCCAAGGATGGACATGGACACGGGATATGGGATTTGTGTGTTGGGATGTGTATGGGAAACTTGCGAGTATTGCATAATGAAGGCGTTTTCATGAATGAAATCTAATGAATGTGGAATGAATCAGAGAGAGAGAAAGAGAGAGAGAGAGAGAGAAAGCAGACAAGTGGAAAGTGGCAAACAGGGGGAAAAATGCTGAAAAAAACTGCACAAATACGCCAACAACAACAAAGTGACTGTAGGTCCACTCTGACTACTCCCCTTTGTCTCTCCCACTCAGTCTCTCTCACTCTGCTGCTGGTGCTGTCTCTTTTCCGCCGCTAATGTACAAAACGCTGCGCGCGCTCATTTCTTATTATTCTTTATTTTTATATGCGATTCGAACATCAATTTCAGTTTTTGTGGTCGTCCATAAAAAACACATATCAGCGACGACAACAACGACACTCCAAGCGGACCTCAACGCTGCAACGGACAGACCCTGCCGCGAGAGGGACGGACATGCGGGGACCGCAGTCAGAAAAGCATAACCAGAGACCGAGTCAGGGCTTATTATCGGCACGCAAGTCAGTTTATTTTTAATGATTCTCACTCACCCACTCCGACTTGGACGACGACTTGGACTTGGACTTGAGTATGAGTATGGGTTTGGGATTGGGATTGCATTGTGGCGTTGCAGGAAGCGCTGCAAGCTGCTCTGCTGCCGTTGCCGACTTTTTATCGTAAGGTGGATAGTGGACAGTGGACAGTGGACACAGACATCGGGGATTGCGGAGCTGTTGTTGGTCACAGGGGGAATACTTCTGACCGCATTTGGCTTTGGCTTAAGGCTGCTCAGAGGTTGCTCCTCGTAACCCTGTCTGCCGGTCAGTCTCCTGAAGACTCTCTATCTTTATCCTCAATGCGGAAATGTTGCAAATGTTGGCAAGTGTTGGCAACTATTAAATATTGTTTTATAGTTGCCTGTTTTATGACTCGGATATGACGATAAACGGTGTGAACATTCTGTCTGTTTAGCCACATGTTTAAGCCAGGATTGTGAAAAGATACGAAAAGCATGGAGAAGGTGGAGGAATGAATAAGGATACTATAATTCGGAGTAAGCACAAAAACTGACAATATATTCAGCGGATGTTGGAAAAATATTTTTCACAAATTTCAAACCCAAAACTATCAAAAAAATTATATATAATTTTTTATTATTCAATTATTTCCTTTTTTATAGTTTAAAAAGTATAAAATAAATATTATATTTGATTGACAGAAAATATCAATTATATAATAATAGAATAAAAAAACAAAGAATCATGAAAACTTTAACATAATATTTTCTTAGCAAAGTTTAATGAAAAAAAAAAAAAATCCAATATGAAGTAAAACCTAAAATTAATTTTTTAAATAATGAAATTAATTACTGATATTAAATTTGCTAATGTAAAATTTTAGGCGTAAATTGAGAATATTAATTTGTGTTACATTTGTAGTTGCTTATACCCACTTGTTTGTTCCCAGCACCTACAGGGCAACTTAATGAGCTGAAATAAGTTTTAAAGCTGCTCCGAAATTATGTTTTTTGTTCAACTTCCACGGTTGCAATCGCATCATTTGTTGCATGCAGCAAGTTCAAAAGAATCGCATGCCATGTTTGCAACCAGACGTGGCAAGTACTACAACAGATATTCTATATTGCCATTTAGCATATTAAGTCTGATTAAATAAGCAAATCGACAACAAAAGAAAAACTCAAATTCAAAACGAAAACAAAAACGAAAACAAAACAAACCAAACCAAAAAAAAACGCTCATCAAATTGTAATTGCTGTTTGCCTTTGAAGTGCAGACAGGTAAGGCATGGGGCATGCGGCATGCGGCACAAGGCATGGGTCTGCGGCATATGGCATGGAGGGGGCACTTGGGGCATTGTCTGTGGCCACCCTGGCCAATTGTGTGCGCGCTGACCAAGTTGTTTGGAAAAACTGGTGCCGTCACTTTATGGTTATTAATTTTATGATTTATGTTAAAGCTCATGAAACGCCTGTGCCACTCGCAAAAACCAAATGTACCCGGAATGGGTGTAGTGGGGAGCGAAGAGGCAAGTTAACCAATTCCAATTGGCAATCATACGATGCGTGCATCGCATCGTAACAAAGGCCGAAGCTCATTGTTGTGCGTATATGTCGTGGGATGTTCGTTCGTTTGTTGTTTTTTGGCTGCTGCTGAAGATGCGTTTATGGATTTTGGTTTTTGCACCAAGCGACAACAACAACATAGCAGCAGCAGTGACTAAACAAAGCAAAGAGTGATAGAAGCTGTGTTGCTGCTGCTGCTGCTGCTGCTGACGCCAGTCGACTTCAAAATTGCAGCAGCAGCAGCGGCGGCGCCGTCAGCAACAGCAACAACAACAGCAAAGGCATTCGCAAACAATAAGCGAAACTAAAGGGAGAGTGTAGGCAGAGCGTAAGGCAAAGAGAGAGAGTAAGGCGAGGAGTTAGGTAGAGTGTAAGACAGAGTGAGAGGAAGTCAGGCAGAGCGCGTAAGTCAGAGAGTGAGTGAGATAGCAGAAGGCAAAGGGAGTTACGCAGAGAGCGTAAGGTAGAGCGTAAGCCACAGAGTGAGAGTAAACGAACAAAAGTAGAAGTGGGAGTAGTAGTAGTAGTAGTTGTAGCTGAAGAAGAAGAAGCTGCAGCCTGTGCTTGGGACTGTCGACAGTTGGTTTTGTTTTTGGGGTTTTCGGCTGAAGAGACTGCAGGCGATGCCAATGATGACGATGACTATACGCTCTCATCGTGGCATTAGGCATATTCTCACATTCATTCTCATTCTCTGCTGCTGCTGCTGTTGCTGTCAGGCAATATCCCATGCCAATACATACACAGCAAAACCAATACAAATACCTAAAAACCAAACCAATACCCATAGCACTCCCGATGCGTGTTTTTGCTAATGCGAATAAGTTGCTTCAGCTGCCGTTGCCACAGCTACTCCAACTCCAACTCCGACTCCAAGTCCAACTCCACCTCCGACTCCAACTGCTGCTTCCTTTGCTACGCCAACTGCTGTTGTTGTTTGTGGCGCTCCTTTTATTGAATTAAGTTGAGTTTTGCCAGTAGTTGGAGTCGCTCTCTTGCCGCTGGACCAATTCTTTGGGTATCTTTCTCTGTGTGTGTGTTTGTGTTTTTTTTATTTAGGAGGCACTGTAGTCGGGGCTATACAATGTTTGCATTAAAAATTCATAAATCAATTATGGAATGCACACGGCACAAATATTAGTTTTTTCTCGCAATTTTTGCAGTCAGCAGGCGCACATCATCATAATCATCAGTATGATGATCATCATCATCATCATTGACCAAAAGGACACTGGCCATGCATATGTGTGTTTGTTTGTTTTTTTATGCCTGGGAATTCAAGTTATTTTTGCCATGAAATGCGTGAAGTGCTTGCTGCATGGGAAGTTGTTGACAATTCCTGCTTTCCCACCCCCCCCCACCACCCTACCTACCTACCTACCGCTTCCCTCTTTCCACTCTACTCCTAATAAACGTCTGGACCGACAGACGTTGATTAAATTCATATAAATACATATACATACATATAGTTGTACATCAGCATCCATATAGTTGTACGCATATGAATTATTGAATTCATCAGCGATTTCTGTGTGTCATTTTTGGCATGCCGAATTGGCGTTGAAATCAAAATTAAAATTAAATTAATGAATATGAATTTCAATTATTTGTATGCCGGAGGTATTGTTAACTGACTTGTAGCCTGCGGTTGGTTGTGCCACAGTAGACACTCGCTAAGACGGTTGCAGACGGAAACTTGACAAAAATAAAACAAAGCCTTTTAAAATTAAATTTCGCAAAGTAAAAACTAGAATATACAATACTTTATGCGGATTTTAAGCGTACTTTTCGAAATTTTATAAAGCAAAATATCACAAATTGAAAAACGCGTAATTTAAGTAAAATTATCATCCAAATTTTTATAAAATTTAAATTATCAAACAATTTTCTAAATACTTTAATATGTTTTTCATTAATTTCTTCAAATAGTTTTTAGTTATAGAAATATAGTGAGAAAAAATAATATCTATTGTATTTTTGAAATATACTTTGCAAATTATTGCAATTCACTTGTGAGTTAATTTCAATTAATTAATTATCTTATATTTAACTTTAATTATGGGAAATTTGCTTTCAATCAATTTACAATATTTTATATCCATTTTTATTATTTATTTATATATTTTATTTGTTGACTTTATTATTAGTTATAAAGTTCCTAGTCGAAGAATGTAAGTTCACAAATTTTTTAATTTCCAAATATTTTAATTACTTACATAATTACCTTTAACTAAAAAGATCTCAAGCTTTTATTTCATAATAAGAGCGTAAAATGAACTCAAAATATTAAATATTTGTTTTCTTTTTTAAATTTGCGGATTATTTTTTGTAAACACTGGAAGCTCAACAATTAAGTCAAATTATCAAGTTGTCGTACTTAAATATTTACATATATAATTATCGCACAAATGACGACAAATAGTTTTTATTCTGAAACTCATTCATTCAGACATAAGAAACGTGCGCCAAACTCAATGCATTTCAATAAAAAGTTAATTGGCCCGACTAGACTCTACTAACTGAAATAAGTTGGCTAATAAATGTAAACATGTCGAGTCATTAGCCATTTGAGAACTTGAGAAAATTTCCTCAAATTACCATCTTAACTTTCAGAACTATAAACAAAGTTCATTAATTTCAAGAATAAAATTCTGAATGAAAATGACGCTTAAAAATTATATGCTAAATGAAGTGCTAAATATATTTGTAATGCAACAGAAATTATTAGTCACAATAAAAACAAATGTATTTAAAAAACAACAACAAAAAACAGACATTGACATAATGAGTCTCAGTTGAAGTTGAGAAGTTGGAGAATGAAATGAACTCTCGGTTCTCTCATCACATCTGCACAGAGTCATTATAATTATGGTCCGATAATCTGAATGTTCATTATTTTAATTATTGCAATTTACCAAGTTTAGCATATTATAATAAATGGCGCTCCATTTACTTGACTTTGACATCAATTTATGTCTCTCGACTGTAGATAGTCGACTTAAGACATAAGGACATCCAAGGGGGGGGAGTAGGTATCATGGCATCTAAATTAAGGCCAATATAGAGAGATATATATATATATATGTATATATATATATATAGTATATAGAGAGTTACTTAGGTAAAGTTCTCTGTGCTGCTAATTTGAATTACTGAGCTTCACAATTTATGCCGCCGTCTTGCCCCACAACTGCCGCCACTTGCAACTTGCAACTCGCCACTTGCCTCCTGTTCGGACAGTCCTCCCTTGGGTAATTATGGCCAGAACTGAAGAGTTGCAGCAACGGGCAGCGGCTGCAGCATGTCCTAAATTGTGCAACATTTGCTTGGGGCATCTATTACCAACCATAGGGAGCCCTTGCCTGCCTGCCACATGCTACACACACTGCTTGCATATTCATGCCACAAATGCCGCTTTCTTGCCATATTCCCCGAGCATAAATTTAAATTTATGTTTATTTCAAATACAGTTTCAACGTCATAGCCAATTATATATACATATGTACTACACACACACACACACACACAATCACACACATGCACAACACACACACACACATACGTAAAGTGAGCATACAGATTATCCTTAATTTAAACATGCATTTCTCTGAAACCTCCTTCATATTTTCAGTGCACACATATTTATGGACATTTAAATTTTTTGTTTGTAATTATCGTAAATTGTTAAATATTTACGCATTTTTTAAAAGCAAATATTTTTATAGCAAATTATAAGCAATACCTTAAAGTAGAAATAAGAAATATCTGATTTAAATCCCTAATTTGAAATTGTTCCTTTTTTGAATTCCAAATTCACATACAATACAATATTATGAATTTTGAAATTTTTAAAATGAATTGTGTAATTGAATTGTGAATTGTTATTTGCTCTGAATTTTCAATATTATTCAATTTAATTCAACATTTTTTGGCAGCTCAATATTTTAATAATATTGAATATTAACAAAATCAAGCTATGTAAACTACTTAAGGGCAATAATTATTTAGTTACGCTACAGTTAAAATTTGTTTTCTTTTTATTTCGAATAATATTTATTTATTCATATGATTATAATTTAAAATGCACATATATTAAATCTGATATACGCAATTTACTTTCCGATATGCGACAATTTGCAGTTCTTTTATATCACCAAGATTATTCATACTATATTTTGAGGTAAACTATGCCCATTTATTTAATGTGTTGCCATTATCGCTTATAAGCAAATTTATCGAGACCTGGAGCCACAATAACTACGGTATTGTAAAATATATTACAATATTAAAAAAAACATACTTCTCTCAACTCTCAGATTTATTTTAAAAACCCTTGATATATATTTGTGACAAATTATATCATTTTTTCCTGTGTTCGCTTATAAGCAAGCTTATCGATAAATAAGACTTACAGCCACTAGAACAGCCAAAAAACATACTGCTTTGAACAATTGAAATATATAAATAACCCTAATTTATTTATTTTTGGAAATCGATATCATTTTGTTCTCTGTTCGCCTATAAGCAAGTTTATCGATAAGTAAGCCATTTGCACAATATTAAATACTGTACTCTTAACCACTTTAACTGCCAATAAAAACAGTTGTCAGCTATCTACGGCAGCAACTTATCCAACTACCAAAAATGTTGATAAAAACTTGTCTAAAGACAACAACCAAATTGGCCAATAATAATGGCAATAATAATAATAACTAACGTTATCGCTTTTGGGCCAAAAATAAAAAACAGAATAACCTAACAAAAATATCATTACATCGTCTCATCTTATCAAAGTTGAGGGCACTACTTTACGAAAAGTAATCATGAGTTTGCACCTGGCCAGCGGTTGCTTTAGGTTGAGGTTTACAGTGAGGTTCACATTGGGGTTCTGGTTGAGGTTCAGGTTCAACTGCGGGCTTACCTGATTTGCCGACGGGTAACCGTATCCAAACTGCGCATATGCAGCCATTTTTTTAATCGTGAAGGGAAACGGGAACGGTAACGGTGATGGTGATGGTTACACAGTGAAGAGTCACGTGAACGGTGAGGGCAGGTCACGTTTGCTGAGTGTTCACCGCGGGGCGCCCGCGCCCAGTCAAGGATATGGCGCTCTGTAACCAAAGTTGATGCTGCTGTTGTTGTTGTTGTTGTTGGTTGGGTTAAGGGTTCTGTTGGGTGCCGTGTGCCGGGGTGGATGTGAGGCACGGCACGGCTCGGAACGGTTTTCGGCCAGTGGGTGGAGCCGGGCGACTGAGGATGTTGCTGATGCTGTGACCGAAGGGGGGGAAACTTCTGTTGTTGTTGCTGATGGTGGCGATGGCGGTGGTGGCGTGCGTGCTTCAATGCGGTGAGCTAAGCACTCTGGGCGCTTTTGCTGTTGCTGTTGTTGTTGTGTTGTTGGCCTTGTTGAAAATTGATAAAACAAATTGTCGATGTCGAGCAGTTCAGTTAATGTCGCCGGAGCCGGAAAATGTTTTGTTTGTTTTCTTCTCTTTTTTTTGTTATTTATTTATTTTTGTGTGACTTTTTGCGCTTTATTCTTTTACATTTACTTTGCTGTCGTGTTCTCTGCACTTTATTTTCCTGCTGCTCTTTTTTCCTTGTTATTGACTCTGGCGACAAATCGGACACAAATGTTTGCGGCAAACAGATGTCCGCGGATGCTGGACACAAGTATTTACTTATTTGGTATGAACATCCATCCACATGGACAACGAACGAGTTGAAGACGGACACGGTTACGACTACGAAACGGAGACACGTATAGAGGTCGGAGTCACGGCGTAGGGATCGGCGATGTCACTTGACACTTGGCAGAGGAACAAATGTGATGAAGCAGAAGGTCGTGTCACTGTCACTAGTCACATGTGCGTTTTTGTAACATTTCGTTTGCTTATTTTGTTTTTGGTTTTTGTTTTGTTAATAATTTTATTTGAATTTGGCGACACTTTCTTTTGGGTATATCATTATTATTATTATTGCACAGAAATTTGTGTTTGTTTTCTTAGCGTTTTGCTTAATTTACGATCAGCGGCAAAACGAGTTCCACAAACCTGCCAGTGGCCTCTCGCAACGGTAATGACGACGACGCTACGCTTCGCTTTACGTCAACTCTGACGGCACAGCTGACCGACCAACGTTAAGCCTGAGAGCTGCACTGAGAGAACTGCGCCTATGCCTATTCGCGTTTGAACACAAACTGAAACAGAAACAACGACAGCGACAGCGACGTTCACGTCTCTGACACACACACACACACACTCGAAGTTGCTCACAAATGCGACGAAGGCCGACGATACGCAAGCGAGACAGTTAGCAGCACTCGCTCTCGCACGAACTGTGTGGTGTAAGTGAGCAGGCAAAACAAATGTGTTCTTCTGCTTAACGACAGACAGTTCCAACCAGAGAGCACAACACGTTCGACTAGCGTGTGCGCAAGCGAGACAGCCTGACAGCAGGGGCTGTTGTTTGACGTTGTGTGTACGCCCACCTCCAATTCACATGACTGGAAAGCGAAGAGCAGCAGCAACAGCGCAGAATGTGTGACGACTTCCAGTCGTGTGCGAAGGGGAAGCATTCGTCCGACACTGGAAACATTTTTATGGCGGACTGTGCGATCGAAAGGCTTCTTCTCTACTTTGCTCAGTTCGTTGATTCTTCTGCAATTCCTTTGATTTTTTAGCTTCACTATGTGTCGTTGCTCAAGTATTTCGTTGTTGTTCTCTGGCAATAAGCTTAGTTAGTTGATGCGTTTAATGTGTGGAAATTAGACTAATTAGCAATGGAAAGTAGAACAACATATTTTGACATATGTACTTGAATATAGAAAATATATACAAAATATAAACTTCCCATATCATCACAATATAGATTTGCTAAAATATTTATAATTTATTATTATAACAAATATGTATTTTTCCAATATATTTAAAGATTTTTTTATTGTTAAAATATCTATAATTTTATATTATGGAAAATATTCAACATTTTCAATATATTAACGATTTCTGTTAAAATATTTAAATTTTAAGTTATAGTAAATTTGGGTTTGCTAAAATCTCTATAATTTACTATTCATATATTTACATTTTTATCACGATTTTTATTTGTTAAAACATTTATAATTTAATATGATCTAGGAAATGTCCTTTTTTTCCTATATTCTGGCGATTTGAAAAAAAGGTATTATTTTTAGCAAACATAATATAATATTTTTGAAATTAGGTCTGAAATATCACTGGTCATAATAATAATTTATTTTCATAAAATTAATTTTAATATACATACATACAAATATTTTAAAGATATATTTAATTTAATTTCTTAGAAGAAACTCAAATAGAATAAACCCCAGAAAGTATATTTAAAAATTCTAGATAATTATGAAATGATGGAAAGATTCTAATAAATTTTTTATTTAAAATTTAAATTACAATATAAATCTATGTATATTTTTTCTTTCAGCCATATGAAACCCAAGTCACTGTTTGGTTTACAAAAAGTTGAAACACAACAAACAAATCAATTTGAATATTTTTTTTCAGTTTTTGAACTGAAATCGAATGCCAGGACACTTGGCAGAGTTGCTCAGGCACTTGGAACTCACTTCTAATTTATGGAAGATCGTTGGTATTTTTGGGGGAATTCGTGTAAAATGAGACGCCAGCAACAATTTTGGGGTGTTAACGTGCTGTCATTTATAACATTTAGAATTTGTATACAATACTTAGTTGGACTAACAGCACTTCACAAAAGAGTGACACAGAGAGAGAAAGAGAGAGAGAGAAGAGCTGAGGGCGTGGCAGCCTCAAGTAGGGAACATGTGTGCTCCTTCTCCAGAACCCTTGAGAGTCCCAAGTAGCCAGAACCTGATCATAATAGAGTAGAGACTGTGCGGTTAAAATGCGACACTTGACGGCGCCAGGAAAATGAGAATTTCAACTGGAAAATGAGAATGGAAATTGACAGTTTTTGAGACAGTTGAGTTTTCATTTAAATCATCATTGGTTGGGGGGTAGGAGACGAGTCATAATGGAACTTAAATTTGCACATGACAAGCTTCCCCAGTGGCTGAGAACCTCAGCAGCTGTCGCAGAGAAAAGAGAGAGAGAGAAAAGAGAGAGTGAGAGAGAGTAGCATTTATTTTCATTTTGTTAAGCAATAACTTGGCCATTTTTCTGGCATTGGACAAGACATGCAGATTATATTGAAAACAATTTAAATGTAGATTGCAAGTATAGAGAGTTACGAGATAATATTCAACAGCAGCATGATGTGCCACACATGCTGTGGCAGTGGCAGTGGCAGAGGCAGAGGCAGAGGCAGAGACACTGACTGTGGCAAGAATGGGAAGCATGACAGCAGCACCAGCTGCATGAATGGGAGTTGCGCAGGTTGTAGCTACCCAATTTGTGTAGCTACCTCAAACTCAACCCTCAACCCCTCAGCTCCCCCAACCGCCACAACCCCCAACCCCAAGTTGTATGCTCCGTTGCTGCCACAACCCCATACTCTCAGATTGTCATGCTTCCTCTTACTTAAGTGTTGTTTCATGTCACCTGGAAAGCAATTGGACATGAAATTGTCGCTTTTCAGTGTGTGTCACACACACACTCACACACACACACACACATAGACATAGAGAGAGAAAATCTTCTTAAATTGAAGTCTGAGCATCAATAAACCGTTGTATGTATAGCAAAGTAATAAAATGAAATAGAATAGAATAAAAACAAAAAATAATATAATAAAATGAATTGAAATCCTTTCGACAAATGATAAAAGTCAAGCAAGGACTCTATGCAAATTGCTTTCAATAAATTTGTGCTCAACTTGATCCTTGTCGCCAGCTCACGCTATCTCGCTCACACAAGCTCATCAGTCTATCTCTTTCTGTGGAAGTTACGTTTTTTTTTTTGTTGCACAAATTGCAGAAATTGTTGCACTTTATGCACTTGGGAGGCAACTTAATTGGTTTTCCCCCCTTGCTCTCAACAAACTGCCAGACAACTTGGAGTCCAGCTATTTCACTCACTCACTCACTCTTCCTCTCTCATTCTCTCTCTCACTCTGTCTCTTTCTATAACTCTCAGTGTATCTCTTTAGGTGTTTAGCTGTTATCGTAGTCATTGATATGGCGTATCAGCAGCTGGCATCTTATCGACCACTTCAAAATGGGATTGCTGCTCAAACAAAACACACACACAGAGTGAAGAGAGACAGAAAGAGACAGAGAGAGAGGGAAAGAGAGAGATAGAGATAGAGGGAGACAGCGGCGTAGAGACAACATTTTCCAAACATTCATAAATGGAAACATATTTACTCACTTTTCAAAACAAATCAACAAATCGGTGCCTCTTTGTGCTATTCAAGTGCCGTCAACACACACGCACACTCCACACACACACTCCACACACTCTGTCCAAACCCAAGTCCGAAACCCAAACCCAAATCGAGAAACCCTTGACTGAGTAGGCATAGGAACAGAGGCATGGATATGGGGCTGTGGAGTTATATAGGTATAGGTATAGGTATAGGTATAGGTATAGGTATAGGTATAGGTATAGGTATAGGTATAGGTATAGGTATAGGTATAGGTATAGGTATAGGTATAGGTATAGGTATAGGTATAGGTATAGGTATAGGTATAGGTATAGGTATAGGTATAGGTATAGGTATAGGTATAGGTATAGGTATAGGTATAGGTATAGGTATAGGTATAGGTATAGGTATAGGTATAGGTATAGGTATAGGTATAGGTATAGTTATGGGCCGATGTCAAAGTCAGTATCGTTCGCTTTTCCGCTGAATTCCCCCGCGCGTGCCTCTCTGCTTTGTCGGCATTTCGACAACAACAGTCACGATTGATTGCCGATTGACGCTGATTTCTAATTTCCAATTGGTTTTTTTTTTCGAGACAAACAGTACACACTCCTCAGACACACACCCCCCTCACGCACACACACACACTCCTCGTTATTATCTATTGCCTAGATGGACGCGTGATAAGTGGCCCACGCTTCAATCTGGGCAACCGCATTGAAGGCAATTATAACACTAACTACTTTGGATGCACCTCCAGCTACAACTCCACCTCCATCTCCAACTCCACCTCCATCTCCTGCTCCTTGCCTGGACAGCTGACCTACAA
Organism: Drosophila quadrilineata; assembly: GCA_018150725.1. Lineage (NCBI taxonomy): Eukaryota > Metazoa > Arthropoda > Insecta > Diptera > Drosophilidae > Drosophila > Drosophila quadrilineata. The sequence goes on along the minus strand of JAECWN010000219.1, from coordinate 7,656,905 downwards.
CTCGACCCATGGCACGATCCACGACTCTTGCTCTCTTTCTCCAGCTCTGTTTCCATTCGCATTCAGGGGATTCCCTCAAATTGGCACGATTTTGAAACTATTTTTTTTAAAAACAATCAAATTCTCAGCACGTCACAGGTTTAATGACTTCAACTTTACTTCTTTGCATTATTTATTTTTAGAAATCGAACAATTTGGGAAAAAATTCAATTTCAATTTCAAAACTGAGAAAATTTACTTTTGATTATTTTGATTTTTTGTGGATAATTTTGAAAATCATGAAGAATCCAACACTTTTTCCTTTTGTCTAGACAAATCTTCAATTACTAATTTCTTTGTTTTAATCAAAATAGAAATAATTAATTGAAAACTAAAAAATGAATAAAACGAATTTTCTTAACTTTCTAATTTTTTTTTTGTTATGTGCCGTAACTTTTGGTAATAATTATGACGCAAAGAAAATATTTTTAAATAAATTAAATGAAAATAAAAAATATAAAAATATTTCTCTGTTGATGCAGAAATTTTTAAGAACAAAAATCTTTATTTTAAATATTTTTTTCATAAACTATTTGAAAATGTTTCTATTTAAGTAAAAAATATATAAAAAGTTGCTAGTTAATTACTAAAAATTAGATGCTAACATAAATACAATTTGAAGTAATATTAAAGTAAGTTTATTTCATTGAAGTCAACAAATTTTGCCACCTTTTTCTAACTGAAGTTTATGAGTTATAACCTCATGTAAGTACCGTAGGTCGAGAGGTAAACTTTTCTAATCAAAAATAACCTGCATGTTGTGTGGTCTGATGTTCTCTATTCTCCAGAGAATTGACTTTCAACTTGATTGGGTTTAATTGGAATTAAGTATCTTTTTGGTTTTTAGACTCACTTAAAATTTAAATGGAATTTTCGTTTAAATTCTGAATTGAATATAAGCCCCGTTTTGCTTGATTCCCTTAAAGAAATATTATATAAAATTAATATAATTTAAATAATTAAAAAATATAAAAAAAATATATGTATTAATTATCAATAAAATAATTAACATACAATATTTTGGTATTAAAAATTAAAAAAAAATTAACTAAATAACAAAAACAACATTAAAATAAGAATTTAATCATTTTTATTAAAATAATCTAAATATAATGTTTTAAATAAACTTATTAACTATAACGAATAGATTGTTAATGTAAATAAAAAATATTTTTATAAACTTATATGAAATGAAATTTTAAGAAAATTATTAATTTATTATTATTAATTTATTAAATTATTATTATTAATTAATTAAATTATTATTAAAAATAAAACGAATTGAAAAATATACAAATTTATATAAAAATTCAAAAAAATTTCCACATCTTCTTTGCCCTCTACAACTCTATTGTAAACACAATTCAAATCTTAATTTATGCCGACTATAAATCACCACATTATAGACTTATATAGTCACTGAAGAGAGTGGGTTTAATTATAGTATAGGAACGAGTACTGGTAGTGCAGTGTAGCCTTCACTGCACATAGGGTTGGGGTGTCATGGGGACATGGCAACCTCGTTGGGATTCATGTTTGCCACCCAACGAGTTGAGCATTTGAGAATTTTACGAAATTAAATTCCATGTCATTCCGTGTAAATCATTTGCAAAATGATGCGAATCCCCACAACGGAGGCCACCACAATTTATCAAAAATAAATCATTTTCAAGAGTGCCCCCATCTGCAACTGCAACTGCAGCTGATTCCGAATCCGCATCCAAGACACACAGTTGGCCCCCAAAAACCATGTCGACTTCCAACTATGCTGAATACCTGTCGCCAGGGCTGCTGAAACAGAGGCTGATGCTGATGCTGATGCGGTGGCAGTTTGCTGTGATAAATTGCAGATTAGTTTGCAAATTTTAGAGCGCGAAGTGCGACACCCAAGTGTCCATGTCAAGTGAAGACGCCCCCCAATCTCTTGGCCTCTTGTACTCTAGATATTTAGATACATATATATATTTATTTATGCGTAACACAGTAATTAGTGATTAAGTTCATGTTCTCCACTTGCATTGCCAACTTGTAATTCCAAAAATAAATAAATATATCTAAAAGAAAGGCGGGGAGAATGTAGAGAGAGAGAAGAGTGATGCAGAGTGAAAGAGAGAGAGAATGCGAGAGAGAGAGGGGGGGGAGAGAGATTGCTATGTTCGTCTCGAAAATCGCACAAGATGCAACCCCGGATGCTTTACAGGTAATTAGTCTGCCCTCTTCCAAGAAACAGTTATAGATATCAGTCCTATACCATCCCATCCCAACCCTAGAGATAAATTAAGTGGATGCGGCGACACCTCAATTTAAACAAAAAAAAAAAGGGAAAAGGAAATTAAAAAAAAGGGACGAAGTTGTTTACGTGAAGTAATAATTATGGAAACTATTAAACTGAAGGGGGGAAATTAGATTGGAAATAAAGAAGACATATGAAAGACATTATAGATAAAACGTATTCCAACGTTTTAGAAGATACTGTTTACCCAGTCATGAATAAGTTGAATTATACTTCTATTTTTTTACTATTTAATATTTATCTTCAAAAATTGTATCTTCAAGATATCAATAAAAACTTGTATCGAAATATATAAAAAATATATAGAATCTTAGCAGATTTTTTATTTTGAGAACCTTTGAAAGTTAATTTGCTTACAAATAATTATTTAACTGAATATCTGTTAATGAAAATATGTGTTGAAATTATCAAAAGATTATATAGACTTTTTGCAGAGATATTTTAAAAACGTTTAGAGTTTATATTTATTACGTAATCATTTTTAGCTAAAAATATTATTATTTAATTAAAATTTTAAGCGAATTAATACTATAAACGAAAATGCTCATTAACATTTAATAATGTCTTCAATTTCTTTATTTTTAGGGTATAAAGTATTAGGAAATCTTAAAAAGAAAACTTTATTTGTGAGTCATTATTTATTTTAAATTATTTTTATATGGGAGTTAATGAAATATGACATTTAATATGATTTTAATGGCTTTTCAATAAGTCTTAGTATTTTGAAGAATTTGTCGCATATATATATTTTGGTTTATTATATAAAAATAAATCACATTGAAAATACTTATTATTTTTGACAAAGAGAACTTTTAAATTTATGAATAAAAAAATATATATATATTTTTCAATTGTTTTTTATAATTTTAGAACTGATTAATTTCATTGGTTCAGCTACTGTTAATTTTTAAATTATATGTAGTAAAATATTCTTTTAAAAAAATAAATATTTCAAATTGAAAACAGTTTAAGAATTTTTCACTTGATTTTATTTAGCTGAAATATGCCCACATTGAAAACAGTTTAAATAGCTTTGAATATTAATTAATCATCTTCTCACTTCCACTTCCTAATCGATGTCATTATCGATGGATGTGTTCCATTTTGGGCCCAATAATCGATCAAGATTGTATGTGAGGGCATAGAGTGTCATTATTGTGTATTAAAATTAATTCAAATCGATTCAAACAAATGAAGTACGGCAACTTGGTTGACATCGTTAACTAATTACGGGCAAGTGCACATGTTTATAAACTGAAAAGGCATTTTTCCCTGACTCGACTGACAACAGTCAACAGTGAGTCTAGAGACGGTCTGTCCATGCGTCTGTTCATCTGTCTGTCTGTCTGTCTGTTTGTCTGTCGCTCAGTCTGTCCTCTGTTTGTTGGCGCAATTTAAAAGCAATCATTAATTATGTAGGCCTGCATTTTAGGCACTCAGACAGATGCTCAGTATGTTGTGTGTATGTAGTCAGAGAGATACACGGATACTTTGACACTTACGAGTATATGTGCTCGGCTGCTACAACTCTGCCACTTGGTTTGCGCTGTGGCAACTCTGCGCAACGGTATCTCTCGTCTCGGTGTCGGTCTGGGTCTCTTGTCAACGGGCACGAGACACAATGATGACATGGACACCATGCACCCGTGCCCCCAATACAATTACATTCACATGCATCTATATACATATCTCTAAATATATATGTATATATATGTGAGCATGTACATAATATATTCATTCAGCTGGTGACATGCTCAGATTATTCTTTTGGCATTGCATTATTCACATACCTGAAATTCTCTTGATAAATCGATGACAACAGCATTTACATCAAGTCTGCGCGTGTCCGTAATTATTAATAATATAGTAGATCTAGATAGAAATACTACAGGACAGTCATTATTTGCTAAGTGCACATTTATTTACTTTTTTAAGCTCTCTATTGTTTTTTAGCTTTTATATTTAGATTTTCATCTAATTTTCACTTTAAACTAAAATTTATTCTCTGTGCCAGTAATTTAGAATATTTTGGGCAAAGTTACAGTTGAGGTACCCCTCTTTTAAACAATTCTTCATAATTTTGGACCTATCTTTTTTATTAAAAATCGGTTAAGGTTTGGCAAAGTTATGGCTATTCAAAGTAATAAGCTCAGTCATTTTTTGATCAAAAAGTCGTTAGTTTGCCATTTTTGATAATTTTGGAGCTCTTTTCTAAAATATTGCTGCAAATCATGTGCGATAAAGTTTTTTATACCTATTTTGATGCCAGAAATCGATTGGGCACAAAAAATTTCGATTTTAAACTTTTAACTTTTTTGACTTTTTGTCAAGGGGTCGTACTATGCAAAAATTGCCAAAAAATTAAGTCAAAATTGAAATCTGCCAATATTGAGAAATGTTAGATGCAGATTGAAAATGTGATTCAAACCATTGACAGAAATGCAAAAATTTTGAAAATCTGGTGATTTTGGGCCAAGTTATGGCTTCTTAAATTGGAGAGCTTCGACCGTAAGTCTACATTATTACCATTTATTAAATCTTATGGCCATGTTTTCTAACTTATGTAAAATAATTGAATGCATATTATAAATTGTCTTAAAACCATTGTCGGAATTGAAAAAATTATTGAAATCGGTTTAGGTTTGGAAAAGTTATGGCTTTTCAAAGTAAACAGCGTATTCATTTTTTTTTGCCAAAAACCGTTTTTTCCCCATTTTTCATAATTTTTGACCTATTTTCTAAAATATTGCTCGAAATCATATGCGATAAAGTTTTTTATACCTATTTTGATGCCAGAAATCTGAGTTTTTTTTTACTTTTTGTCAAGGGGTTACTATGGAAATATTGCCAAAGAAAAGTCAAAAATGGAAATCTGCGAATATTAAGACATTTAAAATGCAAATTGAATATATGATTGAAAACATTTACAGAAATGCAAGAATTTTGAAAATCGGTTAATTTTTGGCAAAGTTATGACTGTTCAAACTTTAAAAGGTAATCATATTTTGTAGACAAATACAATACTATGTCAATTTTATTCTATAATCATATATATAAATATAATGTCATTTCCCGCGCTCTATATAGATAAAACGAGATGCCTTAAAGTAGTATTTTAAATAGTGGGCATAATTAGCTGGAAGCGAATAAAATGTTGAAATAATGCGGCTTGACACGCTTATTTGCCATATAACCGCACGATGAATGAATGGCCGCGTAAAGAGGTTCTCATTTGGTGAATTCAAATGGCAGTTAAATGGCAACTACCAGCGACATATCCAATCGTATTCCCAGCTATTTACCATTTACCATTCACCATTTACCAGTGGCCATGGGTATGGTCATGCAATTGTGTAAAGGGGGGAGGGGATGGAGAGTTAAGAGAGTGAGAGGTCCTCCTCTCGATTCGGGGCAAAGAGTTTGCCTATCACGCGGCGAACATGGATCCATTACGGTATCTGGTGTTGGACAACGCTTAAGTCCGCGATATAAAATGAAGCCAACGTCCATAAATTCAATAAATAATTATTGCAGTCACACTGACAGTGCAGAAAGGTGGTAGGGGGTGGTAATGTTGCAAGATGGTGGTAGTGGGGGGGTTGCAGTGAAAGAGACTGTGTCATGACAATGCACGGTGTGCGATGGTATCTTCTGTTTGTTGGTGGGTGCATGTTACCGTTACCACATTCAGGAAAGTGTTTTGGGGGCGACGTAGGAGCTGCTGCCGTTGTGGACCCCAAGGACTCTGGACTCTGGCCTGCAGTTAATGTTTCTGCATGTGAATGGGGGAATGGGTTGTTTGGTGGGTTGGAGTCGGTGTAGAGTGGTGGTTTACGGGGCGTATGCGCATTTATTAAATGAGAATTCGTTGCATGGCATTGCCATTTTCCATTTGGCCAATTGGCTTTCTTGGCCAGAGCGGACTGGGAACCGTACCCAATTTGCCGGAGCCATGCAAATTGTATTGTAGTCGAGTTATTGTATAATTGGTGCCATGTCCGCATGCCCCTTCCCTCTCCCACTTTATGCTCTCTGTCTCTGTGTCAATAAATTAAAATGAGAATTGATTCGCTTACGCCCGATTTAAGGCAACAACTGCAACAACAATGAGACCCCGGAATGAGAACAGAGACGGAGACAGAGACGGAGACGGAGACGGAGACTCCACGTATACGTGGGTGCATCTCTGGAAGCGTAGCCGTTGTCCAAGAGGAAGAACATGTGTGCTCGCATTTCGAAACTATTAACAAACAAATTATATATGTTGGACCCGCACTTTAAAATCCAATTTGAGCACGAATTACAAGAAAATTCCATTAAACAATGCACTGTCCACATACGCATATACTATAGTACATCTGCCACGATTCCCATACTCTATATACATACATATGTATGTACATATGTGAGAACCCAGACTGCCCAGACATGTTGTCTCCAGGTTATCGTATCGAAAACAACTAAAAAAAAGAAAAACGAAAAATAAAAATAAACAAAACTAACAAACTAAGCATTAAGATAAGAGAAATCGTCTAACAAAACGCATAATCTTGAGTTGCATTTGAGAATCGGTAACACAATTTTAAATTTATTTCGAATATCGAAAAATCAAAAAACAAAAAATCCACAAAAAAAAGCAACTCTCCAACAAATAAATGACTTAGGCCATAACGGACACAAGATAAACCCCCCTTTCAACAAAAATATATATATGTATATATATAGGCATGTTTTTTGAGTTGAAAACACTGCGGGCAGCTGTCTATCTATCTCACTCTAACACTTATATGTCTGTCTCTTTCGTGTGGCGGCTGCTTGGCTAACTTGGTCAGAATTGTAGGTTCGACTGGCAACGAAACTGGCTGGAGAGGATTGACCCTAACTCTCTGTGTGTGTGTGTGTGTATCTCAACGATGCTAAATGTCAACGGTATCATAAAATTAGTTGTTTTAACGACAATGAAATTGTCCTAGCGCGTCTCCCTCTCTCTCTCCCTCTCTCTAACTATCTCTCTCACTCCGTCTATCGATTGGTAGACCAATGAAACGGCATCGTAAATATTATCTGTTGACCATCTGCAAGTTTGCAGGCATTGTGATTGCCTCTTGGCCCATAAATATAACCAAGTGACATTTCTTTGTCATGTTAATTAGACCGCCAAGTGCCTGATACCGAAATTTGATAGCGCATCTAAGATACCTGCCTCATCCTCTACGCAATCCCAACTCTATCCATCGATCTCATAAAATGCTGGTGTCCTCCTCCCCGCCTCCCCACCCCCAATATCTAAGAAAAGGGTCGCCCATCTTCTATTTGGAGATTCTTCGAAAGAAATTCTGAAAACACTCTCCTCTCTAGAGAACTCATCGTAGACTGTCTGGCGGCGACGACATGAGCTTGGATATCTCTCTCCTACTCTCATTCTCAATTCTCAGTTCTCAGACTCTTTCTCATTCATTAATATTTATTAACTCTATGTATATTTACATACTACACAACGGACATCGTCGTAAGTATATCGGGAAAAACAAAAGAAAATCAATTTACATGCTTATTTCTGTTTTTCCACAATCACAATCGAAATCGTTTCGTAGAATTCCAACTAATTTTCCAAGTCTCACAATTTTTGGTTTAATACTTTTGTAAATTCAATAAAATTGTATAAAAGTATTTTTGTTTAGCAAACATTTTTATAAATTGTATAATATACAAATAATTTAATTTATTTAAATTTTCTTTATAAGTTTTGTTCAACGATAATTTAATTATATTTAATATTTCTAGAGTAATATTTAAAAAATATTCAGAGAGTAAATAATTCGCAGCTCTTTTTTCTTTAAAATTAATTCACATTGCCAAAACTCAAGATATTTTTGGAATTAACGACATTTTTTAAACTATGTTGGATATTAAGAAAAATTCTTCATTCCAATTTTTTTATTGTTGAATGTGACATGGGATATTAATTTTTGATACAATAATAATCAAATTCCATAGTTAAGAAAATTCTACAAAAATATAAAATCTTCTGAATGTTTATTAAAAAAAAATTAATTTTTTTTTCTATATTTTTTTCTTTGACTATATACAATATTTATCTACATTTGGCATAGAATTTTTATTTTTTTTTATTTCTATGTATATTTCCATTTAACTACACATGAGTGGACTAATTTTAAATAAAATTTTATTTTTATAAAATATAATATGTTTTTTCATATTTGTTTGATTTTTATTTCTAAATTTATAATTTATTAATTTTTGTCATAAAAGTCAACTAAAGTTTAGTGGTCCCATGAAAAAAAATAATGTTAATTTTTTTTTGATTTAAATATTTATTTATTTATTATATATTATAAAAGTCAATTAAAAACCAGTCCCCTGCCAATTTTCAAAATATTTCTTATAATATATTATCCATAATATTTTTTTTTCTTTCATTCAATACTCCCAATATCTGCGGGACTCCATGTAGTCATACCATGCCATGTTCGCTGACTTCCATCCCAATCCGTCTACGATGTGACCTCCATTGTTGGTTCAGCTAATGGCCATAATTATTTTCATTCACCTTATCAACTCAACTTTGTCTGAATTCACATTTGTTTGTTTTTCTTTGGTTTCTTTTTATATACATATATATTTCTTTTTTTCGGTGGGAAGTGAGAAACTTTTTGGTGGAGGAGCAGAAGGAGGAGTAGTAAGTTGAGGTGTTCACATTTTGACATCATTGTAAATTGTGAATGGTTTTTTATTCCCTCATCTCACTCTCTCTCTCTCACTATATATTTGTCTCTTTTTTATATATATATTTAGTTGCTCACTTGGTTTTTAATTCCGTATGTCTACAAACAACTTTTCTAAGTTTCTCTCGAAGAGAGTGAGAGAGCGAGGGGAACACGAGGAGCGCAGTGCACGTGTGGTCATGATTTATGGATAACAATGTACATCCATTAGAGAAGAATTTAAGCCGAGGCGTCCAAAATCAAATACTCAGAGACAGACAGACAGACAGACAGACAGTCACCCAGGCAGGTCCCATGGTCAAGCCTGGTAATTAATGGATTCGCGTC